>CM053769.1:555224389-555381721 GCA_028658325.1 Potorous gilbertii
GAAGTCAACACTCGGGGAGGGACAGGATCAAAAGAGAGAATAGAAACAATGGGGGGGCAGGATAGGATGGAGGGAACTATAGTTAATCTTACACAACACAACTATTATGGAAGTCATTTGCAAAACTACACAGATATGGCCTATATTGAATTGCCTGCCTTCCCAAAGGGAATGGGTGGGGAGGGAGGGATGGGGAGAAGTTGGAACTCAAAGTTTGAGGAACAACTGTCAAGTACTGTTCTTGCTACTAAGAAATAAGAAATACAGGTAATGGGGAATAGAAAGTTATCTGGCCCTACAGGACAAAAGAGAAGATGGGGACAAGAGAAGGGAGGGATGATAGAAGAGAGGGCAGATTGGTGATAGGGGAAATCAGAATGTTGGGTGTATCGGGGAGGGGGAGGGGACAAATGGGGAGAAAATTTGGAACCCAAAATTTTGTGAAAATGAATGTAAAAAGTTAAATAAATTTATATTAAAAAAATAAAAAAAGTAAAAAAAAAATAAAGGTTGCAACATTCTTTAAGTATATTATTTCATTTAATTAGGAAAATAAAAGCCTAAGCACTACCTATAACTTTAAAGTTTAAAAATTCAAATTTATTTCCAACCCTAAACTCTTCTCTCACAGAATAATACTAAGATCTAAAACTGGAAGGGACTTTAAAGATCAATCTATTCACAATTCTCTTATTTTGCAGATAATGTAACCTTCTTAAGGTCATACTGGCAATTAAGTAGGAGAACTAGAATTGGAAAATAGGTTTGACTCTGAATCCAAGGGCTCTATCCAACACCATTACCTTTTAATTTCTAAACAACAAACACCAAGTAATCCTGAGATATAAGGCTTTAAGCATCAAAATCACTTACATTTACAGTTACAATTTACAAAATATAAGGTAAGTAGTATAAGTACTCTTATTTTAAAGATAGGACAACTAAGGCTCAAGGGGTTAGGAAGTCTTCTATTTCCAAGTTCGACATTCTTTCTACAAAGTAATCTCCATCCTCAGCCCCGCCCCGCCACTTATATCCCAAACTAATTATTTGACTCTTGAGAGTATGAAAATACTTGTCTACAAGAGTAGGAAGCGAATTTACAACTGATATCAAAAGGCATTTCAGTCAACGTAATTGGAATGGGAAATTGAGGGAAAAGCCAGAAAGAGAACTGACATGCAACATAATATACAAGTGTCTTTCCCCTTTTATCATAAATCATATTTACAGGCATACAATACTACATTATAAGCTACCATATCAAACATTTCACGTGTTAGGCCAGCATTAATTGCCTATACAGATGATACCTTAATCTCTATCCTCAGAGTCTTGCCTTTTATCCTTTATGTAGATCCAAATGTTCAGTTGTATTGAAAAATGTTTACTTGGTGTTTCACTGATAACTTGATTTAACATGTTGAAAACTGAACTCATTTTCTCCCATAAACTGTCATTCCTTTTCAGTTTCTAAAGTAAACCAGTCTACAAAATTAAACCAAACTTTATGCAGCTGCTGATGAAGTCCCCAGGACTTCCCAGATTAACCATCAATTTCCTTTTCTTCCTAAAATTCTGCATTTTACCTCCTCTTCTAGTTTATCCTTAATAAAAAGATAAAGCCAGAAGGAACCCTTAGAGATCATTTAATGGAACACACTTATTTTACACCCGTCTCCAAAGTAAACACATTCTTTATCAAGGGAGAATATCATCTGATTTGCATTTTTTTAGCATTATACTCTCCACTTTCTAATCATTCTATAAAGGTTAAAAATACTATTGGCCCAGGAAATATATATAGATAAAAGAACCAAAAATTGAAGGTTGAAGAAACCATCAATCACAATAAAAAGAAATAAGTGAATTAACTTTTAGTGACACCTCTGTATATATTTTAAAGCACCTGTTATTTTACATAAAATACTTCTTATTCATAAATGCCAGATGTGCGGAACACGAGATTTTCTTTTTAATTAGACATACATCATAACTTATCATTTCCCTCCCTATTTAGTTCTTCATCAAATCTTACCTATCATCTTTTCGGTAAAACTTCCCATTTCACCAATGCCAATCTTGTGACTAAATCACTTTCCTGATGCCAAGTAATGTTACTTTCATTTCTGCTCACCATGGATTTTGCTCTAGCCAGCAAAGTTTCCTGTAGTCTTCTGTGTATGTGTCTGTTTCTCTCTCTTTGCAATCTCCCCACCCTCATTCTTGCTGGGAAAACACACTCACTTTACCTTCAAAAACTTACTAAAAGACTGAGCTGCATGAAGCCTCCTTTATCCTTGACTTGCCCTCCTCCAACTGCCACCATAAGCATTATATTCATTTTCTTGTCTTTGTGCTTTGCAAGCATGGGCTGTCTTTTATGACTAATTAAGATTACACAGCCCTTGTAGGCAGGGACTATGCCTTCTATACAATAACTACACTAACTGACATACAGTGTAGATAATATTTTTATGATAATCTATTACTGTAAGTATGGAACACCTTAACTCATTTTGAGTCTGGGGCGTCTATTACAATGCTCTGTACAAAATGAGCTCTGAAATATTACTGACTTAAGCATTACCAAGGGGTCTAATGCTAAGTTCCATGATAACAAAATCTTCCTAGTATCAAACTTATAGGCAAATGCCTCCTTTTATTCCACTAATAATTAAGACGTTAAGAAATGCAGAAAATAGCATGCAGTTTTATAAATGGCATATATTCCTATTAAATGCTTTTCTGTGGTCACTTAAGGAGGGGAAAGGCAAAGTAAGGAACAAAATAGGACATCAGGCCAAGATGAAAGTCTGAACGCTGGCTTTCCCCTTCCTTTCAGTCCTTAGTCTCAAAGAAGCAGCACAGCAACAGCAAAGTGGCATCAGTAGAAGCTGAACTTCATCTGACTGCAAACAAGCAGCTGGCATGGACCATGTCTATTAGAGAATCACATGTTAAACACCATTGTATTAGGGAAATTAAATGCTATTGTGAAAACAGAAATTGTATAAATTCTAATTTTTCACTAAAAGCCATTTATTAAGCAATTAGACACGGGTGACAAGGGGGTATCATGAGAACAAAGACCACACTAATTTAAATCTAAAGGGATGGATGAAGTTAAAAGTATACTAACAATCTCTGTTGACAAATTTTGGATAATTAAACTCAAACAGATTTCAAAAAAAGTTTTAGTAATATCTGCTTGAAATGCCTGTTCAGAAGTCTGAACAATGAAATCAAGTCTGTTTTTTAGATCTCTACTTAAAAAGATACCAGTATGCAATGTTAAACACTGGCATCCCTTATGAGATGAAGAGTACAACTTACCTTGAGTGGAGTAGTACTTACATATTGTAAAAAATTAGTTTTACTAATTTACTATTTCAGTATCACTATCATTTAAGTTCAATACTTTTCATAGGCAATTTGTTCTTTCCTTTGGCATAAAATGTCAGAAGGCTATACAGAATTACTGTGTCTAGGCTCATCTTGAGGTATCTTTGGATATGAGTAGAAGAAACTAAAGTATCAATGAAAATGATGAAGCACGGAAATGATAATTATTAAACAAGGGCAACATGACACTACTATTAGGGCACTTAAACACTTTATCAGTATTTCATTTTTGAATGACAGTATAAAGAAGGGAGCAAGCACATGACTGAAGAAACTTCCTCCTGAGGACAGAGTCTAATTTGTTAAAGGATACCTTTCCCCCCTTGTTCCTGTCGCTTAGGACTTCTTCTACCATTAAATACCATCCCCTCAGATCAACAGGGTTAGTGAACCAGCTAAAGAGGAGACTGCAAATTTTCCCTGTGGTGTTTTTTCTTAAATGAGTCAGGCCTTTAATAATAATAACAGACATAATAATCAAGCACTTACAGTCAGGGCTGAATTAACCCCAAAACAACCTCTCTGGACGTAGGAAAGAGGTGACCATCTATGAAGTATGGTAGCCTACACCTAACAGCTCATTTCAGAACCTCATCCTATTATCATTTATGTGGTAATCTTAACTCCTATTCTGGATAAATATAATTAGTTCTAGGTAGACTGCAGAGGGAAAAAAGATCTGCTGGGAAATAAATTCCTCTATTTTACTAGTTGCATCACATATAGTATGAAAGAAATTCAAAATTTGCTAGTTCAGAGATTTTTCTCCTTCCTTTAAATCACATCCCTTTATGATTAGAGTTTATCTCCACCCTCTCACTTCTATCATGCTATTCTGGTTTTTATTCTATGTATATTGTATATTACATATATAACATATTCTCTGCGTTCAGGCTGTTCCTCTCTCAACTTCCATATATATAGATCTTCCCTCCAACTATTTCAATGGGTAGGGCCCTGGTTTAAACTTTGGCTTAAGTTTTTCAGAGATGTCAGGCTATCCCTAAGGTCACCAGCTAACCTTAAAATCTTGTCACTTTGCTTCACTAGCCATCAATTTTCTCATTTTTAAAATGGTAGAGTTTGATGTCATGATTTCCAGGATCAAATCCTGCATAAATTCTTTTGTTTTCCATTTTCCTTGCTAGTTCCTCTCTTTATTCTATTTGGCTACAGTAGAGTTCCTAAGTTCGGTCCTTTCTATATCCAAACTCCCTCACTGGAGTACTTACACTTTTTGGCCTTAAATTACCATCTCTCTATGATGATGACTTTCAAATCTGTATGTTCAATCCTGATCTCTCACTCTCAACTTCTCAATGCAACTAAAGGTTAAAACTTTCTACTTGGATGCCAAACTCTCCAAATTTAAAACAAAATTCTTCATCCTTAGTCTGAAAGATCCCTCCCCACCTGTCAATGGCATCAAGAGTCTTTTGTAAGGTCTAAAGATGACTTGAAGTCATCTTTGTTTCATATTTTTGTTCATCTTTTACACTCAGTAAATATGGTCTAGTAATTTATCCTTTAAAATGTCTCTTTACCTTCCTCTCCATTCCCACTACCTTAGTTTAACTGGATTACTTCAAAAGCCTCCTATACAGAAGACTGTGACCCCTCCCACTAAATCTATCCTCCATTCTAATCATGAACAAATCTTTGTAAAACAGGAACTTTCATTAAGCCATGAATAATGTGCTGAGTGTGCAGAATATCCAAAAGGCTGACTAGTAACTGACACTGCATCACTGGTGGGGAAGGAAATAAAGCTACTGATGTGCTCCCCTCCCCAAAAGGAATCCCAAACTCTGGAGAAAGGAGTGTGGCAGGGGCAGCTGGTTTTAAAAAAGGACAATTAAGTAAAGCTTCAAGACTGACTGATTCTGATCAAACCCCTGGCCAATGAAAACCAAACCAAAGTCCTGTCCTTTATAAATTATAAACTAAGGAGATGCTACTTGGTCAATTTTGTTCAGTTTTTGAGTTTCCTGCTTCTATAGTAAACAAATACTTTATATAGCACTGTATCATTTGGCACCCTTAAACAGGAAAGTTTTTTTTTTCCAACCTTGTAGTAAGTTTACCCCATTCATTTAATGAAGCAACATGCTCAGGGACCCTGGGAAGGCATTAATACAAAAGGGCCTTAAGAAGGGACATGTCTGTGTGCCTGCTCAGTCACTTACTCACCTTGCAGATCGTCTGTTTCAGGTACTGCTTTGTCCACAGATGTGCTTTCCACTTGGGTAGATGCTACAGAGTCTGATAAAAGTGACTGATTTGATACAGGGCTAAAAGGGAGAAGGACAAATCTTTAGATGTAAAAGCCCAAATCCGAGTTTCAATCATTTAGTGTTTTTAGATAATCAGGGGCAATCCAGCTAATTGCAATAGATTATTACAACATAGAGAATCAACAAAGAGTAATTTTAGCACATCTAAATGGTACTAGAAAACTAATATTTTTGAAACTAAGCACTCCAATTAGAAAATTTTATCAATAAAGGTCAAATGACCCATTAAGCAATTATTTCCATCAGAAGGTACAGTAGACACCTCTGTAACATGTCTTAGGTACCATATAAAGATGATATGAATGGCATGTTGAATAAATGCCTAAGAAACACTAAGGTAAATTTGTGGTTTTTTTATAATACTGTCATTACAAAATAATCAACCAGAACACCACACAATATAAAACAGTCATGAATGTTAAGGTAGCACAATGGAGGAAGTTTTAGACTTTAAAAGAGGATTCTGGGAAGATGGCAGAGTAGGTCAGAAAATTCCAAGCTCTCAAGATTGCCCCCACAAGAGTTAAAATAGCACCTCAGGGCAAATAAAGTGTGGGTGGAGATAAATAATAGGGTTGCAACAAGAAGATCAGAATAAAAATCTCGGGAAGAGCTTTGGTCCCAGTGAAGAGTAAACACCTCCAGGACAGGTTCCACTTTAAGAAGCTGCAAGCCACTTTAAACAATCAGCGAAAACTCTGGGATTAGTTGGTTTGAGAGCTTGCTTGGCCCCTCCCCTCACATCTCCCCTTGGGCATTTAAGCCTGGGATGACTGAGGGAACCTCTGCTGATTAAGAAACACCAAACCTTGCTGTGCTGCGAAGGAGCAAGAAGGATCCAGCGCACACCCAGTGAGTGCAGAAACAGTGGGGCTGAAAGCCTCTTGACTGTGGGGACACTTACAGGAGCCTGCAAATTTAGTTTTGGTTCCAAGGTAGTTAGAGGACAGAACCAAAGATCTAGGTCAAGTGGCACCATTTCCCACACCCCATGCAAAAAAATGCAGAGGCAAAGGAGAAACAATCCACCCATAGAAAGCTATTCTGGGAATAGAGATGACCTGGGAATATCTTCAGAGGAGGACACTGAAGCAAAGAAGCCCCCAAAGAGTAACAACATCAAACAGTCATCTGCCCAAAAAGAATCCACAGATCTTTAAAAAGACTTTAAAAATCAAATGACAGAGATGGAGGAAAACCTAAGAAAAAAAATCCAAGAAAAACAAAAAGATTATGAAACGAAAGTCAAACAATTAGAAAAGGAGATCTAGAATCTCAAGGAAGAAAACGACACCTTGAAAATTAGAACTGGGCAAAGTGAAACCAGCAAAACTGTAAGATATCAAGAAATAATTAAGCAAACTATGGATAATGAAAAAAATAGAAGAGAAAGTAAAACATAAGAAAAACAGCAGATTTGGAGAATAGATCAAGAAGAGAAAATATAAAAATAATTGGACTAACAGAAAGTTATGATCAAAAAAAGAATCTTGATCCAATGCAAGAAATAATTAAAGAAAACTGTCCTGAAGCATTGTAACAAGGAGGGGGGGAAACAGAAATAGAAAAAAATTCATCACTGCTTAAAAGAGATCCTATGAGGAAAACTCATAGGAATATGATAAACATATTTCGAAACCCCCCAGGCTCAAGGATATGATATTAATAGCATCAAGAGTAAAACAATTTAAACATGATGGAGCCACAATTAGAATCACACAAGACATAGCAGCAGAGACAATAAAGGACTGCAGGTCTTGGAATACCATATATCAAAGAGCAAAAGAAACTGGAGTTTGAGCCAAAAATACCATACCCTGCAAAGTCAAGTATTATTTGGAATGAAAAAAAAAGGACATCTGATAAACTCTCAGGCTTTCAAGACTTCACGAACAAATGTCTTGAACTTAATAGAAGATTTGACATACAAGAACTGTGAGAAATATAAGGTATATACAAAAGATTGATTATAAGGGAGTCATAAAGACATACTGCTTACCTTTATACCTGAAAAATGTACGTCTAAGACTCATTAATAATTGGGTAGCTCCTAACAAAGATTGGGGTAAGCCCAACTATAACATTAATTTTAAAGGTAAAATCATTTAGCAATAGCTAAAAAAAGTGATTATTTTATACGAATGAGGTGCAAGAGGAAGAACTGATACAGAGGAATCAGATGGGAAGGAGGGCTGGTAGTTCTGGTAATCTACTTTAAATCAGGAATGAGTTTAAAGGGAACAACACATATATATTTAGAAGAATATAAGAACCGTGTAAACTCAGAGGAAATATAATGACAGGGGCATGGAGGAGAGAACAAGGGAAGGATCCCTACAGGGTAGGGTGAAGGAACAGATAAAAGGGGGTATAGAAGGGTATTTAGGTAAATTGGAGGATAGAGGAGGCATCCTTGGAGGGGGGTAGGCAAGTAATAGGAAAGCAAGGTAGTGTGTAGAGAAGTGAAGTAGAGGAGGCAAGAAGGACAGGAAACAAGAGATATGCACAAACATAAAAACCAAAGATCATGTGTAGAATAGGTTAGGGAAAATATATGTCTATATATGTATACATACACATATGTGTGTGTGTGTGTGTGTGTGTGTGTGTGCATCTACAGCTATAGAGAAACATATCTAAACTTCAGTGTAGCCCTTCTGCAGGGTTGGGAGGAGGGGAAAAAAGAACAAAGTAAAAAAAGTGCACAGTAAAGAACAAAAGAACTCACAAAGAAGCAAAGAAAAGAGGGATAATTTTCAACACATGTATTATTTATCATACTGGCTTTCCTGAAATGAAATTATATTGTTACATAATTTGAATCCTCTCTTATGATCTGCTATGCACATGACATGATTTTTTTCTTTTTAATTTTGTATTTAAGTTCCAATATTTATGTTTATGATACATTTTTGTTTTTTTACTCTCTATATTCTGGTGTTTGAGCCTAAAATTAAAAAAAAAAGAGTAGGAGGAATTGAGTTCAAATTTTGTCTCAGACATTTACTAATTGTGATTCTGATCAAATCACTTAGCCTCTCTCTGCCTCAGTTTTCTCTTCTGAAACATGAGAGGGGTTTGAGTTGATGTCCTCTTTTTCCATCTCTAAGTAATTTATGGTCTTTTCAACTTAGGAAAATAAGATACTAGTTTCGGCATAATACGTCAACTTTGGAGGAAGAACAATGCAATAAAATCTGAAACTGATGGAAAATTCAAAGTTAAAAATATGTCAATGTAGACATGAATGAAGGCTTGATAAATTATTATAATAAATTATTAAATTTATTTAATTTTCACTCAATGCATGGTACTAAGTTTTAAAAGATAACTTGAAACAGACATTCTACAGAAACAAATAATTTGTTAATACTGGAAAATATGTTGGATTTGGATTCAAGAGAACAAAACGTCAGTCACAGTTATGACTACCAGTAACATGTCTAACCTTTTAAAAGTGATTTAAGCTACTAGGACCTCACTCTCCTTATCTGTAAAATGAGAGAGCTGGACTACATGGCTTCTGGGATTTTTCTCAGTTCTCCCTCTGTGATCCTATGAAGACCTGTGACTTTGGTGAACATGTCACTCAACATTTAGGCATCAGTTTGTTTCTTTGTAAACTAAGTTCTAGTACTATGTGCACTAAAGGCAACTCACAGATAGAGAAAAAGCAAATCATCAAATCTGAACATATACATGAACCTGGGACAGAGAAAACCACAAGAGAACTTTATCAATAAATTAATACTTGAAAACTTGACCAGCTGTAATTCAGTAATACAAAGAAAAAATAAAATTATACTTTATGTAAAATGAGCACAACAGAAATTACAGCTACAGGGACAGAAACAGCCAAAATGAAACTCACTTTTATTTTATTTTATTTTTTTTTTTGCAAAAGTCATTTTTCATACACCATTCCTCAAGAGGTAAATGGGTCAAACATAGGTGCTGTATACTTTATTTTTCATTATCTTTTAAATTGAGACTTAAAGAGATCTTACCTTGGCTGCATAGATGGGGAAGACGTGGAGTCTAATGTTGATTGAGCTTCTGGGACACTGCCTTCTGTGCACTGAACTGGTAAAGATTCAGACAGAGTACTGACAGAAGTTGCTATAAGAATACCACATTTCACATTAAAGTTTATACACCTTGGTAAATCCAAGAGTATATCTATAAAATCAAGGTTAGTTTTCCAATAAATATGAAAGATTGTTTTATTACCTAATTTAGAGATACTTCCAACAATATATGTATTCCATCAACAGATCTACACTGAACTATTTTAAATGGAGTATTAGTTTTAAGGCTAGAATGATAAATTAGGAAGAAAAATCTACCAATTTTATTATTATTTAATGCACAAACATCTCCCTGGTGTAAGTCAACACATCTGTGGTCAGAAAATAACTTTAAAAAAGGTCTACAGTCAACTACACTTTGAGAGTTTGAGGTAAGAATTAAATGTCATTGTCAGTCCATTAAGTTATACTTCCAGGTGTTTCATAAAATTTATGAACACATTAAATGTGTACTAACACTGCCACTTCTAATACTTATATCTAATGTCTATTTAAGTCCTTTAGCAATTTTTCTTCTAATGAACTTATATATCATTCCACTCTAAGATCTCTTCTAATCCATCAGTTCTTATGTATATAATAAATACAAGAGTTAAAGAAAAAAAGGCCTATTAATTTATATTACAGTGTTTTGTTCAGTTGTGTCCAACTCTTTGTGAACCCATATGGAGATTTTTTGGTAAAGACACTAGAGTGGTTTGTCATTTGCTTCTCCAGTAGATTAAAGTAAACAGAGGCCACATTTGAACTCAAATTCAGTGAACCACCTTGTTGCATCCAAGGCAAAGATTAAGTGACTTACTTTTAATAAGATTGTGTGTGTGTGTGTGTGTGTGTGTATGATTTACTTTAGTTATGGATGCAAAATATCAGCTATTTCTTATCACAATTACAAGTCAGTTAAAACTAATATCTGTTTAAAGTATTATAAGGACACTTTGGAAATATAAAAGTATTCTATTAACCATGGCAAAAAATGCATTTAATCTTAAGGAGACAATTTTAATCACATGCTCTTGTTTATTCACATAATTTAGAGCCTCTTGGGAAACTGAAGTAAGAAAATATATTAAATTTGATCTTAAAGAAAAATCAGGAACATTTTAATTAATTTGGTTCTAGATTTTTATTTAGAATATGAAACATAACATAAAACATACAAGTATTTTAGATGGCATAAAAGATAATCCACACTCTTTACTAAAAGGCACATGGATTTTTGTTTGTTTTAAGACTTTTACCAGCCATCCATAGCTATTAAACCTTGGAGATGCTCCTTTCCAAACATACATCCCCAACACTCTACTTATAAAGACAAAAAACAACTTCCCTGAGCTGGAGATGAAAACTTTCCCCAGTGGAAAGTCTCTAACTCTTTCAAGACCATGCCTTACACTCTGCAGATTAAATAACACTTTCTGCATAAAAAATTGTAATATATTCTATAATTACCCAGAGTGAACAGTTAAAAGTTACCAAAGGACATACATATATTAAACACATATTCATGTGTATATACACAATAACATATATGTATGTATGTGTAGTAGTAAATGAGCAAAGATTCTGTTTTTATACATTATTTAGAACAGATATAATACTCATAAGAACTACTTACCAGGTGGGCTAATTCTACCATTACTACTATTCTGTCTTTGAAGATGTTCTTTATAGCATACTGAACACATGCCATTTGTACGAGGGTTTCCATAAAATCCACAGCCAGTGGAACAAAGCATAGGCACTTGGCTATGGTTAGTTTCTTGAGCCATGTTCCTCTTCTGTGCACCTGAAAATTATAGTCAGAGCATTCAGAGATAATACTCCAAGTGTTCTCCAAATTAGTTCTATATCATAAAAAATAAATCCTATTTCTAAAAGCACATTATTTGGGTGACACAGCTAGAATTTTTTTTTTCCAAATAAGATAAAAATGCTCACTCCCTTATGTCCCACCAAACATGGAGTCAGATCAGAAATATAGTGGCTCAGGAATCAAGATATCTTGGGAAAAGTTTGTCCTTAACCATAAACCTTACCGTCATAAGTTTCAGAGAACTGTGAGAAGCTGAGAGCAAACCAATTCTGTTTGGACTCTCCTAGATTACAATGAAGCTTTCTAAACCATCAGGGTATATACCAGGTTTTCTCGAGCCAAATGATGCTAAAGTAATACAGTAATATTGTCATTTAATCTAGCTTTATCATTAATGGAAGGGAGTAAGGGAAAAAGCCCTCTGTTGTGCCATTTTTTCCCCCATAAAACAAATGGCTAACATGCTTGACTTATGACAAAAAATAATTTCTTTCCCAAAAATTTCTACATGGATGATAATAGAGATAAATCTGTGCTAAAGCAAAAACTAAGATATAAGGGAGAAAAGATAATTTTGAAAAATTCGACATTATGAAAACCTTTGGAACAAATGGGAAAATGTTTATATACATGATTACCTATATGTTAGGCTAGGAATAAATAGGAGCTAGAAGTGTAAATTTTACTGGCATAGTGTTAAGTAACTACCAGGTGAAGAAACTCCTTCTATCAATTCAGAAGACCTTTCAGGTTTGACTCCCAGATCACTGAGGTGTAACACTTAGGAATAATAGTGAAATAATGGGTCCTGATCCTTGCTAGGATTCAAAATATCACAGAAGTCCTACAACATATTAACAGCTGTGAGGGAAGCAATTCTATGTTCCTCTGAAATCGTGAATCAATGACTTGGAACAATCTTGAAAACTGCAGATGGCCCCAATGCCTGGAAGACCTGTATGTAGTATACTGGAAGATCCAGGTAACGCAGAGAGAAGCTATACAATACAGGCAGAGACTGTAGATGGAGGTTAATTATTTTCTGGGTCAGCCTACTAGCCTGTGCAAGTTCTAATGCCATCATCCTCCAAATCACCTATGTGCTATGAAGATTATCCAAGAAAATTTCTTGTAGATATTTCTACAATAACACAATTTCCTGAGCATAACTGATTTTAAAAAGCAAAACAGAACAAACCCGAAACTACACAGTAGGAAGATTTTTCATGGATAATTACCATCTATTGCTTCAAGTCAGAGTTCAAAAATCAAAGGAAAAAATATTAATAGTACCATCCTCACTACAGTTCACTGGACTAAAATACAAGCAACATACAAGACTTGATGTAGAAAGGTATTACCAACTGCTGCAAAATACAGAAGGGTTACGTGACAGGCTAGAAATTCATTCAAGTACATTCTGATTTTTGTTTTTAACATAGCCTTTGACTCTCTTAGTTTTTTACCTAGTTCAAATTCCTACATTTTATGCAGCATGTGAAAGAAATAGGTCTCTTTTTAGAAGTACTTCCACTTAACCAATATAATTAAGTAATATAAAAGGCCAGGGAAATCTGTCTCAGTCCAGACAAACATTCAATTCTCATGTCCAATAGATGAAAGTAAAATACTGGAAGAAGCAGAAACTACTCGAGTGAAATCCCAGAAAATTATACTAAGTCAATGAAGTTTTACATGACAATAATTTTATTCAATTAATTAACAACTGGTTTACAATTTCTTCCTTCCCTCTCCCTCACCTCCTTCTTCTTCTTAATACTCTATTTGCTGAACTATATTTATAGAGGAATAAAATTGAAAAAATATAATAAAGTTGTTTTATTGTTTTAATACTTTCTAATATGAGTCTTTGACTATTTCAAACATAAGCTCCTTGAGGCCAGAGACTCACTTTTTTCTTAGCAACCTCAGTGTTCAGTATAGCACTTGGCACATAATTAGTGTTTAATTTAAACAAAAAAAAAAAAAAAAAAAAAAAGCTTTCCTGACTGATTAACAGTGAGTCCCTTCAAGTTCAGCAGCTTGTGTTTTCATCTGTAATAAAAACCAAATTTACTTTAAAATACTTTTAATAAATCTGAAATTACATGATCCATTACTATATGCTGCTGAAAATGATGAAACTGCGTTGATTAGCTCCACCTCAAATTTACATTATATAACATAACCTGGGCTCTCAACATTGCAAGGCAATTATTTTACATACTGCCCTCACCACTCCCCCATTAACTCTATCCCACCCACTTTCCAAATCCTTTCATCACTCCTCAAACCTTCTACACTTCTCCCATCCTCTCAGCTGAAGGCCTTTCTTCATATTTTACTGAAGAAAAAAAAAAGCAGCCAACTGCTGAGATTTTATCTCATCTTCATTATCTCATATCACTCAGATGCCTACTGCTATCTGTCATAGTAGTATTGCTACTATCAACTCTTTAAACTCATACTGAGATGATTCTCTCTCCTTGCCAAGGCAAACTCTTCTACATGCAAACAGTGATATCACCCTATTCCATCTTCACCAGAGACTGTCCCTGCTCTCTACTGGTTGTTTCTCCATTGCGTACAAACATGCCCTTGTCTAACTGATTCAGCCACCCTGACAAGCTATAGTAATCCCATATTTTTCCTCCTTTTTCTGACTAAAGTCCTGAAGAAAGCTAGGAACAACAGGTCTCTTTACTTTCTTTTCCTCTTAATTCTCCACAATTTCAATCTCATCTTTCAAATGAAAGTGCTCTCTCCAATATTACCAATGACCTCTTAATTGCCAAATTTAATGGTATCTTCTCAGTCCTCATCCTTCCTGACCTCTCCGCTGCCTTTTCTCTAGTTTTTGTGATGGTATGATCACTAGGTTTTCCTCCTATGTATCTGACTATTCTTCAATCTGCTTTGCTAGATCTTCATCAAGTCATACCCATGAATTACTGAGTTTTGAAAAAAGGCTCTGTCCACCACATTCTTCTCTTCTCCCTCTCTACTACTACACTTGGTGATCTTATCAGTAACCATGCATTCAATTATCACCTCTAGGCTGATGATTCTCAAATTACCTTAACCAGCATATTCTCTGCTGACACTGAGTCTTGTATCTCCAAGTGTCTACTGGACATTACTAACTGGTCTTGTAGACATTTTTTTTGGAGGCAGTCAGCGGAGTCGTATAACTGGTAAACCTTTGAAACCAGATCTGAACTCAGATTCTCTAGACTCCAGGGCTAGTGCTCTATCTACTGAGCTACCCTGATGACCCTCTCAGACATCTTAAACTCAACATGTCCATAACTGAACTCATTATCTCCTCTCTCCTCCCCCTTCAAGGCTTCCTCACATCCTAACTTCTCTATTACAATTAAAGGTGCCACCATGTTATCCTAAACTAATCTCTCTTATCTTCATATCCAACCTGTTGCAAGATCTATTGACTGTACCTTCTCAGCATCTTTATATGAGTCCCCTTCTCTCCTCTAACACTGTCATCATGCTGGTATAAACTCTTCCATCTACTGAAGCAGCCAGCTGGGTACACCACAAGTCTCTCCCCACTCCAACCTACACTGAGCTGTCAAAATACAGGTCTGACCGCATCACCCTCTGGCTCAATAAACTTCAGTGGCTCCCCTATAGATTCATATTTAACATTGTCAGTTTGGTGTTCAAAGCCCTCCTTTCTCCCCTACCCTCTTTGGTTTTCTTACTCTTTATATTTTTTCACATACTCTGAGATCCAGTGATTCGGGCCTCCTTGATGTTTCTCAACCAAGGCACTCCATTTCCTAATGTCAGGCATTTTCACTGGCTGTATCCTATACTCAGAATACTGATCTCTGCTTTTCTGGCTTCCTTATAGTCTTAGCTAAAACCATGTCTTCTACAGGAAGCCTTTCTAGATCCTCCGTAAATCTAGTGGCTTCTCTCTGTTGGTTATTTCAAATTTCTTGCATACACTGGTTTGTACATTGTTTTTTGCATATTATGTGAGAATGCAGACTGTAAGTTCCAGGTGAAAGAAGTCTTTTACTTTTCTTTGTAGTCCTAGCACTCAGCAAAGTGCATGGCACATAGTAGGTACTTAATAAATGTTAGTTGATTGACACTTTTAATTGTATTATGCCAAACACAGGAATGACTATACAGTCTCATATAATAATTTTTATATGCTTAACTATGACATTAGAGTTGTAAAAGGCAAAACATGTTTGACATTAAAAATGTAAGATCTCTAGAAATTTTGACATGACAGAATTTTATTAAAGGGGAAATGGAAGAAGTTGAAGAATGAAAATTCTGGGAGAAATTAAAGTATAGGCAGTACTTTTCAAAAAAATTTTTTCAAGTAAAATTAACTCTTAAGTTACTAAAACATTTGGCCTTAAACTCTACCAATACAAATTCTCCATTGCCCTTTTAAAATTTAGAAGCTCTTTACTGAAATAGTAGTGTACCTTATTGACTATGTTGTCCTCTCCATGAACTCCTCAAATTCATGTTTTGCTACTACATTCACTGTAACTGAACCATGTCAAAATTTTCCTTCGTTTTGGAGTAGATTTTTCATACTTCCATCCATCTTCAACCACCTACTTTTGACGTAAACTACTTACTCTCTTTTCATAATAATCTCCAAATAATGTGTGCTTTCAATTAGATTCTGTATCTTAATTACTTTAAATGGACACGAATATCCTTTAGGAATCTAGATTTAATCTACTTGCCCCATTTATTTGACTGATTCTCAAATCGGCATTTTTACTCAAAAGGGTCTAATCAGGTCTGATTCTATTTATCAAGGTAATGGGGGCCTAACATCTGCAGAGTTATCTTTGAGATAATCCCCATATGGAAGAAAGTACAGGAGGCCTGCTTCCAAGAAAGTCATGATGACATGCAAAGTCCCTTGGAAAGACTTTGAAGCATGGGTGGACATTGTGTAACTGGTTCCACATGGTTGACTGAGTGGTAAACTACAACCTCTTAACTAGGCTGCAGGTACAAAACCAAGAAGCAAGGACATCCTTCAAAAGGCGTCAGCATTCTCCTCTCATGGTTGAACTCTTCCTCCTGGTTTGATTTGACTCCTTTACTTTCAAATGTCTAGAGAAAGATAATGCTGTAAGAGGAAAGGTCTTAGCCTTCTTTCATGAGAGATTGAGATACGGCCCCACTGATACTGCCTGCCTCAGTTTATTGTTTCATTCTAGGTAAAGGGACAGAGGGCTTTGATTCTGTAAATTTTGGTAACTTAAAAGCATTTTTCTAAGTCCCCCCCAGGGGCATGGGGGGTTTGGGGGAGAGACACAACATAAAGTAGGGGAAAATTATTTAGATTAATAAGCAGACTAGTAAGTATGAAGGATACAAATTATAAGGAGACCAATACTTTCAATGGTTTGAACTCCTGTTTACAAGCCCTAATAAACTAGACTTAGCTTGGTGAAGGGATAGGGTAGCAGTAGAAGGAAGAAGGGAAGGAACATGTTTCCTATGTTATACCCATTTAGTGAATGACTAATTATATCAAAGAAACTTAGTCTGGCATTCCCAAGAAGGAAGTTAGGTAAAACATAATATGAAGAGAACTTAAGTCCTTAATTACTATTCTGTTATGTTTAAGAAGAAGCAGGGCAGTGAAGTAGACAGGGAGCTGGCTTTAGATTCTCAAGACTCAGGGGTTCAATTTCTGCCTGACCAATCTGGCACTGCAATGCTAGACAAGTCACTGAATCCCTAAAGGTCCTGTAGCTGCTAAGTCCAAGAAGCTGCAGCCACATGTAGTCCACAACACTTCTGAGTGTGGCCCAAACCAGATTAAAATATAACTGAGAAATGTTTAATAAGATATTTTAAAATACAATGAAATACAGAAAATGTTAATGTGTGGTTTTCTAAGTCAATATATAGCCTGAAGTATCTGTTTCTATGAATTTGACACCACCATTGCTCTAGGCAAAAAATGTTGGTGTTCTACTTGCTAAATGAGGAAATTTCCTCATCTAGAAGTTCCTTATATAATGAAACTTCAAGTACAATTCCTCTCCTTAGTATTTATACCTACAAAACTCAGGAAAAAAAGGTAAGAAAAAGAACAATGACAGGTAATGGGGCGGGGGAGGAATCAGTACCTCATCAGTATGGGAAAGACTAGAACACAGATATAGGTCTCGTTCTGCCACTATCTGTAGCAATATGGCTAAGTCCCTTAACATCTTGGGGCCTTAATTTGCCCAGCCATAAAATAAAGGGATATGATTCAGTATGATTCATTTCTGTGAATTTTAAAATAAATATTTATAAACATATATTTAAAATATATATTTTTAAAATATATTCTTCTTTCCCAACTCCATGTTTTAAAAATTTTATATTTATTCTCCTAAGGTGATGTTACGGCTTTAAAGAACGCTGAAGAAAATGCTTGTTAAGTTTGTTGCTAACCTAACTTTTTGTATTTCTCAAGTCATGACCATTAAGCTTTTTCCAACTCTGATTTAGGATGATATTAATAAAAGGGAAATTCAAATATCTTTACAAAAAAATGCTTCTAAATTTGTAACTTATGATCACAAATACAGAATTTGAAGGAAACTTGGAGGTCTCCTTGAGGGCCCAACTCTCTCACTTTACAAAGGAGAAAACCAAGGCCCAGAGAGATGAAATGTCTTGCTCAAAGTCACACAGGAAGTAAAGAGCAGAGCTAGGATTCACACCCTCCTCCTGACTCCCTATATGCCATTGTTAGAAACACACTTGACACTAATAAGGTATCAAGGAAAACTGATTGCAGCAGAACACTGGCCAAAGTGGGTCACCAATCTCTTTTCAGGAGTAGGGAGCACTGGATACAGAAGTGAGGTAAGTTATATACTGTTACTCCAAGAAAGATCCTCTTAGCAGGAGATAGATGAATCCATCCTCCCATAGGTCACCATCTTCTCTACAAGCCCATTATGTAACACCCCCCTGCCCAAGTATGATCTCCCCTCCCAAACATGCTCTAATAGAGGACCCATGACCAAAAAACAGAGGAATAATTTTATGTGGCATATGTCTGCTTATATGCATGAAGTTCATTAAGCAAGCGCAGTGAGGAAAAGCCCTCTCTAGGTAACTCTAGGTCATTTTTCTTGGCTAGTTCCAGCTAGCTGAAGATTTGCTTCCTTTATCAAAAACTTTGTAATTTTCTAAAGGCCACTGTCTGTCTTTTGATTGATTAAGTCCACCTGCAGTCTGCTGGCTTTCTTATTATCTAACTTATTCTCAATTATTTCATCAATTAACAATAACTCACTGTGGAAACAACTTTTGCTGTCTCTCATACCATGTACTTTCAAGAGGAACATAGCAAGTACCTTTTAACTATAGCTTTGTCATCTCTAATTCCTAAGCAATTCTTCCTTGGCATCATCCCAACTTATGTCCATTTTTACTACTATATTCTAACATACTATGAACTGCTGTCATCACTGGTTTTCCTGCCTTCAGCTTTACCTTGCTTAAATCCATTCTATACATCTTACTTATACAGATAAAACACCTAAAACATCCATTATCATGTCATTTATTCCCTTGCTCAAAAACCTTCCAAGGAAGCCCAAATGTCAATATAAAGTTTAAATACTCCTAGGTCTGGCAATTAAAACTCTTTAATTTGACATCAATCTATCCAATTTTCTCTCCTCTATTCCCCAGGGCAAATACTTTGATACCAATCAGGTTGGTTTTATTACTGTTATCTGAACACCCAAATCTTCCTTTCTTAACATAAGCCTCTGCTCAGATTCTTTGGATCCCTTCTTTCTTTTTTCCAAGCGTCCAGTTAAAATCCCCATCACCAACCTTCAAAAGGCACCCAACTGCATAAGAACACTCTAGTATCCTCCATCCTGAATCCCACTAGTCACTCTAGTGTTTTTGTATTATCAGGTGGACATCACCTTCCCTGGACCCCAGTGGTGAATTTCCAATAAAACATAAAAGTTACACAGGATGAGTAGAGATGGATGAGTTGTGATCATTAAAGGGTACTTCAAAAATGGATGAAATCATAGCTCCATCTAAAAAGAGTTGTCTATCAGGGCTTCTTAAGCTTTTTTCTATTCTCAACCCTTTCAGTGCTTCTAAAATTGTAGGTCGTGAGGGACAGTTTAAGAGGCTCTACACCACTTATGTGTGGCACCTTATGATGTACTTTGCATGGTTATTTAACTTCTATATGTTTCTATTAAAGTAAAAGTTCCTTGAAGACAAGGACCTTTCTTATCTAGAATTCTATTTCCTTAGCAGATCGCAGAATACCTCCCACAAAGGTGTCTTAATAAATGTTTGCTAAAGGGAAGTGTATAGGTTTTATTGTTCCAATTAGATTATAAGATACTTGAGAATGAGACTAACTTCCTTTGTATTTCCCAAAGAAATTCCCACCATGCATGTTCATCTTGAGTATCCCATTAATATTCACTGAATGAAAAACTAATCAGTGCTAATGTCATATTTGAAATAAAGTCCTTTATTATTTCAATTCCAAAAACATTTAGGTTTTCATCTTATTTATAAGAAAAAAAGCCTTTCCTCTTTAGAAAAATTACTCACAAAGAAAATGAACACATCTTCCGCTCTTAGATGTCTATCTAAGTAGGAGGGCTACTGACTGCTAGGCAAGCAGTTAAGAATGCTGATTCCACTATTGCTGCTACTGCCACTGCCACTACCACTACTACTACTTGTGTTTTTCCTGGAGAGAGAATAGGATGGGAAACTGTCTTAATTATAAGACTAGAATACCTTGTGGTAAAAATTGATCTCTTCTTTTAACTTGGGATCTAAACTGACTTTTCTATAATATGATCTTTCAGAAAACAAAGGAAAACTGGTAGCAGGCATGTTAGGAAAGTTAAACTAGAAGTTACTTTAAATCTGAAGACTATAAACACACCATTTATTAGGTATATGACTCACTTTTTTTCTGATATAAATTAGTTGAGCAGTGACTTACTTAACAACTTACTAGTAGTTATGTGCAGTAGCCTCTTGAAGTCAGAAGAAAACAGAGTAATAATGTCTTTTAAAGGAAAATAACCACAGGTGTTTGCCAACAACTCACTTTATATTAAAGTTGCACATGGGACAATGGGGGAAGAGAGAGGAAGAAAGAGACAGACAGACAGAGACAGTTATGTTACGGGAAAAAGAAGGATGGTCCAAGGGGCAAGAAATTATCTATGGCGATCAAAGAAAGGAAAGCCTGCAATAGAATTCGCTAAGAATACTGCAATGATATACAGAAGTACTTTGCTTTGACAAAGGAGGGAAAGATGTTACTCACTCTGGTGAAAAAGTATAGGGATTTTGGATTGGGAGTACAGGCCTGCTCCTGTGCTGAGGATGATTTGCAGCTCTCTCTCTCTGTAGCTGTCCCCACTCCCCTATGTCAGGCTGCCTTTCCCTCTGCAGCTTGGGCTGAAAGACAAAAGGGTATAAGATTCATGTATCAATTTTTCCTCCCTTAATGATAATCAAGTCATCCCCCAAATCATAAGCCACAAACATATACAATATATGAGAACATTAAAGCTCATTTTAGTAATTAGGAAAATACCTTTCTTTTCCCTTCCCCACCCTGCTATCAAGTTTGTAGTAAAGACCTCAATGACCACTGCAGATATTTGATACCATACTCCACATGTAAGGACACAGAAGCTACCTGTTGTTGAACAGGGTACAAAGAAAAGACTGTACTGAAGAAGGGACACTCATATTACCAGTTTGTTCTCACATGGCCTGGTGCAATCTATCAAGTAATAGGGGGAAAACTCAAACATATGACCTATTAGTAGTGAGATTTCTAAAAATCCAAGGCAAATGCACCTGAAATTTAAGAATATTACTTCTTGCTTGATTTGATATTTAAACAGGCCTATAGTATGGGCAGCTAGGCAGCAAAGTAGAAAAACGCCAAGTCTGAAGTCAGAAGATTAATGCTCCTGAGTTCAAATCTGGCCTCAAACACTTAGTAGTTGGGTGACCCTGGGCAAGTCACTTCTGTTTGCCTCAGTTTCCTCTCTTTTAAAATGAGCTGGAGAAGGAAATGGGAAACCACTCCAGTATCTTTACCAAGAAAACCCCAAATGGGGTCATGAAGAGATAGATATGACTAAAAAACAACTAAATAACAACATAGGAATACATTTGTTATACAAAAGAATAAAAAACAACTAAATAACAACATAGGAATACATTTGTTATACAAAAGAGTAAAAAACAACTAAATAACAACATAGGAATACATTTGTTATACAAAAGAATAAGATCAGAAAAGATTCCAGTCACTGTGTCACCCAAAAAAAGGATAACTGGATTACTTGTTACCCCTTACACACAGGGACTCAAGTGCCAAATGGAAATAATTAACAAGCATTTACAAAGCCATTACTAAATAATTGCTTATTACTGATTATGCCTAGCAGGTTAACAATAAAGTCAATTTCTTCTAACAAGGATATAGGTCAGCATGCCTTCAACTTATAACAATGGCAGTTAAGATGTAGTTTTCTCTACAAAGTTACCAATGATCTCTTAGCTATCAAGTCTAATGACCTTTTCTTAATCATCATAGTTTCTGACCTCTCAGGAGCATTTAACTCTGTAGACTTTCTCCACTTAGATACTATCTCTTCCAGGTTTTCAGGACCATATCTCCTGGCTGGTTCTCTTGCCTAATCCGACTGTTTTAGTCTCTCTGAGTACACCTTCAACTAGTATGTATATCCAAGGCTCTGTACTGGGGCTCATTTGCTCTTTTCTCTCTCATTGGCTCCCATGAATTCAAATACCATCTCTATATAGATAATTCCCATATCCATGTGTCCACTCTTAGTCTATTTCTTGAATTCTAATTATCACCAACTTGCTATCGGACCTTCCCAACTGTATGCCCAGTAGGCTTCTCAGACTCAGCAACTCCAAAACAGTAGTCTTTTCCCAGAAATCGTCCCTTCCTCTATTTCCAAATTTCCCTATTATTGTTGAGGGTACTAACACTCTTCTGGTCACTAAGGTGTACAACTAAGGTGTCATTCTCAACTTTCCACTGTCATATATCCAATTAATTTGCACTATTTTGTTGTTTATACTCGTCACAACATCTCTAGTACAAACCCTCTTATCTCACTCAGTGATCAGTCCAGGCCTTCAACACCTCTCACCTGAACTACTGCAACAGATTTCTAATTAACTTCCCTGACTTAAGTCTCTCCCCACACCTTCTCAAATGCTTTTCCTGAAACATAAATCTGTCTCACCTCTCTATATAATAAACAACAGGGTTTCTCCATTATCTCCAGATCAAATATAAAAGCATAGTTTTTAAACATTTACACTTCATTATTAATAAACAAAAGATCATTTCCATATACATCAGAACACAATTGTATCATGAAATTGTGAATCTCCATTTTAAACTACACATTTCTCACAAAGTAAATTACACACTACTTTCCAAACTATACTAGCTGTATTTCCTTCTGAATTTCTTTTTATTTTCTTGTGTTCATTCCTGAAAATGTTTCAATTTTTGGCATCATGACAATTACCCTCTCCCCCCAATAAAACCTGAAAGAAAAAAAAGAAAATGTAATAAATTGTCATAGTGAAGCAAAAGAAAGCCACATATTGGCCATGTCCATAATGCATCTTTCTTACCTGGAGTACATAAATTTTTCTGTCAGGAAGTGAGTAACAAGAGTAATACTAAGCCCTCTGGAGACACGGTCCTTACTACAATGAGTGACAAGCTTTCTAGGTCTTTAAAGTTGTTCTCCTTGACTATACTTCGCTTTTGTATAAATTGTTCTCCTCATTCCGCTCTCTTTACTATGCATCAGTTAAAAATTGCTCAAGTTTCTCTAAACTGTTCGATAGCAAAATAACATTCCACTGCATTCACAAAAATTGTTCAACTATTCCCCAACTGATTTCCCCTTAGACTCTAGTTTTTTTGGCTACTGCTTTCCTCCTACCCTGCCTTTTCCATTTAATACTTTGAGATCAGAAAGTTTTGTTCTGTTTGTGGTAATTTCCCCACCCTGACTTGCTTTCCTGTGGAAATTCATAATGTCAGCGTCCCAAAAGTTTAGTGCATTTTCAAGCTTAATTAATTTGATGGGTATACCCCAATACTATGATGTAGATCTCTTTTCTCTTGGTGACCTCATGAGTTCCCAAGGTGTTAATGATGATGTATATAGCCAGAAGGCTTCCAGATTTACATACCCAGCTCTGGTCTCTCTCCTAAGATCCAATCTTGCAGTACAAATTGCCTATTAGACTTTTAAAACTGAATGGCCTATTATCAACTCAAACTAAACATGGCACAAAAGAATTCTACCGAATATTCCACCTGCCCAACTCCCCAAACCCACCTAATCTTCTTAACTATTTTTGTCAAGGATATCACCATCCTTTCAATCATTCAACATTTTAAACCTTACAGCGTTTTCCCTGACTCCTCACCCCTCTCTCGTTTCCATATCCCAGCAGCAAAATCTTACTATTTCTACTTCCCTAACTCTAGCAACACCTCTCCACTGGCCTCCTGCAATAGCTTTCTTCTTCGTTCCCTGCCTTGGGTCTTTCTTCTCTAATTCAGCTTTCATAGCTACAAAAATGATTTTTCTGAAACAGGTCAGACAATGTCACTTCTCTACCCTGATTCCAGTAGTTCCCTCTCTGATACAAACTCTGTTTAACACTTAAAACCCTTCAAAACCAGAGAAAAATCTACCTTTCCAGCCTGATGACGCAGCATTTCCATTCCAGTACTCTATAACACACCCAAATAGCCTTTGTGTTATTCCCTTAAAACACTTCATTATCTCCAATTTCTATGACTTTCGGGCTGTTCCTGAACCTGCTTTAAACCCCAGGTTTCAAGATTCAGATCAAGGAAAACTGTTTCCTCGAATCATGCCTGATATGCCAAGCTCCTGCCCATTCCAATGAAAAAATTGTAATGTCTTCTCTCCTTAATGATCTTGCATTGATTCTGTACTTAGTCATATACATATTATTTGCCCCAATAGAATGCAAGCTCCCCAAGTATAGTTTACATTTTGTTTATTTGTCTTCCCAAAACCCAGTACAGTGGCTAACAAATACAGGATTCATAAATGTTTATTAATTGATTGGGGAACCACAAAGACAAAAATGAAAAGTTATCTACCCTCAAAAACTTAAGAGTGTACTGGAGAATGCAACATATACATGGAGCTTTGAATACAAGTATATGCAAAATGCATACCAGGTAACTTTTTGAGGAGGGGCACTAACGTTCTCTCACGAACGCCTCAACCCACATGCTAGGTCCTTTCATCCAGACCTCTTATCACTATATGGGGACAACCCATGTCGTCTGTTTATCTACTATCCTTTCCTCTTGCTACCCCAAAAGAACTCTTTCCTTTCCAGTCATACTTCTCTTTCATGATACCTTTAAAATTCACACCTCACATGGAATCTGGTAAAATTCTATAGTCATTGTTTTATTTTCAAGCCATATGGCATCATGGGAAGAACAATGGTACAAAGATGAGTTTTTGTTTCATAAAGAAGTCTTGAGGTCTTTGAAAGTGTTACACCATTCCCCAATTTCAACCTAGCCTATTTTATTCTTTCCTGGAACAAGAATATTATTCATTTGAGGTGTGTGTCCAAGATAAATACATTAACAGATCAGCTCTGTATCATGCTCTGAATTTTTAATCCAATTGTGTGAAAATTTCCTTATAGTCTATTCATCTCTTTGAGCCACAGGATTTTCAGTTATGAAATGAGAATAAACACACACTACCTAACTCAGAGTATTATAATTAAGGTGTTCTGTAGACTTTAAAATTACATCCAACCATGGCTGATGTTGTTAGGAAAAATTCCTCAAAGGCTGAGGTACCAAACTCCAGATTACATTGAAAATATATAAAAGAAGTGTTTGTGCCCAACTTTTTGTGCAAAGTCTTTAGTAAAGCCTGAAGTCTTGAATTGTCATGATGACTATAAATAAATTCTGGAAAGCAGCAAGCTTGAGAGCACAATGGAATGCAAAGGGCACTAGACTTGGAACTAGCGCTTCATCTGAACCCCAGGCTTGTCACCAGCTACTGTAACTTTGCGCAAATCATCTTACCTTCTAACGCCAGTTTCCTCACTTGTAAAACAGGGATAATAATACTTACACTATCATCTAGTCCATCAGATCGTGCTGAGGACGAAATGAGGAAGCGAAGCGTTCTGTAAATGCAAACTAGTACCTCTACAAAATATTCTTTTGACTGGAAATGTTTAGAGAACAGTGACAAGAGAACTGAAGTAGAGTACCCAAGTAGAATAACTATATTTTGGTGAGATGAAGACAGTCAGTCAAAAGCAAGGGAGCCACAGAAATACTTTAATGAATTCACATTTGTGCCTCTGTGAAATTTGTAACCATTAGTCTGTTACAAGTGATGTTAACAAGTGATGGACAGATCTGTCTGTTATATAATATGGCTAACAAAGGTGACAATCCCAGGATGTAGATTTACAGTAACAGGTGCTACAAAGGCACAAAGGCACTGCAATCCCAAATTAAAAAAAATCTGAACTAGTATGCAAACTACAAAGACAGTTGGCTACGTAACAGCAACTCCCATCCATGCAGTCAACAATTACTGTTAGTAGACATTCTTGAATAAGGCTTTTTACTTAGGGAGACTATGGATGTGGAACACTGTATTTAACTTCAAATATTCCAATACTATGGTTGGTTTTGCTGAATTTATTTGCCCCTTCCCATTTTTGTCCATATTTTCTTACAAGGCTCTGGGAAGATGTGGAAGGAGTGATATAATGGGAAATGAAGATTATACAGAAACATTAGATACAATAAAACGTGTTAAAACAAAATGGAAAAATTATTAATTGCTGTATCTCCCACCTTCACCTTGTGGTTTCACCTTCCCCAACTTGTTCTTGATATTCAAATCAGCCCAATACCACAGAGCTGAGAATGGAGACCAATTACTCAAGATTGGGAGCCAAGTGAAAAAGTGGCACTATCCTCCTCAAGCTGAAGTTTACTTCACCCCTGGATATCACACACTCTGCTCTTGTAGGCCCTTCCTCAAGACTGTCTAGTTCCTTCCAGATCTTCCCATTTAAAGAAAGGATCCAGACCAGCAATGGTTTCATTCCTTCCCCAGATTCCACCCCTGACTCTCCGGACTTTCTCTACCCTGTTTCCAAGGCTACCTTCTCCCCACAACCCTACCACCTGAGTTTTTAAGCTTCCTTTTATGTATTATCTTTCTCCATTAGAATATAAACTCCTTGAGTGCAGAGATAGTCTTTCTACTTATATCTGTATTTCTGCACAGTCTTTGGCACATAATATTAAAGTGAAGGCTGTGATTGACTGTCATGTCTATTTTAGTGTGGTAAACAGGTAACTCAGAGAGGAGACTTATTGAATCATACATTCCAACCTCCAAGAAAACTAAGTAAAAGGGTAAGGAGCTGGGCATGGAGAGAGTAAAGACATTATAAAAATTTAAGATTAGAACATTTTTGAGACTGATTGTGGGGAGGGGACACAAAACTACTCTGAGCCATCTTTTCAAGATTTCTAGAGACTGGACAATATTCTTCTAGCCCACTCCTATTACTGCCAAGATGGTAAAAAAAAAAAAAAAGAGATAAACAAGTTCCAATACCTCTCCTATCTTGTAGCATTTATCCAAATAGATACATAGGGTGGTTAACTGTCCTAGAGCATAAAAAATCCAGGGAGGATTAAAAATGGGCTATATCCTTTATTGCTCAATAGCCTTCACAAACTACAAAACAAAGGAATGGCCACATAACCTAGTAGAAGTACAGACAGGAGGCAGAATGTGCCAGACTAATCAAACCATCATCACCTTTACCATTTCTTCTCAGACCCAGATGGGGACAACTCACAACCGAATGCAAGAGAATCTAAAGGAAAAGAAACTTCTTGTCA
Organism: Potorous gilbertii; assembly: GCA_028658325.1. Taxonomy (NCBI): domain Eukaryota; kingdom Metazoa; phylum Chordata; class Mammalia; order Diprotodontia; family Potoroidae; genus Potorous; species Potorous gilbertii. The sequence goes on from CM053769.1 coordinate 555,252,047, forward strand.
AAGTCCTTAGCATAGTAAAGATGGTTCAACACCAGCTCAAAAACTGATATGCTTTTATCTGTGGAAATGACACTAAAGAATAGCCATTTCCATCTGTTTTGCCACTGCACCCTAAGAATCTTTCACTTGATTGGCAGTTGAAGCTTTCCATGTATGGTATCCTCCATTAAAATCTGAGGTCCGTGAGAATAGGGGCCTTCTGACTTTTCTATTTCTATGCTTAGCACTTAATGCACATAAATGCTAATCAGAACACTTTGTCTCACATCAAACTGAGATGAATAATACTGAGAGAATCAATAGGAAGCTAGCTAGGTGGCAGGTGGATACAGAGCATCAGGCCTGGAGTCAGAAAATCTGAGTTTAAATCTCAGACACTCATGCTGTGTGACCACGGGCAAGTCACTCAACCTCTGTTTGCCTCAGTTTCCTCAACTATAAAAATGGAGATGTAAGAATGCTGTGGGGATCAAATGAGATAATATTTATAAAAGCACTAGCACAGTGCCTGGCACATAGTAAGTACTATATAAATGCTAATTATGATTATTGATCAAGGTTTTGATGAAAGTAAAGGAAAGATGTAAAAGGAAATGTGGAAAAACTTCACAGGACAAGATAAGACTTGGATGGGGTACTTGGGTAAGAAAATTGTAAAGACAGTGTGAGAGTCACCTAACGTTATTACAGGGTCTTGGAAAAGAAAAAGAGCTCAGTAATGTAAAACTAGAGAGCACAGAACAACTTAAGCACCCCTGCTTCCACTGTAAGAAGAAAAAAGAGACCCAATGATAGAGAAGAATCCTATAGCCCTACCATTGTGCTAGAAAAGGAGATCCATTTGGGGGCAGGGGTGTGAAGAGTCGATCTCTTTCCCATCCCTTTTTAAAGTTAGTTCACACTGAAGAAAACCACAAGAGCCCAGAAGAGGCTGCACAGGATAGACCCAGAGTTCTATTAGGCATGTCGTTGTTTTTTTTTTTAGCAGCAGAAGTGTAGAAGATATTCTTGATTCTATACAACTATCTATGCACATGACTATTATCTACCACACTAATGACTGAAACTGTCTTTGCTTCAAAAGCTTTTTCATTTCTTCCCTAGATGACTGTAGCATTTGGTTCACACTTTGCTTTTTCTCCTCTAAGCTTATCTTACTATATTATTTCTGGAAACTTTAGCATATGTGCTGGTGTAACCACAGGGTCCTTTCACCGTCCCCTACTTCATAGATGTCTAAGTCAGACAGTAACTTAATCATACCCTCAAAATTCATCATTACGACTTCTCATCCTCCTTGGATCTCTGAAATTTGGTGCTCCTTCTTTTCTATCACAACCACACTGCGTGTTCTTGTTCTCCCTCTTTCCTTCCCCTCCTGACCCTTTCCTGACCAAACTTCTCCTATCTCCTGTACTTCTACATGTATTATCTACCTGGGGTGTAGGGTATATTCAGGGAGGACCAGTACCTCTGGTTGTGATGGCTGTCAAGCCATTTCAGGGCTGCTTTCCCCCTCTGGAGTCTACCTGTTCCATCCAACTCTCACCTATGGCTCCAAGAAGCTGTAGCATGCACAGCGGCCACATCCTAGTAAGCCATTTCAGCAGACGAGCTAAACCAGGTTAAGGGTGACTAAGGGGTCTCAAACCCACTGGTGAGTTGGGGGGTGTCTACCCCAAGCATGTGAAGACTGCCTGATGGAATGGGCAGATGAGAACAATTTATTTCAACGACCATGAAAGCAGCTGAAGCAGGTGCTATGGAGTGCTTAGAACTTGGTTAGACATCATAGATGCCAAGGTCATCCACTCAAGGTCATCCTGAGTCATCACCAGTTGTCTTGATTCTGTCCTGCCACTGGACTGTGACGATTATAGAGGAGTGAGGCTGTCAATTTCGTGCAACTCTGCCTCACTTATATCCAATTTACACTCAAAACATCACCTATACCATTTTACTATTATACCTATCTCTATGCTAATTACACTTATCTCAAAGTCCTGTGGCAACAGGCAACTGATGAAGCAGTAGGTGCAGATACAATGGGAGCTGTAGTCACAACAGAGGGCCCCCAAGCCATAGGGTCATTTCTCACTGGAAGGAGCAGGGGGATTCGGCAGGCCCCAGGTTTCTGAGCAGCCTTTTAAGGATCACACTGCTCACTTCCTGGTGTGAGGAAGGGAGGTAGAAAAGGTGCCCTAAAAATTGTCTGCTTGGGGGGAGGAGGCAAGATGGTGGAGTAACAGGACAGACCTACTCTAGTTCTACCCCCATAAAAGAAATGTAAAAAATGACTCTAAACAAATTCTAGAGCAGTAGAAGTCACAAAATAACAGAGTAAAGGAGATTTCCAGGCCAAGACAGACTGGAAGGTCAACAGGAAGGGTCTATTGCACCAGGTTTAGAGTGGAGCGCAGCGCACCCTTGACCTCAGAACAGCATAGACAGGACCATAGCAGGCTTCAAGGTGTGGAATCACAAGTGGCAGCTGTGGTTCCCATATTTCCCGGCCCCAAACCCCCAAAGACAGCTTCAAAAGTCAGTAAGAAACCTCTTTCAACTGAGTGAAAGGGGAGTGACTTCAGGCCACAGTCCTAGCCTGTAGCATATACTATTGGAGCCCTCAGCCTAAATAACCCTGAAGGAATCGATCTCCTGATCTAGGTATCAGTTCTGAGTGGCAAGTGAGGAAGAGCACTGACATGGTGGATCTGGTGGAAGCTCTACAGAGGGAATCCTATTCACAGATCCTGAGCAGAAAGGAGTACTTGTGGTTGCTCACAAACCAGAGCACAGGCCAGGAGAGGAGGAAACTCCTCTCCCTTTATTGTGTCACCTTGGAGGAATTGAAAACTTACAGATCCCTAGAGTATACACTCCACTTAACAAAGGACTCAAAAGTCAAGTAACTGGCTGGGAAAATGCCAAAAAAAGGGGGAAAAAATGAAGGTTACTTTCTTGGTGAACAGGCATTTTCTTCCATTTTTATGGATGAGGAAGAACAAAGCATACCTTAAGAGGAAGACATCCAAGTCAAGGCTTTTGCATCCAAAACCTCAAAAAAAAAAAAAAATGCAATGGTCTCAGGTCATAGAAGAGCTTAAAAAGAATTTTGGAAATCAAGTAAGAAAGGTGGAGGAAAAATTAGGAGGAGAAATGAGAGTGATACAAAAAAATCATGAAAAGTGAGTCAACAGTATGCTAAAGGAGACCAAAAAAAAAAATGCTAAAGAAAATAACACCTTTTAAAATAGACCCAAATGGCAAAAGAGGTCCAAAAAGTCAATGAGAATAATGCTTTACAAACAGAATGGGTCAAATGGAAAAGAAGGTTCAAAAGCTCATTGAAGAAAATAGTTCTTTGAAAACTGGAATGGGGCAGATGGAAGCTAATGACTTTGAGAAACCAAAAACTAACAAAACAAAACCAAAAGAATGAAAAAATAGAAGACAAGGTGAAAAACAACTGACCTGGAAAATAGATCCAGGAGAGATAATTTAAAAATTATTAGTCTACCTGAAAACCATGATCCAAAAAAAAAAAAAAAAGAGCCTAAACATCATCTTCCAAGAAATTATCAAGGAAAACTGCCCTGATGTTCTAGATAGAAATGGAAAGCATTCACCAATCACCTCCTGAAAGAGATCCCCAAAAGGAAAACTTCTAAGAATATTGTAGTCAAAGTCCATAGTTCACAGGTCAAGGAGAAAATATTACAAGCATCCAGAAAGAAACAATTATTGTGGAAATACAATCAAGATAACACAGGATTTAGCAGAATCTACACTAACGGATCAAAGGGCTTAGTATATGATATTCCAGAGGTGAAAGGAGATAGGATTAAAACCAAGAATCACCTACCCAGCAAAACTGAGTATAATACTTCAGGAGAAAAAATGAAATTTCAATGAAATAGAGGACTTCCAAGCATTCTTGTTGAAAAGACAAGAGCTAAATAGAAAATCTGACTTTCAAATACAAGAATCAAGAGAAATATGAAGAGGTAAACAGGAAGGAGAAGCCTTAAGGAAGTCATTAGAGTTGAACTGTTCAACATTCCTACAAGGAAAGATGTTATTTGTAACTCATGAAACTTTTTCAGTATTAGGATGGTTAGAGGAAACACACACACACACACCCATATGGGTGGAGATGTATATGTACATTATTTATGTGCAAGTATATGTACATGGGTGTGTACACACACACACACACACACACACACGGCATAGACTAAGCTGAATATGACGGAAAATAAATTTTTTTCTAGAGTGGAATGTACTAGGAGTAAGAGAAAGGGAGAGATACAATATAGCAAATCATCTCACAAAAAAGAGCTTTTACAATGGAGGGGAAGAGGGTGGAGATGAAAGTTAATAATAGGGACAGCAAATTGGGGAAAGGGATAATCAGAAACAAACACTATTGTGGGAGGACAGGTCAAGGGAGAAAATGGAATAAATGGAGGACAAGACAGGATAGAAATGTGGTTAGTCTTTTACAACGTAACTATTATGGAAGTACTCTGCATTGTTACACATGTATGACCTACACTGAATTGCTTGTTTTCTCAATGAGGGTGGGTGGGGAGGGAGGGAGGGAGGGAGAGAATATGGAACTCAAAGCTTTAATAATGAATGTTATAAATTCTTTTAGCATGTAACTGGAAATTAAGATATACAGGCAATGGAGTATAGAAATCTATTTTGCCCTACAGGAAAATAGAGGGGAAGGGGCATGGAAAAATGGTAGATAACAGAATAGAGGACAGATTGTCCTGTGGTTGGGGGAGGGGAGAGATGGGGAGAAAATTCTGAATTCAAATTCTTGTGGAAGTGAATGTTAAGAACTGAAAATAAATTATGTGCGCATGTGTATCTTTTTTAAAACTGTCTGCTTACCCAACCCTGGCCTGATTACCACAGCAGGCAGGGAATCTCATTCTGTGGTCCAAACAAAAAAAATGTACAAAAACGTCTGCAAAGATGATTCCACTCACCATTGACACATGGAACATTCACACACTTATAGACAACACAAAATCCAGTAGAACTGAAAGATGAAGAGTTCTTGTTGTAAGATAACTCAACAGGTATCACATCCAAATAGCAGCCCTGAGTGAAATGAGACTGGAAAACAAAGACCAGCTGTACAAGGCATTTTTCTGGAGTTGTTGCAGTGAAGCAGATTGTCGTGAAGCTGGCAGAGGTTTTGCCATTAAAACTAATCTAGACAACAAGCTGGTATGCCTGCCAAAAGGAATGAGCTCATGACAATATGATTGCCACTTGCAGGAAAACATCATGCCACCATCATCAGTGCCTATGCTCCCACATGACAAACCCTGATTAGGTCTGTATGAAGTGTGTATCATCAATCTCTTTCATCAAAAGTGCCACCCCCAAGGCAAAATGACTGCCACAAGAATTAATGTCAACAAATTAGGCTCTTTTCTGAGTGTGAACAGTTTATTGCTAACCTGGAGGGAGAGTTGAGCCAATACACAGTTGGCAACAGTGGAGCATAAAAGGAGTGGGCAACTTTCAGAGATGTGGTGTACTCAAGTAGGTCAGAAAACTAAACACCAAGACTTGTTTGATGAAAATGATGAGGAAATTCAGAAGCTACAAAATGAAAAACAGGAACTCCACAGGATTTTCCAGCAGGATAGTTCATCCATCACTAAGAAGGTAGCATTTAATCCCATCAAAAGTAAAGTACAAGCAAAGTTTAGGGAGATGCAAGATTTCTGACTCAGTAAGAAGGCAGATGAAATTCAGTTTTAGGCTGACAGTAACAGTCCAAAGTGATTTTATGATTCCCTGAAAACTATTTATGGATTGAGAACCTATGGTGCATCACAATAGCACAAGTGCTGATGGAGCCACATTGATTAGTGAGAACGATATGATACTAGAGAGATTGGTTGAACACTTCTATAGTGTTCTCCAAAGATCATCATCAATCAACGTTGAGGCCAATGACCATGTACCTCAGATTGAAATTAATCCTTCTTTAGCTGAACCTCCAACTGAAGAAGAGGTTTTGAATGTCATTAGGGCTCCTTTCATGTGGCAAATTACCTGGTGCTGATTCTATTCCATCTGAGATTTACAAAGTAGGGGAGACCATTGCTCATACAAAAGCTGATTGAAATTTTCCAGGTTATATGTCAAGAGGAGGTTATCCCCCAGGAGGGAGTTCAGGTATGCCTCCATTGTCCATCTCTATAAAGGTAAAGGAAATAGAATGTCTTGTGACAATCGTATGGGGAGAAGAGGGTCTCTCTTAGTCATTGCTGGCAAGTTTCTTTTCAGAGTCCTCCTTAATAAGCTGATCCTTCACCTGGAAGTTGGTCATCTACTTGAGAGCCAGTGTGGCTTCAGAAAGGACTGAAGAACAGTCGATATGGTATTTGCTGCCCAACAACGTCAGGAGAAACATCAGGAACAGAACAGAGGTCTGTACATGACATTTGTAGATCTGAACAAGACCTCTGACACTGTTAAGTCATGAGGACTTATGGAAAATTATGTCAAAATTTGATTGCCCAGCGAAGTTCATCAGCATTGTATGTCAATTTCATGATGGCTTGCTTGCCTGGGTTTTGTGCCTGCACAGATACCAATGGAGTGAAACAAGGTTGTGTGCTTGCTCTCATGCTTTTCAGAATGATTTTTCAGCCATGTTGTCAAATGCTTTCAATGAGGATGAACATGGCCTTCAAGGTCAGCTACCACAGTGATGGCAAATTCTTCAATCAAGCCAAGACCAAAGTGGAAGGAGTGATAGTGCATGATTTTCTGTTTGCAGATGATTGTGCACTCAATGCAGCCTCTGAAGCTGAGATGCAACAAAGTATGAATCAGTTCTCTGCTGCTTGTGCTCATTTTGGCCTAACAATTGACACCAAGAAAATATAGGTGTTTCATCAGTCACCACTACACCATCCATATGCTGAATCATTGGTTGCCAGCAAAGGGAGAAGCTTTGAATGCTGTGGATAAGTTCACTTACCTTGGTAGTGTACTTTCCAGGGATATACACACTGATAATGAGGTTGACGCATGCACTGCCAGAGCTAGCTCTTGGGAGGCTCCAAAGGAAAGCATGGGAGAGAAGAGATTAGACTGACTACCACACTCAGCACAGCTGTTGTGCTGACCTCATTTCTGTATACCTGTGAAACATGGAAAGTCTACCACACCAATGCCATGCCAGGAAACTGAATCGCTTCCATTTGAACTGTTTTAGGAAGATTCTGAAGATCACCTGGCAGGATAAGGTCCCAAGCACTGAGGTCCTTACTTGAACTAAACTGCCAAGCATTCAAACTATGTTTCAGAGAATGCAACTCCAATGGACTGACCACATGTTTCAAATGCAAAATATACGCTTGCCAAAAGACTATTTTATGGAGAATTCACACAGGGCAGGCAATCACATGGTGGTCAGAAGAAACAATACAAAGATATTCTCAAGGTCTCTCTCAAGAACTTTGGAATTGATTGTGTGACACTGAAAACACTGGCACGGAATCACTTATGGCGTGCCAGCATCAGAGAGGGTGCTATACTCTGTGAGCAAAGCAGAATTGAAACAGCTCAAAGGAAACGTATGACGCACAAATTCAGAGCATCCACCCCAAATATTCACATGGACTATTTGTGCCCAATCTGTGGTAGAGCATTCTGAGCTCATATTAGTCTGATCAGCCACAGCTGGACACGTTGAAACTTGACACCATTTTGGTGCTCTTGGAGAATGATGGACAACAACCAACCAATCAATCTACTTTCAAAGAGATTTTTCACTCTTTTTACTTTATCCATTTTATTGGCCTTCTCACAATTACAATGGATTCACTTCACACTCCAAGGTCAACTATCTCTATCTCTAGTACTTTGGACTATCTTGTCACACAGTCCTTCCTCAAACCCTGACTTTGCATGGAGTCATTCTACCAAATCCTCAGTCTTACCAACATGCTTTCTCCCATTCTGCTCTTAGGTAAAGAAGTGGTCAATTACCCATTAAATTTGGCTCTTGTAAGAAACAGCATTTCTCATATATGTACTTAATTGTTTTGGAGCTCCCAACACATATACAGCAATCTAAGAATGACACTAAATTCCTTAAGTGCCCAATATCCTCACTTTCTATTAAGTGTCCTTATTCCCCAGTTTCTAGAAAAGACTGAGACCATCCACAAACTAAGTTCCCTTTTTCAGCTCAACACATTATTTGTTCCTCTAGGCCCTAGGAAGAGATTTATCTGCTACTTTATAAAATTAACCACTAACCTAACACTCGAGAAATGTTCCCATCTTCTTCAGGACATGTACAAAACAAATCTCATTATTCAATTCAGATACCCTCCCATCTCTTACAAAAAACTAAGTGTCCATTATGTGCACTGCTCAGTACTCTCCCTTAAACTAGTGTCTCTTTACAAACACATTAAAATCTCTACAATGATCTCACCAGCCTTCTAGGCTAGAAATCTTGGCATCACTTCTGATTCATTTTCTTTCCCTTTTTGTCCTCTACATCCATTCTGTCACTAAGGTCTATTCATTTTTTCTCTTCACTTTTTCTTCTTTGTAACTACAACTAGCAACCTAATATACAATCCCTCTTCATTTCATAGAGATTACAGCAATACACTTAGTAGGTCTCTCCCCCTTCCTTCATCCTGCAATCCATTCTACATACCTCTGCCCTAAACATTCTACATTCTAAAGCTATTTTCATCACTTCATGCTCAAAGAAGTATGTCCTTATTGTCAATTATACTAAAATTCAATTTCTATGCCTAGTTTTTAATGCTCTTCATAATTATGGTCCAACTTTATTTTCTGTAACAAAATCTAAAAGTATAACATCTTAATAGAAACCCCTTCTGTTCAGTCAGGTCACTCTGCTCCTTTAACATAATCATGTCCATTCTTGCCTCCAAGCCTTGGTTCCCACTGCTGCTACAGCCTCCTTCCTCCAGAATGGTCTCTTTTTTTACCTTCTAGTTATCCATTGAGTTCTCCTCTCTCTGAATCACTTTCGCATGTCAGTTTATAACATATATTTGATAATTATCTAATTGTTTCACAAGTCTACAACTTGTTTTCCCAGTTAGATTATAAAATTCTAAGGGGTAAGACCATATTTTGTAATTCCTCATATTTTTCTTATCGCATAGAATACTGATAGAAACTTGTTAAATGTTCAACAAATATTTAACTATTTTAAACCTATATTCCTAAGATTCTGAAACAAACTCCAAAGTTCAGACACTCAAAGGGCCAAATAATCTTTAGCACCACTGTATGAAACTAACTTCTTGAGCTCTAATTCCTCTCCTAAGCACACTAATATCTGATGTTTGCTCAAAAATATTACCATCTGTGCATACCATACATACAACATTTTACTATGTTTAATGATTATGCTAATGTTCTCCTTCTATTATTTTCTATTTACCCTGTATATAATTTGAATTTTATACATATATATATGTATATGTATTAGGTTCATATTTGTCTCCCCTATTAGACTGTAATCTTCTTGAAGGCAGGGACTGTCTTTTACCTCTTTTGTACCCCTGGTGTTTGCACATTGCCTGACACATCATAGGTACTTAATAAATATTTAATGAATTGAATTACCATAATCTTAACAAGCAGTATCATTTAGATCACCAATAGTGTTCTCCTCACTACATACAAAGACTGGCTTGAAATTGTCATCATTTGCAGGGCTATTTTCAATGTCTGTTGACTTTCCTGTTCAATGTCTTTCCTTGAAAATAGACATTGGATTTTAAAGTATACTGTTTCTATCTAGTGAAACACAATGGAATTATATTCAAGAGAAAGGATTTCTCCAAATGAATACATAACAAACATATACATAACCTTGGTTCTTATTTTTGTGTCACTAATTATAACTGGGTCATGAAAGATTTAGGATCCCCAACACTTCCATCTACTTCACAACCCCAGCAAAAAATTCCAGCTAATTTAAAACCCAAATATATACTCTCCAACATCTTATTTTCACGTCAAAGTGATTGCTAAATTGACACTCTTTTCATACATTTACTTAAAAAAAACTCTTCTCCTGTCTCTTAAACACGTGAAGGACACATCGAAATTATCTATGTCATTACAGAACTTCAGAGTTGGAAAGATCTTAGGGCTTTAGTCTAACTCCTTTAGTTTACAGATAGGGAAAAGTGAGAAGTGAATTTCTCAATAGCTAGTTTATGGGATCAGAACCTGACTCTCATTTTCCAGCCTAGTACAGTTTTCATTGGACACTTTCTGTCATGAAGATCAAATTTAGCTGATAAAGGGAAAAAATAAACCCACTAAACGTGCTGATATGGAAAACTAATTGAATAATTACACAACATATACTGTATAGTTTATTATTCCTTTTTTTCTTGGTCTGGTTTCTTCTGCAACTTGGCTAATATGAAAATGTTTGCATGATTACACATGTACAACCTATATCAAATTTCTTGCCTTCTTCGGAGGGGGACAGGAAAAAGAATCTGGAACTCAAAATTTTAAAACAAAAAGGAAAGCTAAAATTTTATTCGCATGTAATTGAGAAAAATAAAATTAAAATCAAATGCAAAGAAAGTGGACTATATATAGGTCATTGAGAAGCTTGAAAAACTAGAGGAAATACTGATACAAAAGTGCTTTCTATGCCCTTTCAAATTTTAGTACTAGAACTCAGATCCACATTTATTTGTAGAATTAATATTATTTGAGCCAACTTTTTGAAAGAGGCACACCTGCCAGATTCATATAGGATCCAGCAAATACAAGCATATGAGGGTTTGTGACCATTTGTTTTTGACATTCATTAGGTAAAAAACAAAGGGCTAAATTATAGCAGAAGAGAGAAGATAAAGTTTCAAGGTACAGATTTACTGTATGTTAGAAATTGCTAAACAATTGACTCCTTTCCCTTGAATATTCCGAAAACATGACATCATTTTATATGTCCTTAAAAGGAATCATAACAGCACTAAACTTGGATACCTTCATTGCAGTCTTGACACTGCCAAGCAATTACATAACTTCACTGAATAAGTGCAACAAGATTTCATTATTTTTAAGATACAGCATTTTATGTTTTAAAACAATGCCTTCTGAACAATATCCTATGAAATGTCATACTACTCTTGGACACAAAGAGGCTCTCACAGATAAATTGGTGAAGGACTGAGTAGAAATAGCAGAGCTCTACAAATCGATTTTTAGATAGGGCTATCATTTTGCTTTTCAAGAGAAAGGTAATTATAAAACATACTTTAAGAACAAGCATCCTAATAGTTTAAACACATAATTCCAACTGTATTTAAGAAACAACTACTTTAATGTAATCAATGTTTCTTTAACTAAAGATTTATTACTGTTGAGTTTAAAATACCAGAATCAGTTAATTAAGGATACAAAGGTTAAGCATAACATTTGGTATAAGGTCTTTTCAGAATATTGTTCCAAATTAGAATTTGACCTATTATTTCCCAAAATTCTGTTTTTCACTGTCATATAAGAGTATATACATGTAGACATTTTTTTAAGATATATAAACTACACAAAATACGAACACATTATGTTTTAAAAATCAGTAAATTTTGCTCGGAGCATAAGCTAAATAAAAAATTTATCACATATTTCTAGGTATGATATAGGTTATTTTTATAAGAGGTAGAATCTATGATTTAGAATAACTTTGGTATAAAAGAAACACTTCCATTTAGTTATGAGTCTTAATGCTCATAGAAATACTTGTGCCAAGAATTTTCTACTACTCTTTAAAACTATCACTACCCACTTCACCATCAACACCCTACAATGGCAGGGTGGTAAGGAAGAAGAGGGAAGAAAAGCAAGTCTTTTAAAATATTTAATCATGTTGATTTAACTATAACTTCACAGAAACAAACAAACAAAAATTATTCACTATATCCAATTAAGCAAGGTTACAGGCTTAAGGCTCTACTCACACAGTTGAGGTTGATGAACAAACAGCTGTCCTGTATCTTGAGACAGACATTAGTTTCCTGACTTCCCTATCCTCATAAGCAGCTACTTAAAGTTTGAGTTTTGTGCAAGAAAACATTTTAAAGCCTTCAGTGTTTTATTGCAGCAGACTTCAGTTTCATTCCTGTAACACATTTAATATGAAAGAATTGAAATAGTTAAAATCCATTATGAACATTCTAAAAGAACTTCTAAAATTTTAAAGGAACAGTTTCATTACTATTTATATTTAAAAATGATTTGTTGTGAGCATAGTGAAAAAAACAACTACAAAAAAATGCCAAAAACATTCTAAGAGACGCTTTACATAAGTTGGTTAATAAAATTTATGGGTAGGTTAGGTTAAAAAAAGTTTCATAAAAAAATATTCTTATTCTATCTGGTACAATCAGGAGTAAGGACTATCTTTTGAAAACTATTTGTCAACCTCCTCCCTCCATAACTGCTCCTACCCTCCTGTACTCCCCAGCCCTCAGCTTTGTGTGAATATTAAAATAAGCAGATCAGCTCTCTTATTTTCTTAAAGGACATTCATTTGAGCTCACACAGACATTCCCTGACTTTTGTTAAAACCTCATCATCCAAGTAAGTACTAGACCTAGAACCAAAAATCCCAAGTTCTCCATCACAGGGATACATGAAGTTCCCATTCCACTTACCCTTGCTGGAGTGTGTACATTTGCACACTGTGGATAGTAAAAGAATCAATTTTCTACCTTTGGGGGTGAGGGGATAAGAGGGACAGTGGTCAGAGATATGCCATATTAGGTTTGGAATACATTTCCCTTAACAATTCATGCTATAAAATGGCAGATTTTATAAGGTATATTTTAAGTTTAATAGTCTTGGGGTCGGGGGAGGGTTGCCTTGGGATTCTAACCATTTCATTTACATAGTTTCTACAAGCAAAAATGGGCTCTGAATTTCAAACACCTAACTTCATACCGCACATACCGCATGCAAATCTGGGAAGTGCCCTACAATAACAAGCTAACATCCCCATTTCTACTTTACTTTCTTTATGCCTGTTATTTTGGTATTATAATATCTATCTTTAACAGTATATATTAAAGAAACGCTTAGTCTTCAATTGATTCTGCTCTTCCCCACTCTCCAACGAAAATTCCCAATATTCTTTTCTTGGGGGGGAGGGGGAGGGAGGTGTGAAGAAATGAGGAGGAGCCAGGAGTTTATAGACCAAGAGCAAAAAATTTAAATATTGAAAGTAAAATAGAGTTTTAAATCATAGTAGTAAGAAAAAGAATTATTTTGGCACCATCACTAAATCTTACAATAGTATTATTTATTTAAACAGTAGATACTATTGTTAGATATATACTTGGTCAGTTAGATCTACCAGCTGAGATCGAGATGTTCTGATGTTTTTCTTTTCATATTATTCTCAAATGGTATAAAGTTGTATTCTCATCTCTCAATCAAAATTCCATGAATGACAGATTCCCAGATTGTCAAAACTAGAAGGGACTCAGAGGTCTAGTTCGGGGTCTTCATTTTGGAGATGAGGAAACTGAGATCCAAGAAGTTAAATGATTTGTCCAATGTCACATAGGTAACTAAATAATAAATGTACGATTCAAACCCAGGGCCTCTAACTCCAAATCCTGCATTTCTTATTAATACCACGAAAAGAGACAGTTTGTCTCTGACATCACACTGATGGACAAGAATGTGAATATCTCCAAGACAAGGGATTCCTCTAGTTATAGCAATTATAGGAATCTGTTTGCCTTTTGGTTAGCATTCATGTTTTCTCTAGCTGAAAAATGATCAGAAAAATAACAACTAACATTTATACAGAGCTTTGCAGTTTGCAAAATACTTTACATTTATCTCAAACCCTGTGAGGTAGGTATGTCTGTAAAATTATTCCCATTTCACAAATAAGGAAACTAAGGCTAAGAAAGATTACGGGGTTTCCCGAGGGTCACATAGTTATTAAGTGTCTGAGGCTGAATTTGAACTCAGGTCTTATGAGGTCCAGCACTACACCACACTAATACTTCTTATTACTTCAACTTGTTGCTAAATGAGATTCATAGGCTAAGAGGTTCTTAAAGATCTATTTCCACGCCTTCATTTTAGAGATAAGGGAATTGAAGTGGTAGAGCTGGAACTAGATCTCAGGCCTCCTAGTTTCTAGCTCTGTCTTATGTGTATTCAGTATTTGCCACGCTGACTTTTAATGAGATTTAAGAGGGGTAGGTTTTGTTCCAGTTTATTGGAAAAAATTTTTCCCCTCATCTCTTCCATACTAAATTCAGTATTTAATTGAAATAAATCAGAATCATAAAATCAGAATAAAGTACTACTTTATACTGAAGCATCTGACATACCTGCTGTGCTATAAAAGGTGACCAAATGCACAAGTCCACTCAAAATATTCCAAAAGTTTCTTTATTATCTAAGTTACACTGGACATATACAGGTATTCGATTTACAGCACTGAAAGACATAAGTCAAAATCTCGTAAGAATGTTACAATGTGACCTTTTTAAATTGGTAAGTTGTGAAAAGATTTGATTCTAAACTTTTAAAATGTGCTTCAGTGATATTTATTAAACTCTCACGAATTTCAAACATGTTTGACTTTTACTATCCATCTTCGTTGGTAAACAAACAAAAAAAAAATGCCCCAAATTTGTACAAAATGTTCTTTAAATGGCTAGGCCTACAAAGAGTTTTCCCTTGACTCTCTACACCTTAAATTTGGTAATTTGCCTAAAAATGTTCTCTGTATAAGACAAACAAGTGAATTCAACACATCTTATTAACTGAAAAAATTTAAGACCATATGCTAACTTTATTCTAGGTCATACCAGTAAACACACAAAATCATTTCAGGTACTTGACACTTTCTACTCAACCCAGAATAACAGGAACTAAGAAGTAACACTATTAAAGGCAAATAGAATGGATATTTTATATATCAAGTTTAATAATTCTTAGTATTTCTCCATCCTGCAGAAAAGGTATCACAAAAATAGGTAGTTTAGTTTCTCTCTATAATAGTAGACATTTAATTGGCTTTTTACAAGGATAACAAAGAAAAGCAGTTGATCAAAGTCCTCAACTTTGACTAAAAACATATAATAAAAATTTATAAACAACTTCCACCTTTCTCAAAGTGAGAAAAAAAATAAAAAGTCCATCAGATATGCAGAACTCTAAATCCCCGAATTATTTCAAAAGAACAATCTGGGAATCTCTAGCCCCAAAAGAGTATGTGTTTAAGGGTTGTAAAGGTAAAAATCTTATACCGTGTTACTGGCTTTGGAAAATATCATTCTAATAAGTATGTAGGAATAAAACAAAAAGTCTATCAGCTGGTTGAACAAATGTACTCAAGTCAATTAGAAGAGGTCTTTGGTACCACGCTGCAGAGCTTTTTCCTTGTGCCTATAGTGCTCAATCGTTTTTATCAATTACTTGTAAGAAGACTAGAATATATTTATTAACTCAGAAGATAAAGCTGAAAGTGATAATGAAAAGTCTCAATGTTTAAAAGCTACAAAGTAAAAAAGCAAGAAGACAAATGTTTACAGCTGCCGCGGCTATGAAGTTCATAATAGAGAACAGAGAAAGTTTATGTCTGTGAAATAGATTTGGGGGCTTAATCACAGACTTACTGAAGCAGCTATGTAAAAAAGCAACTGTTAAATAAGCTAACAATCCATGCTCCATTACAGACACAGAATTTCCAGACCACAGGAAGTAATAATCTCACTATATTCCATACCAGTCACACCATATCTGCAATACTACATCCAATTGTGGGCAATACACTTTAAAAAGGAAACTGACAGCCTAGAGTGCATCTAAAAGGAATCTAGAGATTACTGTATAAGGAATGGCTGAAGGAACTAGATGTGTTTAATTAGCCTAATGAAATTTAGAGGTAGATTGGGGAAGAGAAGGACATGTGCTTTATGTGATTAAGCAGAAAAGGAGTCATGAGATCTGTTCTTTCTATAGCTAGAATTAACCAATACTAGAAGAGATTTTCTTGTGAAAGGTAGCGAACTCTCTTGAAGGATTAAAGTAAAGAGGTTAAACATCTATGTGAGGAATATAAAAGGGAGGGAATTTTTTTCCACTTAGGTGGGAGAGAATAAGTAGTCAAACGTTATAAACAGCCTCCAAAGAATAGCACACTGTTAACAACCAAATGAATGTAACATTATTCCACAGCACATACAAGAAAAATGTTTTATCAAAACTCTGACACTTTTACCTTGTACTAGAATAGCATACGACAAAAAGTGAAAATAATCAATGCTGCAGTGGTGGGGGAAAGACAGGTAAAACATGTATTGTTTACACTGTTGGCAGAGTCAAAACTGGGTGAAAGCCATCTAACAAGGTAATTTCAAACTATGCTTTAAAAAAGTGAACATGTCCATATCCATTGACTCAAATATTGCTCTGCTAGAAATATATTCAGAAGATGCTGAGAGAAATTTCATGTACAACAAAGAATTCACAGAAGATCTCTCTATGGTAGTAAAGAACTGGAGACAAAGTGAATTTTGTTCAACTGGGGAAAGCCTCACAAATTGTGGTACAGGACTATAAAGGAATACTGCTATGCAGTAAGACACTATGAAGACTTCAGAGAGGTGAGGTTGAACATATATGAACTGATGCAATGTTAAAGAAAAAGGACTAGAAAAACAAGATATATAGTCATATCAATGTAAGTC
The DNA here is from genome assembly GCA_028658325.1 of Potorous gilbertii. NCBI lineage: Eukaryota > Metazoa > Chordata > Mammalia > Diprotodontia > Potoroidae > Potorous > Potorous gilbertii. Next base: position 555,268,831 of record CM053769.1, read on the forward strand.
TAATAATAAAAAAAAAGAATCAATATTGTAGAACCATAGTGATCTAGGCTGACCCTGGAAAAGTTAATAAAAATGCATTCCCCCCTCAAGGTTGGGGGCTGCAGCTGTGAAGTGCATATACTATCAATCATGTGTGATGTTTTGGGATTTTTCTGAATTGCTTTTTTTTTTTCCTTCACAGCAGTTTGTTATAAGGAATGGTTGGGTATGCTGGGGGTTGGGCAAGGGGGGATATTCAAAAATGAAAGTGAAAGTTATTAATGACAATTAGAAAAAAATACGAAGGATTTTGTTGTAAGGTCTCTTCTAATCCAAGGACTATAAAATTTTCTTTCAAGACAAAGATGAAAACAATACTAACCAACATCAAAGCCAAATGAAATAAAGTCTGTCAATTACTCATATCCTAAAGCAGGGGTTTGTTCCTAAGCTGTGCTCCATGAACTAATTACTTTGATAAGCATTTCAATATAATTGGTTTCCTTTATTATCTTAGATATTTCATTTTACACATATCCAAACATTATTCTGAGTGGCCCATACACTGTCAAAGCAGCCTATGACACACAGAAAGGTTAAGAACTACTGTCTTAAAAGTGTTTACTGAAATTACTTGCAATAATGATGGACAGCAATAGCATGGATACTTCTAAGTAGCAAAACATTTAAATAAAGCACTTTAAGGTAAAACCTTAATCTCAAAATATTTTTAAAATTGCTTTTATTTGGCTCTGGAATGTTTTAAAGTTACTCAAATATAAACGAACCTAACATTCTGTAAAGCTGTAGTAATTCTTAAATACATTTTTCATAGTAAGGAATGATTCCCTGTCTTGTTTTTATGCTTTCTCCTTGACTACCTACAGCTTTGTCCTGAGCATCCCTTGGGACCGTCACAAAGGGACAAAATCATTCTCTCTGATACAGGTTAACTCCTCAAATCTACATATCCGGTCCTCATCTTTCTCCAAAGTTCCAGTCCCACATTTCCTAACTGTCCCTTTTTTCCTACACAAAAGATCCTCATCAGCCTGGACTAACACAGTAGCCTCCTAGTCTCTGCCCTGTCCAAACATCAGCTGTCAAATCAGTGTTACAATGAAACCTATGTTTAGTCATGTCACTCACATGCTCAAGTAGTGGTTTGTTATGTTTAGAATAAAATACAAATTAAATGTTTAGTATTTAAAGCTTACTGGCTCCTACCTATCTTTCCAGCCTACTTTTCTCTTCCACACTTTCAAGTAGCAACCAGAATGATCTACACACTGCTCCCATTCACAACACGCTGTCACTCCACCTAAGATGTCTTTGCTTGTCTCATACTCCTGAAATGCTCTTGCACTGCTAGATCTTTTCAAGATTATCTCAAGTGCTACAATCTTCAATAGGCCTTTCTTGATTCCCTCAATATTGGCTCAGGGCAAAAATATGGTGGAATTTCTAATTTTAGTTGGAAAGTTAAATACCTAGAGAAAGATGTAGAACATAAAACACAATTTCTATATACGTGCAGACAAGTAAATACAAAAAACCAACATATCTTCTTTCCTGAAGACTCAGAAAGACCATCTTCCCGGAACAGTAAGACTTTGAGTAAGGTATACACAATCCAGTTATTTAGACCTTTTTTATTTCTGCAAAGGGTGTTTTGCATCTTAGGTGTTTCTTCGTACATTAACTCTCAGGGCTAAAGGGTCCAAAGTCTCCCACAGTGCATCCTTATGAATATCAGGTCACTGGATTCAGATGGCTCTGGAGAAGTGAGGCTAGTGACCTTGGCACGGCATCCCTCACTCAAAACTAAGTCAAGTGCAAGTCATGTCATCGTTTCTCTGATGGCATGGTCTTCTTTGGCAGGACGAACACAACAACAGCATATACATGTACATTTACAAACACAAATCTCTGGATTTATTTTATCTAATTCCGAATGTTATCCCATGCATCCCTGTGTGTCCCTTCCCCACCCCCACCCCCTAAAGAACAGAAAGTGCTTAATGTCAGTAACTAGAATCTCACTTTTGAATTTGAATCTGCATGTTCCTACAATAGGGCCTGGTGCAAAGTAGGTACTTAATAAAAGAGCATTTATTATTTGGTTTAAAGAAATCATGATTCCAGTCAGTCCTATCCTCTTTCTTATGATTTAGAGGCAGAAAGTCCTTAAGATCATCTAACCCAAATTGTTCCTTTTAGTAGTGGAAGCAGACTCTCATCAAGACAATGATCCAAGACAATTTCAACAGACCCATGATGAAAAATGCTTTTCCCCTCCAGAGAGAACTAATAAACTTTGAATAGGATTGAAGCATAATTTCCCAACTTTATTATTGTTTTATTTCATTTTCTTTTGCAACATGACTTATATGGAAATATGCTTTACATTAATTTCACATGTATAAACAAAATCAAAATCCTTGCCTTTTCAAGGAAGGGTGATGACTAGCAAGAAGGGAAAGAAATTGAAATTCAAAACTTTTAAGTGTTTAGCATGTTTGTATGAAATTGTGAAATATTTTATGAAGTAAAAAATAATTTTAAAACAAAAAATATTAAGTAGGTGGCGGAATGGATTAGAAACCAGTATCCAAAACCACGCTGTTCACGAGATACACTTGAAACAGAAAAACAGAGTTAAAATAAAAGGCTGGAGGAGGATCTATTATGCTTCAGCTGAAGTAAACAGGTAGGGGAAGTAAGCATGATCTAAGACAGAGCAAAAGCAAATACAGACCAAATTAAAAGAGATAAGCAGGGAAACTACATTTTACTAAAAGGAACCACAGACAATGAAGTAATAGCCAAAGTTTTTACTTCAAGTTTCTCTGATAAAGGCCTCATTTCTCAGAACGTACAGAACGAAACCAAATTCATTGGAATAAGAGCCATCCTCCAATTAGTAAATGGTCAAGGAAATGAACAGGCAATTTTCAAAATCAAAGCTACAGTTACATAAAAAAAAAAGTTCTAAATCACTGTTGATCAGAGAAATGCAAATTAAAACAAGTCCGAGGTACCACTGCATACTTCTCAGAAATGGCAAACGCTGGAGGGCATGTGGGAAAATAAGTGTATTAATGAACTGTTGGTGGAGTTGCAAATTGCTGCAACCATTCTGGAAAAAAATTTGGAACTGTGCCCAAAAGGCTACAAAAATGTACATACACTTTGATCCAGTAATACCAGTAGGTCTCTATATCACCAAAAAGATCAATGAAAAGGGAAAATTATCAACAGATTAAAAAAAAAATTTACAGCAGCTCTTTTACTGTTGCCAAAGAATTGGAAATTGAGGGTATGCCCATCAATTGAGGAATGGCTGTTACAGTATACAACACAACTGTGATAGAATACTATTGTGTTATGAGGAAAGAAGATGGTTTCAGAAAAACCTGGAAAGACCTATATGATCTGATGTGAAGTGAGCAAATCAAGACCATAATTTTACACAGGATTATGAAAAAACTTATCTACTGATTAATACAGTGATCCAAGATAATTTGGAAGACCTTATAATGAAAACTGCTATCCACCTCCAGAAAGAGAAATGATGAACTCTGAGAATGAACTGAAGTATAACTTTCTCACTTTAGTCTTCTTGTGACATGGTTAATGCAGAAAAATGTTTTGCTTGATTACATGCATAAAAAGTTATCATACCGCTTGCCTTCTTGGTGAAGGGGAAGGGGACAGAAGGAGTGAAAGAATTTGGAAATTGTTTTTAAAAAATACTTTAAAAATAGTAATAAAAAGGGGACAAAACCAAATTGTCTGCTATAGAAAAATCAATTGTAATATAATCTTTTACATCTTTTATTTTTATTAGGTAATTCAGTAAACTCTTTATACTGGAAACATATCAAGCCTCAACTTCTCTTGTTTATTCCACCACCCCATGACTTAAGCACTGGATTTAAACAATGTGATGACCTGAAAATAGGTTACCAGATGCCCCAAGTTTTCTTTTTCCAAATTCTCATTTACAGAAGTAGATTGTCTTCAGGATTTTCATACAGAATTAAGGTCACTTTTATTCAGTGGTATTCACCAAGTATAAATATAATGAATATTTCCTTAAAAATTCATACACCTTAATTTCCACTATTAGCAATTTGGCTATCTCTCCAATTTCTCTTAATTAGGAAAGACACTGAAAAGACACAAAAAAGTAAATTCCAAAACTATTTTAAAAACCCATCAAACCTGATCTGATTTGTAAAAAAAAAAAAAATCATCATCAACAACTACTACAGTTGAAAACATACTACAATTGTTTAAGTACCAAGGAATTCACTGACACCAATCTACAGCTGACATCCAGATGTAGATTTCATTTCTATAGAAACAATAAGCCTTGTGGCCAGCTGTCCCATTTTTCTGTACTCCGGGATAAAGTTCAAATGGCTGCAGATCAATTACAAAAGCAATGTGGTATAATGTCATTTCTTAAAAAGATAACAAGAGCTTAGAAACTCTCTTGTAAGTTCAATAGCATTATAAACCAACAATGTGACTAGATTCTACAGAATTCCACAGCCATATATGAGTTGAGAGACTTCTTGGATTACAGACCAATTTTTCTTAACCCCAAGTTCTCAGATTTAGATATTCATCTTCTGGTTCGTATTCGGTAAGAGAAAGAGGAGCAAGAGTCAAGACAAATATTAGCTGAAATTGTATTCAATTTACCATACCTATAACTATCCCTACATGTGCTCCTGAAAAGGGTACGTTACACAACTCACCTCTTCATAAGTTTCATGGATGTCTCATGAAAGTGGCTTTGACAAGCTAAGAAGTGAAAAAGTTATGTTAATATATTCTTTAAAAATGGAAGGGAAGAGAATTCAAAAAAGGTAAGATTCAAGTTGATAGGGCTACAGTGACCACCCAAAGTACTCAAATGCAAGTCAGTTAAGAAAAAAACTTAGGTGTAATGAACAGCCACAAGCAACTGGGCTTTTTCAAGCCAGAAAGGAACAAAGGAAGACACTAACCAGATCAAGAAGGATCAAATATTTAGTGCTAGAAATTCCCTCAGTAGCCATTAACTTCTACACCCCCTCACTTTACAGATGATGAAACTAACACCAAGAAAGGTTAAGTGGCTTGCCCAGGATCACACAGTAACTGTCTGAGGCAAGATTCAAACTCAAGTCTTCTAAAACTTCAAGACCAAGTTTTAATTCCTAGCCTGTCCCACCAAACAACTGCCAAAAGGCATGGATTTAGAAGAATACAGGGATGGTTGTTTCGATGTGAAAGGGTCCTATTTAAAACTAGGCAAAAGAAACCTAATTTTCTCCTTAAGTACAGAGTTCGTTAATCATCCTAGCTGGGGAGAAAACTAGCTAATACTATACAAAAGAAACTTTGGTTAGTTCATATTCATCTAGATGAAGTAATAAAACAACACCTGCAATTACCTAACTGAATGACTAATGTGATATGTGATAAGCTAAAACAAGGGGTTAGACCAGCGGATCTCTAAGGGCCTTTGAAGCTCTTAGTATTTTCTATCTCACAATAGCAGCAAGGGGAAAATGGATGATGATGATGGTTAATTACTACTATCATTATCCTTGCCATTAAACTCAATTCAATAAAGGTTTACCAAGAGCAACTACCTACTGGGTCTGAGGATACAAAGACAGCAGAGAAAAATCTGAATCAGTTTCTCAAGAAGATTTCAACGCTATAGTAGGAGAAAACAGCAGACAAATAACTATGAGATAAGGAAAAATGTGACGGATGCAATGGAGAATACAGAGTTGGAGTAAAGTCTAATTGAAAAGAATGAGGTGGGCCTTGACAGAAGAGAGCTAGAGAAACATAAAAATGCAGAACCAGGCAAGTGAAACTTATTGAAAGCATGGGAGATAGTTTTGAACAAATGGTAAGACAATTGGGAAAGGCAAAATAAAACAGGTGAAAATTGAGCAGCCCGATTTGGCTATGAGAGTACAAGAAGTGGAATAGTGTGAAAGGTTGAAAATATAAGTATGAGGTAGGCTATGAAGGACCTCAAAATGTCAAAGATAATGAAATAATATATACTTGATCTGAGAATTCAAGGAGGACCCTTTAATAGAGAGGTGGCATTATCAAAACAGTTCATTATGAAGATTTGTGAATAGTATTTGGAAAGAGAAACTGGAGAAGTAATCAACTAAAGCACAGATTCTTACATTCTTTTTCAGAATAATGTTCCCATAAACAGAATATCAGATTCTAGAGCATAATAAAAGAGGAAAGGGAAAAGGAATAGGATGAATTAAATAATGTGCCTTGCGAAGGGGCAACAGAGGTGTTTGTAATTAAAACTAAAGATGTGATGGTTTGAGTTTTTGTGTGGGTAGGGTAGAAGAAAAAAGATTCTATTTGTACACTTATATAGGTTGAAAAAGCAAAATGTTAAAAAAAGAACAACAAAATGGATTCAAGAAATTTAGATTTCAAGCAGGTAATGTGAGGGTAAACTCAGCAATACAATTTTAAGGGCTTATGCGGCAAGGAGGTTGGTCAATAAAAGGAAGGGTCTCACAAATATCAAAACATTCATAACAAACATTCTGAACAGACAAAAGTTGGGGGGGGTGGTTAGTCATAGAGAATGACTAAAAATGCAATATGCAAATATAATGGAATATTATTGCGCTGTAGGAAACAACGAATACAAGAAACTTTAAAAAGAATGAAATGAATTAGAAGTATGGTAAGCCTTGCATGAAATGATACAGAATCAAGGAAGCAGAACAAGGAGAAAATCTTACATAAATGATGACAATGATTATGCAAAAGAAAGATGAGATGACATTACAGAATTTAGCTAAAATATACTAGCTCCAGATCATACTCTCTATTAAGAAATGATAAATAAAAGCAAAAAGTACATTACATGTTCTGTCACAACTGCTATATTTGAACTTTTTAAAGGAAATGTAGGAGAGAATACTAGGAAGTATATTGTGTTCAAAAATCAATTTTGAAAGAAAAGTACCCTCAACTAGCCTTAGGTCTATATATAAAGAACACCAGTGCCCATGGGCATGGTGATGTCAGATGAACAGAAAAGTAAACAGGTTGGAAGGTTGTGAGTATACACACCATAGATATTCCAGGGGTACCTCAAACCTGCAGTGCAGAGGAAGAGGGGGCAGTATCTAGTGGGGAAAAAGCTCAGAGAATTCTGATGGGAAAACTCCAGGGAGTTCAGAAGTCCACAGAGCTTTGACTAGGACATGAGGAGGGTGAGGGACTGCAAGAAAGTGGTAAGAAGAGGAGAGCAGAAGTCCCATGCTCTGAACAGTAGCACTGTTGACTGTGGATGAAAGGGACTAAAATCTAACAGTAACAAAAATGAACACATGTTAGGGCAGATGAATTCAGGACTTTAGGAGACTGAAGTCAGAACTAAACAGGGTACCCCATATACTAGGAGGGAGGGTGTGCAGAGTCTGGCTGCTCCAGCAACAAAGTCCCAAACCAGGAACTGAAGCTAGAGATAGCCTAAAAAGACAACAAAAAAAATTGAGAATTATTATAGATCAAGAGACCCCCAAGAGGTAAATTCCCAAAGATGTAAGTCCACGTAGAGCCTCAGAGAAAATAATAGCCTGACAATAAGAATTACAAAAATACCCATATGAAATCAAACAAGAAATAATATGAAACAGCTCTAGAGAAAAAAAAGAATAAAACAGAAGTTAGAATAAGCCAGGATACTCACCCCCTAAAGGTTCACTGGAAAAAATAATAGAGCAAGTATAACTCAGTGATTCCAGGAAAAGAAGGCAACACAAAATCATAAGGTTGGAAAAAAAATAGAAAATGAAAGATAGTTACTATACAAAACAAATGACCTGGAAAGGAGGGTAAGAAGAGAATTTAAGAAACCATTGAACTCATCAGAAACAATTCAACACAATAACCAAGAGTCTGATAAATCTGGAAGCATAAATTACCTAGGAATTCCCTATTTGAAAAGAATGGTTAGGAAAACTGGAAAGCAACCTGACAGAAATCAGGCATAAGAAACATCAGAGTCCAAAATTCATTAAAAATGGATATATGTGACAAGAAACTTTACAGGGAAGAGGCAGCAGGAGAGTAGAAGACCATAGGTCTTTCATAGCTATGGGTAAAGGTTGAACACTTAACAATTATAAAAAAATGAAAATGATAATTTTGGTTTAACAAAACTAATACCTCTAGGATGAGGGAAGAAGTTACAAGAAAAATTTTTCATAGTACAGGTACTAATTGCTCTTTAAATATTTGACTCAATTTACTTGTGAATCTATTCGATCTAAGGTTCTTTGGTAGTTAATGGTTTGATCAATTTCTCAAATAATTGTTTAAGAGCTCAATTTCTTATGTTAATTTGGTATTATGCAGGGTGTTATCAGAATCGTGGTACAGACTGGGTAGAATCCTACATATTATAGATAAATTCAGTTTCTTTCACTTCTCAGGTTTCACCACCACCATACTTAATGGGTAAATAGTAGGTTTTGCTATTACATTTATTTTCTCTCCATTCTACATGCATTTATCTCATTCAACTTTATGCTATTAATGTGATTTTTCTCTCTTTTAAAAAACCAAATTGGCCAATGAGGTTTGGCAATTTTAGTACTTTTAAAAAAAGCAACTAGCAAGACATCAAAGGACAGAAGGTTAGGCCAGGTAACTGTCCTTACCCCTAGGTGAGCAGAGCCTACAGTTAAAATAAAGTCCAAAGTCAATAAGCAGGCTAAAAGCATAAGCAAACAAACAAACAACAACAACAAAAAAAGCAGGTATAAAGAGCTCCTAGGGTGAAACGGATGCTCAAAAAACACTTGAAAATATCTATAAGTACAACCTCAAAGAAAAATGCAGATGCACATAAGGCCAGTAAAAATTCTCACAAGAATAAAAGACAGAGAGAAAATTTTTTTCAGAACCAAATTTGAGGGGTATGAGAAAAACTGGGAAAAGATGAGAGCTGTGCAAGAAAATCATGACGAGAGTTAACAACTAGGTAAAGAAAGTATTAAAGACTTACTGAAGACAATGACTACTTTAAAAATTAAAACTGGTAATGACTCTATAAATCATCAAGAAATAATTTTTAAAAAGACAAAAGATTGAAATGAAGAAGTGAAGAATTTATAAAATATCTCATAGATTTAAAAAAACAAAAAACCTGACCTGGATAATAGAGGATAGTGGACTATGTACTCATTAGATTACGTACAAGTTGTGAAAAAACAAGAACAAAAATGAACCTACACATCATACTTCAAGAAATTGTGAAGGAAAGCTGCCCAAATATTCTAGAACTAGAGGACAAAGTAGAAACTGAGAGAATCAACTATTCACATCCTGAAAGAAATCCCATCTGCCAAGAAGAAAATACTGAAAGTGGGTCAGAAAGAAAGAACTCAATTACCACAGAGTCACAGTCAGGGGGATCACATAAGACTTAGCAGGTACCACCTTAAAGGAATAAAAGACTCTAAACAGCTACATCAATAAAGAGAAAGAACAGATTAAAGAATTAAGAATGTAATTTAAAAAAACTTAGAAAACCAACAAATTAAAAATTCCCAATTAAACATCAAAATAGAAATTCTGAAAAATTAAAGAAATAACAAAATTAAAAGTAAAAACAAAAAGAACTAATAAATAAAATTAGGAGTTGGGGTTTTGAAAGAAATAAAATAACAAAATAGGTAAAGCCATCATAAGAACAATAAGAAACTTGGTAAGAAAACCAAATTATCAGTATCAAAAATGAAAAAGATCAATTCACAAACCAATTATTAGGAACTATTTTGCCTAACAATATATCAATAAAACTGATAATAAGGTGAAAGAGATGAATATTTACAAAAACATACACTGCCCACATTAACAGAACAGATAAGAAACTATTTGAAGAACCCTGTTTAAAATAAAAAAGAAATTTAACAAGACATAAATAAACTCCCTAAGGAAAAAGCTCCAGGACTGATTGAATTTCCAAGTGAATGCTACAAAACACTTCAGAATTAAGACTAATAATACATAAATAGTCTGGAGAAAAAAAGGTAAAGGAATCCTACTAAATTCATCCATTATATAAATCTGATCTTGATACCCAAATGGAGATAACTGATGAATATTAATGCAAAAATATTTTTTTAAACCAGAAAGCAAATTACCAAGATATATTACAAAAATGATACACGATGCCCAGACTATGTTTATTCTAGGAATGCAAAACTGATTCAATATTAGGAAAACTATATAAATATACCTCACCACAGAATTAACAAAAACAGATGTAGAAAAAACCCTGACAAAATACAGCCCTCATTCCTGTTAAAATAACACCACCACCACCACCACCACTACAAAGCACAGGGAAAAAATTAAGTTTTCCTTAAAACTCTAAGTAGTAACTATATAAACACAAGAACAAGCATTATCTATAATGGGGAATAACCCAAAAACCCAGATAAGCTAGATGGAGGTGAGGAGCATTACCGGGTGAGGAGTGGGGGGTGGGGGTCAGGGGGCGGGGGACGGAACACAAAGATGTCCATTATCACTATTATTAAATACTGTACTAGAAATGCTAGCAAGAAATAAGTACAGGAAGTGAGCAAACAAAACTATCATTTTTGGTATACCTATAGAGTTAATTAAAAAACTAAAATAAGAATAAATAACAAGTTTAGCAAAGTTGCAGGATACAAAATAAACCTACACAAATCATTAGCTTTTTTGCATATTACCCCCCCCCCCAAAAGCTGGAAAACATAGAATGATAAATTCCATTTAAAATAACTGCAGACAGTATAAATTATTGGGGAGTCTACCTGCTAAGAAACATACAGGAAATAAGAACACAATTACAAAACACTCTTCACACAAATGATGACAGATCTAATAACTGAGAAATATTTGTTCCCATGCAGGATGAGCCAATTTAATAAAAATGACAATGCTACCTAAATTACTTTACTTGTTCACTGCTACACCAATCAAACTACAGAAAGATTAGTTTAAAGAGCTATGAAAAACAATAACAAAATTCATCTGGAAGGGAAAAATGTCAAAGATTATCAAGGGAATGGGAAAAATATAGAAGGAAAATAGTCTGGCAGTACTAGATCACAACCTATAACAAACAAAGCTTCAATCATCAAAAAACAATTTGTTTTTCAAAGTTGCTCAGTGGAACAGCTTAGGTACACAATCTATAGATGCAAATGAGCATAATAACCTGGTGTTTGCTAAAGCCAAAGATCCCAGATACAGGGGCAAACACTCACTGATAAAAATTGTTGGGAAAACCGTCTAGCAGAAATTAGGTATAGACCAACATTTCACACTATATATTAAGAAAAGCTCAAAACGGGTACATGAATTAGCCAGAAAGGGTGATACCATAAGCAAATTAGTGGAGTAGAGAAGAAATTACCTGTCAGATTTATGGATGGGGAAATAGTTTGTGACCAAATATAAGATGGAGTTTCACAGGAAATAAAAAGGACCTTTTTGATCACATAAAATTAAAGTTTTACACAGCAAAAACAATGCATCTAAAAATTAGAAGGAAAAAAGTCTAAAAAGTTTCTCTGAAAAAGATCTCATTTCTAAAACATAGGGGGAATGAAGTCTGTGTTTCAAACATAAGAGACATTCCCCAATTGATAAATGGTCAAAAGATACGAACTGAAAATTTCGGTAAGTCGTCAAAGGTACCAATCGTCATATGAAAAAAAAATACTCTAAATCACTAATATTTAGAGAAATACAAACAACAACTTTGAGATACCACCTCATACCCAAATTGGCTAACGTGACAGAAAAGTAATAGAGATACACTAACACTGTTGAAGGAGTTGTGAACTAGATGAACCATTCTGGAAAGCAATTTAAGTATTATGCCCCCAAATTATTAAACTGTGAATACTTTTTGACCCAGCAATACCATCACTAAGTCTATGTCCCAAAGTAGGGGTGTGGAACCTGCAGTCCCGAGGTTACATGTGACCCTCTGACTGAATCCAAACTTCACAAATCACCTTAATAAAAGGATTTGTTCTGTAAAACTTGAACTCAATCAAAAGGCTGTACCCAAGGACTTAGAAGGCCACACATGGACTTGAGGATGCAGGTTCCCCACTCCTGCAAAGATTCATATGTACACAGAATATCTCTATCAGCTCTTTTTCTGGTAGCAAAGAACTGGAAACTGAAGGGAGAGTCATCAACTAGTGAATAGCTAAAGAAGGAATGGTACAGACAAAACAGGAAAATGATAAATATTGAAAATGTGAGAAAATTGGAACACTAATGCATTGTTGATAGAGTTGTGAACTGATCCAACCATTCTTGTGAGTAATAAGCAACTACGCCCAAAGGGCTATAAAACTCTGCATACCCTTTGACCCAGCAATACCATGTCTAGGTCTGTATGTCAAGAAGATCATAAAAATGGGGAAAGGACCCGCATGTACAAGAATATTTATAGCAGCTCTTTATGTGGTGGCCAAGAATTGGAAACTGAGGGGATGCCCATCATTTGGGGAATGGCTGAATAAGCTGTGGTATGTGAATATAGTGGAATACTCTTACTCTTGCTCCATAAGAAATGATGAGCAGGCGGACTTTCAGAAAGACCTGCAAAGACTTTCTTCAAGATCATATATAACATTTTCTGTTTGACTTGTAAAGCCTTTCATAAGATGATGCCTTCCTACCTTTCCAGCCTTTTTACACCTGAATCCCACCAACATATTCGGTGATCTAATGAGTTTCTCCTTACTGTGTACTGAACACAACACTCCATTTGCAAGCAATTCCAGGCATTTTCACTAGCTGGCTTCCAAAATTCCTAGAATTTCTAGAATTTCTCCTTCTTCATCTGAATCCTGGTTTCAAGTTCCAGGTAAACACTTCCTTCAAGAAGGCTTTCTTGATCAGCTCCCTTGATCAGCTCCCTTAATGTTAGTGTTTTCCATCAATTGATTACACTGAATTATTTGCATACTATCCTCCTCACTCAACATTAAGCTCCTGGAAGCAGTCCAGAGTATAAGATCTAGCACGCATTAGGAACTTAATATATGTTTACTGACTTTATATTCTGCAAAACAACCGAAAGAGCCTTTTCTAAGTTCCTCATTCATGACAGTCCATCTCCTCACTGATCATCCCCCAATGCCTAGAATGCATTTCCTACTGCCTCCTCCAATTCCCTCCCTTCCTTTACACTGCTGATCAAGTGCCAAATTCTGTATTAAGCCTTCCCTGATTCCTTCAATTGCTAGTGCTCTCCTTCTCAAATGGCCTTGTATGTATTTGGAATTTATTAACTTTATATTTATGCTTTATATATTTAAGTATTTACTGTTTCATTAGAAATATAAGCACCTTGCTAGTGGGAATTGTTTCATTCTTTTTATTCCCAGCATCTAATATGGGAGTTGGTACATAAAAGGCACTTAAGTATTTCTTCACTGATTTGTAAAGGGGAGGGCAGGTAGGCAGAGAAAAAAAGTATAGGAGATATGATGGAGTAAAATATACAATTAACAAGCATAACGGAGCATAGAATAAACTTACTCATAAAATGAAAAAGAATATAAGAATCAGTCAATAAACATTTAATAAACATGTAGCATGTGCCAAAGCTGGGGATATGAAATGGATTAAAAAGTACATGTCTTGTTTTGGGTTTCTTTTTTTTTGTTTACAAGAAATAGACTTGAAATAAAGATTCACATATTTAAAAAATGAAGAGATAGAGGAGAATATGTTTTAGGCAAACTTGAAAAAGCAGATGTAGCAATCATGATCTCAGACAATGCAAAACTAAAAATAGAAGAGCTAAAAAGGGAAAACTACATTATGTCTAAATGCACTACAGAGAAGGAATAACAATATTTATTAAATCTGCACCAAATGGCACAAAATTCAAGTACTTAAAGGAAAAGTTTAATAAACACTAGGAAGAAATGGACAACAAAACCTAATATTCAGGGACCCTGAGGTTTCCCTTTTCAGACCTCAGGCATTTTTAAAAAAAAAATTTAAAAAAATAAATTAGTAAGAAAGTTAAAGTCCTACATATATTTTAGAAAAGCTTGATACAATAGATATCTCTATAGCAATTTTGAAAAGGAAAAATAGTCTTAATTCTCAGCAGCATCTGGCTCCTTTACACAAAAAGACTGACCATGAATTCAGAGAATAAAAAAAAAAATTCCTATACTGAAAAGCGCAAAAATATTAAATATTCTTTACTATCACTACAATAAAAATTATGATCATAAGAGGCATTTGAAGAAAGTAGTAAGATTTAAATGGAAACTAAATTTTAAAGAAGTAATGGATCAAAGGACAAATCACTGAAATAACAAAGAATTTCATCAAAAGGAATGATAGGAATAAGACAACAAAGTAAAACGTCTGGGATGAACCCAAAGTTGTCATTTATAGCTCCAAACACTTAGATCAATAAGAGGAAAAAAAAACAACAACCAAGAAAATCCATTAAAAAACCACCTCACAACCAAAAATAAAATCAGAAAATCAGTGGAGATTAAAAAAACAAAAAAGCAAATCACAAACCAATAGCTAATATTTTTTTAAATGAGTAAAAATAAAGTTGGCAAAAAAAAAAAGAATTCACAATAGGAGAAATGTGGAAATTTGAAACTATTTCATCCAATTATGTCAATAAAAGCAATAATTTCAATGACAAATTATGAGAAGTTACAAAAATAGCAGATTAAGATGATAGGAAAGAATTTAAATAACCAAATCTTAGAAAAAGTAACTGGACAAGTATATAAATAAACTCCGAAAAAGATAGAGAGAAGAGAAAAACCAAAAAGACAAAGATTTACAAGTGAATTCTTCCAAACACGCAAAGAATAACTAATTACAATATATATAAACCAAAAAATTAGGGAAAGAAGGTACTTTATAAAAAATCATTCTATGAAACAATATGGTCTTAACCTAGAGAATATAGAGAAACAAAGAAGCAACTACAAGCTAATTTCCCTAATAAATATGGACATAAAAGCATTTAGGAGGCTATGATAACATACTAGAAAGATTATACATTATGATCAAGTTGAATTTATATCCAGAATGTAGTATTTAATATCAGAAAAAACTGATTCTTAGCCTGAGATCCAAGTATTTGTATTTCAAAATATTTTCTCCTTTGTCAACCAAAACATTTGTCAAGTACCTAATATGTGACAGGCACTGTACTAAGTATTAAGAATACAAAGAGGCAAAAGGCAGTCCCTTCCCTCAAATTACAATTCTAATAAGGGGATTTGTAATCCTATGTATTTTATGACTGACAAAAGAGTCAATCACAAAACTATCATCTAAAACCAAGAACCAGTATCATCTGTACTATCAAAGATAACCTGAAGGACTTTCCAAATAAGATTAGGGATAAATAAGAATAACGTCCTTCATATAACAATGGTGTTATCTGATATAGAAACGTTAGCTGTAGCAATAAGACACACACACACACACACACACACACACACACACACACACACACACACACACACGTCCTAAGAATAAAGGAAACAAAATGAATATTTCTTACAGGCAGTATCTACTTAGAAAACCCTAGAGAATAAACTAAATAATAAATTTTTAACAGGAGCTTCAATAAAAAAACCTGAATATAAAATAAACCCACATAAATCAGCATACATATCCACAAAACCCAGCAGGATGAGAAAGGAATAGAAATCCCATTAAAAAAATAAACTTTCAAAACATATGAAAAATATCTGGGAATCTACCTACCTACTAGGACATACATAGGAATATTTTGTATACAACTACTAAAAACTCCTTAAAGAAATAAAGATGAGCTCAATAATTAGAAGGATATTAAATATCTATGGCTGGACTATGCCAATACGATAAAAATGACCATACTACTTATTTGGTATCATAGTAATGAAAGTATCAAAGGGTTATTTATAGAATAAACAAAAACAAAAAAATATCATCTAGAAAACAGAAAGGTCAAAAATACTATGTAACGATGTTCTAAAGTAGGAAGTAAAGGAATCTAGCCATGCCAGATTTTAACTTACAGAACAAAGCAGCTATCTTTAAAATTAATTGGTACTGTTTAAAAAAAAGTCATCTAATGGAACATAATGTACATGCTGATATAATAGCAGAGTATTCAATAAACCTGTAGGTGCTAACTACTTAAGTTAAGGATTCACTATCTAACAAAAAAATTGATGTTAATATAGACAAGAAGCTTGGCAGAAAAAAGGTTTAGACCGACATTCACACCACATACCACAATAAGTAACAAATATATAAAGAACCTAGACACAATGGTTTAAACATATCTAGCTTAGAATTAAACGCAGCATTCCCCTAACACTGTAAAAAGTCACCTAATAAATTGGAAGCATGGAAAGAGATAACTTTTCACAACCATGTATAAGAAAGACTTATAGCCCCCAAAGATCTAATTCTTTTTTGTGGGGGGAGGGAGCGGCAATCAGAATTAAGTGACTTGCCCAGTGTAACAATGTGCCACCCAGCTGCCCAACTTTCCAAGGATCTAGAGATAAAATGAACAATTTTGATGACATAAAATTGAAAAAGTTTTTGCATAAACAAAATCAATACAGCTCAATTTAGAAGGAAAACTTAACTGGGGGAGAAGGAATTGCTGCAAGTTTCTCTGATAAAGGTTCAAAAACCAAAATATATAGGAATTTGAATGAACTATATGAGAACAAGTATTTCCCCAAAAGGTATGAACTAGTCAAAGGACATGAACAGGCAGACATCAAAAGAAGTGCATGTTCCAAGTCACTAATAATAAAGAGAAATATACAAATTAAAACGACTCTTTAGTTCTACTGCTCCACAACCATCATCCTGGCCAAAGCAGACAAGCAAGACAATTGTTGAACTGTACTAAATTTATTATATACTTAAAAAAAAAAAAGCTATACATAATCGATTCAAGGTTTCATGTAGAATATTTTTCTGTTCTTTTTACGGAAATAGATTCTTGCTTGATGCCTATAAAATTCAGATAACAAAATACTTTTTTAAATGCTTAAAAAAATGCCCCCAAGATCACAATCTTGGGTATGGTTTCAAGAACAGAAAAAACTTACATTATTTGGTGAGGGAAGATATTGAGTCCTGTTTTGAACATAAGTCTGGAAATGTTGACTGGACCTTTAGGTGAAGGTGTTGAAATAAGGCAGTTGGACAAACTACCCTGGGAAGAAGTTGAGAATGTAAGGAGTCAGTAAAGAAATGACAAATGAAGTCATAATAATGTTATAAAATTGCCAGGAAACTAATTATTAACTCAGCAGTGCTTCTTAACTTTTTCCATTCAGGACCCTTTCAGTGCTTCTTTTAAGAAGCACATGAAGGAGGGAAACTTGAAGGAAAATCAAAAATAAGGGACAGGAGGAAGATGAGAAACCAGCAAGGAAAAGAAACAGTAAGAGAATCACAATAATAATATCAGAGAAGATATTAAGAAAAAGATTATAATCAAACTAGAGAGAGAGCAAGAAGAATAAGGGCTAACAAGAAAAGGTCACTGGATTTGATGATACAGACACTGATGACTATAGAGAGAAAAGTTATTGAGAGAAAGATGAAATAGAAACTGATCAAAAGTAATACTATCTAATCCAAAGCTGTAAGAGAAACAGGTTGTTATTGCTTAAGTGTATAGATAAAAGCTCAATGTTTGAATAAATGGAAGTATATATAAAGGAAAGATTATATACAGATCTGAGGTCAGAAATCTGGGTACAAATCTCACCTCAAATTGCTTGAGGTCCCTGAGTAAACCTGCTTCCTCATACGTAAATTAGAGATAATATTTGGCCTTCATGATAATCTCTCAGTAACCATCAAGATCAAGTGAGGTTTAATACATAAATTCTTCAATCGTTATTACCTCTGAGCCTATAAATTTAAGTGTTTCTACAGGTCTCTTGACAAATTCTCAGTCATAGTAGAGGAAGAATTTAAAAATCCCTGGATTACAGAGCCACTTCCCCATTTTGTCATACCACCTCCCCTGGCTTCAGAGACACCAGTACCTTGTGACTTCTACAATATGAAATGTCAGTCCTGGCTTCTAGTCTTCTTTCCCACCTCCCGATGTGGGCAGGGTTCTGACGTTGGCTCTCTTCTCATACTCTTCTCTGCCTCTATGCAAATGACTCAATACTCTAGATCCCCAGCCCTGACCTCTGGACTTCCATCAATAACTGGCTAAAAGATATTCTACCTTAATATTTCTCCAGAATCCAAACCTTAACATGTCCAAAATTGGGTTTATCTTTCCTCCTAAACCAGCTCTTTCTTCCACAACTGCTATTTCTGAATATAGAACCATCATTCATTATCCCATATTCACAACCTTGGGTTATCTCAGATTCATCACTCATATAGCATCCCTCTAGACTACTATAACAGCTTAAGAGGGATTTTTTTGTTGTTGTTATTTCCATTCTCTCTTCCTACTACTGCTGGGATATTCTTTCTTATGGTATATAAGTCTTGTCATTGGACATGGATTCAGAATTTTCTAATTCTTTAAGAACTTTAAGAACTCATTTAGTCCAGTTTCCTCATCTTAAAGATGAAGTTCAGGGAAGTAGACAAAAAGGACTGAAGAATGATAACTCTCTTCAAATATGTTCATGGACATTACCTGGACAGATCACATTTGCCCTACCTGGCCCAGGAGAGCAAAGCTAACAGCAATGGGTAACAATTAAAAAGAAGCAAATTTAGGCTTGAGTTAAGGAAGGACTAACATTAAGAACATTTAAAAAAACTGGAATGGATTACCTTGTAAGGTTGTAGGATAACAGGACAGCTAGTTCAACCATCCTCACAAGGGAAACTCAAGTTCAGAGAAGTGAAGTGACTTGCCCAATGTCACAAAGGTAGTAGGGGGCACAGCCAATTTTAGAACTCAGATGCTCTGAAAGTTCTCTGAAGCAATACTTTCCCCACTGCATCACATTCCTTTACAGCTGACAGCTTTACAAAAACCCCATGTCAATTGTTCGGTAATTTAGAAAAATTTTTTGATTTTGTAGAATAAATTAGCTTTAAACGCTCTCCTCCAAAGTATCTCCAATATGTAAATACGTTAAGACTAAATAAAATTTTAAAGGTAAAGAGTCCCTAATGGCACTATAAATAGATTTATTTCACTGTATCTGATTTCATTGTCCCACACATTCCCCCTCATTAGTATAGATGAAAAACCAGGCCATACCCCACTTCTTATCTCCAGATTCTTGTCCATGTCTCTGGATAAATTTTCCAAGTAGGATCCACTCAACATGAAGTTTTCCTATGAGTCTTTTAATATTTGGAGCTATTACTACTTCACCCAGATTGCCAATCTATAAGTCACAGATTCCCAATCAAACACTGGATGATATTTTAGGTACTTTGTAGAAGAAATCTTGCTTCAACTGAGAAAGACTATAGTTGGGGAGTTTCCCCACCTTATCACTAGCAATTCAGATATACTGTATTTCTGATTCTTTAGAGCTCAAGAGCATACCTACTCAAAACTTCAGAGGCTCCATACCAGCACCTTTAGAGTAAAATTCAGATTGTGTTGCCTGAGATTCAATGCCCTCTACATTCAAGTGCCACCATACCTTTCTAGCTTCATTTCCTATTGTACCTATCTACTTATTCTATACTCCAGTCAAAACAGACTTGCTGCCCTCAAAATATGAATTGAGCTTAAATTGAGTTTAAATACTACCATACTTCTTTTCATGCTATATTCTCTATGGATAAAAATGTTTTTTCTCTTTCTCCTCTCTGCCTATTGACTCCTATCCAAACAGAAAAGCACAAATGCCATCTCCTCCATAAAGCTTTCAACGATACACTATGTAAAGAGGATTGTTATCCTTTTAGTTTCTCAGGATCCATGGCTATGGGAATGTCTAGTTTCCAACTCTCAGAATAGCCTCAAGGATTCTAGATATTAGTTCACAGAATCATAATGACAGACAGTTCTACTGAGGCTATGCTGTGACAATTGTTGGCAAGATGCCTTGTGACATTGGGCTAATCACTTAACCTCAGGTGCCTCATCCTGGTCATCTCCAGTCATCCTGCTGAACATCTGGCCACTGGATTCAGACGGCTCTGGAGGAGAAGTGAGGCTAGTGACCTGCACAGCCCTTCCCTCACTCAAAACAAAGTCAAGTGTTAAGTCATGTCATCATTTCTGATGACAGCAAAGGACAAACACAGACAGATAAAGCAGGTGACCACTAGACAGTAAGTGGGGGGAAAAAATCATGGGAGAAAACCATAGGTAATGCATGAAGGAATACCCGTTCCTACCTCCACCAGCCCCCACTGAAATTTGAGGGGATTTTAAGGGAGTGCACAGGTGTGCACTAAATTGACCCCACTGAGACATAGGGGGAGGTGTCCCTCCCCTTGCTTGATGGTCCCTTTGAGAAGGGTGATTAGGGAATTCTATAGGAGCTGCTTCTCCCACAACCATTTGAGAAGACTAGATTAGAATAAAGCTGATTATTAACTGCTCCAAAGCTTTCTGCCTATCTGACCAGATCAAGAGTGAACCTGTTAATAGGCTGGAATCCAAAAACTCCAGTGTGTTATCTGTAAAACAGATACTCATAATTATGGCCCTGCCCCTTTGACTTCATAACCTTATCTTGTCATGCTCAAAGACATTCCATTAAATCATAAATGGAATTAAGAGGGCCTAAATTTAAATGTTAGTCCTTCCACTTTCCAACTGCCTGGGCCACCAGCAATTTCTTAGCCTCTTAGACCTTAGTTTTTTTTTCTATAAAATGAAGTTGCCAAAATGTTCACATCGACATTTTTTCCTCAACAAAGAATTGGAAAATAGCTAGCAAAAGATTAATAAGTGGCTAAATAACTTGGGGTACATGATATGAAACAGGATATTATACTATAAAAAACAATGAATGTGAAAAATTTAGGTTCCTATAAATTGTTACAACGTGAATTAAACAGCTATCTAAAAAGTCAATGAGTCTAACTATCAGAAAGGGTTTCAGAAGTCATCTAACTTCCCATATGACAAAGGAATTCCTTCTACATCAGACAGTTTAAAAATTGGCCTCAGAGGTCACTTAGGCAAGTTGCCTACACTGATGAATAAGTACAAAGACATACAACAAAGAAAGAGATAATAAAAGTCTAAACTAGGATAATAAATAAAAAGGTACATACGTTAAAGATGCTGTTGAAAACTAAAGAGTTATGAGGGGAAGAGGAAAATGGAAGAGTAGAAACTATGAGGCTACACTGTGTGGCTACAAACAGAAGATCACGGATCCTTCAAAGGAAATCAAGAAGTCTGAAGGAAGTACGAGTTTGGGGTAGGGTGGGATAGGGGAGAGAAAGGGAAGGAAAGAAGAGATCATGCTTTTGGAACCTGTTAAAGTTACAGATATTGAAAAGACACCCATGTGGACATGTTTAGTTGGTGGTTTTCCAATGCAAAACAAATTGGAAAGGGAATTTAGGAGATACATACACAAATCTGCTAAGTCATCTGAAAAATAAATGATATATTAAGCTGTCTTCCAAGTGCCAGGTCCTGGGAATAGAAAAACAAAACTGAAAAAATCCTTGCCTGCTAAGAGCTTACATTCTATCTGGAGAGACAGCATATACAAATACAACTATACATAAAATAAGAAAAAGGTAATTGTTGAAGAAAAAGGAATAAGAAACTAGTAATTGAAGTGGGAGGAAATCAGGAAAGGTTTCATGTACAAAAAGTAGAAATAACTAAAATCATGAGCTGATGAAATCACTAAGGGGAAAAAAATTCAGCTCCAAAACCAAGAAAACCACATGAATGCCCTGTCAGTACCTCAAACAATAAGATCACCTTGCCCCAAAAAGAGTAACTAAAAGAAACTAAGATGAATAGGCAGATTTCAGGAAAACATGAAAAGACTACCAGTACAAACTGACACAAAGTGAAATGAGTAGAACCAGGAAAATATTGTTTGTACACAGGATCAGCAACATCGTGTGATAATCAACTCTGAATGACTCCGCTCTTCTCAGCAACACAATGATCCAAGACAAGTATAAAGGATTGATGAAGGAAAATGCTATCCACTTCCAGATAAAGAATCATGAACGATTCTGAATGCAGGTTGAAGCATATTTTTTCACTTTATTCTTCTCATGGTTTTATTTCCTTTTGATCTGTTTCTTCTTTCACAACTGTGAAGAATATAGAGATATGTTCTACATGACAGCACTTTCATAAACTATTACCAAACTGCCTGCCATTTTTAGAAGGGAAGAGAGAGACGGATAAAAATTTGGAACTCAAAGTCTTCTAAAAATGAATGCTAAAATAATTTTCTTGATATATAATTAGAGAAAAAAATAAAGTATTATTTAAAGAAAAAAATAAAAACAACTAAGAGTGGAGAAATTAGTGACAAAAGGGTACATTTCAACTTCATATTAAGGAACTTATCCATTAAGTATCCAAACATATAATGAGCTTTCTTCAATCAGTAAGCACCCTAGACCTCACAGTGGTAGTGAACTCAACTTTCAGGATTTTAGCAGAAAATACATTAGAAAGCATAGACTTAAAAGGGCCCTGAAAAGGCCATTGAATCCACTTCCCCAATATTACAGATGAGGAAATTGAAGCAAAACAAAGTTAAGTGACTTGCCCAAGAATATATAATCTGAACCCAGGTCTTTCTGATGAATTCAAAGTCTAGTATTTCATCTAATTCAAACACCTCCTCTTATAGGTGAAAAAGCAAAGCCCAGAGAGTCATTTAAGGGTAGAGTTCTAGTTGGCTGCCCATTAACAAACAGGAACGTGTAACCTCAAAATTCCAAACAAATCCAAGATACCATAACTCTACCAAGTTAGAGAGGATCCCTAGACAAGAGTGTGGAAAGGTCAACAATTAAATCACAACACTTACGCAAAAATCAAGTTTATAACAAGAGAAAGGAACATGCATGTGTAGTCCAACGGATTCCCGGTTATTATATAAGTTTACATTTTTATAATAGCAGGACAAAAGGAGGAGGAGATACCAGGAAGGGGCATGACAGGGGAGGGGGATGGTCCAACAAAGGTGGAAAAAAAGACCACTCTCTATGGGTAAGAGCAAGGTAATAGCTAAAGCCTCATTCTTTTCCCTCGTGTACTGCTAAACTATGAAGACAGGAAGGAGAGTCTGCTTATCTGCAAAGGACCCCAACTGCACAAGCATTATCCCAACTGCACAAGCATTATCCCAGCCTGGCACAGACTGACTGGCGCCTGTCTTGCCTCCCAAGGACACACAGGGAGTCCAACTTGGGGTACAACAACAAATTATGTCAGCTAAGGGGAGTTTTGTCCTTGACATATTTAGTCAGGGCCTCTGGCATGCTCTGGGTTCAGGGTTTCTTGAAAACATGGCAACTCAAAAAGACAAATTCAGGGGACTCCTTAACAAACCAGATAAATTCTAACGTATCTCCCCCTCCTCCAAGTCTTCTGAGGACAAAAAACATCTTCTATCAGTAAGAGGAAGTTAAAAGTAGCAAATTCTTACTTTAAAATTCAGGAAACTCCTACTTAGAAATTTAGGAAATATTGTTTTAACTCTTGGTAACTACAAGTAGCATGCTATTTTCAGTAATGTCAGCTATTAAGAGTTATTAACAGCCTATTAACAGTCACCTCTTTTATTTTTGTCCCAATTTCTAAGAATAATCTCCAGTCTGTCAATGTGAGTGTCTTGGTTGCTACATCTTAGGGAGTATTTTTTGGAGACACTGAGAACTTTACGTAAAGAAATCTCATAGTCCAAACTTAAAACCATCTAAAAAGAACACCCCCTAAACCCATACCTTCTAGTGTTCCCATTTCTGTTGAAGATAGCACTCCTCTTCTAGTCATCCAGGGTTACAACCTACAAGTTACCTTTAACTCTTTTCTGTATTTGTTTAGAAAAAGTTTGTAAAAGAAACATGCAAAAATGAAGAAAAAGTATATATAACTACTAAAGAGTCATCAAACCCAAACTTTGTATTTAGGTTGTTGACTTCAGGTTTTGGGTGGTTGTTGTTTTTATTTACTTAAGTCTCTGAGATACACTGGAAGGTACACTAAGATTCCCACCCCCACTCCATTATAATTTGATTATCTTCTTGTAAATACTTTTTCCTTTAAGAATTTAGATGTTATACCATTCGATGCATGTTTTGACATTAATTCATTGCCTATGTTACCTCTTAAACATGATGTGTTTTCTCCATATATTATTTAATTCGGTCTATTTTTATGGTTGCCTTACTGGAAATCATAATTGTGAATCTTTTGGTTTCAAGTGCTTCATTTGTAAAAGGAGGGATTAGACTCAATGGCCTCCATCTTCTCCAGCTCAAAAACTACAACTCTGTCATTTCATGTGATTTCTAATCCATCCTACTTTTCTCCTCCATTTTATGCCTTGATTCATCCCACTCAGCTTCACAGATGTAGGTGCGTAACTTGCTCCACATCATCCTTTCCCCTCTTTTGCCTCCCAATTCCCTCTTCACAAAGGTCTCCAAGAGTGTGCTCAATACTACTCCTCTATATTGAATCCAGTATCTGTTTCTACCCCTCTACTAGTCTTTGATAGGTTCCTACCCTTTCTTTCCATTCTCTTATTGTCTCCTTCAAGATTCATTCTCTAAACAGGAGTTTGTTTTGCTTATGACTAATCACTCCCTCAAAATACACTACATAATACCCTTTCTCCCAATTCCTTGACAAATTTAATATATTCCCACACTAAATTTTGTGTGCATTCAACTCTCTCCAATTAGCCAATTTCCCCACCAGCACACCCTTTCTTTCATATTTGAAGTCTTCTCCCACACTTAAATTATGTAAATTAAGTTCTCCCTTCTCCCTTCCTTTCTTTCTTCTCTAGGGTTTTCTTTCTTCTCTTAAGGACATCAAAATGTAACAAAACTACTCCTTCGTCCTCAGACTTACTGACTCCTATGATGCTTGGGAAAACCAATAAGGCTCTCTGTTTCTTCTCTCCCTGTTAGAATATAAACACTTGACCATCTAGTGTTCTAATTATTCGAATGTATTTACTCTTCTATAGTTATTGGGCATTTTAAAGTATCTACTCAGGAATGGTCTCTTCATCTGTGATATTTCAAAATCCTCTATTTCCTTAAAAGTCCACTCTGTAGGAAGCTAGGCAGCAAAGTGGATAGACTGGTAGGTTCAGTCTGGAATTCTTGAGTTCAAATTCAGCTTCAGACACTTAGTTGTTTGACTCTGGGCATTACTATGTCACTCTGGGCAAGTCACTCTGTCTGCCTCAACATCCATGGAAAAATGAGGATAACAACTACCTACCCTCTTAGGACTTCCTTAACCTGAAAGCTCCAGATTTTGGCTATGATGTCCATGGAAGTTTCTATTTTGGGATTTCTTTCAGGTTACTGGTGACCCACAAAGTGATATAAAAGGAATTAGGGCCCTAATTACTGAGGCAGTGCATGCAAGACTGACTATATGACAAGGTAATAAGATGCTCATTCCCCATTCCCACAAGGCATCAAGTCAGGTTAACAAAGTTCCAGAAACCTTTGACTAAATCTTATCTCCTTGTAATAGCTTTAGGCTCTAGGTGTCCCAGGGTTTGCAATCTTCTCTCTAATCCCCAAGCTGGAAGGCTGCGATGAGCTATATTTTGAGGCTGGGCTGTTTTATCTGGACCTCATCCCTACTGTCCACAGGCTTCTGGTTGTCTCTTAGTGCTAACCCGGTCTAGCAAAATGCAATATATTTTCGAGTAAGAGTTCTTGATCATTTTTCTCTGAGGCACTTAAAAAAAATTTTTTGTTGGATTAATGCCAATTAAGCTGAACAATTTTTCCTACACCCAACCATCTTGAGGCAAGTTCATTCTCACATCTAATAATCTGCCACATTTTGTTCATTTCATTTAGATAGTTCTTCCATCCATCCCTTTCTCTCTAATACCTCCATACAACTCAAGGCTAGGCTCTCATGATCTTTACCAAGACTGTGCTCCTGTAATAAATAGCATCCTTGCATATAGCCTCTTCCCTCATCAAGAATTCTCCAGGCTGCTCCTCAAATATTACTAAATAAAGATCTAAGAGTTGCTAGAGAAGCTTCAGTAGCTCCTCATTTTGTTTAGTCACTGTTTGTCCTTTTGGAAAAGTTTCTTTTAAAAATTCTTTTTTCCTATATCACTTTTGTTTCAATAGTGAGCTATTCCATGTAACAAAGAGAAAAAAAGTAGTTCAGAAAAACTAATACATCACCAAGTCTGACAGCACATGCAGTTTCCCACATCGACAGTCTCAAATACCTGAAAAAGAGGGAGGAGGGCCAAGCTTGGTCAATATAATCATGTAGTGAGAAGACCCTCTTTTCCCTACTCACCAGAACCCACATGGGACAAACAGAAGGATCTGCTACCACCTAAGTGTTCTTTTCCATTGCTGTTTGGCGGCTCATATGGCTTGAATGAGATGAGAATCAACAACCGTATTTCTTCTAGTGATGTAAATTAGGTGTCAAACATCAAGATTAAAATGTAATTGGAAAATATTGTAACAAAATAAAAATACAACAGAATATCCATAATGTTAATTGCAATTTTTAAGTCAATACAAAGCCCTAGCCCATTTCTATTTGAGTTTGACAGTACCAACGCCACTAATGAACTTCAGGACGTATGGAAATTTCATATGCCCTACAACTGAACTTTCTTTTACATGTTGTTTCCCCCAAAACTGAGTCTTGCTCTTTAAGGGCTCATTTTTTCTATTTGTGCTATCCCATTTAACAAGATCCTTTTCACTCCTTCTATGAATTATTTTACAGGGTCAGTTATTTCCTTCTGAATCAGTTTCCATGCTTCCCGGAATTCATTGTATCAACTGTTTCTTACAGTGCAGTGATATGGCATTTCATTTGTGTACCATAACATCTGAAGGACATCTATATTGGCCCCCAGTTCTTCACTACTACAAAAGGTGTTACTATGAACATTTTGGTGCATGGGTCTTTTACAAATAGGTAAGATAGACTTCCCAGAAGTGTATACTTAGCAATGAGATCTCAGTCAAAATTTAATAACTTTCTAACATATTTCCAAATTGGTTTTCCTAACAGCTGTGAAGAAATTAGACTAATTTACACATCTCCCAGTATATTTCAACGTCTTTCTTTACCCTGTCTCTTTGCCATTTAAAATCCTCTATAATTTGTCTCCACTCTATTTTTCCTTTTAATACGTTCTTTCAGCACCTATCTCAGAGTTGTTGTGAGGATCAAATGAGATAATACCTGTAATAAGGTGCTTAGTGCCTCCTATATACCAGGCACTGCTATTTAAATGCTTATCCCCCTCCCTTTCCCCAAATGCTTTCCAGAAAATCCATCACCAGTAATTAAGACTTCCCTACTTCAGACCATTTCTGAAGCACCTCAAAAGCTTTCAAATGCCAGTAGATGGGTTCTGGACTGTCCTAGAGACTGGTGAGCAGGGAAGGGCAGATGGTTCATATTTCTCCATTAAATATTTGGAACAAATAAATAAAAGGTCTATCTTCAGAGATTAAATCATGACAAGACCATGACCGGATTAGCCTGAGTGGTTCAAAATCTGCCAAGGTTTAGATTAATAAAGAATTTTGAAGTTTATATTTCCCCCTTATAAATGTCAAAATTAAGTACTAAGTTTTCATGAAAAAGATGACACCCCTCACTCAATTTTGCTTAACTGAGATGACTATGAATGCTATAAAATAATTAGACCTCATGGGATTTTTTTTTGAAAGATACTCAGCTGTTGCTAATAACTTATAAGAACCCTGGGGTACAATTATTTCTTGTTGTCCATATTCTAGGGTGCTTTCAACCTCACTAAATTCCTTTTCATCTATTCTTACACTTAAGAGTCAAGATGAACAAAGCATCAGTATTATAGAAACTATTTTCTTACTGACTATAAACAAATTCACCTTTTACTCTTCTCCAACACTCCAAAAGTTTTCCCAACACATATTACAGGGGATAAAAGGAGACCAATTTACATGCATACATTTTGGCTGGCATGGAATTACCCATTCATCTATATAAAAATTGTATACACATCCTAGCAAAAAGTATATTAAGATGTACCATAATTTTCATATTATTATTCTGACAGTAGCAGTAGCCAGATCTTAGTAATCTCCAGCAACTTATTTCTAACTATCTTAATCCAGAATTTTCCAAATTCTGGGATGTATATAAGAAGCAATAGCCAAAATGACTGGCAACTTCCAAAAAAATTGTTTAATTTTTTTTCAAAGAAAACAAAGGTCAGAATTAACAAAGGTTAGTCTAACATTTGAATCTGCTCTAGGTGACTGAGAATCCAGGATAGCAACTGAATGGTATATGCAAAGTAAAATTTAGGTCAGTAGGTGTATGCATGTGCCATCAATCAGTGTTCTAAGTGCTGCTTGCTGCCTGGAATGCAAAGCATCAACTCAAAAATAATCTTTTTGCACAAGTATAAAGTATTATAATTTTCTGTTACAGTTCTCTTTATTAGTCGTTTTAAGCTGGTTTCCAAAAAAATCACAAGTAAAAAACTAAAGTAATTTGAAAACTCTCATAGGCAATTCGAGACCTGACAGACAATTGTTTGAAATATTTAACAAGTTAAATTGTCATTTTTAAGAATTTTCTAGACAGAAATAATAATTTTTTGTGAGAGGAAAATATATAACCAATATGCAAACAAAATCTACTGGAGCAACAATAACTAAGAAGCAAAGACAGAAAAAAAAGTAAAAAGCTCAAATCCAGGAAATATAATCTCCTATACTAACAACTAGGATTCACAAGTACTGTCACTGATAGAACAGAAACATATGTTAGGTTTGCTTTATACACTTTAAGAGCATTTAGCATGAAACCTATCAGCAAGCATCTATTAAGTGTCTACTATGCTCTATGCACTGAAAATACAAAATCAGAAGGAAATAATCCCTGTTCTCAAGAAGCTTACACTGTAGTAGGGTGCATGTAAGTGCATGTAGCATGAATATATAGAATAAATACAAAGGAGAGAGGATAACACATAAGGGTTTCACTAGAAGGTGGTCCTTGACTTGAAAAAAAGCCGTGATTATATGAGATGTAGATGAGAAAGAAGTATTATTTCATGCAAAGAAAACAAAACTAGATGCAAAGGCACAAGAGGGGAGATGAAGTAAACAGTAAGAAAGCCAATATAGCTGGAAAATTTGATTGTGACCAGGTTTCAAAAGGCTTTAAATGTCAAACAGAAAAGTTTATACAAAAGGGATATAGTGTAGTTGATTAAACAGAAAGGTGATAGTCAATCTGAATTTAATGAAATGACTAAATAGGAAAGTGATGAGTCAATCTGAAATTAGTGACAATGGCTTTGGAAATAGTATGGAGAACGGATTGAAATAGGGAAAGACTTGAAAAAGGGAAATCACTGAGGAGGCAATTGCAATAGTACAGGCAAGAGATAGTGAGGGCCTGAACTAAGCTGGTGTTACTGTGAAGGGGTCAGATAAAAGTATCCTAGAGGTCTTAATGTCAAGATTTGGTTGATGACAGGAAAATGAGGATGAACTGAGGACAATACCAATGCTGAGAATCTGACAGATTAGACATATGCAAATTCAAAAAAGAGGCTAAAGTGTGTGGAGAATAAGACATCTAGTGTGAAATATAAAAAAGGCAACCGGCAATGAGAGAATGACACTAAGAAACAGAACTGGGGGCTATACAAAAAGAATGATAGCATTCTCAAGAGAGCACAGAGAAACAAAAGGGAAAGAACAAAGCTTTGCGCATATGCTCACAATCAGTAAGCATAACGTTTAAGATGATCTATCAAAAATTCCTAAGCAGGAAGGGTTGGAAGAAAAATGGAGAAATAGGACAGAAGAATGTCACAAATAACACTACGTTATCTCGACATTGTAAAGCAAAAGATTAACAAGGTAAGGTTTTCCAGAGAAAATTAAATACTTTTAACAAAAATTCTTTCAAAGTTACATCTTTGACAGGAAAAAGACTCAATCATTTAAGGTCACTTAGAGAATAGGTGAGCATGAAAGGCCTCAACAGTGAGAAACGTAGTTGAAACAAAGCTTAGCACATCATATGAAAAACAGCTTCCAATAGTTCCATTTTCAAATATGTTGAGAAGAAATCATGCCTCCATATGTTCAAAGACCTGTGTGATTCATTAATTAAGAAACTAAAATCTTCCTATTGTGCACAAGTAAAGGAAACTGCAGATGAGGCATGCTATGCTGTTAAAAGTGATGTTAGGGAAAATTTGTTCTTTGCAGTCTAATATAGCATTGCTGCATTAGGATAAATCTTCAATATAATTTATATTTTTAAAAAATTATAAAGAATCCATTTAAAATAACTACAGACAATATAAAATACTTGGGAGAGACAAAATACATACAGGAATTATATGAACACAATCACAGAACACTCTTCACACAAATAAAGACAGATCTAAATAAATGGAGAACTATTAATTGCTCACATATAGGCTGAGTCAATGTAATAAAAATGACAATACTATCTAATTTACTTAATCACTGCCATAGCTAGAAAAAATACAAAATTCATCTGGAGGAAAAAAAGCCAAGAATATCAAGGAAACATAAAAAATCAGAAAGAAAAAGGCCTAGAAGTACTGTGTCATAAACTATACTACAAAGCTATAAATCATCAAAAACAATTTGGTACTAAGAAAAAAAATCAATGAAAATCCAGATCAATCAAGATTCAACTGATCAGCAGGACAGATTAAGTACATAATACACAGAAGCAAATGACCATAACTAAGTCAGCGTGTGATAAAGCCAAAGATTCAACCTACTGGGGCAAAAACTTACTATCTGACAAAAACTACCGGGAAAAATGGCAAGTAGTCTGGCAGAAAATGGGCACAGACCAACATCTCACACCGTATACAAAAATAAGCTCAAAATGGGTACCTAGTTAAAGAAGGGTGTTTATCATTAGCAAATTAGCAGAGTAGGGAAGAAATGACCTATCAAATTTAGGGGAAGTTTGTGCCCCAAAAAAGAGATGGAGAGTTTCATAGGAAGTACCAATGAACTACTCTGATTACACAAAATTAAATAGCTTTTGCACAAATAAAACCAACACAGATAAAATTAGGAGAAAAATGGAATGGGGGAGAAGGGAATGGATCTTTGCAGCAAGTTTTTCTAATAAAGGTTTCATTTCTAAAACATGTAGCCAAAGGATTTTTGACAGCCCGGGGTAAAAACATACAGAGGTATTTCAGAAACATGCTATCCACCTCCAAAAAGGGAACGGGGTGAGATACACTCATTCAATGAATAGGCTTCTTTAAGTTGTCATTCAAGGGATGGCCCCTTAAAAAAAAAATCACACTGGGAGAAAGAAGACCCTCAGGGTTCCAGGGTAAAAGAGAAACAATTATTATTTAGTTTAGCAATTCTGTGCTAGGTGAGTGGGGACTTGTTGTCCAATTTGTGAGCTCCAGAATGAACTGGGTTTGAGGCTTGATCTTTGCCCAAGAAATGTAGCCAATAAACCCAGAAGAAAAAAAAACAGCTTTGGGGGGGTGGAACACAGAGGGAGGACAGGAGATGGAAGGAGGAGGAGGAGAGATGCTACTCACTCACAGGTTGTATTTGTCTTGGTTCTCAAAGAGGACCATGACATCAAGATGATGACATGACTTGCAGTTGACTTTGATTTGAGTGAGGGAGGGCTGGGCGAGGTCACCAGCCTCACTTTCTTCTCCTGAGCCATCTGGGTCCAGTGACCTGATACTCAGTCAGGATGACTGAAGACAGCCCAGGATGCAATGTGACACTCTGGCCCTTTCAGGCTAAGGTCTTACAGTATTCTCTCTTCCAAAAAGGAACTGACGGACTCAAACTAAGACTGGAATGTACCTTTTCTTTTTCTTTCTTATCTCTGGAAAACTGCTAACGTGGAAATTCATTTTGCACAACTTCACATTTGTAATCTGTTTTTCTATTTTTTGCCTTCTCAATGGCGTTAGAAGATGATAAATCTTAAACTTAAAACTGATTTTTTTTTTAAACACAGAATGATGATATAATGGATTCTGTACTGATAGTTAAATGGATGTGATAAAGCACTGGTCTAAAAGCAACATAGATACAAGGAATGGTTCATAATTGCTTAACTGAGTAATATGAGCAAAATGTTACGTACAGTTTGTCAAGTTATGAGGAAAATCAACCTTACAACAATAGTCCAGTATTTTTTTTTTTGCAAAAATGTGTGACAATATGGGGGAGAGCATAAATGATTTATATATTACTATGAAATATGTTAGGTTTACTGTGTGTCAAAGTATTTCTAAGAATGAGTCAAAGAATTTTCAAAGGATTTCAAAAACTGACATTTTTCTTAGCAAAGATAAAGGAAATTCTTTTTACAATAAATATTTTTGGAAATAAATAAAAAGGCATATGCCTCATTCAAAGTAATTAAAAAATTGCACAAAATATTTGGTATATGATCAACAGTCACACTCAAGACCTATAAAGATACCATTATATATATATATACTGTAAGGAAAATGACCTAAAAATCCAGAGGGACAGTTAATGTTCATGCCTAGGCTACTCCAATAAAAAATATACTCCCTAAATTAAGTCACAGATTTAGTAGTATATCATTTGAACATCATAATGTATTGCAAATGATAATTATGAAAAATTCAGAAAAGCGGGGAAACATAAAAACAGCAGCTAGCATTTATATAAAGCTTCAAGTTCTGCAAAATGCTTGGCATTTTATTTGGTCCTCACAACATGCAACGTAGATAGAGAAAATGGAGGCCTGGAATCAAGAATCCCATGGCCACTAAGTGTCTGAGTCAGGTTCTGAACCCATGCCTTCCTGACTTCAAGTTCAGCACTCTACCAGTATACCGGGCCACTTAGCTGTAAAACATGTGAAGTGGTGCAAAATGAAGCACGACTATACACACAAGTACTACAACAATGCAAGTGGAAAAAAAAACGAGAGAGAAAAACTGAGCACACAGTTTAACTTTAATACACAATCATAGCCCAATTAACTATGAAAATGTACTTCCAAAGTACAAAGGGTGGGTGGGTGGGGGAGCACATGGGTATATAGCATTGTATGTAATATGTGCCTTGGTTGGCAGTTTGGTTATATAAATAAAAGAATGGGAATGGGGATGAGGAGAAGAGCCAAGGTGGCAAAATACAGAAGCACTCAATTGAGCTCTTCCAATATTCCTTTCCAAACAACTTTAAAATAACTCATCAAATCCAATTCTGAAGAGCAGTCAACAAAAGGTCAGAATAAGATAATTGTGCAGTCCATGTGGATGAAACAGACAGTGGTGGTACGCTAAATGATGGTGACAGAAACAGCAGCAGGTTTTTGAACTCTCAAGCAAGAGACTATATAGGTTAACTAGCAACCGATTAGAAAGAGATTACAGAGTAACCCCGTGCTAGCAATGGATCCAGGACCAGATATTTTTTGGCAACTCCACTGCTTACACCTATTTCTAGGTCATTATTCCAGGGCAGGGAGGAACACTTAGAGCAGGGCTGGGGAACCTGTAGCCTTGAGGTCACACATAGCCCTCTAGGTCCTCAAATGTGACCCTTTGAATCCAAATTTCGCAGAATAAAAGGATTTGTCCTGTAAAACTTGGACTCAGTCAAAAGGCCCCTCCCAAGGACTACAAGGTCACATGTGGTCTTGAGAGGCCTCAGTTTCCCCACTTCTGGTCTAGGGAGTGGAAGCCACTACTTGTCAACTCCACTGCCTATACCCACCTCTGGATCACATAGTTCAAGGGCAGAGAAGAACATTTTCAGTCAAAAGGGAGTGGAAACTTGAGGGACAATTACCAATTGTGAGCCCGAGGAGTCAGGGGCCCTTCTTGGTAAGATGGTTCAGACGAGAGAATAATGACCACACCTTTTCCCTTATTCAGATCATGATGCAATAAAATTACATTTAATAAAGGGTCAGAAGCACGGATTAAAAATTAACTGGAAATAAAATAATCTAAGCCTAAAGAATGAGTGGATAAAAGAACAAATCATAGAAACAATAAATTACTTCATTAAAGAGAACGACAACAAAGAGACAACAGTTCAAAATTTGTAATATGCAGCCAAAGTAGTACTTGGGCGACAAGTTGTAACTTTAAATGCATAGATCAATAAAGGAGACCAGATCAATGAATTGAGCATGCAATGAAAAAGTTTAAAAATGAACAAACTAAAATTCCCCAATCCCAAATTAAAATTCTAAAATAGAAATCCTTAAAATCAAAGAAGAGATAAGTAGCCAAATTTTTTTTTTTAAAAAACAGCCTAATGAATAAATAAAAATTAGGAGATTGTTTTATGGGGGGAAAATAAAAGATAAAACAATTGGTTAATTTGACTTATTTTTTTTTAAACAAAGAAAACCAAATTACTAGCATCAAAAATGAAAAGTGTGAACTCAACACCAATGAAGATGAAATTAAAGCAATTAATTTTATCCAATTATATTCCAGAAAGGCAATCTAAATGAAGAAGATGAATATTTACACAAATGTAAACTGCTTAGATTAACAGGAGAGGAGATCAAATACTTAAGTAACCCTATCTGAGAAAAAGATATGTCATCAATGAACTCAAGAAAAAAATTCCCAAAAACAGATGTACAAGTGAATTCTACCAAACATTTACACAATAATTAATCCCAATACTATATAAACTATTTGAAAAAATAGAAAAAGAGCCTACCAAATTCTTATGGCATGAATATGATTTTGATACCTAACTCAGGGCAAAAACTGAAAAGAAAACTATTAACCAATTTCTTTTATATCAAAGCATATTTTAAATAAAATACCAATAAAAAGATTATAGCAATATATCACAAAGATCATCCATTTGCCAGCTGCGATTATACCAGGAATACAGGACTGGCTGAATATTAGGAAAACTATCAGCATAATTGGTCATATCAAAAAAGCCTTTAACAAAATACAACACTCATTTCTATTAAAAACATCAGAAAGCATAGGAATCAATGGAACCTTTTAAATGCTAAGTAGTATCTATCTTAAACCAAACTGTAATGAAGATAAACTTGAAGCCTTCCCAAGATCAGGAATGAAGCAAGGACGTCCATTATCATCACTATAACTCAACACTGTACTACAAATGTTAGCTTACAGCAAAGACAAGAAAAAAAATTGAAAGAATAAAAATAGACCAAGACAAAACAAAACCATCACTCTTTGCAGATGACATGATGGCATACTTAAATCACTCTAGAGAATCAACTAATAAAGCAGCTGAAACAATCAACAACTTTAGCAAAGCAAACATAAACTTGTTACTATATATTACCAACAAAATCTAGTAAGAAGACACAGAAAGAGAAATTCCATTTAAAATAACTGCAAACAACATAAAAATATTTGGGACTCTACCAGGACAAATGCAGGTATTATATGAACACAATTACAAAACACTTTTTCACACAAATAAAGACAGATCTAAACAACTGTAGAAATATTTATTGCCATAATGATACAAGTAACAGTTCTACCTAAGTTAATTTACTTATTTAGTACCATACCAATCAAATTACCAAAGAATTAATTTATAGAGCTGTGAATAAAAATGTTTGAGATTAATTTCTGAATAACTAATAATTTTATTAATTATGGCTAGTGAAGAATAAAAGGATACCATCTGGTTGTCTCTAGTAAACCAAAGACCCCTCACCTGGAGGCCTCTTGACTCTCATATATCCTTGAAAGAGTAGGTGTTCCCAACAGGCAGCAATCAACTCTGATTGGTTAACAATTTAAAGAGAGAATAAATATAATGAGACAAACCTATTCTAGGGAGAGGCTGGGGGACCTGTGACTGAGATTATGATGTCACACATATTCCCAGACCACTTCCCAGACCACCCAGTCTCAGGCAATCTAGACAAAGGGTCTACCCCCTACCTAAGCCTGAGTGGAACACAATGGGCCAGAATTCACCTAGATTAGATTTTCTAAGTAAAGGTTCTTCCACCTCAATAAGATGGTCTAAGTGGGGCAAATTTTTGAGCAAGGTCAGTAAAATCTTTCAAAGACTTTATAAACTGATATAAATTTATTTATGAATGAGAAAAAAATCTTAATCACAATAACTGGTTATTAGTATAAGGGAAATGATTATTTCTCTCAGAGGTAGGAAAAAAATATCAGAATCCATCTGGAAGAACAAAAGGTCAGTATCAAGGGAATCAATGAAAAGAAAATAAAAAGATTAAGGAAGGGCAGCCTAGCAGTTCCAGACTTCAAAGTATACTACAAAGCAGTATACTACAAATTATCAAAACAAGCTGATACTGGCCAAGAAACAAGAGTAGTAAATCAGTGGGATAGATTAACTAACTATACAGCTGTAAAAAACCATAGTAAATCTAGAACCAAGTTTTAGGGGTAAGAATTCACTATTTAACAAAAATTGCTAGGAAAACTGTAATGCAATTTGGCAGAAACTAGGTGTAGATGACTATCTTAAACTATATACAATGATATAAGATCAAAATGAGTACATGAGTTAGAAATGATAGGTGCTTATTATCATAAGCAAATTAAAGGAGCACGTAAATTTTACCTATCAGATCTAAGGGAAGAATGACTAAAAAGGTAGAGAGGTTCACAAGTGGTAATAATAAATAATTTTGATTACATGAAATTAAAAGGCTTTTGCACAAACAAAACTAATACAGCCAAAGTTAGAAGGAAAACAGGAAACTGGGGAAATAATTTTACAATTAAAGATCTCCTTTTTCAAATATATAGTGAACTGAGACAAGTTGACAAAGATAGAGCCACTTCCCCAAATGATAAATGGTCAAGAGAATATTAACTGGAAGTTTTCAGAAGAAGAAATCAAAGTTATCAACAGTCATGTGAAAAAAAGTTCTAAATCACTAATGGCTAGAGAAAGGCAAATTAAGACAAACCTGAGATTATCACCTCACATCTAATGACACAAAAGGAAAACGACATACGCTGGAGATGTTGAAAAGTTGGGACACTAACATGCTGCTGGTGGAGCTGTCAACTAATCCAACCACTCTCAAGAACAACTTGGAACTAAGTCTAAATGGCTATCAAACTGGCCATACCCTTTGACCCAGAGAAAGGATATATGTGTATAAAAACTTTTAGAGCAGCTCTTTTTGTAAGTGCATAGAACTGGAAATTGAGGGGATGCCCATCAACTAGGGAATGTCTCAACTATTGTACTATAAACAAGATAAGGAAGGTTTATACGAACTCATGCAAAATGAAGTGAGCAGAACCAGAACAACAATACTGTAATGGATGATCAAATACAAAAAATTTAGCTACTCTATTCAAGAAATTTCAAGTGAACTATGATGAAAAATGCTACCTACTTCCAGAGATGATGAACTGTAAAAGCAGATTGAAACATACTTTTTTAAACTTTATTTTATTGTTCTATTTTGTTGTTTCCTTTTGCAACATGACTAAGATGGAAACATGTTTTCCATGACCTCACATGTATAACTGAAATAAAATTGCTAGGGAAGTGGCTGAAAAGAGAAGAATTTGGAACTCAAAATTTTAAAAAATGATTCATTTTTTTTTACATGTAATTGGGAAATATGTAACAAAATAAAAGAATAAATAAGAATGTCTGAACACACTGGGAATTAAAGGAGATTAAAAAAGATAGCAATGAGTTAATTTTTTTAAATTTCCCCAAAATACTTGCATATTTTGTACTGAAATATATTACTGCACAAGAACCTCAAATTTATAGGAAATTTCACTTATTAAAAATTAGGGTTGCATAAAATATACAATATTGTAATGCTTTCCTGATCCCCTCAAAAGTTCATGCACTCCATCCACATACTGTCTTAGAGTCACTTGGCTATCTATTATTTTCATATATACATATGAATGCATTGTTTCTTTTAAAAGGATGCTAAGCTCTTTGGGGGCAGAGATTGTTTCATTTTTGTCTTTATATCTTTCTCATTTAGCACAGTGGTTGGTAAACCCTTAATAAATTTCTGTTGACTAAAAGTCAAATTATAAAAGACAGAATTGAAAGAAGCAAAATCATACGCAGTTTTTTCTAGTACTTTAGCTGCAAAAAGGAAGAAAGACATGGGACAATAAACTGAATTAAGACAACAGGAGGTAAAAAAACGTAAGGGGAACATGAACAATAACAACGATAATTTTAATAATGCTAGCATTTGTATTAACACAGTGCCAGGCACTCTGTTGAGTGATTTACAAATATCTAATTTGATCTCAAAACAACTGTGAGAGGAAAGTGCTATTATTTTTCCCATTTTACAATTAGAGCAACTGAAGCAAAGCCTAAGTGCCTTGCCCAAGGTCACACAATTGGCGTCTGAGGGCACACTGCAGTACCACCTTCTAATAACTGCACTATCAAGTTAGCCTCAAAATGAAGACAAGACACAAATGATTTTTTTCCAACTAATGGAAATAAATCATACAAGGCTTCATAGTAGGAATAAAGCTCAAGTTACGCCCTGACAGAAAGCATGAGGAGGAAGGAAGAAGAATCAATTCCAAGCTCAAGTGATAGCAGGATAGCACTGAGATGAGAGAGTGATGAGAGAACAGAGACTAGTGAGAGGTTTAATTTAGCTGGAATACAAAAAGAAAGGAGTTAGAACTCGACTGTGGAGAACTTTGAATGTGAAGCTAATTAGTCTGTACTCTATTTGGTAGGCAATATGAAGTTACCATACTTTCTTTAAAGAAAAACTTACTTCAACAGAACAGTACATCAGGAAGATTACACAGGTTGCCACGTTATGGGTGCTGGGACAATAGCTAGAAAGTCATTTTAACAGTCCAAGGAAAGGTAACAAGAGACTGAACCAGAATAGATGCAATGTGAGTTGGAGAAAAAAGGGATGTTTAGTATGGTAGACATAGAATCAACAGGATCTAAATCAATCTTCATTATGAAACATGATTCTTATTAATAAAGATGTTTCATGACACATTCTATTCTCAAAGTATTGATTTCTTCCCCATCATTTAGAAAATGTGATGATTCGTACTAATTGAAACAGACACTTAAAGCAATAAAAGAACTGCTCATTTTCATTTTCTTTATTTTTCAGAAGCAAAAAATTTCTAAAAACCATTGTCCAATTAATTGACAGTCAAAGGCCATCAAAAGGCCAGTTTTTGGAGGAAGAAATCCAATCTATCAAAAGACATACAAAATATACTCATAATACTATTCCAGAAATGCAAATTAAAACAACTCTTAGATTCTACTATGCATCAAATTGATGAAGCTGACAAAAACAGGAAAATGACAAATGCTGGAAGGCTGTGAGAAAACAGGTACATTAATACCCTATTGGTGGAGTTGTGAATTGGTCCAGCCATTCAAGAAAACAACATCTAACTACGCCCAAAATGTTATTAAATTGCAACCCACTAACCCAGTGATGCCAGTACTAGGTCTGTAATCCCACATGTACCCCCTACCCCTATGGCCCTCCAGATGATGTTGTTGGTTGACTGTTTTTCAGTCACATCGCACCTTTTGACCCTTTCTGAGGTTCTCTTGGCAAAGATGCTGGAGTGGTTTGAAATTTCCTTCTCCAGCTCCTTTTACAGATGAAAACACTGAAGGCAAGCAAGTTTAAGTGACCTTCCCAGGGTCAAATGTTAACGTTTGAGGCCATATTTGAACTCAGGTCTTCCTGATTTCAGGTTCGATACTCCATCCATTGCAACACCTACCTGCCACCCCCACCCTCTCCCACTGAGATAAAAGAACACAAATACACAGAAACATTTATAGCACCTCTTTTTGTGTTGGCAATGAACTGGAAATTTGAGGGGGGCCCATTAATTGGGAAATGTTTTAAAGTTTTGGTATAGGGATATTTGACCCCAAAAAGCATAGGTTGAAATGTTTTTGCTTATAGCCATAAACAATTTCAAATATTAAATCCTAAAAATAATCCACTTTTGCAAACAGTTGCAAATACTACCTGCCTTTAAGAGTCTCTGAAGGAAAATCCAAAATCTAAATCTTTCTTAACTTAAAAAAGTTACCCACCCCTCACTTGCCTTAACACTCAGATCTTCAAAAGCCAGAAGGACTCATGCCTGAACTGGACCTCACAGACCCTTAAGGAATGGTTGTCATGGTATGGTTATCATAAAGAAAAGTATTCTACCTAGAGAAGAAAACCAGGGGGGGAAGAGCTTCATAAGGAAAAGACTGCCAGCTCTACCTTCTGGCTATTTGGCTGTATCCATGTGGCCACCAAAACAGATTCAGCAAAGAACAGTAATTGGAAGAAAAAGAAAACCAGAGCTGCAATGTGGAAAGAGCCTCTGGAGTCAGTGGCTTTGGGTTCAAATCCCGGCCCTGACACTTACTATACACTATACTACACTAGTAATACGACCATACACAAAGTCCCTTAACCTCCCTATGCTTCCTTTCCTGTAAAATGAAAAGACGGCTCTAGATAGATGCTCTAGATCCAAGATCCCATGATAACAAGCTTCACAAGTATGAGAGGAGCAGTGTTCACCTACTTTAACTCCATTCTGCCCCCTTTTAATTTCTAGCCTCCCACACATTCTCTTTTCCCACAAAAGGGATATGATTATTCTTTACTTCCTAATGACAAGCTATCTAGAAAAGGGTGCCCAATTCAGTGCTTGCAAAACTTCACGGTGTGGCCTGAACCAGATTAAAACGTAATGGGAAAAGTTTAATAAAATAAAAATGCAACAGTGTTAATTATGGTTTTGAAAGTCAATATGGAGCCTACAGGGATCCACTGTGCCTAAATTTCTTTGTCTTAACTATAATTTACCTTGCATGTTATTTTTGAATATTTATTATTCCTTCCTCCCACCATATTACATTTCTTTCTCCTAAAGGCATGAAGCAGTTATGCTTATATTTTTCTATCCTCAGCACTTACCAAAATGCCTTATACATAAATGCTGAAGGGCAAGTTATGGCTGTTATGTCTTTAAAAAGCAAATCTAAACAGGATCAAAATGCCTATAATCTCAAAGCTTTAGGCAAAGAATTAAAACCCTTTTGAAAATAAACTGTCAATGCTTTACCCAAACTTCTAATTTTGAAGGTAGTCCATGCAACTTTTCTCAGGGATTTGGCATATTGAGAAAAGTCGAGTTTTCCTATCTTCAGAGAAAGCAGTTAGTTGTGTTTTTTAGAGGACAGCAAGGGCCTTCAGTTTCATTTGTTAAGTCTCCATCCAGAAGTTTATAGGATCATACTTTTCATCCAAAGAGTCACTTTGCATAAGATGTGGCACTATACTTTGCACTGAAAGGGAAGGGAGGGGAGACTAGGATGGCAAAATAAAGTCTAAATTAGGTTAAAGGCTGAGGGACAAAGGAAAGTAACTGGATTAAGCTATTTTAAAAGCTACCCTCAATTTGCTTTCAAAGATGCTGTATTCACAGGTGGATATTTCACATTCAGGTATACCTCATTTTGTTGTGCTTTGCTTTATTGGGCTTCAAAGATGAACTGGGGCAGCTAGGTGGTGCAGTGGATAGAGCACCAGTGCAGAAGTCAGGAGGACC
Organism: Potorous gilbertii; assembly: GCA_028658325.1. Taxonomy (NCBI): domain Eukaryota; kingdom Metazoa; phylum Chordata; class Mammalia; order Diprotodontia; family Potoroidae; genus Potorous; species Potorous gilbertii. Next base: position 555,310,704 of record CM053769.1, read on the forward strand.
TACGTTCAAATCTCACCTCAGACACTTGACACTCACTAGCTGTGTGACCTTGGGTAAGTCCCATCCTGGGTCATCTCCAGTCATCCTGATGAATGGTCACTGAATTCAGATGGCTCTGGAAAAGTGAGGCTGGTCACTTGCACAGCCTCCCTCACTCAAAACAAAGTCAAGTGCAAGTCATGTCATCATTTCTCTGATGGCATAGTCTTCTTCCGCAACAAAGGACGAACACACACTTTATTGTGTTTCAAAGATACATTTTACAAATTGAAGATTTGTGCCAACCCTGCACTAAGTCTATTGGTGCCATTTTCCCAAAAGCATGTGCTCATATGGTGTTTGTGTCACATTTTGGTAATTCTAGCAATATTTCAAACTTTTTCATTATTACACCAGTTAACGATGATCTGTAATCTACAATCTTTAAAATTCGTGATTTTACTTTTGTAATTGTTCTGGGATACCACAAACCCATATTAAGATAGCAAACTTAATTGTTTGAACACAGTGAACACGCTGACTGGGGGAGGGCATACAGATTTCTGTGTGTTCCAACTGTTCCACTGACCTCCAAGTCCCATCTCTCTCCCTCTCCTCAGGTCTCCCTATTCCAAGACACTACAACACTGAAATTAGGCCAATTAATAACCCTATAAGTGAAAGAGTCAATTGATGAAGCAAAGTTCATTACTGTCTTATCTTAAGAACTGGTAACAGCCACCCCAATCTTCAACAACCACATCACACCATCCTGATCTGTCAGCAGCCATCAACATCTTGGCAAGACCCTCCCTCAGCAAAAAGATTATGACTTACTGAAGGCTCAGATGATGGTAAGCATTTTTTTCAGCAATACAGTATTTTTAATTAAGGTACGTACATACATTGATTTTTAAAAACATAATACTATTATACATTCAATAGACAACATTATGGTTAAACATAACTTTTAAACACAATGGGAAACCAAAAAAAATTCTGACTCGCTTTAGAAACCCAACCAAAAATATCTCTGAGGTATGCCCCATACCCGAAAGCAGAAGAGACTAAGTGTGAATTCTAAGACATTAGTATTTCAAACAGTAGAGAGACTAGCATAAAGTGCTTTCACACTTTGCCTAATCTCTTTTCACACTATTTCAGCCCCAGGATTTAGCCAATGAATAGGGAACAGAGTAGCTATTAATTCCAAAACAGACAGAAAAACAAATCTTTTATAACATTTCAAGTGTCAAAAGTACCTTTGGAAGCACTTAAGGAAGTAGGGTTCAAAGTAGCCTTAAAAGCAGCAGCTTAGGATTTTTAGGCCTTATGCTTAACACTTCATATCATTTGAATCAAATCATTACCAATCAAAAGTTCCAATGTTATCCTCATTTTGCAAACAAGGAAACTGAGGATCAGATCTCAGAGACTGTACCCAGGTATTGATTAAAAGACTTCCAAGCCCAGTGCTAGTATTAGTAGAAGTAGTAGTAGTAATAATACAATATGTGTGTGTGTACATGTATAGAGAGAGAGAGAGCAAATGAATGTTTTCAAAGTGCATTTACAAATTACACCACTTAATCCTCACCAGGATTCTATACCCTAAGTCAGTTACCTGCTTATGTAAGTTTTCAATGCATGCCAGAAGTTAATCGATACCTGAAAACATCACGATGAGGTACTTTTAAGCTAGTTTTTTGTAAGACACAAAAATATAACCAACTATTAATAGCAGTTGAATGATTCTTCCAGTTGCTCTTCCACTGTCCCCTGGCTCTCTCTGCACCCCAGATATAAATATTTCTTCCAGTTTGTTTCTAATAATTAGAATACAGGCAAACACAGATTCACTCAAAAACAACTTTGGGAGCATACATGGTTAACAACTTCTCTAGAATTAGGAACAAAAGTTACCTATACTAAACCATTTACCTACTTTCAGAAGCAGAGGAATAGGAAAGCCAACCTACAAGACTACTTTATAAGCCTATAATAGCTCTGTTCTATAGAATTTTTTTTTAAATCCTGAATTGATAGTCACAATTCAAAGAGATGGCCTCCCAAAATAATTGTCGGTAGGAAATACAAAGAAAATATACTAGCAATTTGCGTTTTTCTCCTGATGCTCTACTGGTTAAGATTCTGTGCTTTCTCTGCTAACTCCTGGATTCAATTCCAAGTCAGAAAAGGTCTTTAGAACAGCATACTGTAGCTGTATTGTTCTGTAATGGCATGGGGGCACTGGACTTGGGAGTCAAGAACTGGGTTCAAATTCTTGTTAAAAACACTAATTAGCTATCTATCCTTGGGACACATCTATTTCCCCTTTCTGTGCCTCAGTTTCTTCAATTGTAAAATGAGATACTTGAACTCTAAAAACTCTTACTTCCCTTTCAGCTCTAAATCTACGATTCCATACTGAATGCCACATTTACAGGCTTATTATAAAAAGTCTATAAATAATCATCTGTTACACTGGTCACCTAGCACTTATTAAGCACCTACCCTATGCAACTGGCATTGTGAAAAGGTTACTTACCTTTCTTGATCATTCAGTTAAAAAATATCCAAAAAATTGTTAATAAGCATGTCTAGTCTCTATAAAAACGTAAGAAACTTACAGAGTTTGAGTTCTAAAACCTCCTCCCTATGAAAAAAAAATTATTTCCATTTTGCTTCCTGACTCTACCATGAACCTTTATTTTGTACAATACAGAATGTCTGCTACAGACTATAATCAGGAAATTTAAAAAGATTGACCAAGAATCACCAATTTGGACTTTCCTATAACGTAAGAGAAAGTTGACAGTTCTTACTTGGGATTCCACATACAAAACAAACTATAACAAAGCTTTAAAACAATTCTGCCTAAAAGTTAATCAAACGAGAGTTTATTTTTGATTTAACTTTTTCTATCAAAGCAAAAGAAATGAAAATCAAATTAACTTTCTCACAAATTTTCAATGAGGTAAATATTTCATATGGATAGTTAAGACCAAATGGAAGTTTGGATTCAATTACTCAAATAAAAAAATCAATGAACTGCTCTATTAATAAAAAGGCAGGAAATACTCAAGGTCTTATACATTAAGAAGCAACTTAAAACACAAGTGTACAACAGAAGAAACTACTACACTAAGAAACTGAGTAACATATTCAATAATCAAAGTTACATTTCTATCCTGGTACAAAAATAGAACTTATTAATTTCAAACACTGAGGAAAACAGACCTTCAGTCATGATAGACAAAATTTCTACCTATAAAACTGTCAAATACAAAAATACACAATCACTACTGTCAAGTCTAAAAGCTGCAAGTAGTATAAAGTGCAACTAATGAATAATCAACCTTTTCAGAATGACTGGTTATGGCATTTGACTTACAGAGTGGATTAGAATGTTTTAATAAAATATTTGGCTTAAGGATAATTAATTTCTCTTCACAAACATTTTATCACTGGACCTTCACTGGTAAATTTAGCATTTTAAAAATACTACTTACATTTGTTTTGTATTTTGCTGGGGGTGGGGGTGGGAGAAAGGGAGGGTGGGAAGAAAAATCAATAGTAAATGTCTAGACTAAGAACTCAAATTGTTTCTAGTCTAGCTCATTTAGCACAGAAAAACTAGTAGTGATGAATACATATAATCAGCAAGTCATCAGGAAACAAAGAATGCTATTAAAGGCAAGGAGATATACAATACTTGTCTATATATAGTATATACAATTACGGGTAAGCCAGTGTCATAAAAACCAATAAAACACTGAAGGGTACTGACACTACTTTTAAACCTAGACCTAGTATTATCATTTACTTAAACTAAACATTATTTTTGCTGTTCTTGAAGTCCACAGTAGCTACATGAGAATTATAATATGTAGAGTGGACCTTCACGTAAAAAAATAGGTTACTGACATTGTCTGCTTTTTTAGCAGTTCTCCTTGGGGAAAGAAAAAGTCTTAAAAATAGTAAATAATTCTATATTTAAAGGATACAAAGATAATAAGCCTAAATAAAAATAAAGTTAGTGTAAGTATAAAACCAATTACGACAATTGAAAAATATAGTAAGAGATGTTTCTTGGTTTTCAGAAAGCGTTTTCTCAGTTTCCTTCGGGTGGACGTGGCAAGAAAACTATTTAAGAGAACTCGAGACCAAAAACATTTCAGAAAACAAATCCAGTCAAAGTAGCCTCACATTTAATTCAGTCTTCCTAATTCTTTTTATATCCCCCAAAAGTATTCAATTTCTTATTTCCGAATAACAATTTTAACAAAAAGCAGTGAAATTTTACTGAGGAACCTTAACAAATCTGAGTCTGCAAACTACTTAAGAATTTAAGTCCCCTAGGTAAGTGTTACTTTAAAAGCAAGGGAGCCTTTCTTTTTGTAAAAAAGAGCCCTGGATTCATCGATGTAATGTAATGCAGTAAAAATTTCCAATTTTTTTCCCTTTAACAAAGAAATGACAAATAACTAAAATATGCTATAATTTTTAAATAAAAAACTACCGTGTCATTTCCCAATAAATATATGCTTTTTGAAATATAACTTAAATTTAAATCATAACATGATTGCAAGGCTTTAAAAAAAGTTTCGTTTCAATCTCTACCTTTCAAAGAAATAAAGGTGTTTTAATGGATCAAGGTGAAAGCAGTTTTGCTTTGCTTCTGTTCAAAAGTAAACAAGTGACCTTTTCAAGAAAATCAAATTGTACCACGAATATATTTTTTAAATCTAAATTTCCTATTTCAGTATTTACAAGTAATTAAAAGTTAAAGACGTTAGAATATAAAGGAAACTACATTTCAATACTTTAAAATAAAACCTACTCAACACTCATTCAGCTATTTAATCTCTTAAAATCAAAGAAATTAGCATTTTTAAAAACCAAGCAAGACCTCCTAAAGTTCTCATTTTTTATTCAAGAATTATTCATCACAAGAGCAATACATGGCAAGATTCTCATACGGATGGGGGCTAGTTTTAATAAAAAAGACAGACATCACACCAAATTAAATCGTCACGGAAAGTCAAGTTGGATTCTCTGCACTCTATTTCCTGTCCAAACAGCCCTTTTGTTCTGCTTCCCAGCTTAATTCTCACATCCAACTAGCAATGGAAAATAAAACAATTGCAAAATCTGGCATATACAGAAATCCAAAAGTGCACGAGTGTGAAACAGAGGAACATTATGAGATGAGAACAAAAATCCTACCAAAACCTCCCCAATTTTCTGTTTGCTTCACCTCAGATTAACTTCACTTGAAGCTGTACTCCAAAGCAACCAACCCTGAATACCAAGCCCCACCCTCTTCAAGGTTAGTGGCTGAATAGTCCAATCTCCGCCCCTTTGATCAAACTCTTCGTTTTGACTGGTTAAGACTAATATCCATTATTTTAAAGAACTTTTCCCAGCTAGCAGGTTAGGTTAAGCATGTTAAAACACCCTGAAAAAGCTGCTTCCTTAAAGAAACAGTACGTAATGAGGATTCAGTATCTCCCAACCTATCGAATTTCTTTTTTGTCTACTCAGAAAATAAAACTGCATGGCCTATCAATTAAGATCATGCAGGGCCACAAACTTATTTAATGGAATTTCATGATGTCAAACCATTCAGAATACAACGCTTTCATTTTGGCTGGAACTGGTCCTTGACAAGAGGTCAAGATTCTTTTTCAACCGTGATTTTACTGGATTTCACTTTGTGTAAAAATTAAGATGAACCACCTCCCCCCTCCTTCCCGCAATCACTTCTTCCTGTCGGAACTTTTAGACGGGATAATTAATTATCACACCAATAAGATACTAACTTGAAATTAAAAACTGATAACGCTCATTTGAAATAGTGGTAAATAACAAGTAGGTTATGCTGTTTTGAAAAGTTTCAACTAGTTTCAGTCTACTAACTTAGGAAATGATTCAGCAACATTCTTATCTTTCATGCCGTTCTAATTTGGATACCTAAATAAATTTCCACCATGGAGAAAATCATTCTGAAGATTCACCAAAACTTTTAACTATCATTCATCATAAAGCTATTAAAAATTCATTTCTGGGATATCGGTAACATTTTTTGACAAATTTGTCCGAAATATCACAAAATTATCATAAGGTTTGAAACTGCATTTTAAACTAGAGAAAATTATTATAGGCAGACACAATATTTCCATATTATAACATAAGAGATCTGCCTGACAATACTTGTCATTTTTATAAAGTTATGATAAAGTTATTGCATCTATTCTAAACAAAGTCTAGGTTCTAGTAACCTAAGTAACCAATTTAATTTTTTCGTCTGATTAATAGAAAGTTATTTTTACTCCTCTCAAAAATTCCTCCCTTAAGATACTATGTATCTCTTGGACCTAAAGACTGCTAAAGGATGACTTTGCTAAATGGGGTCGTTTAAAAAAAAAAGTATGAAGACTAAGCTTTAAAATTTTATGTAAGTCACCAATTGTGAAAATTGTCTTATGAAGTTTTCAAACAGCACTACTTAATTCACTAAATATTCTTCTTAATGGCTCAAGGAATTAAACTTTAGAAACACGATTTCTGCAGTCATGCCATTTCAAAACAATTCTTTTGTTAGTGTGCTATTTTAAAGAAACACCAAGGTGCTTTGGATATTAAATGAAGGTCTTTTTAAAAAAATAAAATTAAATCTACATATTTGTTTCTAAGGCTCAGACATGAGGCGATAAAGGGGAAAAAAAGGCTAAACTCAAGAAGCCCAGACAGCTGCAAAGTCTATTATGCTGTTTAAGTGTACAAACTGAAAGAGCCAATTCACAGAGTTCTAGTCCCAAGATGCTTTGCAAGGACCCAGTGCTTTGAATGCACAGAACTACAAGAGTATAAAGTTCACCAGGTTTTCTTCCTAACCTAACTTCCCATTTGTTCTAGGAAAAATGTAAAGCCACCAAAGTACCAGGCACACAACATAAGCAATAAATACACAACTAATACTGCAGATATGAGGTGTGTGACTAGTAAAATTTAGGGGTCACGAGAAGATTTAAAGGGCAAACATTTTAAACATCAAATTTGGTAGGCATGAAATCGGAAGCAAATAGCTGCAGTTACAAAACAAAACAACCTTTGATCTGACCACAATCGTTCACCCACAAAAGTTAATTATTGGTATGAAATAAACACAAGCAACACAAGCAATCCTGCTCAACCAGGATGTCATCAACACAGCTGCAACCTGTAGTTAAAAAACAAAGACTAAAGAAAAATAAATTAAATTCAATGAAGAAACTCCAAATAAAAATTCAGATATGAAAGTAAACTATTTTGTACCCCCCAAAGTCCTTCTAGGCATACAAAGCACCCAAAACTTATTATCCCAGTACGAAAATTTTTCTTCAGAAACAGGTCAATTTAGAAAACTGCATGGCAAACTCGAAGGGAACACACACAGAAATCCACCTATTCGATAAGAAGGAAATCAGGTCTCCAATTTGATGTGACATTTATCTCCACCTCCAAAGAACAAATTATTTGTATCCTAAAAATGTATATTTACCACGTAAATCAATCCAAGAGGTTTTCCCATATAACCATCTTAGAAAGAATTGGAGAATAAGAGATATTCAGTTCTTCTGCTGATCAAGATCCTAGCAAGAAAAGTAGGAGCCAGCATATCAGTAACACTAAATTTAAGGTACTTTAACTTATAAGTGGAGCTAAGAGAACTTCTGAACAATTTCTATGGCTGAAGAAGAGACTAAAAGTCACTCAGATCTTTCTAAGGAATCATATTTCCCCAGAAGATACAAGTCTGCCAAAAAATACTTCTTAAAATCATTTGGAATCACTAGGGAGCCTAGACAGACCTTACTAGGTCACCATGATGGAGCCAAAAAATCATTAGTAGGAAGGGTAATTATGGAAAGGAAAACGTTTACCAAAAAAGCTCTCTCAAGGAGTTCATTAGTAAGCATAACTAGGAAAAACTACCTCCACTGGCCCAAAACAGTATCAGGCCTACGGGCAAAGGGACATAAAATTCATTTTCCACATTCCTTATAACATTAAGGCAAATAATTGCTTAAATAAAACTGTAATGAATCTGCAATAGATGATATGGGAGGTTTAAAAAAGCTTTTCAAAAGTTAAAAACCATAATGTTATTAAAAGTGTACTACTGGAATTCTCTTTTCAAAATAGTAAGTTAAAAGTCTTCTTTCTCTACTTTTACATCAACTATGTGACTTATTCAAAGAGACAAAAAAGTGGCTTATTTTACACGTGCATGTTATCTTTAAGAATGTGAAGATTTTTCCACTATTTTCGCTTGTTTTCCAATGAGACAAAAAAAAAAACAAGAATAAGGATGGTACAGAAAGGCAATTTCTTATTCTTAGTCTTGACAATGGTTTAGGCTATTTCTACCTTATGAACAGGGAGGGACAGAGATCTGTACCCATGATTTCAATAGTATAGGGAAATTTCTGGGTAAATAAAACTACCTCTACCAATGCAGGTTTTCTGTAACTTGTCTTATGAGTGGCCTAGATTACGTGACTAGCCCAGGGTCACCCCCTAGTATGTCAAGAGAACTTCCTTATTTAGATACTGCCTCTTACCTTAAAAGTAACATTTTGTTTTTTAAAATTAAGCTGAAGCATTATTCCTTGAACCACTGTATTTGTCATTGTAGCTAGCTTTCCTTACACACAAATTCCAACAGAAACTTGGAAATTTTGCAGCAGTCACCTTGTCGACTCAACTTTAGTTTTTCCCTCAAGTTACAGAACCTTACTTAATACTCAAGATGCATAGGGGGAAAGGGTTATTTCCATTTCAAATATAAGGAAATTAACAGCAGCACACTTGCCAAGAAGATCGTAACAGTTAATGCAGTTTTTTTGTTTTCAATTATCATTTCCATACTCTGATGGCTTCTTTTAAAGATACAAATTTTTAAAAAATCTTAAAAATCCTATTTTTAAAAATTCATGAAAAATCGTATGCTGACTCCATTTTACTCTTGGCTACTAAAAAAAAAAAACACCCAAGCTAAAATTCCTTTTCAAAATACAAGTTTTAAAAATCACTTTATGTACTCAACCTAAAGCACCCAGGACTACATCTGTAGTGTCATTAAAAACAACTTTTCACAGTTAATTTAATGTAACAAAATTTACTTTTCATCTGGAATCAACGTTTGAATTCCACCTATTAATATTTTCAAGCTATGATAACTACACTTCAATTATAGGCACGGTTACTTGTTAGGAGGTATGTGGTGGGAGAATCTTAAATTTCTTCCAGTAACAATATCTCTTCCATGACATTTACTAAAGCTATTTTCCCAACCATATCTTGATCAATGTTAAAGTCACAAAGTCTTGCTTCTCCAAACCTATCCCACTAGAATCAGAGGCCTGAAATAATGCTGATTTCGAAAGACAAGTACTTTAGTAGAAGCAGTAGAAAACTCCAAAATTCCGAAAGGACTAGTTAAAAGAGCAGTTATGTGTTAAGGAAGGGCACCGATCCGCCAAATTCACATTCTATGCCAAAGTCACTACCTTCCGACGGGGATCAATCAGGAGGGAATCCTCAAATACGTAAGATTTCTATGCCAGAGGACGTAAACATGTGTCTTCCCTATCCGCCAGAAAGAGATGCTACCAAAGCATTAACCGAGACACACCAAAAGGCGAACTTTTATAACGCTGAACAGTTCGGGGTGCTACACAGGAATAGTCGTGAAAGGCACAAGATCGGTTTTAAACACGCTTAAAACGTGCACACACGCCAAGCGTCTGAAGAAACTCCCAACACCACCAACAGGGGCATAAAATCGGGTTAATAGGGCAACGAGAGGTGGAGGAACAGCGGGGCCGGAAAGGAGTGACCCAGGGACCCCAGAAGGTAAACAGGTCCCTTAGCGATCAGCCGCCCAGGGCCGGTCTAGCCCAGCAGGGCCGGACCCTCCGCATCCAGAGCCCGGGCCCCGAGCGAGCCTGCAGAAAACAAAGTAGACTCCAACCCCACCCTAGCCCGGCCCGGCCCGAGTCTCCTTCCCCTCCTCTCCCACCCCAGAGGCCACAGCACGCCCTAACCTAATCCTCCCAGCCCACGGATCGCCCCGCCCCCGGACACCCCCCCCCACGCGGGCTCCCCCAAGCCTCCGCCCCCCAGCCCGCCCCCACCTCCTCTCTCCCCTCCCCCACCCCCCAGCCGGGAGTCCCCTCCCCCACAAGCGTCCCCTCCGGTCGCTCCCTCCTCTTCTTTCTCCCTTCCCACCCCGCAAGAGTGCGAGCCCCACAAGGCGGGGGGAGGTCCGGCCCCACCACCTGCTGCGTGGGCGCTTCCGGCTCCCCCCTCCCCACCCGAGCCGGGAGGGGCGGAGGGAGGCGCCTAACTCCGGGCTCGAGCACCGCCCGCGAGCTTCTCAGCTTGCCAGCCGGCCGGCCGACCCGAACGGGGGGAGGGGACGGCGCTAGCCGCCGAGGGCCCCGGGCCACTCTCACCTGGCGGCGGCTCCCTCCGCCGGACGCGCCCGCCACCACCGCCGCCGCCGCCCCCGCCGCGGGTGAATGGGGACAGGTGAAGCCGTCGAACCCCCCGCTCGCTCCGGCTCCGGCCCCGCCGCTGCCGCCACCACCGCCGGCCCCTCCGTCCGCTGTTTATTAAACTTTTCTGTTTGGTTGTTCGGCCCGTGACGCGACCGCCGGGAAGAGCCCTGGGATTGGCCGACGCCGGGCGCTGACGCGGCGCCCCCCTCCCGCAGCCTAATTATTACCGGCGGAGGCGGAGCCGGGAGACGGGGGATGGGCGGTGGGGGTGGGGCGATGGCTCGGAGCGCGCGGCGATTGGTCCGAACCCTCGGAGCGTCGCTCCCCCGCCCTCTCTCTTCCGTTTTCCCTCCCCCCCTCCATCCCACCTTCTCCCCGTTTGTCCCCACCCCCTCCCCGGTCCCTCTTCCCTTCGGCTCCTCCCTCCTCACTCCTTCCTCACCCTCACGTCCTACTCCTTCCCCCACTCGCAGCTGCGTTCCAGGCACCTAATAGTTTCGGGCCCGGAGGGGGGCGTGGCCATGACGCGCTGGGCTTTCCCAGGCGAGGTAAAAATTTAAAGAGACAGGCGCAGTAGAGGCTGCCCCTTCCGTCTGCCACCCAGCTGGTGCGAGGTGGGCGGGGCTCTTCCGTCCTTGGGTCCGGAGAAGAAGAAAGCGCTCGGGGCTCGCCGGAGTTGCACCTGCAAGCCCAGCTGCGGAGCGCTCGCCTTCCGCCGGCCCTCCTTGCTCCTCGTTTGTAAGGGCAAAAGCACCAGGCATCCCCAGATGGGGGATCCTGCGGCTGAAGCAATCTCTTGTCCTAGTTTTCGGGGGGCGGAAAGCCAGCGGGTGCTTTTTCCAAGCCAGCTGCTCCAGCTGCTCGCAGGCTGCCCTGGCTGGGCAGGTGTGGCTGGTGACGTGCCCGGCACACGTGCCTGGGCGGATGCCCCCCGCTCCGGAGGCTGCGAACCACGCTGGCGAGGGAGGAGGGTGCGAAGCACTTTGGGGTCCCCTCCTCCTAACATCTGGAACGCTAGCGTGCTTCCGCCCATAGTGGGGCAGAGGGTCCCCTACCCCACTTTTTACATTTCAAGCCTAGAGCCATACTTCTAGCTTGAGGCAAGAGGACCTGGATGTGAGTGACAGTGACCGGGATAAGGTGGCCTCTCAGTTGCCTTCTCATCTAGATCTGGAATATTTTCCAGCGCTCTAATGACAAATTCAGTGCTCCTTGAAGTTGATTCGCACCAAGTCATCCATGTGACCGCTGGGCACATCACTAAAAAACCCTGAAATAACCCTAGGGCTGTTGTGAGAATCAGCGTTGGACAGTTTTTGAGTTTAACCTAAATGGATGCATGCATTTTCAAAAATACTCCTGGGATTGATTTCTAGCTGTGGCTGTATTGGTGAAACTTTCTACATGATTTTATGCCTAGTATTACTCTGAATTAATATAAATAATTGATTTTATTAGCTGTCATCGTAGACAGAGGGCTCTAGGCTCAAAAGTAAGAATCAATCCTAAAGCTAGGGATCAAGTCAGTAAATTCCCACCCTTAATGATTGCAATGAACAGTTTTACTCATCTTGGATTAGGCAAAGAAAATGAGGTTCTCACTCTATCTATACTCCCCATTGACAGCAAGATGGAAAGAAAAAGCCCCTGAAGTGAGGAGACCTCATGTTCAGATTTGGTCTCTCTTCCACTTAGTAGTTGTGTGATTTTGTACAAGTCAGTTAAACTGTTGGAGCTTAGTTTTCTCATCTGTAAACTGGGAAGGATAATACTCCCTCTCTCCATTTTTTGAGATAATATAAAGTGCTTTACTCAGGGTTTTTGTGGTGGTTATTCGAATCTATGATTTTATTGGTCTAGTTGCGCTTTAGGGAGGAAAATCCTCTACCAAACCAGATCTGAAACTTTTAGTCTTATAGAGTTGCCTGTGGGCATTATGAGGTTAAATCATTTATCCAGGGTCAGTATGTATTGGAGTGGATGGGTCTGACTATAAGGAAAGCTCTCTATCCACTATTCCAGGTGGCCTCTCTTTTCCTTAAGTTACTTGCTTGCCAAGTATATGTTCTATCATTACATCCCTATCACCTGGCTTTGAGCCTGGCACTTGGAAATGCTTAATAAATACTTGTTGATTGATTGAGCTCATCCACCCTCTTGGTTTCAACAGGTTATTACTACATAAAGACAACTCGAACATCTATATAATCAGGCCCAAATTCTTTCCCGAAGTAGAGTTCCATTTTTGACTATTTTGCACGAGAAACTCAGTGTATCTGAAATTTAAATCATTTTCCCACAAAATATGCTTCTCTTCCTCCCATCCTTATTTCAAATAGGAGATAATCTTTGTAAAGCATTTAGCAGTTCCTGGCACATAGTAGGTGTTATGCAAATATTTATTTATTCCCTTCCCTTCCCCCCATTTCTGTTGATAGGACCAATCTTCCTCTCAGTAAGGGAGGCTCAAAGTTTCAGTCATCTCTGAATCTCCTTTTCCTCTTCCAGAATCCCAACATCCAGTCATTGACTGAGTCCTATTTGGACATTTTCAGCTTCTTTCCCAATCTCAGAATCGCCCTAAATCTCACAGACCTCAGAGGTCAACTAGTCCAACCTGTATGTAAATAGGAACCGAGTCTGTAACATTCTTGGCAATTGGTCATCCGGCCTTTGCTCAAACCCTGCAGTGAATCACCCCTTCTTTCTAATGCCACTTCCTCCACCCTAGACCTGGTCCTCCCAGCTCACCTGGAATTATAATAGCCTCTTGACTGGTATGTGAATGGAAGTAAGGTGAAGTAAGTAGAACCAGGAAAACAATATGCATGACCACCTACAGCAGTGTAAAAGGATGAATAAAACTAGGCTGAACTAGTGTAATTTTAATGACCAGTCTTTCCCTCAAAGAAGAGATGCTGGAGTGTACCCATCCACCATTATTCTTGTAAAAATGGAGGGGCTGGTAACACTGATTAGGTTTGCTAAACTGCTCTTTCCTTTTAACTCTCTTTAAGGGATAGTTTTCTGGGTGGGAAACGGAAGAGAGATAATAGATTGAGAAATGAAAGTGATATAAAAACAAGTTATCAATAAAATCCTAAAATAAATAACCTTTTGACTGGTCTTTCTGCTTCAATTCTCTCCCCACACCCTTACCCTCTATTCTCTCATGTGTGTGTGTGTGTGTAATTTTTTTCTAAAGCACAGTTCTGATAATGTCATTCCCTTGTTAAAGAACAACTAAACAGATTCTCCATTGCCAGCAAATAAAAGTTAAACTCATTAAAGTCATATTTGAGGAGATCTCTAATTTGACCTCAACTGACCTTTCAAACAATATTCCCTATTGTACCTTTTTGTACTCCTATACTCAGGCCAAACAGGACAGTTCTCATTCTCTCACGATATCCCTAAGGTCTTAACTGCCCTGCCAGCCCACATCTGCTGAAAACCTGCCCATCCTTCTAGACCCTGTTCAAATATTCAAATATTATCTTTCAAGAAGTCTTCCTTTCTGACTCCCAAACCCAATGTAAACTCTCCCTCTGCTAAAGTAACAGATCACTGTGTGGCTCTTGCACCTTCTCTTACCTTGTGTTATACCAATAGCTCTATTTATATATGGTTTATTTCCTAGACTAGCTCTACACTCTAAGCGTAAATGAAGTCACATACACATATAGTATATGTGATCTCATCTCAGAATATTTCTTGACTTTTCTGGCCCCTTTCTCACATTGATGAGCTTTTCTCAGAACCTCCAAAGGTCCTAGACCATCCATGCTTAAAGATTTTATTCATCTTTGTACTACATATGCACCAACAGACCAGCAACATGCCTCACAATAATATCTACTGTTTTTGTGTAGAGCTTTACCAATATTTTCTCATTTTATCCTCCAATAACCCTAGTAGGTAGATGCTATTATGATGTTCTTTTTAGCCATGAAGTAACTGAGGCAGATGGAGGTTAAGTAAGTTGTCTAGGGTCACAAAGCTACAAGGTTGTCTGAGGCCACATTTGAACTCAGGTCTTTTGAACTCCAAGTCCAGGGCTTTATGCTCTGTGGCTCCACCTAGCAGCCATTAGACATTCAATAATTATCATTTTGAGCAAGTGTGGAAGTATCCATTCCACTGCAAGATTTAGAGATACCTCACTGATGATATGCCTGATGCTTATATATGTCATCAGGAAGTAGCTAATTTATAATTCAACCAATGACTAATAGTCTGAGGCAAGTGATTCTACATGCCAAGGCATACCACAATCTGACCTTGAACTGTAATTTTACACTTTGATAAAATTGCAGTATTCCGTGGGTGATTTAGGGCTGGCATACTATTCCCTCTCACCAGGAAATGGTTCTGCCAAATATTCTCAACATAATTAGTCTTGCTAATGATAAAAAACATCCTCAAATATTCTATAGGAATCCTATTTTAAAAAAACCATTCTCAGAAATTAAAGTGATACAAATATATATAAGGCTTCTTGGATTGAAATACAAAATTTTCTTTCCCCTAAGAAAGTCAGCAAAGGCCTGATGACACTTTTTATGTTGAGATTCCAAGAACCAGTCTAGCTAAATTCAACAAGGTTTATTACCAGGTTGTCCATAGAATGGATTTAACCACAGTGACTAGCAGAGTCTGTGGGTTCAGGGTAATACTTCAAACTTGTCTCAGTTCATCCAGGCCTCAGGATCCCACTGACCACTGCCTTAACTACCAGACAGGTCCAAGGAACTACTGTTTGCCAGGGAGAAGTCTCGGATAGTTTCTGAGGTACAATCCAGACCACTTTCTTCCTCCTGTTCAATTCTGAGTATAGATCCCTGACTACTAACATTGCTGGTTCAATATATACATGTAAATATATGTATATATATATGTATATGTATTGATAAACTAATTCAATTGTCTGCACATCATAATTTGGACAGTTGCTATTCTTTCTCTATTTGGTTTTCCTTATATAGATTTCTAGACCAATCTCTTCAGTGTGTTTATGGACCTTTAGAAAGCCTTACAGTATTTTGTGACTTGAATCATTCAGCACAATGTCATCTACAAAAAAGGGTATCTGAAGTACCTCTCCTTCCATTTAGACTGTACAGATTATCAAGTCAGGTTAAGTCTGGAAGCATTATATGTTTATTATGTACCAGGCACTGTGTTAAATGCTGGGAACACAAAAGAATGAAGAAAGTAATTTCCCTCTTTCAAGGATTTTACTTTTGGGGAAAGACAATACATAAACAGAGCTTGGGGAAGCTAGCTTGAGGATAGCTGTGAAGTCCAGACCTCCTTCATAAACTAACCCATATGTCAACTTTCTCATCCCTATAAAATATTTATAAAATAATCTAAACACTAATTGAAATCAAAAGCAAGGCTAAGAGGGCAGTAAACATGGATGGTCTGCGCTCTTTGGGGGTTCTGAGAAAAGCTCACCCATGTGAGAAAGGGGCCAGAAAGGTCAAGAAATGTTCTGAGATGAGGTCACAAACACTATATGTAACTGGACTTGATAGCTTTGGCAAGAATATTTAATCCCCTTTTAAAGCCTCGCCTGACAGTAATAGTCAAATAAATCATTGAACAAGATTATCTTTGTGATTTTACCTTTGAAGAAGTCCCAGTTGAATGGTAGACATGTTGTAAGAGATCCTTTAAGTTTGGGTTTTGCTCTACTAGATCAGGTGCTTTTTTGTAATTAAAAAATAAAGGTCATGCTCTCTATCATATACTTTCGACGATATGATCTGCTATAGAAATACATCTGTAAAAATACACCTAATTCCTTCATATTTTTTCATCAAGTATACTTTCAATTTGTGTTTAGATTATTTTATAAATATTTTCTAGGGATGAGAAAATTGACATATGGGTGAGTTTATGAAAGAGGCTATTTAAAAAACAGAACTAGGTCTTGATAGTGAATTGGGAAGATTGAGAAGAGTGAGAAGCAACACCAGATCATCTCTAGATTTTGGTGACTATTCTTTCCTCTTCTACTCCTACCTGTTTGACCACTCCTTCTCTGTCTTCTTTCTGGATCTGCGTCAACCTCATACCTGCTCACTGTAGAAATCCCCTAAAGCTCCGTCCTGGGCTTTCTTCCCTTCTTTCTCTAGACTATTTCACTTGATGATCTCATCAGTTCCCATGGTTTCAATTATTATTGCTAGACAAATGATTCTCAAATCTAATTATCCAGGCCTAACCTCTAGTCTCCTACCTCCAACTGCCTATTGGACATTTTGAACTAGATGTCCCTTTGATGTCATAAGCTCAACATGTCCAAAACTTGAACTCACTTTTTCCCCCCAAAACTCTTCCCTCTTCTCAACTTTCCCATTCCCATCAAGGGGACCATCATCCTCCCAGTCACCAAGGCTCACAACCCAGGTGTTAGTTATCCTTACCTCTTCTCTCACTCCTGCTATCCATTCAGTTGTCAGTCCTGTGGTTTCTGCCTTCATAGCATCTCTCGTATGTACCCCTTCTCTCTTCTTCCACTGCCACTGATCTGATACAGGCCCTCATCACCTCACACCTAGATTACTGCAATAGCTTGCTGCCCCAAGTCTCTCCCCATTCCAGTCCACATTCTATTCAGGTGGCAAATTGGTATTCCTAGAAGGCAGGTCTGACTTTATGACCTCCCTCCAACTCCCATTCAATAAACTCTCTATTATCCCCAGAATCAAATGTAAAATCTTCTGGTTTTTAAAGCCCTACATAATCTGGCCCCTCCCTACCTTTCCAGACTTCTCCCTTACACCCCTTCATATTCTCTGGGATCCAATGGCACTGCCCTCCTTGCTATTTCTAGACTATGGTGCCCCATCTCCTGATTCCAAGTGTTTTCAGGGACCATCCCATCCCCCATGCCTAAAATTCTCTCCCTCCTCTCTGACCCCTGCTTTTCCTGACTTCTTCCTTCAAGTTCCAACTAAAGTTCCACCTTCTGCAAAAGGCCTTTCTCAGTCCTCCTTGATCTTTGTGCCCTCCCTTGAGATTACCCCCAATTTGCTTTGTATGTATCTTATCCATACACAGTTCTTTGCATGTCATCTCCTCCACTAGACTTTGAGCTCCTTAAAAGCGGGGACTGGGGTTTTTGCCCTTTTTTGTATCCCCACCATTATGTTATTTATACTAAATGCTACTTGACTGACTGACTGATTCAACACATTGGGCTGAATAGTATTATAATTACATATCTTGAGTATTTTGAATTGATGGAAAGTTTTAAAAGGAAATGAGTAGTTATGATTCCCTATTCTAGTTAAACTTTTTATAACCTTATTCTTAAATTAATAAATTTGCTTTCCTTCCTTCCTCTCTACTCTTCTCTTTCCTCCAACAATAGCTCGGATGAAACCATTCAGCTTTCATCTTGACACAGATAAAGCAGCTGTACATAATGCTGATTTCACAAATCTGTAATAATTTACTCCCTTGGATTAGTATTTTTATTTAAATATAAATAAAATTTGTTTTAAAAAATGAGCTCTTGAATTTTCTCAGTTGGTTCAAGTCCTTGTGCCATTTATAAACTGGGAAATCAGAGGGCCTGGATTTGAATCTTGGCTTTTCCATTTACAAATTAAGTCCTCCAGCAAGTGACTTAAGTTATTTGAGTTTTAACTTCCTCATCTCTAACTTGGAGGCAATAAAATGATCTACCTTACAGTGTTGTGAGGGAAGTGCTTTGTAAGTTGCAAAGAGCTATGTAAATTTGAGTTTTTGCTAAAGGTTTCTATTCCTGCCTAGCAGTGGGATATAAGTCAATCATCAGGGACCAGAATTTACTGAGATCCTATATAATACTTTATACAGGCTGAGTGTTGTTCATCTCAGCACTTTACCCATCATTGTTAAAAATAGCAAAAAAGCAAAAGGTTTCTGAGTAGGCCTGGGATTTTGCTGTAAAGGCAAATGTTTAACAGGAATACATCCACAGCTTCCACAAAAACACTCAGGGATTTATTTTAATGTGAAAGGAAGCATTCACACTCGAGTTACCCACTGAGTGACAGAGAATTTTAACACAAGCAGTCCCACAAGGTGTGACATATCCTATTTTAATAAGTTCTCATGATACTTCAGCCAAGTCAACTCTAAGCAGAAGTAAGGGAAGCTGAAAGCAGCTGTTGACAATGCTGTGTCTTCCCTGACCTGCTAAGGACGTCTACCTAGTTTTCCTTGCAAAATATATGAGAAGCTTTGTTCAGTCCCTAATGTCTTTCAGAGAATTGGCAGATGTTATTCAAGTGTGGTCCTGGGAACAGACTGTATTTGCTTTCCAAGGACTAGATGAGCTAGCTGTAGAGTACCTAATCACCAGTAGGCAGTCCTATTGGTGATTCTTTGGCCTTGATAGTCCAGGGGAGGAAATAAGCAAAAATACAGAATGATCCTCATTCCACGGAATCCCCTTCTACTTCCGTACTGAGGGTAACACATTGATTTAAACGAGGGGAAGGTGCTTAGAATTTTGTCGTTTTTAGATTGTCACAGACATGAACTATAAAAATGAGTATATTCTGTGGGATGCTTAATTTGGAGTCAGAGAACCTGAGTTTAAATCCCAGCCCTGCCGTTTACTGTGTGATTTGGGGCCAGTCATTTCACATTTCTAGACCTTCTGTACAATAAGGGAGTTCAACCACATGACCTCCAAGATCCGGTCTTCCAATTCCAAATGTGTATATGTTGGTATGAATGTGTCAGAGAGGGAAGGGCATGTGTGAGAGGTTATGTGTCAGAGAGGGAAGGGGGGAAAAAGAGACAGATTCTACTGGAGGAACTGAGTGATATAAATATTGAAATCCTCACTATAAGCGAACACAAGAGACAAAAGGAAGTTCCAGTTAAATGGATCTCTTTGGAGAACCAAATAAAGATAATGGAAGAATTGGCTTTATTCTGCTTCCAAATGCAGTAACAAATATTTCTCCCAAGCATTAGCAGGGAAGACACACTGAAAATAAGAGACCCCCCCGCAAAAAAAAAACCCCTAGAAATACTCTCAGTCAGCAAACATTTGTTCTCCTTGTCAGGTGGAGAGATATGGCAGTAATAATACTGGAAATAACAAAGGCAAAATCTTACAGAAAAGGATGATGGAAGGTTATAAGCAGCCTACCCTCATGTAACAGCAAAGACCCCAGCATACACCGGAGACCTGCTGTACAGGTTCTTTGATCTCCTTTTCTAAAAGGAAAGCAACTTTTGTGGAGTCAATAGTCACTTTAATCAAGCACTTAGTTCAGGGGAAAGAGTCAGCACCTTGAACTTCAAGGAAAATACAAACAGAGAAATAAAGACCAACGGACAGGGATTCCAACTGTCTGACCAGAAGCAATAAATACACAGTTACCAGAGAGACAAGCACCCACCACTGGATTTTCAAAAATGGGGGTGGGGCTCCTTAGCAGCTTTCCAGGGTCTCATCTAGCACACAAACCTTCTTCCCCCAGTAAAACCTTACCTCAGAGTATTTATATACTTTTCAGAGTTGGAGGGCACAACCCCTCAGACCCAGATTCTCAATAGAAATTAACAATAGGTACTGAGGCCTATTAATAGGTGGGGAGGATCTTTAACTTCCCCATTCCGCCACCATTAACCTTAAATTACTGTTATAACTCATAAAATGGTAAGAAGCAGTAACAGGAGAAAAAAAAATTTATAGCAAGTTTAGCAAGAAACCCAAGTAGTCAAATCATCCTAAGAGCCTGAAAGATTAAAATTGAAAGAACAGTGAACAGAGAAGAAATGAAAACTCTATAAAATTTCTAGAAGAAAGGACTCTTTTTCTTCATTGATACTACAGGAGCCATCCTATTTGGACTCTTAACATCACTATCCCCCCATTTTACCTGAAAAAGTGGAAATTATGCTCAAAAAAATAGAAAACTTGTAAGAGCCAATAGACTAGACTAACCAGGTACAGAAGAGATCTATCCTAGAGGTGACACAAGTATCCTTATTCTATGTGTATATCTTCGCATAAATCCTCCACAATGGCCCCCTTCAAAGTGCTAAGGAGCCTTATGTGAGTATCAATGCAATATATAATCTTTCTCTTATTCTTGATATACCTGGCCTACCTAAGTTTCCAGTGATACATCTACTTAATTCCATCTTGCACATAACTTCCTGTGTACAATTCATCATTTGTAATATGCTGACTTCTATTCTAGGCCCAGTTTATTATCCATGTTGAGTATCTTTAATACACACACATATGTATATGTTTATGTATGTGTGTATACATATGTATGTATATATGTATGTATGTATTTTTTTTTAGAAATCCTTGTGAACTGATGAGAGTGAAGTAAGCAAAACCAGGAAGAAAATTTTAAAAATCACTTCAAGTCCACAAGCATTATTAAGTACCTAGAGTCCAGAGGTGGGGAACCTGCAGCTTCAAAGGCCACATGCGGCCTTTTGACCGAGTCCAAATTTTACAGAACAAATCCTTTTATTAAAGGGATTTGTTCTGTGAAGTTTGGATTCAGTCAAAGGGCCACACTTGAGGACCTAGAGGGCCACATGTGGCCTCAAGGCTGCAGGTTCCCTGCCAGGTGCTAGAGTGTGCCAGGCACTCTAGGGGATACAAAGAAAGGCAAAAACAGTCCCTGCTCTCAAGAGTTAACATTCTAATGGGGAAAGAAAAAAATGCAAATAGCTATTTACACATGATATTATATATTAGATAAATTGGAGATAATCCCAGGGGCAAAGGAAAGACCTCTTGTGGAAGGTATCTGAGACTTGAATAAAGCCAAGGAAGCCAGAAAGCAAAGATGAGGAGGGAAAGAATTCTAGCCATGAGGGATAGTCAGTGTAAACACTTGGAGTAGAGAGATGCAGTGTTAAGAAATATCAAGGAGGTCAGTGTCATTGAAACATAGAGCATGTGAAACAATGTCAATGCGAAGAACAGCCACAACCAAATGAAACTCAATACTGTGTAATGATAGTGACTAAACATGGCGCTGAAGCAGTGTACACCTTTTGTGGTACTGTGGGTGTAGAACCTTGACTCATTTCTTGTATTGGTTAGTTTTGCTGGACTCTTCTTTTCCCTTTACTATAAGGGATGGCCTCTGGGTAGGAGGAAAGAGTGATATATTCAGAAATGAACAGGATATCAAGGGCAAATATACTGTTTTTAAAGAATATGGTGATTGAACCTGAAAAGTCTTCGAGAGCTCTTCTTACAGAATTATATACTCCATAATAGAATTTCTCTAGCCTTTCATCCTCTGCAACAGACATTGGGACAGAAGCAAAAATCATCTTCCTGTTAGTTTTTTTTAAATGCTCATCAGAAATACTATAGTATGCGATGACCAAGTGTTCTACAAAATTACTTTTCTTGTTGTCCTTCAGATGCAATAAAGCCAACATTGACAACTTTTTTATTTGTTTCTCTAAGTAGAACCTACAAACCATCCCTCCTTTTGGCTGAATGTCCCTATTGTCTTCTAGTCTGATAGTCAAGTTTTATGTAATTAATTTCCTCCAGAACTTGGTCCATTCATCAATCTCTGGACAAGAATGTCAGATTTAGAATACCATCAGTTAAGTTATGTTAATAGTCTAAAATGTGGTTTGAGCACTCTTTTCCATGATTCTGCCATGGTCACTGGAGGAGTGAAAGGAGGCCATATCAACTGAGAAGCATTGTGTATTTTCTTTTTTATATTGCATCTATATCACAAGGTTGTTATGAGAATCAAATGAGATAATAGTGGTAAAAGAGTGCTTAGCGTAGTTCCTGGCACATAGTAGGTGCTATATAAATGATTGTTCTTTCCCTTTCCTTCCTTTTCCATGGGTTGCCATGATCAAAACATTCATCATTTAGTGATCAACATATTAGTGATGGGCCTCTCTACACTTACCTAGGTTGGTTCTAGGAAAGCAGATACAATCTGTTGTTGGGATTATGTTTGAAGCCTTTGTCAGCACAATGGAAACTGCCATTCCATTGGCATAGCCTTCAGGAATGGCAACATAATGTTGCATTGGAGTAGGATTTTTGTGAAGGCAAACCTAAACTAGGAAAGCAAACCTTAAAGTTCTATATAAATACTAGTATGTGCAATTTATATGTGTCTGCATTAGTTCATAACTCTGCACTTACACTGCTTTAGGATCTAATCACTCTGTACACCAGATAGAAGAGGTGATCTTGAGGGCACAGATTCAGCCCACAAAAAATGTATATAATTCTGCAAACTGAATTTATTCTCCTATCTCTGGTGAGAAGTGCACAGCAATAATCACAGGAATGTGACAAAGGTTTGGTTCAATCTCATTTTTTTAAGCATTGAGAAATAGTTGAATAAGTTAAAAGGTCACTGAACTTGTATTAGAGTAACAGTTCCATATTCTCTTCCCTTCAGTGTCACTTACCAAAGGGTAAAAGCACTAGTGTCTTAATTACCATCCTCTACACCCTCCCCAATCCATTCTGCCATCCAAAATCAGATTACTCATATTCACAAATAATTCTGAATATGCAATTCCCCTAATCAAAATCCATCACTGGCTCCCTATTGCCTGCTGGAAAAAAAAATCTACAATCCTTAACCTGATTTTCAATACCCTCTACCATATGGGCCCAACTTACCTTTCTAGTTTTATCTTCTTCTCTTTTTACTCAATCTATACTCTAACCTACCTGGGTTACTCTTCCATTTCTTAGATGTCCCATGGTCAGCACCGTGGTCAGGGGTAATGGGGTGCCTAGGAACTGTGAAGGGAGTCAGCACTTTGCAAAGGACAGCACCATGCCCCAATAAGCTAAACTGCATTTCTTCATTATTAGGAGAGTGCCAGGGTATTGTTTACTGGAGATTTTAAGCAAGACAAATGGATGAAACAGCCAATCGTTATAAATTGGCTATTATTGCATAGCTATATCATAGTGTAAGTTGCTTTTAGAAGGTGATTAAGACTCAAGTGAGTTCCAGGAGTTTGAGATATGAATGTGACAGGGATATTTATGATCTCTGGAAGAACTGTCTGATATACAGATATGTTAGTGTATTATACCCCACCCTTGGGTATAATAATAATAGCACATGGAAAAGTGGCCAGGAAAGATCTAAATGTTTCCTTCTTCCTTAGGGTGTCTTATGCTGTAATAAAATCTCGTAAGATGACTTTGCCTGGGTACCAATCTTCCAGGATAAACTGAGTCTAAAATATTAATTCCTTTTTGCCAAGGTCTTCATCTTTGATACCATCATTGTTGGCCTCTATCCATTCATTCTCTGTGATTATTAATAACCACATTTTTCTGCCTTTGTTTACATCATTCCCTTTGCTAGGAATTCTACCTATATTGCCTGTTAAAATCTTTACCATTGCACAATTTAAAAAATGTAGGAAATATTAGATCTAATTATATTTATTTTTTGTGAATTATGAAAAAAGCATTTGATGCAGTAAAACAAAATACTTTAAAACAGGGGTTCTTAAACTTTTTGTTGTCATGGACTTTTTTGACTTTCTGGTGAAGTTTATGGACCCCTGGTCAGACTAATGGTTTTAAATGGATGCAGTAAAATACAGAGGATTACAAAGGAAAATAATTACATGAAAATATGGTTATCAAAATATTTTTAAAAAACAATTGTATGGACCATAGGTTAAGGACCTCTAAGTTAAGACCTCACACAAATACTATCTTCTCCATGAAGTCTTCTTCCATCCTTCTCATCCCCAGTCCTCACCTATAAGTAACCTGCTTTGGAATCCCAAAGAATTCTGTATCTCTCTTTTCTACTTTTTCACTTGTTCTACTAGGATGAGAAGGTTCTTGAGATGATGCTGTATAAAGAATGGTGGAAGGAAGTAGGTAGAGGTGGTTTTCTGGAAAAGAGAAGATGGGGGTGTCTTCAAGAATTTGAAAGCTTGGTATAAGAAAAATTTATATTTTTTCTGATTGATCTCAGAAGGCAGAACTAAGAGCAATGGGTAAGTTTTAAAGAAAAAATAATTTACTTGCTGCAAGGGAAATTATTGTAGAACAGTGATTTTATCGAGAAGTTTAATAAAGGTAAATGAATTGTCACAACAGAAGATTGAAAGTGCCTAGGAAGCACCTAAGTCAGCAAGTATCTGACTTACTTGCCAAACAGAGAGATAGCTGCCAAAGGCAGCACAGGTTTAAAATATAAACTCATTGTAAAATCCTACAAAGAAGGATGATGGATGATTATGAGCATTATTGTCTCATAAAGCGGAGAGAAGCAAAGGAGAGAGAAGGCAGTTCAAAGAAACCTTGGCAAGGTATCTGACTCTACAAAGTCATACCAATGGCATTTATGGATGAAAATGGAAGAAGGACAACCAACAAGAAAAGAAGGAAAGATTTGTAATCCTTATAACAACATCCACAACACTAGAACCATCATACTTGGATGATAACATCACAATCCTAGATGTGTTTAAAAGGTAAGTTGGGCCCATATGGTAGAGGGTAGTGAAAGTCAGGTTAAGGATTATAGATTTTTTTTTTCCAGCAGGCAATAGGGAGCCAGTGATGGATTTTGATTAGGGGATTTGCATATTCAAAATTATTCATGAATATGATGTGTTCTACTTCCTTAAGAGGAAGTAGAAACTATCCTGACTAAAAAGAACAAAGACAAGAAAGGTAACTAGATTGAACAAAAGACAGAGGAAATTTATGCTGCAAATGACACAATTGTGAGGGTATTGAAGGACTGATAGTCACAATATTCGAGGAGGGGAAGAGAATAATGTCATGGGGAAAATCTCAGACCTTAATATTATTTGGAAAAGGCAATCAAGAGAATATAATTCACAACTGACATAAATGCCTGCTATCCCATCTATACAAAATTTTTATGAGAATCATCTATATGCAAAAAGAGGACATCCTTAGTGAGGGTATTAGTAAAGAATAAACAGGATTTTACAGGCAATATTCAACGATGGACATGTTTACCATTGCACAATTAAATAAAAGTGTAGGAAATAGAAAGTCTAACTCTATTTTTTGTGGATTATGTAAAAAATATTTGATACAGTAGAACAAAATACTGCCCTATAAGCTCTTTACAACAAGGTTTCTCTTATCCATATGTCAAATTTGTTGCAGTTTTCTTAAGAGATACAGCAACAGAAATTATTGTTCAGTAGTTTCAGTCTTGTCCGATTCTTTGTGGCCCCAGTTAGGGTTTTCTTGGCAAAGATACAAGAATGGCTTGCCATTTCCTTCTTCACCTCATTTTATAGATGAGGAAACTGAGACAAACAGGGTTAAGCGACTTGAGCAGGGTCACACAGCTAGTAAGTGTCCTCAGACACTTTTGTGTCTGCCTCAGCCAAATTTGAACTTGTGAAAATGAGTCTTCCAGGCCCAACATTCTATCCACTGTACCACCTAGCTGTAGCAAAAATAACCCTGCTCAATGTTCTCATCATGCATAAAACAGGAAGATGTGCGCTCCCCAACGTTGTGTACTGCTGTGATAGAGGAGATCCAGTACAGAGTCCAAGCTGAAGACAGATTCCCTGTGGATGGAGCATCCTCAAGATGCTCCTGTTTGTGCATCACGTTCTGCTTGAATTAAGTCACAGAATCCTGCAGAATCTCCTAGAAGGGATCTTTAATAACTGAAAGGAATTTGGCCAAAGAAAGACCAAGTGAAGACTACCTATTGTCCAGATGGCAACATGCATTGGGATAGATAATCCATAAGGTTTATCTGTTAGTATCTCTGAACAGAGAATGCCAGTGGACAGTCAGTTGGGCCAGGAGTTAAACAGGAGGAAGATGACTGAATTGTCTTTGTGAAATTGCAGAGCTCTTTTAATGGCCTCAAAATTCCCTTGAAAGCAAAGGCCTGTATTTGTAATACAAACTCTATACCAGTGTTACTATGTGTAATTGAGATGTGGAATACAATAGTCTTTGAAGAACCAAAAATACCTAACACAGAGGGCAGCGGAGAAGAATTTGCTCATGGTGAATATAGCAGCCTGCACCATATTAATGAAGAACAAGAATTAAAACTGTCATTAAGGAATGAAAAATAGAATGAGAAGATGAGCTGGTCACAGGGTGAGGGCTGACAGATATACATCCATAATATTCTATCAATACCCTGTCAATGTCAGGAGAAAACAAAGAAGTCATCCAGCAACTTGGGTAGGAAGTCAGCAAAACTTCACAAAACGAAAACCAAATCTGAAAGCGTTTGCAATGTTCTACATTTATGATCCTGCACCTCTAAGAAGAAATATGATGGGTTTATTTCCTCATCTCTCTTTTAGAGATACGTGAGGTCATTATATTACAAAACATTCAGTTTCATTTTATTTGTGTGCTTTCCATTGGTGGGATCCCTCTATGTTCCTTTGTGATTGGTTAAGTTCCTGTGTCTCCTTTAATTCTTTATATTCATTATTTCTTATGTTACAGTAATTACACACATGTACCCCAATTTGTATCCATTTATTGGGAGGTTACAGCTTTATATAAACCTTTTCCTTGTATTTTCTACTTTGAAAAAAAAAATTTGTATTAAACATTTTTAAAGACTTTTAATTTTTCTTAATTACATGTAAAACCTAATTTTAACATTCTTTTTAAAAATAATTTTCCAAATTCCCTCCCTCCTCCTCTCCCTCCTTGAAAAGGCAAACATTGTAATATAGATTATACATGTGTAGTCATCCAAAACAAATCTCCCTATCAGACATGTTGTGGGAGAGAATACGGACGGAAAAAGCAAAGTAAAGAAAGTGTTTTTAAACAGTGTGCTCATACCTGCGTTCAGATTCTGTTAGTTCTCTTTGGCGGTGGATAACATTTTTCATTTTAAGTCCTTTGGCGCTGATTGGATCATGGTGTTGCTGAGAATAACTAAGTCATTCACAGCTGATCATTACCTAGTACTACTGTTACTACGTGCAGTGATCTGGCTTTGCTCGTTTAACTTGATACCAGTTTCCTCGGTTTTTTTGAAGTCTGCCTGCTCATCATTTCTTATAGCACAATATTGTTTCATCAAACTTGTTCAACCCAGTGGATAGGTATCCCTTCAATTTCCAATCCGTTGCCACCACTTAAAAACCTGTTATAAATACTCTTGTGCATATAGCACTTTTTTCTTTTTATCTCTTTGGGATATAGACCTAGTAGTGGTATTGATGAATCAAAGGGTAGGCGCAATTTTATAGCCCTTTGGGCATAGTTTCCAATTGTTCTCCAAAGTCCACAACTCCTTCAAGAGTGAATTAGTGTCCATTTTTCCACATTCCCTCCAACATCTGTCGTTTCCCTTTTCTGTCTTATTAGCCAATTTGAAAACTGTGAGGTGGTACCTCAGAGTTGTTTTAATTTGCATTTCTCTAATCAATAGCACTTTAGAGCATTTTTACATGACTATGAATAGTTTTGATTTCCTCTTCTGAAAACTGACCGCTCGTATCCTTTGACCATTTGTCAGTTGGGGAATGATTTGTATTCTTATGAATTTGACTCAGTTCTCTATATATTTGAGAAATTAGGACTTTACCAGAGAAACTTGCTATAAAAAATTTTCCCTAGTTGCCTGCTTTCCATTGATTTTGTTTTTGCAAAACCTTTTTAATTTAATGTAATCAAAATGATTCATTTTATATCCCATAATAATTTCTATCCCTTGTTTGATCACAGATTTTTCCCTTATCGATAGATCTGACAGGTCAAGTATTCCTTGCTCCCCTAATTCGCTTATGATTTTACCTTTAATTTCTAAACCATGTATATATTTTGACCTTTTTTTGGAATACAGTGTGAGATATTGACCTATGCCTTTTTTTCTGCCAATCTGCTTTCCAGTCTTCCCAGTAATTTTGTCAAATAGTGAGATTTTGGAAACTTGGGTTTATCAAAGACTAGATTACTATGGTCATTATGTATTACGTACCTAATTTGTTCCACTGATCCTTCACTCTATTTCTTAATTAAAACCAAATTGTTTTTCTGATTACCACTTTTTAATACAAATTTTTTTCATTGATCCCCTTGATATGCTTGACCTTTTGTTTTCGTTACTATTTTTCCAGCTCTATGAAAAATATTTTGGTAGTTTGGTATGCCACTGAAAAAGTAAATTATTTTAGGTAGAATTATGATTTTTATTATATTGATTCAGCCTATATATGAGCAATTATCATTTCTCCAATTTTTTAGATGTGACTTTATTTGTGTGAAAAGTATTCATATAGTTTCTGGATTTGTCCTGACAGAGTCGTCTCCTAAGTGTTGTATCTTAAATGTAATTTCTCTTTTTATCTTTTACTGCTGGACATAAGCAAAAATGCCCATGATTTATGTGGGTTTATTTTATATCCTACAACTTTGCTGATGTTGCTAATTGTTTCAATTAGTTTTTTAGTTGATTCTCTAGGGTTCTGAAAGTATGCTAACATATCATCTAGAATGGTGCTTTGGTTTCCTCATTGCCCATGCTAATATCTTCAATTTCTTTTTCTTCTCTTATTGCTATAGCTACCATTTCTAGTACAGTAATGAATAGTAGTGACAATAATGAATTTTCTTGCTTCACCATGATCTTACTGGGAAGTCTTCTAGCTTATTGTCCTAACAGGTAGTGCTTCCTGATGGTTTTAGAGTGATACTACTTACTATTTTTAGGAACGCTCCATTTATTTCAACAATTCCTAGAGTTTTTAATAGGAATAATTATTGTATTTCATCAAAAGTTTCTTTCTGCATCTATTGAGATAATCATTTTTGTTATTTTCATTATTAATATAGTCAATTATCCCCACAAGTCGCCACCCACCTAGCATAGAGGGAATGTAATTATTAAATGGTAACTGTTTCTCTTTTACCCAGGAACCCTGAGGGTCTTTGCCTCCCAGTTTGAATTTTTTTTTTTTTATTTAAGGAGCCATTCCTTGAGTAACTACTTAAAAGAGGTCTATTCATCGAATGAGTGTATCTCACTCAAAGTGAGAATGTGATAAGACCTTAGCCTAAAAGGGCAAGGGTCTCCCATTGCATCCTGGGTCATCTCCAGCTACTCTGATGAATATCAGGCCACTGGACCCAGATGGCTCCGGAGAAGAAAATGAGGTAGGGGACCTCGCACAGCCCTCCTTCACTCAAATCAAAGTCAACTGCAAATCATGCCATCATCTTGATGTCATGGTCCTCTTCAAGAATGAAGGACAAAACACAACAACCTTTTATTTCAAGGCTTCCTAGAGTTTTCATAGGAATAATTATTCTATTTTTATCAAAAGCTTTTTTGCATCTATTGAGAGAATCATGATTTTTGTTTTTTTTGTTATTGATATGGTCAATTATACGATGGTTTTTCTAATATTGAGTCAGTCCCGAATTCCAGGAATAAATCTCACTTGGTCATAATGTGTGCTCTTTGCGATCAATTGCTGTAATCTCATTGCTAGTATTATATTAAAAATTTTTGCATAAATATTCATTAATGAAATTGATCGGTAGTTTCCTTCCTCTCCTTTTGTTCATCCTGGTTTAGTTATAACACCACACTTGTGTTGTAGAAGGAATTTGGCAGGATTCCTTTTTGCCTATTTTTCCAAATATCTTAGATGCTTTTGGAATTAATTGTTCTTTAAATATTTGGTACAATTCACTTGTGAATTCTTTGTCTGGGTTTTTTTTTTCCTGAGGGAATTTAGTTATGGCTTCAGTTTTATTAATTTCTCCTTTGATTTTTAAGGATTTCCTGTTTTTGTTTAATTGGGGATTTTAATTTGTTCCTTTTTTTTAGATATTTTTTGTAGTTACATGCCCAGTTAATTGATCTGTTCTTTCTCTACTTTATTGATGTAAGCATTTAGAGATATAAAATTTCCCTGAGTCCTGTTTTTACTTCCATAAATTTTTTTATGTTGTCCTATTGTTGATATTCTTTTTAATAAAATCACTTACAACTTCTATGATTTGTTTTTTGATTCACTCATTCTTTAGGAATAGATTATTAGTATCCAATTAACTTTTAATCTATGCTTCCACAGCCCTTTATTAAAGGCAATTCTTATTTCATTATTGTCTAAAAAGGGTGCATTTAATTTTCTGCAGTTGATTGTAAGATTTTTATACTCTAATACACGATCAAGTTTTGTGTAGGTGATGAACCACTGGGCAAAGGGTGTGCTCTTTTCTATTCCCATTAAATTATCTCCAAAGTCTATCATATCTAACTTTTCTAAAATTCTATTCATCTCATTGCCTTCTTTATTTTTTGGTTTGACTTATCTAGTTCTGAGAAGGGAAAGTTGAGTTTTCCCTACTAGTATAGTTTTACTGTCTATTTTCTCCTGTAACTGATTTAACTTTTCCTTTAAGAATTTGGGTGCTACCTATAAGATTGGCAAACATGACAGAACAAGAAAATGATAAATGTTGGAGAGGATGTGGGAGAGTTGGAACACTAATTCATTGTTGGTGGAGCTGTGAGCTCATCTGACCATTCTGGAGAGCAATTTGGAACCATGCCCAAAGGGCTACAAAAATGTGCATACCCTTTGACCCAGCAATATCACTGCTAGGACTGAAGCCCCAAGAGATCATAAAAATGGGAAAGGGTCCCACATGTACAAAAATATTTATAGAGGCACTCTTTGTAGTTGCCAAAAACTGGAAATCAAGGGGATACCCATCAATTGGGGGATGGCTGAATAAATTATGATATATGAATGTAATGGAGTACTATTGCACCCTAAGAAATGATGAACAAGAAGACTTCAGGGAGGCCTGGAAGGACTTATATGATCTGATGCTGAGCGAAAGAAGCAGAACCAGGAGAACTTTGTGCACAGCAATGACCACAGTGTGCGAGAGTTTTTTCTGGTAGACTTGGAACTTCGTAATAACGCAAGAACTTAAAAAAAAAATCCCACGGGTTTTCTAAGGCAAAATGCCTTCCACCCTCAGAGAAAGAACTATGGAATTCATTTGCAGAATGTAGCAGATCACGTTTGTGTGTATGTGTTTGTGTATTATGTTTTGATTTGTTATATGATTTCTTCCATTTACTTTAGTTCATCTACATAGCATGACTATAGTGAAAACATATTCAATAGGAAAGTATATGTAGATCCTATATAGAATTATATGCTGTCTTGGGGAGGGAGGGAGGGAATGGGGGGTAGATGTATGTGTGTGGGGTCAAAATCTAAATTTTATGGTAGTGATAGTAGAACATTAAAAGAAAGAATTTGGGTGCTATACCATTTGGCACATATATGTTTAATGTCAATATTACTTCATTGTCTATGGTGCTTTTTAGCAAAATGTAGTTTTCCTGCTTATCCCTTTTAATAAGGTCTTTTTTTTTTCTGCTTTGTCTTAGATTAAGATATTACCCCTACCCTTTTTAAAAAATTTCAGCTGGAGTAAAAATAGATTCTGCTTCAGCCCCTTATTTTTAATGTGTGTCCCTTTGTTTCAAGTGTGTTTCTTGTAAACAACATAATTAGTTTTCTATTTAATTAGTTCTTCTGTCTCCTTCCATTTTATGGGGGAGTTCATCCCATTCACAGTCACAATTATGATTACCAACTATGTGTTTCACTCCATCCTATTTTTTCCTATATATTCATCTCCATTTCTGTCTCTGTCTCTCTCTCCAACCCCTCCACCTTCCTTTCTCCCTCCCTCCTCAAAAGTCTATTTTGCTTCTGACCACTGTCTCACTTAATTTGCTCTACCTTTTATCAGTGCTCCCACTTCTTCTCCCCTCCCCCTCCTACTTCCCTATAGTGAAAGATAGCTTTCTATGCCCAACTAAGTGTTATTTCCTCTTTGATCCAGTTCCAATGAGAATAAGTTTCAATGTTGCCCAGCACCCCTCTCCTCCACTATGAAAGCCCTTCCTTAAAGCCTCTTTTATGTGAGATAATTTTTTCCCATTCCTCCACTCCTTTCCCCCTTCTTTCAGTGCATCTCTCTTTCTTACCCTTTAATTTTTTTTAAATCACCTCCTCACAGTAAACACCTGTCTATGTATACTCCTAATTGCCCTAAGAATGATAAGGTTCTTAGGAGTTACAAGTATTATCTTCCCATATAGGAATGTAAATAGTTTGACCTTACTGAATCCCTCATGATTTCTTTTTCATTTTTTTCTTTTTATACATGAGTCTTATGTTTGAAAGTCAAATTATCTATTCATCTCTGGTCTTTTCATCAGAAATGCTTGAATGTTTTCAATTTCATTAAATACCCATTTTTCTCCTGAAGGATTTTACTCAGTTTTACTGGGTAGGTGATTCTGGGTTGCAATTATAGCTCCTTTGCCTTCTGGACTGTCATATGTCAAACTCTCAGATTCTTTAATGTGGAAGCTGCTAGATCTTGTGTTGCCCTGATGGTGGTATTTTAATTGTTTCTCTCTGACTGCTTGAAATATTTTCTCCTTGATCTGGGAGCGCTGGAATTTGACTGTAATGTTCCTGGGAGCTTTCATTTTGAGATCTCTTTCAGGAAGTGATTGATGGATTCTTTCAATTTCTATTTCACTTTCTAGTTCTGGGATATCAAGGCAGTTTTCCTTGATAACATCTTGAAATATAGTGTCTAGGTTATTTTTTTTTTATCATTGCTTTCAGGTAGTTCAATAATTCTAAAATTCACTCTCCTCAATCTGTTTCAAGGTCACTTGTTTTCCCAATGAGGTATTTCACATTTTCTTCTACTTTTTTCATTTTTTAAATTATGTTTTAGTGTTTCTTGATGTATCATAGAGTCATCAGCTTCCACTTGCCCAATATAATTTTTAAGGAATTATTTTCTTCAGTCAACGTTTGCACCTTTTCCCTTATTTGGCCAATTTTCCTTTTTAAGGAATTCTTTTCTTCAGTGAATTTTTAAAATCTTTGTTCCATTTGACCAATTTTGCTTTTTTTTCTGAATATAACAAAATACTTAATAACTAACCTCCAAAAATAATTTTCAAAGTAAATACATACAATAAAAAAATAAATCTTATATAAACCCTTCTAATCTGAGGTTAATTATATCTCCCCCTCAGAATCCTAGAGATACCCTGAGGGGTTAGGATGACTCTAATGCTATCCACTTGAGCTCCCATTCCAGTTTCCCCAATGTTAATCACCTTGTGATTGGCCTTCCAATTCTAGTTAACTAATTAACCTCAGATAACTTTTGTAAAGGGATATTTACCTCAAAGACATAGCAAAAACGAAAGTACAAACATCTCTCCCCAACACAAGGGGTCACACCCTCTCCAACGGGAGGGGACACATTAGTCCCTCAGGAAAGTGGACTCAAACATTTCCCCCAACCCCTGGGGGCCCATGCTCCCCTATATCACTTTTGTACTTGAACAGATAAAACTCGTGCTTCTTGTCATTTCTCCCTATCATTGACCCATCACGTTGACTATGGCTGATGAGTGGATAAGTCTGCATCTACTGCTGTTAGCTCGGGCCTGGCACTTCTCCCAGGCTTCCAAGGAATCCAAGCACGAACTCTAGCTTCTAATCTCTGGTGGCTCATTCTCCCATATCAGGGAGCAGGATCCTTCCATTACATGCTATCATGCCTTTCCAGAAGGAGCTCCTCATACCCTTCCACATGGCTATTGCATCAAACCATCTCATCCATTCCTACCATGTTACAAAAGAAATGGAAAAAGACTTATACAATATGGTTTAGGGTAAAGAAAGCAGAACCAAAAGGTCTAAATAGATAGATCATTATGTAAATAGATGATTAACAAAATTAATGTTAATTCATTGAAAGATGTTACTATCTTATTAAGATAAATGCACACATCTTTGGGGTTTTTTCCCAAGGAATAAACATATATGTATTTAAATATAGACATATAGTCATACACTTGTTGTTTTTAATAATTTTATATTTTTTCTATTTTTAACCTATATATACATTTAACTATATATTTATACACACATACATGTTTGTGTAAATATGTATATTTATATATACATGTGTATACATGATCATTTGCAATCACTTGGTTCCATTTTTTTAATCTGGGGCATATATTTGAAGACCTGAACTTGTCAATGGAAGTTAAAATAACTTTTATTTTAAAACAAGATGAAATCCAGCTGAGTTCTTTTTAAAAAAATCCTTCGGCTAGAGATCTCTAATACTGTTACTACCACTGATCATTCAAATGATTTAAGTGCTAATTTATATCTGCTAAATTATATCTGAAACAGAAATGGCATGTCATAGCACAAATACCTTCGTCTATTCTTGGAGAGATGTTCAGGAAGCAAGTGTGTAAGAAGCATCATTGGGATAATACTAGATGAGATTGAACCGAAGATAAAAAAATAATAAACACCATGGAAATAAACAAAGAAAGAACTCTCACACTCTGTACACATACTAAGTAGAACAGAGGAGACAAGGGGAGCCTTAGTAGGGAACTATGGGAAAGGAAGGAGAAAGTTTGCAGAAGTAAGATGAAGAAAGGCATTGTAGTGGTCTGGCCCACTTTCCATAAGAAATAAATAATCACTGACTGATTGCTTCAGAAGCGCTAGAAACTGGCCAATTCATAGAACTTAGGGCAGAAATTCCTAGGGAAAATTTGAATAGCGACATCAGGGTTGAACACGTAGTTTAGAAGTAGATATGACCTATGGGAATATGTGCTTTTCAATTTAGCCATAATATTTAGACAGTGTATTTTAGTGGATAGAGGGCTATCGTAAAAGTAAGGAAGACTTGAGTTCAGATTCAGACTCTCCAATTCACTTACATGTCGTGGTATCACCTCCTTGAAGTTATGGTCTTCTTTGAGAAGGACAAAACATTTGAGTGTGGACAAATTGATTAATCTCTCGGTGCCCCCAGGCTACTTTCCAAGACTAAGAGAAATTGTATCTGTCTGGATGAGAAAAGTTTCCATACTCCGAGTCCCTATGCCAATGAAATCACAAGTCTAGATCAAAGAATTTTTAAATGTCTATCATTTTTGGTAAATACTGTAAACAACAATCATCATGTTCTTTTCTTTAAAAACAATATTTATTGATACATTTTTATTTTGACACTATAAGTATTTCCCACACATTAACAGAAACAATCCTTTTTACAAAATACATCCCTTAGAGAAGCTTGATTATCTATTAATAGAAAGAAGGAAAAAAAGAAGGAGTGAAGGAAAGCACCTACTTATGTACTAGGTACTGTGCTAATTTCTTTACAGGTATCTTAATTAATCCTCACAGTGACCTTGACAAGTCGATATTATTGTCTCCATTTTACAGTTGAGGAAACTGAGGCAGACAAGTCTTAACCAGAGTTGCACAGCTAGTATCTGGGGTGGGATTTGAATTTAGCTCGATGGAAAGAAGAAGAAAGAGATGTATCCTTTCACTCCAATATTATGGTACTAGCATTGCCAAGAATTTTATTGCCTTTTCATGTTGGTTTTACTTACATTGCTGTAGTCATTATATATTGCTCTTTTGGCTGTGCCTTTCTTGGTCTGTAACACCTCATATGAGTCTTCTCATGTTTCTCTAAATTTTTCATGTGTACATCCTTTCTTATGATTCAATAATATTTCATTACATTTTTATAACAGAATTTGTTTAGCCATTAATCAATCTTTGGGTTCACATTGCGTTTGCACCTTTTCTTAACTCAAATAATACTGCTGTGAAATTTTTTTCTCTGTATATGTAGCAGGGATTTTGTTTACTCATATTTTTTTAAAAAGCCCATTAATAAGATCCCATAGGTAGAAATCCTTTTGATGTATGGGTATGTGTTACAGATGTGAATACCTCTCTGGTGCTCTGAAGGAGAAATCCATCTAACTCTCATCCCTCATTTGTTTACTGGCTCATGACTCTGTGAACTCTCTCACTAGTTTAAATGATAGTCTAGGTGGTATGGATGGGAATTAATTCAGAAAGTATTTAATATGTAAAATATTTCATTAATTATACATTTATAACATACAAATCATTTAGAATATGAACTTATACATGCATAATACATACATATGTGTAATATATAATACACATGTGTATATACATATATGTATATACATATGTATTTTCTTAATATAAGTAAATTCCTTAGGAAATAGTCCTAGTTGTAGTATCTCTGGGTCAAAAATTAGGAACAATCCAGTAGCTTACATAATTCCAAATTATTTTTTCAAAACTGTTGAAACAATTTGCAGCTATAATGGTTGAGAATTATTATATCTTTCTTCCCATAATCCTTCCTATGGTTTTTCCTATATTTTCTGACTTGATATTTGTGAGTTGTTCACTCAGGATTGCTTTATTTTCATTCCTATTTTTTATTAGAAATTTTGAACAATTTAATTGGTTTTTAAATTGTATTATTTTGAAGGAAAAAACTCAGCTTTAATAACTTGCTTTCAATTCTCCTTCTTAGAGGGCTTTGCAAACATTATGGATCCATTCTAAATGGATAAGATCATATATTTAGAACTGAAAGATCCTTAAAGGTTCTTTATTCCAATGCTTTTATTTTACAGATGAGGAAACTGAGGTACAAAAAGTTAAATTATTTCCCAAAGAATACACAAATAGCAAGCGAGAGAGTTGTTTAGGATTTAAGCCAAGGTCCTCTGGCTCCAAATCCTTCCTCTTTCTGATTTACCATGCTGTAATTACCAACAATTTGGTTTCAAAATCAGCTGGATGTGGTGGTGGTTATGGGATGCTTATTGCCAGTTCCAGGACTTAACTTTTGCAAGTGCTTTTCAATCTTCCAAAGGACTGACCTCTATAAATACAATGTGGTGGGAGAAGCAAGTAATAGTGACTTTACTGCAAGAATGCTAATAGTCTGAGTTCAATTGATGCAGTAGTAATGGTACTATTTCAGCAGCCTGTTAAGGCTAGGGAAAAACAGTGAATTATGGAACCTTAAATGTTGGTTAATTCCCAAATCATCTTCCAATATTACAGCATCTTATTATTATATAGAGATTATTAAACATAGATGCTTTTTCCAATCAATAGATATCCAACTTTTAATTAGGACTCAAATAATAAGATCCCTATTATTATAAATAAATTGATTATCATAAATAAATAGATCCCTAACATTAAATGCTTTCTTTGCATCAGACTTTGTTCTAGGTCTTGGAGATACAAAGATAAAAATGCAATAGTTCTTGCCCTCAAGGAACTTATAGTCATATCATCTAGAAGATACAACTGGAAAAGAATTAGTTAAAGGAAGCATGTCATACTTTCTTCAACTGATCTCTTCCTTCCCTGCCATACTGTTGTAAAATGATACTGTTTTAAGATACCCCAAAGCTTTCTTATTTCTTCCATTGACAAGTGTAAATGATATCCTGCCACAGTGAGGTATGCATGCTGTAGAATCATCTTTTAATAATAAGAAGAATTTACGTGACACTTAAATGTTTGCAAAGCACTTTATTTACATTTGAGCCTCTCTTATCTATGCTATTATCTCCATTTTACAGATGAGTAAAGTAAGGCTGAGAGAGATTAGGTGGCAGTCACACAGTTAGTAAATGTCTGAGGGTGAATTTGATTCCAGGTTTTTCACACTTTCCATTCCACAACGCTGAAGTGAAAATTCCTTATGGGAAGATATTTTGGCAATGAATCTGACCATATAATAATAGTTAGCATTTTTATAGCACTTCAAGGTTTACAAAGCACTTTATAAATATTATCTCACTTTATTTTCCCCTCAGAGGTAGGTTCTATTATTTTCTGTTAGAGAGAGGATAGTTGGGTGGTTCAATGGATAGGGTGCTGACCCTGGAGTCAGGAAGATCTGATTTGAAATCCAGCCTCAGATACTTACTAGCTGTATGACCCTGAGCAAGTCACTTGATCCCTGCTTGTTCCAATTTCCTCATCTGTAAAATGGAGACAATAGCACCCTCTTCTCAGAGTGACTGTGAGAAAATGTGAGGTATATTTGTAATGCTGGCTTTTATCTAGCAGACATACTTGAAGGAACCTTAGGGATCATCTAACTCAACTCCTCATTGTATATAGGGGCTGAAACTGGGACTCAGATTGATAAAATGATTTATACAAAATCAAATAGTTTGTTCAAGGTAGAACTTGGGTCAGAATCTGGATATCCTAACTCCCAATTCCTCTTGAGTAGCTAAACTCCTTTGAATGAAGGTACAAAACAAACCTGTTTTGCAGGGAAGTCTATTCAGTCGACAGTAATGCTACATTGAGCTTTCAGAGCAAAGGACCCAAAATATGTTGAAATTTTCCAGCCTTGAGTTTAAAATTGGGACAGGAAGGACCATAGTGCCTTGTAGTTTGACTTCTGCTGGTGGAATTAAAAGGCTACACAAGTAACTTATGGAATATATGTACTGCTATGGACAAGTGGAATAGGTTGAGTACTGTTGCTTTCAGAAGGCAAATGATAGCTAACATTTCCATAGGGCCTTAAAGTTCACAAAATGCTTCACATATATCATCTTATTTTATCTTCATAATAACCCTGAGAACTGGGTGCAATTATCATTCTCATTTTACAGATGAAACTGAGGCAGATATTAAATATTATTAAACATATTAATACTCCCAGGGTCACAGAGATTGTAGCTGTTTAAGGCAGGATTTAAACTCCATTCTTTCCAACTCCAGTCCTTTATCCACCTTAACACCTTGCTGCCTCAAAAGCAATTTAAGTTCAATAATCAATCTGCTCTATTTAATTATATTTTATTGAAAAAGATATTCTAGAAAGACTTCAGTCTATTTCTTTCTTAGTGATGACACCATTCTCTACTGAAGTACCTCCCCTCATGTCTCAACACAGCGTGAAGGTGACCCTGGGTAGCTAACAGATCCAAGCTCTGCCCATTCTTACCAGGCT
This sequence comes from Potorous gilbertii, assembly GCA_028658325.1. Classification (NCBI taxonomy): domain Eukaryota; kingdom Metazoa; phylum Chordata; class Mammalia; order Diprotodontia; family Potoroidae; genus Potorous; species Potorous gilbertii. Next base: position 555,350,187 of record CM053769.1, read on the forward strand.
GGAAAGAATGACTTTGAGTACAGATGGGCTTGCAACAGACTTTGTGTCTGCCTAGCCAAGTACTGAAAGGCTTATTGCCAGGAGGTTGGCCAACAGGTAATGAATTTTTTTGGCCCTAACAACTCATGACACAATTCAACTTGGTGTAAAAGGATTTTCAATCTTCATTAATGGAAAGAATGCTTGCACAGATGAACCATTTGAAGATTTGAAATATCATCTGCCTTCTGGCTTCCATGTCGTTCCTCAAATTCAAGCTAAAATCCCTCCTACAAGAAGTCATTCCTGATCTGCCTTAATTCTAGTGCCTTCCTTCTGTTGAAAATCTCCAATTTATTCTACACACACACACACACACACACACACACACACACACACGCATTATTTGTACATAGTTGTTTACATCTTTACTTCCCCATTAGATTGTGAGCTCCTCCAGAGCAAGGACTGTCTTTTGCTTTTCGTTATATCCCCAGCACTTAGTCCGGTGTCTGCTACAAAGTAGATGCTTAATGAATTCTGACTGATGGACTGGCTGATGGTCATTACAAGTAGACAAGTGGTAGTAGCTCTTCTTCTGGGACTTCACTTTAAAAGAGCTTACAGGTAACACTCTGAAGTTTATAAAGTGCTGTACATATATTATGTTAATTGGGCTTCAAACAGCCTTGTATAATAGATACAACTTATTCCATTTCCCTCCTTTATGAGGAAATAGGTTGAGATTAGTTAAGTGATTGCCTTACAGTTAGACAGTATCAGGGGCAGAGTTTGAACCCAGGTCTCTGGTGATGCCAATGCCAAGTAACTTTACTGCTATACCACATTGTCTTTTCTCCATAGTTTCTCTATGCCACCATAATATAGCATTTATTCTGAGGTGAACTTGTGTGTGCTATTGCAGAAAAGCCATTGGACTACAAGCCAGGAAGCCTGGGTTCTAACCCAGTCTTGCCTCTTTGTGACCTTGGGCCAGTCATTTGGCAAGTTTCTACCCAAGCCTCAGTTTGTTCATCTATAAAATGAGGGAGTTTAATAAGATGGTCGCTAAGGTCCCAGTTCCATGATTCTCAGAAAGAAGATTTTTTTTGTACTTGACACAGTCAAAAGAAGTTTTAACAAACTACTGTATTTACTTTGCTCTTATATCTGTTTGTGCTCCTTTGGCCCTGGCATTATTCAGTAGAAGTCCCTCAGGCCACATATTGAAACAGAACCAGAACTAAAAGAATAAATGGGTGTCATTTTCCTGAAGACACCCAGAGCCCTATAATGACCTTTAGTCCAGCAAAGGTCACAGATAAACAGGAACGTACCAGACAGAGTTTAGTTTAAAAACCTTAAGTCTGATGGTTTTATATGCAGCCTTCTCTTGGCTGAGACTATTACCCCTGCCTGGGCTTCTTTTCCCATTTCCTTCTGGTTATCCAAGGATCAGCTCAAGCTGAACAATTTCCCTTCCTGAATCAGATATACTGTATATGCCTCTTTCTTCATGCCATTCTTTTGTACAAAAACCCTTCAGTGGTTTCCCATTTCCTAGAGTCTTGGGCTGAAATGCTTTTGTCTGGTTTTCCAGGCCCTCTACAATAATTAACTCACCCTAATCATCCAAATTTGCTTTCTACTTCTTCCCCAAACTCACCCTCTATGGTCCTCAGACAGGCCCCCTCGTTCTCTCTTCCCATTGATAATTTATGTTTATTTCTGTCTTCATGACTTGGTCCACCTTGTTCCTATTGCCTGAAATATGCTTCTGTTTCCTGTTTACCTAAATCCAGTCTATTGTTCAAGTCTCCTCATAACACCCAAGTGCTCTAAATACTTTTGCTTCTTTGGATCCAATTCAACAAATAGGAATAAGTGCTTAAATTGTACTTATGTTGTATAAAGACAAAAACAAAATAATTCCTGACCTCAAGGAGTTTAACATTCTATTGTTTTTTTCCTCTGAAAATCTACACTACTGCTAGTTTGCACCACACAGGCTCATAGTTAATATATCTTATTATTTTGTGTATGGATCTATCTCATGATAAAATGTGGCATAACTTTAGACAACTGTTTCTTCATATGTAAAATGAAGTGGTAAATCTAGATCATCTTTCTGGTATAGCTCTAAATTCTATGATTTTAAACTATCTCTGCATCCCTCTGTTTGTAATGTTAATAAGAGTTAAAGATCTTCCCCACCCATTAAGGGAAGCTTGATTAGGGGAGATTTTTTTTTGTTGGAAGGCCACTTTTGTTAATTTCTATTGTGGCACTGGTTTTTAGGAGTTGTGATGTCCTCTGAAAAGCGTATGAATACTCTGAGGTGAGGTTTTACTTGGAGCTTAGTTTTGGGAAGAAGGTGTGTGCAGGATGAGACCATGGGAAGTCGCTAAGGAGGCCTCTGGCTTTGAAAACCCAGATGTTGGTGCTTCTGTCTCTGGTAACTATGTATGTACATAATGGTCAGAGTGTTGGCATATGTGGTGTATGTATTGCTAATGGTCAGACAGTTGGAAGTCCTATCTGTTGATGTTTATTTCTCTGTTCGTATTTTCCTTGAAGTTCAGGGTGCTGACATTTTCCCTTGAACTAAATAAATGATATATGTGCTTGATTAAAATAGATTGTTGACCCCTCAAAAGTTGCTTTCCTTTTAGAAAAGGAGATCAAAGAACCTGTGATAGCAGGCCTTCCTGTGTATATGAGGGTCCTTGTTTTTACCCTGTTCCATCAGCAGAGACAATTTCACCATTATGTGGTCCATAGATACTTCTAACCTTGCAAAGATCCAGGAATTATCAAATTGTTACAGATTTATGAGAGATTTGATATATGTGGGCATGCTTATAGGGGCAAACTTGTTCTTAAAATAGTTGTCAATTACCAGTTGGAGGCTAAATTGGAGAGAGTTACTAAAAAATCATCCATTCACTCATCTACCACACACAGTGGAAAGGACACTGGATCAGAAGTCAGAAGATCTGGGTTTGTTGTATCCTGGTTTTGAGATTTACTATTTGTAGGATGTTGGACAGTTCTTTGAGAAAGGAGAGTGCTAGGCTCTTTGAGACATGTGAGCTTCTTCAGGCTCTGCAGTCACTGTGGCTGCTTCTGGTTTCAAGCTTCAAGAGAGAAGATGGAAGATGCCAATCCCACCTTAAGCTGGTGAAGGAGAAGACTCAGAGAAGAAACTTATATGAGAAGAGCTGACAATCTCTATCATGTTCCTTTCTCCAGCTTGCTACACATGAAACTAAAAATTTCCCTTTTGGTGACATCTGGGATACTTTCTCTTGGTTGAGCTGAGTTGCCTTGCTCCTAACAGGAGAGTTTCTTTACTCTGTATTTTCTAGTATATATTCTCATAAACTTTGATTTCTGTTTTGCTTTCAACTTGGATAAATGGGTTTCTTTGTCCCTTTCCATTTGTGTGCATTGTAGGACTGGTATTTAGTGGGAAAGAGACCAAGTATTAGATATAAAGCTTGAATCCTCCTTTCCTCATTAAGAAACAGCAATTAGAAGTCACCCTGAACCTGAAAACTATATCCCCTAGACAAATAATATTTAAGGAAACAGATAGATGTCATTCTAGCATGGTACCCCCTCTCTCTGACCCTCTGGTCATACTTCTAGCCCCAACCACCTATTCCCTTCCTGGCAAGAATTAAAATCTCTCTTGGAGAAGGGGATAAAGGGGGGAAAGTTAGAAATGTCTCTTCTCCTTCCTTTCAAGCCATACAATGACATCCCTGTTGTATATATAGAGGACAGCCCTCACTTCACAGAATTGATAATAAATGCATCCTTTAAATGGTAGAGTAGGAAGAAAAGGGAATTTCCATGCTGGACTTGACTTTCACCAATGAGAAATAATAGATTGCTAAGTTTGAACCTGCAAGGGAATGATTACCCAGTATCTTGAAATTAGTGCAATAAAAGGAGAAGAAAGCCAGGTATGATCTGACATATGCTCTAGATTTTAGGAAGCAAATTTCAAAAGATTCTTTGAAAGGACAGTTAGGGTTGCATAGTCTAAAATTCTGTAGGGAAAGACAGCCTAAGAGGAATGGGAAACTCTCAGGAAAGAAATTTTGATGGCATATAAAGAAACAGTTTTGAGGAGAATAGAAATGTTGTCTAAAGAGACCAAAGTGGGTACCAAGGGAACTCACTAACCAACTTAGCTTTTAAAAATACATATGTAGAGAGTATGGTAGCAAAGAGTAAGTTTAGATTTGAGAAAGGTGGAAATAGACAACAGAGAATGAATGCAGAAGCATGACTCAGTCTTTAAGAACAGTGTAGAGGGTGCTAAAACTTATAATGAATTGTCTTTAGAGCTATATTAAAGAAAATCATCAAGTATCATTGAATATATAGATATAAATCAGAGGATCTTCAATTCAATTCAATAAGCTTTTATTAAGTTCCTATCATACATATAGCATTGATCTAGGAATGAGGGAACAAAGACAAGAATGAAAGACCCTCCCCTTAAGGAGTTGATATTCTCCTGGGAGGAGAAGGGATATAGGCTGCACACAGATAATAAAATCTAGGTAACTTGAGCAAGAAGAGAAAATTAATGACTTGAAGAGTGGAGAAATAAGAACAGTCTTCATGTAGGATGTTTCACCTAAATTGAGCCTTGAAGAAAGCTAGGGATTCTAAGGAGGCCGGAGAGGACTTATGGGGTACCACTTGTATAAAGGTATCCCAGAGGTGGGAGATGGAAGGTCAGGTTTAGAAAACAGATAATAGAACAGGATGACTGATATCTAAAGTATATGAAGTATAATAATATGAAACATCTAGAAAGGTAGCCTGGAACCAGATTTTGGAGGGCTTCAAATGTCAGGCTGGCAAGTTTGTTGTGGGATTCTCAATAGAATTATTCCCATCTCCCCTCAGAATTCTTTGATCATAGAGCTGGAGGGAACTTCAGAGGTCATCTAATTTAACCCTCCATGTCATTCCTTGAAACAGATGTTAGCATGTAGGGTGCATTCTTTTTACTTATTTCTATCACAAACACTATAAAGGAAAATGACAAAATATCATAAGAAATGAAGTTTCTTTTTGCCTCTGAATACACAATGCAACTAAGTCTGCCAAGTCCTTCATAAGTCTAAGAAGAAAGCTATGAGCTATCCTTCTCTTTAGTTCAACTCTTTTTTTTAAGCTTTTACAAAGGACTATTTACCTTGACCCTTCTCCACCATTCAACCATCACCACTATGAAAGTAGAAACACAGGGTTATGCTTCGTATTTTTCTTTGTTTCTTCATCATGATAACCAAATAAATCATCCACCAGTGATCATCCCGCTAGTGACAGAGGCACCTGGTAGCCCAAAGGATAAAACTCTGAGAGCCTTAAGTCAGGAAGACCTGAGTTCAAGCCAGCCTTAGACACTTACTATGTGACCCTGGACAAGTCATTTAATCTCTGTTATAGTTTCCTCAACCATAAAATGGGGCTCAAAATAACACCTATCTTCCAGGGCTTTTGTGAGGATCAAATGAACTAATATTTGTAAAACAATTAGCACAATCCCTGGCACATAGCAGGCATTCAGCAAATGTTTATTTCCCTATGTATCCAAGCCAGTCCAAGAATGAAGATGCAAAATGTCTCTGGGACTATACCCAAATACGTCTCCACCAATATTCTATAGCAATCTCATAGTATTTTGGAGATTACTAAGGAATCCCAAAGGCACAAGTTCTAGAAGATTCTTGTAAGCTGGAAAATCTGATAGAAATTGTATTTAAAGAGGAAATGAGATTATTTTGACATAACTTCTGTTAGTGAACCAATTTTAACTTCTCATATTCACTACTTTTTATTTTAGGTATTCATAAAATGTGTTTATTAATATCTAGACCCTAGAACCATTATACGCATGAATGATTAGCAGAAGTACTAGAAACCAGGGAAATCTCTTATGCATTAGAAAGATCCTCATTCTGTGAAGTGATTGATATGAAAATGGAGCCCCTGGCAGTATTTAAGTCCTCATTCTGATTTCTATTGTAACCGATACCTCTACGTCTTGGTAAAGATGATGTTCTACGAGTAGGTGACAGAGAAAAGGCAGAGCTACTCAACACTTATTTTGCTTTCATGTCCCTTGTTTTTTTCCCCTGAATCTCCTTTGTTGGTCAATTTGGCTTAACCATACGTCCCACTAGACAGGTCTCTGGTTATGACGTGTCCATAGGAGAGCAGATTTTAAAAGTTTCTTTGAAAGGATAGTTAGGATCCTATGGCCTAAAATTCTGCAGGGACCTTGCTGCCCTTAAAGAGCCAACAACTGCCACATCATCCCACTTTGGTAGATTTGGTACTACTTATGCCAACCCACAACAAACATGTTCTAGAATTTTGCTATAGATTTACTATATCTAGCTCTCCTCCCCCCTCTCCCTTGAAAATCAAGATGTCTCTGATTATCTGATATCTCTTCCATTCTCTATAACTTCTCAAAAATCATTCATAGCAATTCTCTCATAATCACATCCATAAATTTTCATAGTTATAAGACTTTAAAGCTAGAAGTTACTAGCTTTAAATTAATTTAAATTAACACTTTAAATTAATTCATACCAGTTAGGTATTCTTATCAGCTATCTTGGGCTTCCACATCTTTATCATGACATTTCCCGGTTTAAACTGGATCTCTTTCCAGTTTTAACACCATTCATTTTCCTTTCTGGAGAAGATGGAATTGTGATAGGAATTTTCCAGTTCTGCCTTCTCTCTGCCACCTGCTACCATTATACAACTGTCCCCAAGCCATGGGGCCTAGTACATTCCTTCACTTCTTGCTCTAAATATAGATTTAAAATTCATTTGGACAGTATTTGGTTGTTGTTGCATGTCCACACATCTCAGTTTAGTTTGTACTTTAGTTTTCTTAACATTCTTATGTGCTTATGCTTTACTGTGAATTTGTCCTTGATTCTATGTGCTTCCTTCTTATTTTATGTATATGTTGTTTCAATAGCTGGACTCATCAGAGAGCTCACTGTGCCACCACAATTTTCTTTGAATGCTTGCCCCATTGTCTTTTTTTATTGGACATAATTCTCAATTTTATCATTAGGATTTCCACATTTATATGGAATCTATATGGAATCCATATGGAATCATATTCCTTTTCTCAAACCTCTCTCCTTTGAATCCTACAAAGATATCTTTACTGAGCCTCTAGAAATGTGCTTTGCTAAAGTCTAAGGCACATACACAGTCAGCATTGTCTCCAAAGGTCTCTGTCACTTCTACATTACCAATCAACCCTTCCCTCTTGATCAAGGCTATTGGATATACTTCTCTGCCATGAGGAAATGGTAAGTCATCCCTAAACATTTTTATAAATTGCTTGTTGAAAAATTTCCAAGTTTGTAGAGAAACACAAGCAACAAGGGAATATAAAAACACAAAGGGAAGACAATGCTTTCCTTATAGCAAACATTAATCATGTTGTGGAAGAAACTTCAATACAGTAATAAAAGGGAATAGTGAAGACTTCCTTTTCCAAATCATTTCCTGAACTACAGGATAAAAGTGCATTATGTTATTGAGTGAAAGTCAATGCCCAAGTGCCTTGTACAATTTTCATTATCCTACTGCATTCTGCCAATTAAAGCTAACAATTTTTAATCCCTGGTTCTTCCAAGAATGGCATTTCCTATGTTTTAAAAATGATAAAAATGAAAAAGGTATATAGCCAATTAATAACTTCTATTTCTACAGAGCTTAACCATATAACCCTTATCAGAGGTACTCTAACAGATCAAATTACAAACTGGCCTTAAAATCATAAAGACCTAGGTATAATTCCTGAATCTGTCTAACTCAGGGCAAGTCTCTCAAACTTTCATTGTGCCAAATACCTCTCTAAGGTTATAAGTTATCTATACATTGCTGATCCTTGAGGATGAAAGGGGTTTCCATAGTTCTGTGGACTGATTAAATCTCAGGGGGTAGCCAAATACCCCTTATCAACTGATTTTTGAAAGCAAGACCAGAATTGGAGAATTTTAAAGCTATAAGGAACCTTGGAGGTTATGTCATCCAACCCCCTCATTTTCCAAGTGAAAATGAAGCCTAGGAAAACTAAATTGCCCAAGACCTCATGGCTAATTCTTAGCGGAGTTCGCACTAGGTCCTTTAACTTCAGTGCTTTTTCCAATACATTAAACTTCCAAATTCAAAACTAAATTCAATTTATATTACTTTATTATCATTTATTCTGTGATCTCTAAATATACTTTTAAGCCAGGTTGCCAATACTATTTCTTCTTGAACAGGAAGAAATGAAAAAATGTGCCCAAGGCCTTTTCTGTGTTGGCAGAACAGGCAAGCTGGTGGAGACAGGTTTAAACTTAGTGGTTTGTTTTTCACAGAGATAAACTGCTATAAAGAGCAGATGGGGGCAGGGTAGTGGTAGTGGTGGGTTTTCTAAGTCCCTCCAGCTGCCATAATTGTGATAGAGAACCTGCAGACTATGACCTTTCATATCACCTTTCCTGTTCCTGGATTTCTTGAAGAAGGGATATATTCTTTCATCAGGATGAAAATCTCACGGGATTTTTTTTCGACTCAGGAATCCATGACTGTTAAACATGATATTTGGAGGACATGCTCCAAGAACTACACTCTACCCTGTCTCCTGGTGTATCTCTCAGCCTAAAACTACAGAAACAAGGCTTAGGAAAATGATCTTCATTCCTCCATTACTGTCTCTAGATCTAATCAAATGGCTCCTCTTATTCTCCTGTGTCTAGAATGTTTTCTTTCTTTACTTCAACTCCTGGCCTCCTTCAAGACTCAACATAAATCTTACCTCTTCAGGAAGCAAAGCTTTCCCTGTGCCTTCCCTCTGAGATTACCTTCCACTAACACTATATACATATCTATATTTATATGTGTATATATATATATATATATATATATATATATGTGTGTGTGTGTGTGTGCGTGCGTGTGTATACATATTGTATATACATAGAGTTTCTTACATATTATCTCCCTTATTAGAATGTGACCACCTGGAACACAGGGACTATGTTTTTTACTCTCTTTGTATCCCCAGAATTTAGTACAATCTCTGGCACATAATATGTATCTAATCAGTGATTGCTAACTGACAGATTGTAATACAGTATAGGCATCCTGGATTAGTGAGGACAGTGGTTTTACAGTCAGAAGAGCTGAGTCCTGGCTCTAACTTTTACTAACTATATCACTCTGGGCAAGTTATTTCTATTTCTTTGAGTTATTGTGAGGGAAGTGTTTTGCAAACTTTCATGTGAATTGGATTTAAGTGAGGGAGAGCTGCTCCAAGTCATCAACCCCACTCTCTTCCAGTCATGACTGACATCACAAAGGTGATGGCCCAGGCTGCGATAGGTAACATTGGTTTCTATAAATTCCTTTCCAGGATCTATATCCCTTTTACTTTTTTGTGGCAAACACTGTTGGCACAGCTGTTTATCCTTTTGTTTTGTGGACTGCAGGCTTCTTTTGTTCTATATAAACCAAGCCATATCTTTGTTACATACAAGGCTGGTCTGTCTTTTTCCTCAACAATTGACATTTTTGCCATATGGCTTGAATTTGTCCTTCTTATGAGAGCCATATAACTTAGAAAGGGAACACTACCTTCCATCTCCTCCTTGGATGTACCAGCTGTACACTCTCTCTGGAAAGTACAGAAAAAAAGCAAGCCTTCCCACACAGCCACCTTTGTATTTTGCACAGGTGATACCTGAACAATGCAGATAGTCTAAAAGCCCATGATGTAAAAAACACAGTGTGCTATGATAAGAAAATAGAACAAAGAATGTCCACTTTGAGAAAATAGCATTCCTTTGACTTTGGAGCTGTGAAAAACTGGCTTCTTCTCTCATATTGCTGGTTGCTTACTGTTCCCCAGAAGACCCTATATACCATGCTACCTTTGAGGGAGGTTGTCATTCTTGAAATACAGCTAAAATTCTGAGTGTGTGTGTGTGTGTGTGTGTGTGTGTGTGTGTGTGTGTGTAGCCTTTCCTGAACATCCCTTCTCCTCCCCCATGGCTGTGGGAAACAAGGAAGTTCTGTTTCAACAGTTTTGTGACCTAGCACGGTCAGGTAGAGATCAGAAACTTGTGTGCAGACTTGATGAGCTGTTTGAGGGAAAGCCTATCAGACAGGAGAACATGAAGTCATGTGGCAATGGATGGTGTCATGGTAGGTCCAAAATTCAGAACTGTATAAGAAGATTCCATTATTCTGAACAAGTTGTAGTCTTCCTGTAACCTTACTAAAAACTAAAAATTCAAGAGAATGAACGTAGAAGGCCCTCCCTCCTCTGAACTCTATATTAACAAATTTTCCTTGATACCCTTTTGTGTGTCAAGTTCATCTCTAACAATGACTGAAGTGCTTTTTCTTCAATTCCCAGTGAGCCCTTTATATCTTCCTTTCCCACCCTCCCCCCATTACACTCTACCTTGTAGTATCCTGATTTGTGCACAGGTTGTATAGTCCTTGGGAGAGGACAGGGTAGTATCTTCTTTCATTTTAGTATCTCCTAGGCCTTGCAGAATAGCTCCTATATAGCAAGTAATAGCATCTGAATGGAAATCCTGGTTCTTCCTTGAACAAATTTTTGTCACCTTGAGCAAATTTCCCAACCTCTCTGGACCTCAGTTTCCTCCTCATTTACAATGAAAGGGTTGGATTAAATGATGGATAAGATTTCCTTCATCTCTAGATCTATGATCATAGGATCTACTTTTTTTTTGAACTGAAGGAGACAAGCCAAAAAGTGTCCCTCAATATCAGTGAGGGAATTCCCTTTCTCCATTGTGCAGCCAAACGAAAAGGAAATAATCTGAAGCAAAATATGAATATATATAGATGGGTAGATATACACATATACATAAATGTATACATATATACAAATATGTGTGTATGTGTGTGTATCTATCTATATCTACACCTTTGGAAATAGTGGGAAGGTGAGGTAACATAGTTCACAAATAAAGTCATAACTAGGAGAAGGTGACTGGGTCTTTACCCCAGGGCGTGCAAATGTAAAGGTACTGACAACACTTGGAATCCTTAAGTAGTAAAGAAACAACTGAGTTTCATAACTATTTACTGGGAATCATTAGGAAGCTAATAGGTAATACACTTCCCCTTCTCCGTACCCCAGCAATGTTTGAGAGTACATTTTGTACCACTGGCTCCTGGAGCAAAAATTGCTAGTTCTGGCTCCATCAGTAAGATGCTGATTAAGTTCCAGTGTCATCAGGAACTTGAGAATTTCCAATCAGACTCAGTCCTAACAGATCCAGAGGATCTTTTGCCTCATGTAAAATGGAGACCTGAAGATACAGAGATATTGACACTCTCCTCTCATACTCATCATCGTGTCAGTATAATTATAAGATGCCACTGTAATGAGGGAATTCATAAGAGAAAAATTTCCAGTTAAATTCTCAACAGTATTTAATATTTTATTCATTACCATGTTATTGGGTTCTACCTAAAGTAAAACAGCTTCAGAAAAATGAGATGTTATACATAGTCAGGATGACAAGCTTCTTTTCCTGTATATTTCTCCAGATCTTTGGTGCTTCACTCATTTTAAAATCTTTATCTTCTTAAAAGGAAGAGGGAAATATCAATTTAAATTCAAGTATCCCTTAGAGAGAAGGGGGGAATATCAATTCCACAAACATTAGGAAATTGAGAAAGGATATGTTTAAACTTTGAAACATTTTCCTTTAACAGGCCAAAATATATATGCCTGTTTGTTGTGAAGTTTCTTTGACTTCTCCTTAATTCCGAGTTCTGAATAACCTTCTTTCATGTCACTCAGCCCCTTTTTTTTTTTAACTGGATGCTGGATTAGAATGAAGTAGATGAAATTCTTGTGAAAACATGAAAGACTGACCTGGCTGCCATGATATCGAGTCTCATTTGGCAGCAGATATAGGCATTAGCTCTGCTTTGCACTGAGAAGAGGTCAAAGTGTTCAGTGATGACAAGCCACCATCCCTTATATGCCTCCTCAGTTTAGTGTAATGGAAAGATCAGGGAATTTTCAGAGTCAGAGGACTAGGGCTCAAATCCCGACTTCACAACATTATTGACATGATTGCTTTATGACTGACCTTGGGCAGCTCACCACCTCTCTGGGCTGCCTTCTTTCTAGGAAAGGACTGAAACAGATGGCCTTTAAAATCCCTGCCTCTTGCAAATCCTTTCACCTGGCTGTTTTGAGCCTCAGAATTTTGAGTTGCAAAGGAGCTTAGATTCTACCTAGACCAAATTCTTTATTTCAGAGGTGACAAAAAAAGAGGAAGTAACCTGTTTTGTTAGTGGCAAAACAGGGATTAGAATTCAAGTCTCTCTGGATTGCCAGTGCTCTCCCCATTCTGTTGTGAAAAGTTTGGTTTGTTCCTACACCCCCAGGGCAATCATCATTTGCATCTTCCCTACACTGAGCCTTCTCCATTGTCTCCAAGGGCTCCAAGATTCCCCCTTGTTCTGGAGATTTCTAGAAGGAGGCTGCTTCATCTTCCAGCCTTTTCAAGGAGAGTGTAAAACCCCTACCCTTCTGGGCCCCAAAGAATAAAGACTTCTGATAACTGACTCTGAAAGTATAAGAAAAAAAATTAAACAAAAGGTAACTGAAATGAGCCATGAGTAAGACTGATGGGGTCATTGTATTGAAATGGAAGCCAAGACATGGTGCCATAAAGGCAGGAATTAAAGAGTGTTCATTAGTCTCAGCTATAAATCTATGCTTTGTGTGCTCCACTCACCTACACCCCCCACAGCTCTTATGAATAGAAATTTACAACACTTTCAATTACAGTAGAAGACTGGTTTCTTAGTTACCCTATCGGCAAAATGGCAATAATGTTGGGGCACTTCACAGGCTGTGTGTGCGAGAATGAATGAAAAGGCTTATATGGTGCACTTTAAATAGAAATGGTTCTACCAGCACATCATCATAAACCCTGATGACAACATGCTCAGTATGGCAACTGGCCCATTCATTGTGCATGAGGCAGACTCCTCCTGGCAGTGTAATAACTGGACAGACAGGAGCAGCCGGGAATGAAGTGAGCCTGGCAAAGAAGCAAGCCAAGTCGTAGGTAGGCCTCCTACGGTGCTGTGGAGCACTTAATGTACAGTTCTCAGAGGCAGGAATTCCTCCCTCCACACCATCTCCATTCCCATCCCCATACATGTTTTGATTCCACTTAGGGATCTCTGCAGGCTCTCAGGGCTGGTTTGACATTGCTATGAGTGACAGCCACTGCTGTAGCTATCACCATTACCTCTACTACTAGAGCAAAACTAATTTATATTTACAAAGCCCTTTCCATTACAACCCTGTGAGCTGAGTAATATAATTATTAACTCCATTTATTTTCAGTATTTTTAGACCTATACCAGAGAGTTGGTACCATGGTTGGCCACCAACTAACCAAGGTTAGAGAGGGCCAGTACCTTGAAGGACCATATGGCGTGATCAAAGGATGAGCTATTACCAAGGAGAAGGGGCAAAAATGGGAGTAGAGAAAAGGAGATGAATGGATCTTGAGATTTGAGGGAGAAAATATGAATGACATCTAAGAATCTGTTCCCTTTGTAAGAATTAAGAGAGGAAGTTCACATCTCAAAGACTTGATTTCTAGTGTCATATCCATGGGTTTGGGGAAGGGGACACAGAGGTATATCTCTTACACTTCCTGTTTGGGGAATCAATGTTAGTTTTCCTGGGGAAAGAGGAGAGAGAACAGTTTTAACTATCATGTTTTGTCTAAGATCCTTGGGCCTCTTAGATGGAGAGAGGAGGAGCAAAGCATGTTTTAGGGGTAATTATATCATTTAGTAAGTGACTAGAACTGAACCAGCAAAAGGGAAACTGAAGATCCCAGTCCTATGAAGAGCCAAGCTTAAACTGGATTGGAAGAATTAAGGAAGGGATGGAGAGCTTCCCTTCCACTTACCCTTTCCTATAGTCTCCCAAATATTAACCTCAGTTTCAGAGAGGTTCTAGATGTCTCTAGCCAAATCAGTGCAGTAGGTAGTAGTTAAGGTTCCAATATGGATGAATGAGATACTTGTGGATCACTTGTTAACAAATTAATATTTACTTAGCAATAATATGAAAAGGATTCTGAGTAAGAATACAGTACTTGTTCATATAGATGCTCTTCTTCTTGTCTCTATATAGAAATAAGTAGGGTCATCAGGGTGAGATGTGATGACCCACAGAGGGGCATTGCCAAGCCTGAAGGGCACTGACTTCTCATAGGCTAGCCTCCTTATGCACTTCAAAATCAGTATCTACTACCTAGTATCTCTCTTCCTTAGTCCATTTTCCACACAACTGATCAAGAAGCTTCTTAGGATAGCTTACAAATCAATCCTCTCTTTTTCATCTAAAATTTTTCATAGCTTGGTTCCAACATATTTTTCCAAAACGACTTCAAGTGGCACATTCTATATTCCCCTGTCAAACTGGCCTAATCACTGTTTCCAATAATTGTTATTCCATCTCCTATCTTGGGGTCCATTATACAAGCTGCCTCTCATTTTAGAATGTTTTCCTTCTTCATATATACCTCTAGCCATCCCTTACTCCCTTCAAGGCTCATCTCAAATGTTGGTTCCTAAACCACAGGCCTTTCCTGATCACCCCAGTTATTAAAGTTCTTCTTCCTTTTCCCTGCCTCCATTTGTATTTACTCTCTCTATATTTTAAATTTTACTTATCTGTATTTGTAAGAGAAAAACTTATCAATATCCTCTACCCCATGAGTAAATCAAGCAATACATTTTATTGAGTAAATGTTGTGCTAATTCTTGTTTTTGCCTTATCATTTATTAAATGTTTCATGTTTAGGAGTCAGTGGTATTACTATAACTGACTGAGTTTGAAAAAAAATGGGAAGCATAGTGGTGAGGAAGTTCGTAAAAGAGATGCATTTATATGTGTCCTTAAGATTTACAAAGTGTTTTATACATACTATCTCATTTGATTCTTACAACTCTGTGAGGTAGTTGGTGTTATCCCCATTTTACAGATGGGAAACTGAAAGTCACAAAGGTTAAGTGACTTGCATATGGTCACACAGATATTAAGTATCTGAGGCAGGATTTGAACTCCGGTCTTCTTAACACTTAAATCCATTGCTGGTTCCTAACTGAAAGCCTTTCCTGATCACTCCAGTTATTAAAGCTATTTTTTTTCCTTCCCCTGCCTTAACCAAAAGAGAGAGTCCCACGTCTCACCCAAGGGGAAATTGATTGGTCTTTACTGGGATAAATTAAGGATAGAGATACAATCAAGGTGCCAGCTCCTCCACATGTCACCTCCTTGCTGAATTCTTTACCTCCCCTCAGGGAACTCTCCCTCAAGAGAATCTGGAATAGATTCTTCTTTATCAAAGCTGGAAGCCAGGAGAACTAGGATCTCTCATCTCCCAACCTCTTGCTTCCCAATATTCACCAGTGAGGAAAGTCTTGAGCCCTGGTTACACCCATATGGAAATATGGCACTCATTCTCAATCATTTGGGGGCTCTTGACTAGTATTTATCATGGAGGAGAAAAGACTTAAAGGTGATAAGATAGCTATATTTAAAGGGTTGTTATATGGAGAAGGCATCAGAAATTCTACTAGACCACAGAGAACTAGTAGTTTCTAGTAGAACTGGAAACAGAGAGTGGAAATTGGAAAGAAGCAGATATAGGCTTCATATAAAGAATAGTTTTCTAAAAATTAGAGGTATGGAGTAGTGAAATATGGTGCCTTGGGAGATAATGGGCTCCCTCTCACTGGAGATTTTCAAGAAAAGGTAGGTATGTATTGTAATATGTGTATTCTGAAGCCCCCTCCAACTTGGTAATTTTATGAAATATAATAAATAAGTAAATCTACCCCTTTTTCTCTACCTATACCACTGTCTTTCAGGTCTTCATTGCTTCTCATCTAGATAGGCTATTATAATTTATTGCTAACTAGTCTCCTGACCTCCAGTCTGTCCATTCCTAGTCCCATATTTTATACAGCTGCAAAATAATCTTCCTAATGTAAACATTTGACCACAATGCCATGCAGCTATAATTAACTGAGTCAGTGATCTTTATTCAATAGATCCTCTCAGTGCATTTATTTGAGGGTAAGTTCTCTTAGTTCCTCAAAACCGTCTGCGTCCCATTTCATCATTTTTTTGAGAGGCTTTGTTTTTTCTCAAGGTGATTTAATTACTTTTCCTTACACAAATGTTCCTTTTCTACCTCTTTTCAGCAACTCAAATGTCCACGTATGAAAGGGGTTATGTCTTACATATATGAGAAGATAGAAAATGTACATGAGTTTTAAAGAATAGAAAAAATTGGGTTTCATCTATCCCTCAAACAGAGGAAGGGGAAGAGAAAATGGAGGAGGACAGGTACAGCTTTTCACCTCATCTCTGTGATGGAAAAATCCCAGCAATCAGTCCACTTTGGACATAGTCTCAACACAGAGGTGGGGAATCTGTGACCTTGAGACTACATGTGGTCTTCTAGGTCCTCAAGTGCAGCTCCATACTTGTTCTCCCTATAAAATAAACTTAACTTCTTCATTCCTGACAAGCAAAGGAATTCTGATTTGGCCAGAAGAACTTTATTCCTCAATGGGCTGAGAATTCAGTATCTTTCTCCATGTTGAAGAAAGGTACTGGGTTATACCAGAATGTTAGCAATACATCTAGAAAACCTGAGGCTATTTATTATTAAATATTCCCCAAATTCGAAGTTAGAATAACATTAGCTGGACTTGCTATGTGTCTTGAGTCCCTTTCCCAGAAATTTGGCATATTCACCAGTAGGTCAAAAGCAACTTTCCCACTTGCACTCAAGCAGGTTTATAGGCGTATTATACCCGAAAGGAAGTTTTATTTTGAACCCAAATAAATTAAAAGGTTACATTTTATGCAAACAGAAAGCTCCAAAAAGATATCTCTGTAGTCCTTGACAAAGGTTAAGTTTTCTTGCTGAGCCCCAGAGAAGGGAAATGACTTGTCCACTGCTACAAGATGAGATAGCCCAAAGCTGTAATTAAAAACTTCATGTCCCAGACTTCCAGTGCTCTTTCCACCACATCAGCCTGCTTCCCCTCTCATCGTAGCTCATGATCATTTTGTGGCAGATTGGTTTTTTTTTAATAGTCACTGCATGGTATTTATTGCTTGTACATGGTTCTCCACCACGTTCTGCCGGCTATCTTGGCCTTCACTCCCAGAACAAAAGGGATGATTATTGAGACATTTTTCTTGGTGATAATCTAATCAGGGAGGAATGTGTTAAACATTCTCACCTCCATTCCCATAAAGAGGAATAGTCAAATCTTATTCCTCTGATGCAAATCTCTGTCTTAACCTCATCTTGTTATCTTCCAGCCTTTCTAGACTGGAGTTAGGCACTCTTTTCAGGGACTGTTAGGATTTGCCAATTCCAGGAATTCTCAGATTTATCTCTGTGTTTAATTGCCCTTGTTAAGTTCCTTTGAAATATTTCTTCATGTTCTGTTCTGTGCAAAGGGACATGGTGAACTTAATTGAAAGCTGTTTATTATCTGAATGTAGTTAGAATAAGGGCTAGTTGATAAAGAATCCATTGTATGTAAATGCAAGATAGTCACCTGATGGGAAGGTGGTAGAAATGAATTAGAAAGGAAGGAAAGAAGAAAAAAAAAGAAAGAAAAGCAAGCAAGCAAGCAAGCAAGAAAGAAAGAAAGAAAGAAGGGAGAGAGGGAGGGAGGGAGGAAGGAAGGAAGGAAATCTTCTGTTTGAGGAAAACACAGCCATGAAAGTTAATCTTGCTGGTAATGGTTACATTGTATGATTATGATGTCCTTGGCTTCAGAAGGAGACAGAAAGATAGTCACAGAGAAGCCAGAGGGAATAACAAAGCTGTATTATTTAGATCCATCCAAAGAATTGGTTCTACTAAGCTGAAAAGGGTTGAAAACAACAGCTTTTAGTTTCATTTATCATTTGAAGAGTCTTTTAGTTTTTGAATTTCTGTAAAGATTTTAAGTGTGTCCCATCATATTTGACCAATGTAGCTCGTTAAGGATGGGAAGGCTCATCACCACTGGGTGATGGATTCATTGTCTACAGAAAACAATAAAAATGCAAAATGGTCCTCCCATAGCAAATTTCCCTACTTCTGCAGTGAATGGTGAAATAGCAGAAAAGAGAGGCATAAAATCACCATTTTGAGTCCATTTATACATATGGATTTAATTGTTGATATTCTAACATGAAACAACAAGGCATGGTGAATAGAGAGCTTGGCAGGAAGACCTCGGTTCAGGTCTCACATCTAACACATATTGGCTATGATATTTTAGGCAATCATTTAGCCTCTTAATACTCAGTATAGACAAATTATAAAACCATAAGTTGCACCAAAGATGCCAACCTGTGTTGCTAGAGTTTTCTCAGTAATAGAGTACCAATATCACATGTCCAATATCTTTTTCTATTCTAAAATGATATCTTTATCCAATGAGAGACAACTTGACATACTACTAGGGGAAATGAACCATGTTAGTATAGACATTCTCCCTATGAATCAGACTAGAAGACATAAAGAAGTTGCAACTAAATGGCAACAGGGATCATAGGTTCTTGGAGAAATGAAAGAGGAGTTTGCTCTTGTTTTCATAATGCACCCATAATGCATCATTTCATGGGCTACTTGGGCATAAAATCTTAGCAGGAGCAAAAATACCACCATAAAAAAAATTATAGGTTATATGCTTGTATTTGTCAGAGAGGACAAAAATGTGGAGAAATTGTGCATGGTATTTGTTAACAGCCTCTGCAGAGCCTGGAGACTGAATTCAACACATAATTTGATATTTGGTGAACAAGTGAAGTATAAAATAGAAATATACAAGCCAACGATATTCCACTTGTTAAGGAGGATGTCTTGCAAAGTCCCAATGAAATAGGGATTGCTTCTCATTTGTTAAGTTCTGCAGATGTTCTTATTTTCAGGAGATCTTATTATGCTTATTACTATCAAATCTCAGAACACTAGGAGGCTATGGGGCCTCCTAATAATCCACAAAGGAAAAAATAGTAAATAAAGATTGTATATTGTTCAAACTATAACATGTAATTGGATGGGTGTCCTATTAAATTAATTCACCACTACACATGTCTTTGACAGACAGATAAACATTCAAATAAATAAGGAGTTATATCCCATTTTTAAAAGGGAGGATAGTTGACTGAATTTCACTTGGGAAAATATATAGCATTATCAAGCATTCCAACCTATATCCTAACGCAAAAAAAATCTTTTGAAAACCAATATTATCCCTCTGATATTATATGACTGTGACTCATGGGATAACTTGATTTCTGAAAAACTAATACTGTGACTTGGAACACTGGTTCATTGTTGGTGGAGCTGTGAGCTGATCCAACCATTCTGGAGAGCAATTTGGAACTATGCCCAAAGGGCTACAGAAATGTGCATACCCTTTTACCTAGCAACACTGCTTCTGGGACTCTATCCCAAAGAGATCATAGAAATGGGAAAGGGTCCCACATGTACAAAAATATTTATAGCAGCTCTCTTTGTGGTGGCCAAAAACTGGAACTCAAGGGGATGCCTATCAATTGGAGAATGGCTGAACAAGTTGTGGTATATGAATGTAATGGAATACTATTGTGCTATGACAAATGATGAATAGGAAGACTTCAGGGAAGCCTAGAAAGACTTATATGAATTGATGCTGAGTGAAAGGAGCCGAACCAGGAGAACTTTATACACAGAAACAACTACAGTGTATGAAGAATTTTTCTGGTAAACTTAGTACTTCATTGCAATGCAAGGACTTAAAAAATTTTCAATGGACTCAAGGCAAAATGCCTTTCACACCCAGAGAAAAAACTATGGAGGATCTCAGATAGAAACAGACTATTTTCTTTTGTATTATGTTTTGAATTGTTTTATGGTTTCTCCCATTCATTTTTATTCTTCTATGCAACATGCATTTAATAGGAACGTAAATGTAGAATCTATATAAGATTGTACGCCATCTCAGGGAGGGAGGGAAGGAGTGGGGAATGAGGGGGAGGGAGTGGAAAAAAATCTATGATATATGGAAGTGATTATCGAACACTGAAAACAAATAAAATAATTCAATTAAAAAAAACTGAGTAGCCTGAAGGGCAATGGACAGAAATATGGTAGAAGCAAGTAGGTTGCAGCATATTACCAATGATAATTTAAAAAACGAGAAGCGGCTTTAAGGTCTTGTAGGGCTAATGCAATATTCACAGCACCTTCCTGCTCTACTCTTTCCTGTTCTATTCATTCAGCAAGCTCTCCCTGCCACAGACTCATATGACTCAGGCTTTCATGTGACCTGACAAATCATATGAGCTTCTTAGTGACTAGGAAAGATCTTCCTATTTAAATTACCTTTACAGGTCTTTGTTCAGAAAATGTATGATAGGAAAAGGAAGCAGACTGGTCATGTAGTAAAAGAAAGTACAGATGCACTGGTACCTATGAATATGCCTGAGAAAGGCCTTCATCATGTTAGACAGATATTCTTTGAAGAATTCATGGTGGTTGATGAGTAATCACACAGGATGAAAAGGCATGGATGGATTAAGACCTACATGACTTGTGGGAGAACCAAATGAAGTGACAATCACTAAAATCACAAAAGTATAATCCTGGCAAGGCCATTCATAGTATGTTGGCCAAGGTGGAGAAAAGGCTTGAGCAACTCCAAAGCTGGCAAAAAGTCAATGGCATATTTTTGGTGCTGAGTTGATAGCTCAGAACTATCTTTGGAAAAGAATGACTTTAAAATAATAGAGACACATAGGTGAAGTCCCTTCAATTGAACTGTGTATTGTCTTCCTTCTTTAGATTATAAGCTCCTTGAATACAGAGGCTGTCTTTCTTTTTCTCATTGCTTAGCACATTGCCTGGTACATAGTAGATACTTAGTAAATTTAAACTGGCTGACAAAGGAAACCAGTTATCTTGAAATACAATTATCAGAATTTTTTAAAAAGTTCATGGACCTCAGGTTAAGAACATTAATTTCTTTAATGTTTACATTTTGCTGTTGAAATAAGTAACTAGATTTTTTAAAATGAAAAATATAATTGAGTGCAAAAGCAAGTTTATTAAAACCACATAAATCGTTAGCATTTCTGTATATTATGAATAAAACTAAGTAGAAAGAGATGAAAACAGAAATTGAATTTAAAATAACTACAAAACATATAAAAACGTGGGAGTCCACCTACCAAGATATACATAGGAATTATACGAATTCAACACAAAACACTGTTTACAGAGATAAAGACAGACCTAGGTAGCTGGAACAATAATAATTGCTCATAGAGTAGAGCCAATATAATAAAAATGATAATACTGCTTAAACTAATTTACCTATTCATAGTCAAATTACCAAAGGATTATTTTGAAGAACTAGAAAAAATGGTAACAAAATTGAAATGGAGGAACAAAATGTCAAAAATATCAAGTAAAATAATGAAAAAAGAGGGTAGGAAAGGAGCCCAACAGCACCACATCTCAAGCTATACTATAAAACAGTAATGACCAAAATAATTTGTTGGTAGATAAAAAATAGAAAGGTAGACCAGTAGAATAGATTAGGCATACAACATACAGAATCAAACAAACTTGGTAACCTAGCGTTCAATAATAAGGACCTTCGTTATTGGGGTAAGACTCATTATTTGACCAAAAAAACCCCCCAAACCTTCCAGGAATACTGCACAGTAGCCTAGCAGAAGTTAGGTGTAGACTAACATCTTACATCCTATGCTAAAATAAGTTCCAGAGCAACCATGATCCAGATATAAAAGGTAATAACATAAACAAAGCAGAGGAGCAAAAAGAAGAAATTACCTTTCATATTTTAGGATAAAGAGACTAAGCAAAGGACACAGAGAATCACTGAGATAAAATTGACAATATTGATTACATATAATTAGAAAGTTTTTGTAAGAACAAATCCAATCCAGTTAAAGTTTGAAGGAAAAGAGTTTACTGAGGGGGAAAAATCTTTGCTACAAGTTTCTCTGATAAGGATTTCATTTGCAAGATTTATAAGGAACTGATTTAAATTTACAAGAATAAATGTCATTCTTTGATTGATAAGTGGTTAAAGGATATGAATAAGCAGTTCTTAAGGGAAGAAATCTAAGCACTCTATAGCCAAAAAATACTTCAGATCAATTGTTATTAGAGAAATGCTATTAAAGTAACTCTGAGATTCTTCCTCATATATATAAGATTGGTAAAGTTGACAAAAATAGGAAGATGACAAATGTTGTAGGCACTCCAGGAAAACAGGCACTTGATGTGCTTTTGGCAGAGCTATGATTGGTACAGCTATTGTGGAAAGTAACTTGGAACCTTGTTAAAAAAAAAAATTGCTAAATTGTGCATGCCTTCTGACCCAGGGATATTAGGCCTATATAACAAAAGAGATAAACAGGAGAAAGTCCTATTTGTTCCAAAATATTTATAGCAATTCCTTTTTGTAGTGAAAAAAATACACTAGAAACAAAGATGGTGTCTGTTAATTGGGGAGCAGGTGAACAAGTTACATAACTGAATGTGATGGAATACAATTGAGCTATAAGATATGAAGATGGTTTTAGAGAAACCTAAGACGATTTGTATGAACAGATGCCAGGTGAAGTGAACAGAACCAGAAGGGTAATTTATAACGTAACATCAACATTCTGAAAGATTTAAGAACTCTGAAAAACACAGTAATCAGTCACAATTCCAGAGGACAGATGATGATGCTAGCCACTGCAACAAAGGAGGTATGATGGGCTATTAGCTCATGCAGAATTAGACACATAGTTTTGGTTGTGGCCAATGGAGCTATTTATTTTGCTTGCCTATATTGTTACAAGGGTTTGTGTTTTTTTTTTTCAAGTGAAGAGGGAGGAGGGGGAAAAGTGGAAAGGAAAAACAATGTTTGATAATTGTAAAAAAAAAACCCAACAAAAAAAAGAAAAGAAAAGCAAGGTTATTGTTCTTCTTTGTTAATATAATGCCTGACTCTTTAGGCCCAAGGCAGGATTGGTGTGGTAGAAAGAACACTGAATTTGGAGCCAGAAAACCTGGATCCCAATCCAAATTCTACTACTTGTTGCCAAGTGACTTTAGGCAAGCCACTTCACTTTTCTGGGCCTCAGTGTCCTCATATGAGGGCCTTGGACTTGACGATCTCTAAAATCCTTTCCAACTCTAAATTTTATTATCATCTGGTTCTATAAACACCTCTAGTATTCTTGCTTCTCCACTGGCTACTTGGTCTGCTTGTTTTATCACTCCTTCTAGGAACACCTTGACCTCTGGTTTACCCTCTGTTTATTCTTTGACTTATTTGCTAATTCAAATTTGAAATGTGCTTTGTCTCTGTGTCTCAATTTCTGGCCACCAGTCACAGCCTGTCATGGGACGAGTAAGATATAGCCAGAAATGGTTCACTTACTTCTCAGTTGCCCTGAGGCTTGGTAAATGAGAGTGATGCTTAGGACGCTTAACTGAGATTATCTTCATGAGTATGTCTAAATTGAACTGGACTTTGCCTACTTGTGTGCTCCACCTGGTGGGGACCTAGAAATACTAGTTCCCTGAAGAGGAGGCCATTAATATGGTGCCTGGGCAAATGAATGCACCAGTTGTTTTGATTCAATGCTCAATTTGCCTGTGCCTTGTAAACTCAAGCTGTGGATACACAATAAATGCTAAATCAATCCACCAAATGCAGAATTGCATTTTCATCCTTCTCAGAGTGATTTCTAGCCCTAACATAGCTGGAACAGCTACAGTGGTAGTTATTCCACAGTGATGTAACCATAGTTGTAAATTTTTATTGTTTTTTACATGGTAAGAAAAACAAATGGAAGCAGTTCTCTCCTCCCATTAAATTAGTCATTTTAGGCTCTCATCCTGGAGTTATGTATTATCATTAGACACTGAGATGAGTTAACCACATAGTGAAATCTCCTTACTTAAAGATCTTTCAGCGTGGGACACTCACCATTTGCCTTACATCACAGAATTATAGTCTTAGGACTGGAGGAGACCTCAGAGGTTGGTAATTACAGTTCACTTAGTTAACAGATGAGAGAACAGAGTCCCAGGGTGGTTAAGTGACTTGCCCAAAGTGACATAGGCATACCCAGCAGAGGTAGGATTTAAACCCACATCCTCAGGTTCCAAACTTGTATTTTTTTCATTTTGGGGGCTGGAGGCTGGAAAAGAGATGCTTTTGAAGGTGTGGGGAAAGGTGGCAGAAGGGGCAGGGGAAGGGAAGGGAGGAAGGAATCAAGCATTAGGGGCCAACCATCTGCCAAGATCCTGACGATAGCCCTATGAAGTAGCTGTTGTCATTATTCCCATTTTACAGTTGGGGATACTGAGGCTGAATTAAGGAAGTTAAGGAAGGTTATCTGGCATGTGTGATGAGGGTCATCCAGCTGGTAAGTAGCTAAGTCTGGATTTGAACTCAGACCTTTCTGATTCTAGGCCCATTGTTTTAATCCCTGCACCACCTAACTTACAAGACAAAAAAAAAAATCAACTAACTAAACAACAAAATAACCAGACTATGATGAAACTATGGAAGCAGATCACTCTACTGAAGAAGTAAAGGGAACTGCCTATGAGTTCCAAAACTATGTGGTCATCCCAGGAAGATGCCAACTCTATGGAGATTCCACCTGGCAACTTTTCCTATAAGTGCTGCTGTTCCTACCTTCTCAGCAAGCACATCTACAGAAGACTCAGAAGAGAAAGTTTTGGATACCAAAATCCTTGGCACTATCGAATGGCTCAAAATACAGAAATAGATGGGGTTTTATCAGTGGAAATGACAATATAGAATTTCCTTTCCTCTCATTCTCTTTTTAAACCTTTACAGCACGACTTCTGACCTCATCATTCAACCAAAACTGCCCCCTCCAAAGTTGCTAACAATCTCTTACTTTCCAGATCCTATGGATTTTCTTTTTAGGGGGGATGAGGAAGGCAATTGGGGTTAGGTGACTTGCCCAGCTAATAAGTGTGTGAGGCTAGATTTGAGCTCAGGTCCTCCTGACTCCAGAGCCAGTGCTCTATCCACTGTGCCACTTAGCAACCCCTTCATCGACTTTTCTTATTGCTCATTCTTCCTGACCTCTCTGCGGACTTTGATGTAGTTGATTACTCAATTCTCCTTTATATTCTCTTCTCTCTAGTTTCCGTCACTATTTTAACTGGTTTTGCTCCTACCTATGTGACTGATCCTTTTCCGTTTTCTTTGCTGGATCTTCGTTCACCTTGGGGTTCCCCTAGGACCTGAGCCCTCTTTGTCCTAGGCCTTCTTCTCTTCTTCCTCTGTATTATTTCACTTGATGATCTCATCAGCTCCCATAGATTCTACAACCTCTATGCTGACAGTTCTCAGATCTACTTATCCGGCCCTAACCTCTCAGTTGATCTCCATTATCCCATCTCCATCTGCCTCATAGACATCTCAAACTGAATGTCTCATAATCATCTTAAACTCAGCATGTTCAAAAATGAACTCATCTTTTCCCCCCAAACCTCCCCTTTTCCAAATTCCCTTTTACTATTGAGAATATTACCATCCTCCCAGTCACTCAGGCTTGCACCCTATAAATAGCATCTACCTCCTGGAATGATTTCAAAGATAAAAAGAAATAATATTTATACTTTGCAAACCTTAAAGTGCTATAATAATATCTATTATTTTTAGTACTACTATTATGGTTAAGATTGTTTATTATAATTTATTGCTTATTATTTTTATAATTGTTGTTTATTATCATTATACAACTTTTACAAACTCATATAGGTGATAAGTAGTAAAGCCAGGACTTGAATGCAGGCTTGCTGGTCCTGGCTTTTTCTGATGGACAACACTGCCTCCTTGTCATCATAATGTGCTCTTTCACTTAGCGCTGACAGGTCCTAGAAAGGCACAAGGCTTTGCTGAAAAAGCAATGTTCCTTAGCCATTTAACATATAAGGAAAATAGAGGGACAGAGTTCTGCAAAAGTTGTTTTCTATCCAAGATATGTCAGCGAAACAGTGGGATTATATCACTTCTCTGTGTCTCGGTTTCCTTATTTATAGAAATAATAGCTAGTATTTATGCAGTATCTTAAAGTTTGCAATGCACTTTACAATGCCTCATTACAGCCCACACCAGTCCTGGGAGTCAGGTACTACTATTACCTCCATTTTTACAGCTGAGGAAACTGAGGCTCAGAGTTGTTAAATGACTTCCCCAGGGTCCCACAAATAGTAAATATCTGAGGCAGGATTTGAACTCATGTCTTCTTAACTTTGGATTCAGCACTCCACTCACGGTCATTTGGGGTCCAGAAGAGTACAAAATAAGGATACTATCTATAGTATCTACTTCACAGGGTTGCAGTAGAGCCTAAATGGGATAATATATCTTAAACACTTTCATAGCCTAAACCACTATTTAGTCAACAGGCCACCACGAGTCATCTTGACTTATGTCCTGCCCCAGAAGTGTGACTGATGACTGTTCACGAGTGAGTTTCTCTTGAAGCCTCCATTTGTGAAGAGGCAAGCCTTCATTCCCCTCCAAGCCTTGGACTTTAAAATATGTGGGGTACTTTCATCCCCTCCCTCCACGTTTCAGTTTCCTCTTATGTGTTGTCTTTTCAGGCCCCTTGAAGGAACATGCCTTCTTATTGTTTGTATTTGTATCCTCAGCACTTAGCACAGTGCCTGGCACCTATAGAAGGTGCTTCATGTTAACTGATTGATTTTCGGTTCTGGAGACCTAGAGGGCGATCCCTAGCATATCGTGTGAGAGCCTGATGAGAGGGAATGCACAATAGGCACAAAGGTAAGGCAGTCAATGGATACATTTCAGTCTGCACTATTATAGGGTGTACCAGTTGAGCATTTCTCTGGGAAAATGTGGTTTGAGTTTCAAATAACATACATGTTATACATACATATACACATACATACATGTATACATATGCACATATGTGAAAAATGGTTATAGTTTTAAAATGACACATATCTATAGGTGCTATTTTCAAATCGAGGACCACCTATTGTCCAGTTAAAAATGTCAGTATACCATTGTGCTTTAGTAACTGTAACTTTCAACACACTTCTGAAATCTAATTTTAAAATTCTGATGTGTACAAAATGCAGAATTCAAAAAGCATGTGAAGTAAATTCTGTAACTGTTTCTAAATCTATTTGTGAGTAATCTTGAGTAATTTACCAGTCCTAACAAAGGTGAGGCAGAAGATACACATAGTAAACATGTTTTGCAGAAAGCTTGTTTGAACAAAGAATATAAAACACAATGTGAACATTTTCATTTTAATAACTTGTTATCTCTTCTTAAGAAAGACATGCAGATTTTTGAGATGCTTTTTTTGTTATTGTTGTTGGTAGTACCAGCAGTGGTATCTGGATTCTTCAGCAAAAATATAAAAATAGTGTCTAAACAGATGTAGACAACAAAAAATTGCAAAGAAAGGAGGAGGGAATAAGAGAAAGGAAACCAGAAAAATGATGTATAATTAAAATACTGCTCCCTCCAGTGATGTGAGGCAAAGCAGACTTCAAAAGGTTCAGAGCAAAGAAATAATTGCATATGCTTTATTCCCAGGAGTATCAAATGGGACTGATGAGCTATCACAATCTCAGGATTTCTAGATTTCATCCAAGTATGAAGGCAATGTGGGCTTTTTAAAAAATATGCCCTTATTGGTTTTAAGTAAGATCATGGACTAAAATATTACATCTAATGCACAGACTTAGTCTAATGGATGACTGGTTTCTCAATCTTAGCACAAAGGATGTTTCATCCTTTAATTATTTCTTTGGCTTCTGAATTCTTTCCTTTACCCAGTAACTCTTGATAGTTCACTGTCTTAGGAAGATTATGAGAATCACCTGGCAGGATAAGGTGCCAGACACTGAAGTCCTTGCTCAAGTTGAACTGCCAAGTATTCAAACTATGCTTCAGAGAGCTCAACTCCAATGGGCTGGCCACGTTGTTCGAATACAAAATGTATGCTTGCCATTTTATGGAGAACTTGCATGGGGCAGGTGATCACATGGTGGTCAGAAGAAACAATACAAGGACACTCTCAAGAACTTTGGATTTGACTGTGCAACATGGGAGACACTGGCACAGGACCACTCAGCATGGCATGCGCACGTAAGAAAAGGTGCTGTGCTCTTTGAGCAAAGCAGAGTTGAGACAGCACAAAGTACATGCAGGATGCACAAATTTGGGATATCCACCCCAAATATTCGAACAGATTATCTGTGCCCAACCTATGGTAGGGGATTCGAGCTCATATTGGTTTGATCAGCCGCTGAAATTTCACTTTATAGTGATTTCATTTTGGTCTTCTTCGAAGATGAAGGACAACAACCAAACAACTCTTGATAGTGAAGTATCACTTAGAGTCTTTCGGTATGTTATTTTCCTTTGCTAATATTGATGCAAAGATCACCACTACAGGAAAACATTGCCCCTTGGCTGTAACTACTACCTTCTGAAAGTGGAATGCAGAACCCAATTTGACTTTAAGATCACTTTCCCAGGGCTTTCCTCACTTTTTCTTCACTTGGACTTTCCTTCACTACCAGTGGTGGCAGTAACATGGAGGTGGTGGGCAATCAAAATGCTGATTTCTGATTGTTTTATGATGAATAGAATTTCTATCCATGAATCTCTGTGGGAGTTTATAGAAGTAGGCAATAAATCAGTGTGGATGGTATTCAGGTGAAACTGTTGTATTCAGTCATTTTAAAAATAGGCAAATGGAGAAAAAAGAACACTAATCTTTTCTTTCTTATAGAATTAGCTCTTTGTGCTGGGTTTAAAATGGCATCGAAATAACTGTTTGGTGCCAAAATTAGAAGAAAAAAAAACGCTGATAAAAGGAAGGAGCTTTGAGATTACCACAGCAATGGAAGAGATTATTGATGTGTGTTTTACTTTGACAGAGGCAGGACCAAGATTTCATCTATTAATTGCATTAGGATGTAGGGCTAGATATTACTCGGAATCCTCTAAATGGCTAAAAAACCAGGTAGTAGTATAGACTCAAACTGTCCCAGCAAGTGTTTCCAGATGCTTCATCCATACAGAGAATTCCCAGTTTGGAAACTACCTTTGACAATGTAGTTCATCACCCTCTCTGTAATTTGTAATCTTGGGGGACCACTAAAAGTGCTGGGAATTAGAGGCAAGATCAGTCAGCCAGGACCTGGCTCCAAGGCCAACTCTATCCATTTTGCTGTGGCTCCTTTTTATCTAAGGGTGTAGATAATACCAACAATCATCCATAACTTATCTGGCTCATCCCATTGAGACTCCCAGTCTTCTTACCAACTTCTATGATGCAAAAAGATTCCTTGTTCATATATAGGTTTGAGTACATTTCTTGAGCAAAAAAAAAAAAAAGCTCCAGTTCTCCAAGTCCAAAGTCACTGAGCCGAGCTATTCCTTTCAAAGTTTGTAGTTTCAATTCCCCCTACTCTGTCTTACTTTCCTAGTTCTCACACATTCAGCATAAATAACATTTTTAGGAAAGCACTCTCCAGTATCCTCCTTTCAAAGGACAAGGGGAGGACAGAATTGTCTTACCATCCTGCTCCTGAAACAGCTGGCACTTGGGCTGCTTCCCAGGTATTTTAGTGTCCTTCTAGGTGAAGCCCTGATGAATGCTTAGGCTGTTGGTGGTAGTTGTCCAAACAAACGGAGAGACTGACATCCTTGTCCTCATTCCACAGCTATCTTGGCAAATAAAAACTCCCCAGAACTTAGTCTGCTTTGACTCTTTTCCTATTAAAGTTCTTCATTGTCTTTCCAAATTGCATTCTCATAGTGAGAAATCATACGATCCTAGGTAAATGCCATTAGTTTAAATGACTCTGGTAATTCAACTCTCCACTTTTATTTAAGGCCTGTGGATGGCAAAGAAATGCAGAGGAAAGGAAAAACCAGGCCACACTGAGGTTACTTATAGTTGTAAAAATTACTGGCAGACAAACAAGTCTATTGGTAACACAGATCTCAATGATAAATGAAAACAGAAATTCAGCAAATAGTTATTTAAAACATTCTTAAGTTCTGGAGAGGGACAGCTTAAAAAGGACATAATTGCTACCTTCATGGGGCTTACTCTCTATTTTAGGGGGATAATACATAAATATTACTAGAAGAAATAATACATGAAAAGTTCATAAGAGAGACAAAAACAAAATGCAGGGGCAGGGAGGGAGAGGGGAGAAAGGCCATTACCAACTGGAGAAAAGTTTTCTGAGGGAGATAGTATTTCCACTGAGGATATAAAGGAATTCAATAAGCAGAGATGACATTCCAGGCAAAGATAGAGAGGCAGCAAAGATCACGCAAGGGCAGGAAGAATTCAGTTTGACTAGATTTTAAAGTGCATAGAGAGGAACATATTGATGAACTTGGAAAAGGAGAGTGGTGTCAGATTAAAAAGGACCCTGGGTTCAGTGTGAAAGAGCTTAACTTTTATTTGGTACGTGTTATGTAATCACTGAACAATAGTTAAAATGGGGAAGAGAATGGAAGAAGGCAAGACCTATAAGGATGCTACTTTACTGCTCCATGTGAATGATAATGGCCTTGGTCACACTTGTGGCTGCAAGGAGGGAATAGACAGGAGAGTAATTGTGAAGGTAGGAATGATAGCACCTGTTGACTTACTGCCTATTAGAGGTGAGGGAAAGAAAAGAGTCAGAGAGTCCTGAGAATTCAAAGTTCTGCTTTATGGATTACTGTTCTCTTGATTGAGCAATCTGGAAGTATAAGATGAACTATAAATTGAATGACTTTTCTTTTTTTTTTTAAATTTTTAAATTTTATTTTTTAAATGTTTACTTATTTATTTTAAGTTTTCAACAATCATTTCCCCAAAGTTTTGAGTTTCAAATTTTCTCCCCATCTCTCCTCTCCCCCCCATCCCGTGACTCCTTGCATTCTGATTACCCCTTCCCTCAATGTACCTTCCCTTCTATCACACCCCACCCTTCCCTCATCCCTATCTTCTCTCTTTTCTTGTAGGGCAAGATAGATTTCTATACCCCATTACCTGTATTTCTTTCTTCCCAGTTGCACGCAAAAACAATTCTCAACATTCTTTCAAATACTTTGAATTCCAACTTCTCTCCCTTTCGCCTTCCCCCCCCATCCCCACTGAGAAGGTAAGCAATTTAATATAGGCAATATATGTGTTTTTTTTTAAATATAAATTTATTTATTTAACTTTTTACATTCATTTTCACAAAATTTTGGGTTCCAAATTTTCTCCCCATTTGTCCCCTTCCCCACCCCAATACACCCAGCATTCTAATTTCCCCTATCACCAATCTGCCCTCTCT
>CM053769.1:555382221-555455580 GCA_028658325.1 Potorous gilbertii
ATGAGAGATAATTTACCCCATTCCATTTCACCCTCTCTCCTCCCACTACATTTCTCTTTTACCGTTTATCCTTGATTTCTTTTAAGATATGATCCCATCCTATTCAATTCACTCTGTGTTCTCTGTCTCTGTGTGTGCGTGCATGTGTGTATGTGTGTGTGTGCGTGTGTGTGTGTGTGTGTTATGTGTGTGTGTGTGTAATCCCATCAACTACCCAGATACGAAAAGTTTCAGGAGTTACAAATATTGTCTTTCCATGTAGGAATGTAAACAGTTCAACGTAAGTTCCTTATGACTTCTCTTTGTTGTTTACTTTTTCATGCTTCTCATTCTTGTGTTTGAAAGTCAAATTTTCTTTTCAGCTCTGGTCTTTTCATCAAAAATGCTTGAAAGTCCTCTATTTCATTGAAAGACCATATTTTCCCCTGAAGTAGTATACTTAGTTTTCCTGGGTAGGTGATTCTTGGTTTTAGTCTCTTATGAACTTTTCATGTATTATTTCTTCTAGTAATATTTATGTATTATCCCCCTAAAATAGACTGTCCCTCTCCAGAACTTAAGAATGTTTTAAATATTTGCTGAATTTCTGTTTTCATGTATCATTGAGACCTGTGTTACCAATAGACTTGTTTGTCTGCCAGTAATTTTTACAACTATAAGTAACCTCAGTGTGGCCTGGTTTTTCACTAAGAAGTAATGGTCTATAGTCTTATTTTTTTCCCTTTTAGTGGCATTTTCTCAGTCATTTACTTGACTTTTGAGTCCTTTATCAAGTGGAGAGTATACTCTGGGTATCTGTAAGTTCTCAGTTCCTCCAAGGTGGCACAATCAAGGGAGAGGAGTTTACTCCTCTCCTGGCCTGCACTCCAATCTGGGAGCAACCACAAGCTTTTCTGTCCAGGATCTGCAAGTAGGATTCCCTCTCCAGAGCCTCCATCTGCTCCACCAAGCCAGTGCTCTTCCTCACCCCAGGACTGCCACTCAGGACTGACACCCAGATCAGCTGCTCAATTCCCCCAAGGTCTTTAGCCTGAGGGCTCCAAAAGAGGAGGCTGCTGCCACAGTGGCTGCTACCCTGGGTCAGGGCTAGGGGTGGACACTGTTCCCTTCTCACCTAGGTGAAAGAGCTTTCTTTCTGATCTTTGAAGCTGTCTTTGGCATTTGTGGGTTGAGAAATCTGGGAACTGCAGCTACTACCTGTGGTTTCCACACCCTGAAGCCTGCTCCAGTCTTGTCTGTGCCACGTGGGCAAGGCTGGGTTGTGCTCTGCTCTGAACCTGGTGCAATAGACCTTTCTTGTTAGCCTTTCCAGGTTGTCTTGGGTTGGAAATCTCTTTCACTCTGTCATTTTGTGGCTCCTGCTGCTCTAGAATTTGTTTAGAGTCAATTTTTACAGTATTTTATGGGCTATGGGAGTAAACCTAGAGCAGGTCCATCCTTCTACTCTGCCATCTTGGCTCTCCCACCCCCTCATAAAAGATACTTGTACATGTTTGAAGACAAAAGGAAAAGAGCTAATGGGTAGGAGAGATAAATTTTGATTGACTGAAGACTCATTTCCTCATTTCTATTAATCCTTTGTCTCATGACTACTCAAATCACTAAATGATTAAACAATTATGGTAATTAATTGGATATCCCATTGGGTTGTTACTATTCAGATTTCTTAGAGTGAGTTTCCTAGTCATATCTAAACTTTTAAAAATCTGCATATTTTCATGGAATTTACATCCAGATGCAAATTATACAATATATCTGCCAGCAAAGGTAGAAGAAAAATATTTTACAATTCAATTTACCAAACTTTTCATTCACTGAAGTCTCATCTGTGGTTACAAACTTATACATAAGCTCTGGAAAGTTCTGTCAAGCTGGAAATGCATTCAGTGTCAGTAAAGCAACGAATTGTGTGTCTGTTGTGCAAGCATTAACCTCATTGCATGTAGAGAAGCTCATCTTCAGAAGACACATAGGATGTTGGAGATGGAAATCTCTGCCTTGGTACTGGTTGGACTAGATAACATCTACATTATCCTTCTAACTCTGTAGTTCTATGTCACTATTAAGCTCTCTTTTAGGGAAATCTTCCATTGGTATCACTGACATATACTTTTTAAACACATGTATGGTCCAAATAAATGAACATGAAGGACAAAAATTACAGTTAAAATAGTGAATAAAATAGTTTCTTTTATTAATTTTAGAAATTATTTTGGCTTATACCTTGTTCACCAATTAACCTATTTTAAAATATTCATTTGACAAGTAGTTTATGGAATAGATATTATACTTTAAATTCACCTCCTTTAAAACTATTTCAAGATTAGTATTTAGTTCTACAATATCAAGAAAGATTCGAGCATTCAATTTTGTCATTGTAACCCTTAGTGCCAGATATTTAACACAAAAAAAGAATGGTCACATTCTTTTAAAATGGTACATTTTAGAATTCCCCACCACTTTTGCTATTCTGATTCAACTATCTGTCAAATCTTTTCAATAATGTTCTTATTTCATTATTTTTCTATTGACTTCTTCCTCAAGAAATATCAGTGTGGTGATTAAAAGAATTTTCATGATCTCATGATTCTCCTGATACAAATATAACCAGGGTGAGGACACTGAGGCTTTGCCCCGAGCATCAGATTTCTAAGATATTAATGGTACTTGAAGTCCTTCATACCTTGAGAGGGCAAGGTGGGAGGGGGAGGAGAAACAGGGTTTATAAACTAGTTTTCAAGTATAATTGTTGTTGTAGCAACAACAATAACAAGTGTAATTATTTAAAATAGGAAGCTACCAAACAGAAGGCTAAGATAATCTCTTCCTCTGCCTACTTCTCCCAGTCTCCCACGCCTGTTTATGCTACTGTCCTAGAGTCTCTGTATCTATACTCCCATCATACAGTGATACCCCATCCCCCACTTTGACTAAACTGAAGGCCTCCTTCATACTTCTTGCCCAGAGTTCCGTGTGTGGTACTTGCCCTATGCTCAAAAATAGCTAGTTGCAGCTCTGGGTGCAAGTTTTGCCAGTCATATCTTAGGGATTTGGTAGCATCTTGTTTGTAGAGGAACATGCAAAGAAAATTTTCCTTTAAAGAAGACATTCAGGGGGCAGAGCCAAGATGGCAGAGTAGAAAGACACACATATACTAGTTCTTTCCTCCAGCCCATAAAATACATGTAAAAAATGATTCTCAACAAATTTTAGGGCAGCAGAAGCCACAGAATGACAGAGTGAAAGAAATTTCCAGCCCAAGGTAACCTAGAAGGTTGCCAGGAAAGGTCTATCACATGGAGTGGACTGCAGCCCAGCCTTGGCCACATGGCAGGCACTGGGAGGAAAAGGATAGGAATAGGCCTCGGGGGTGGAATCCCCAGCAGCAGTGGAGGTTCTCAGATACCTCATCACACAAATGCCAAAGACAACTTCAAAGGTCAGTAACAGGGCTTTTTCAACGGGGTGAGAAGCCAGCAGGGTCCTCACTTAGCCCTGCCCCAGGCAGTGGCAGTGGCAGAGGCAGTAACAGCAGCAGCAGTGGCAATGTTCATTTGTGGAGCACTCAGCCTAAAGCCCCAGGGGGAATTGAAAAGTTGATCTAAACCTCAGCCCTGAGCACAATCCTGGGGTGCGGCAGAGCTTGGGGTGGTTGTGGAGTGAGAATTCTACTATTCTCATATTCTGCGTAGAAAAGTTTTTGGCTGCTCCCAGACTAGTCCACAGGCCTGGAAAGGAGTAAACTCCTCTTCCTGTGCCACCTTGGAGGAAGTGAGAACTTACAGGTCCTCAGAGTAGAGTCCTCCTCTTGACAACGGACTCAAAAGTCAAATAACTGGCTGGGAAAATGCCCAAGAAAGGGGGAAAAATAAGACTCCAGAAGGTTGCTTTCTTGGTGAACAGGTATTTTCTTCCATCCTTTCAGATGTGGAAGAACAATGCTTACCATCAGAGGCCTCCAAAATAAATATGCAATGGCCTCAGGCCAGGAAGAGCTCCAAAAGGATTTTGAAAATCAAGTAAAACAGGTGGAGGAAAAATTGGGAAGAGAAATGAGGGTGATACAAGAAAATCATGAAAACCAAGTCAACAGCTTGCTAAAGGAGACCCAAAAAAATGCTGAAGAAAATAACACCTTGAAAAACAGGCTAACTCAATTGGCAAAAGAGGTCTAAAAAGTCAATGAGGAGAAGAATACTTTAAAAAGCAAAATTAGTCAAATGGAAAAGGAGGTTCAAAAGCTCACTGAAGAAAATAGTTCTTTAAAAATGAGAGTGGAGCAGATGGAAGCTAATGACCATATGAGAAACCAAGAAATTACAAAACAAAACCAAAAGAATGAAAAAATGGAAGATAATGTGAAATATCTCATTGGAAAAACAACTGACCTGGAAAATAGATACAGGAGGGACATTTTAAAAATTAGAGGACTACCTGGAAGCCATGATCAAAAAAAGAGCCTAGACATTATCTTTCATGAAATTATCAAGGAAAACTACCCTGATATTCAAGCACCAGAGGACAAAATAAATATTGAAAAAAATCTACTGATCACCTCCTGAAAGAGATCAAAAAAGAGAAACTCAAAGGAATATTGTGGCCAAATTCCAGTGTTCCCAGGTCAAGGAGAAAATATTGCAAGCAGCTAGAAAGAAACAATTCCAGTATTGTGGAAATACAATCAGGATAACACAGGATCTGGCAGTTTCTACATTAAGGGATCAAAGGGCTTGGAATATGATATTCCAAAAGTCAAAGGAACTGGGATTAAAACTAAGAATCACCTATCCAGCAAAACTGAGTATAATCCTTCACAGGAAAAAAATGGTCATTCAATGAAATAGAGGACTTTCAAGCATTCTTGATGAAAGGACCAGAACTGAATGGAAAATTTGACTTTCAAACACAAGAGTCAAGAGAAGTATGAAAAGGTAAACAGGAAAGAGATATCATAAAAGACTTTCTAAAGTTGAACTGTTTACATTCCTACATGGAAAGAGAATATTTGTAACTCTTGAGACTTTTCTGAGTATTTGGGTAGTTGGAAGGAATATACATATAGACAGAGGGCACATGGTGAGTTGAATAGTAAGGGATGATACCTAAAAAAAATAAAATTAAGGGGTGAGAGAGGAATATATTGGGAGGAGAAAGGGAGAAATGGAATGGGACAAATTATCTCTCATAAAAGAGGCAAGAAAAATCTTTTTCAATGGAGGGGAAAAGTGAGGAGGTAAGAGGGAAAAAGTGAAGCTTACTCTCATCACATTTGACTTCAGGAGAGAATAACATGCATACTCAATTTGGTATGAAAATCTATCTTACACTACAGGAAAGTAGGGGAGAAGGAAATAAGTGGAGTGTGGGGGGGATGACAGAAAGGATGGCAAATGGGAGGAGGGAATAATTAGAAGTAAACACTTTTGGGGAGGGACAAGGTCAAAAGAGAAAATGGAATAAATGGGGAGCAGGAGGGAAATATAGTTAGTCTTTCACAACATGAATATTATGGAAGTCTTTTGCATAACTACATGTGTATAACCTATATTGAATTGCTTGCCTTCTCAGTGGGGATGGGTGAGGAGGGAGGAAGGGAGAGAAGTTGGAACTCAAAATTTTAGGAATGAATGTTGAAAGTTGTTTTTGTATGCAACTGGGAAATAAGGAATATAGGTAATGGGATATAGAAATCTATTTATCTTGCCCTACAAGAAAAGAAAGGAAATGGGGATAAGGGAAGTGAGGAGTGTGATAGAAGGGAGGGCAAATTGGGGGAAGGGGTAATCAAATTATATGGTATCTTTTGGTGGGGGAAGGGAGAGAAGGGGAGAAAATTTGGAACTCAAAATCTTGTAGAAATGAATGTTGAAAACTAAAAATAAGTAAATTTTTAAAAAAGTATCTTTTATTGTGAAAAAGCCTTCATTTCATACTGTTGTCCCCTTTACCTACCATTGGCAAAGCAAAATTGACAACAGGGAAATACCCTGAAGCTTCAGGATGTAAATGCCCAACAGAAAGAATACATACTCATTTTTCCTTCATTAAAGCTACATGTATCACTTCATTATAACCACCATAATCATTGCATTAACTATTGATGCACAGAACTGGAAAGAGAAGAAACAGCAAAACTAAAATAGTGTTAGAGGTTATATAGCTATAGTATATTTTCCTCAGCTAATACCCCCATTGTGGGGGGGCACATTAGTATTAGTCTTTAAGTAGGAATGCCAGAGATGCTCCTTGTGCTAGTGATCTGATCTGACTTTATCAGTTTTACTTAGAGGGGTTATTGCAATTCAGAAACTCGGTAAGATTTTTTTTTTTTTTAGTGCGGATGTTCATATGAACTAGGAAATTCTCTTGTGCCTGAGAACCCTCCTTCTATTGATTGGTTGTGTGAATTTGCATACTTCCAAATGGGTCAGATGATTCAGGATTAGAAAATGTGCCCAGTGCTTGCCTTGATAGGTCAGCAAGAACACTTAGGAAGACTTTCTTCTGGCTTATATTATCCTTGAACAGTGTATAAAATGGAATTGATCAGATTTGACCAGATGAAGTTAATAATGAAACCAAGTTTTAAGTTTACTAACTATCTTTACCAGGAGGTCTGAGAGAGTATATGGGAGGCAGAAACAATCAAAGTGTTAGACCAAAAGGGAGCATATGCAAGCATCTTCACATTTGAGAATTGGAGTATACTTAAAATTTAGATTGATACCAAGATGAGATAATCAGCAAACAAAAGGGGTAAACCTGAACTGAAGGAAGCCTTCAAAAGCTCAGAGATGAGTTGCTTCTGAAACTGGTTGTTACATGATGAAGTTGAACTATTTGTAGACTTGTTTAGATTAGGTAAACTGTTGTAGTAATCTTGTCTATCTTGAAATATTAAAAGAGCTAATGTTCAGAAACAACTCTTCCTCTCTCTTTACCATATCCTGATACCACTCATCTAGAATCAGACATCACCTAACATTAATTTTGTGGCAGCACAAGATAATATAATGAATAATCACTTATGTTTGCATGGTACTTATTAAATAAACAATAAGTACAACAATATGTGCAGCATGGCACAGACTCTGGGCTCATTCTCACAGACCCCACTGTTAGGTGATGTCCTAGGAGGGTGACTAATTCTTCCCTCAGCAGTCCAGGGGTAATCCTGAGAGGTTTGGGATGTTTCTAATACTGTTGCTTATAAGTCATTGTATAATGTGTTCCCTTCAATATTGATTGTCATTTAATATCATCTAACCAATAAATATCAATTAAATTAAATTTAAAAATAGCTTTTACAAAGGTATATTTACTAGGAATATATGGCAAGGACATAAATATAAAATTCCAAACCAGGAACATACTCTACCATTCTAAAGCCTAGGGAAAGTGGGCTTAGACAAAGTAGTTGCTACAAGGATCCCCTCCCAATTCCTCTTTCCCACCAATTTCCCACCAACTCTCGTTGCTGAAGGGGAGCCTTGATGGTTCTTCCAATCTTTTAGAACTCATGAGATCATAACCTATTCCTTTGAATTTCCAATATTCATCCACCAAAGGTCAGGAAAGAATGAAACAGAAGAGGAAAGAAATAGAGGCAATCATGTGTTCATGAAAACCTGATGTCTGGATGGGGAGATATGGTAGTACAGAGTAGGCAGTGATCCACTGTCATTTGTATGTTTCCACCTCTCCTTTCCAGCTGGATGCCCACAATATTTTTAGCTTCTCTCAACCACCAGGGAAAAGAGAGAGAGAGAGTTCATTCATTTGAGCCTTTTCAAATTCATGTATGTCATTAGTGGTTTTACTTTAGCCACAAATAAGATTACATGCCTTATGAAACACACTCAAAGATGTGAATACACAAAAACAAAAATATGTCACCTCTCTGAACCACTGTATGAGTAATAAATAAAACTACTTCATTATGTTTACATGCAGCTATAATTCAGTCATATAGTTACTAGCAACATTACTTCAACATACACAGAACCATAATTATGTTTGCTGCCTCTGAGAAATCAGTGCTATTGAGGGTTTTAAAAAAAGTTTTATTGATGTCTTCTATTATTATATTATAGTTATTTCTGAAAATACTCTACTCCTACCTTAAATCAAATCCTTCCATGTAACTGAGAAAAACAAGTAAAAATACTCCCATGCAATGAGAGGGTCTGAAAAATGTTAACTTTCTTCCCTAATACTCACTCTCATTTTCTCTGAGAGAACACAGAGGGATAGGTTAACCATTTATTCTCCTAGATCATCATTAGTCTTTCCGTTGCTTGGAATTTAATTTCTGTTCTAACTATTTTCTCATTTACATTGTGGATATTGTTTTTTGGTTCTGTTTATTTCACTCTGTACGTGTTCATAAAAATTGAATTCAAAATTCAAAATTGAGTTCAAAAAAATCTGAATTCCTCCACCTCTTAGAATCCCTGACTTAAAGATGATTTAAAAGGAAAATGACAAGCTGAGACTTCTAGTCATTATGGAAAACTATTTTGAACTACGCTAAAAATGTCATTAAACTAGTCTTGTTTTTTGACTCCATACTGTTATTTCTAGGCTCATGCCACAGAGACCAAAGAAAGTGGGAAAAGATTAATATGTACAAAAATATTTAGCTCTTTTTTGTTATAATGAAGAGCTGAAAATAAAAGTTATTTACTGGTTGGGGGATGGCTGAACCAATTATCCTGATATAAGAAACAACAAAAGGCATGAGTTCAGAGAAACTTGGGAAGACTCCTTTGAATTAGTATAAAGTAAATAAAACCAAGACAACAGTTTACATAAAAACAGTGAAAAGAAAATCGACTTTGAAAGACTTACGAACTAATTTACACAATGACCAACCAGTACTCCAGAGAACTGATGTTGAATGAGTGCACTTATATAAAGTGCTTTGTAACCCTTAAAATGCTATCTAAATACTAGAGATGATGATGATGATGTAAAGAAAGAAAGAAGGATGATGGCATTCAAGGTTCAAAATGAGGCATACAGTTTTGGATCTAGGAAGTGTGTGGGACTGGTTAACTTAGCCATGCTTATTTGTTACAAGGACTGCGTTTTTCTTTACTTTTTTTATTTGGTGGAGGGGACTTTGGAAGAGAGGGGAGCTAGCAGTAGTGTTGCCAAGAAAAAGAAGGAAGGCAAGAGGGTCATTAGAGTATGATTTTTAAACTGCAGATTAGAATAAAAGAAAAGAATAAAAATAGCATAGAAAATAGAATAGAATAGAAAAATAAAATAACAGAAGTATAGAAACATGAGACAGCTTTGAAAGCAATATATTGAATTTATTATATACTCCAAAAAAAAACAAGTAGTTTATAATAGAGATTTTTCAGTTTCACATATAGTTCATTTTCTGTTCAGCTTTGTATATGGAAGTGTTTTTTATCTGTGGCGTTTGCTAATATCAGAATAGATATTTTGTAAAAGGTGCCCTGGCCTTTGTGAAGTTCTCTCTTAGTTTACCTGCCACCTCCTATAGGAAGGCATTACTCTTTACTCAGCTGCTAGTATTTTCTTTCCCATTAGAGGTTAATTTCCATCTACTATGTATGTTTCCTGTATAACACTCATTTGGGAATATATGATGAAGGGGCTCTCTCTCTACCACTCAACCACTTCAGAGGAAGCACAGATAACTTCTGAATGTTTCCTGTGGGCCACGGTGACTTGTAAGGTTAGGTACTGAGCTGAAACTCTTATATGCTAAAGGGACAATCATCACTCCTAAGGCTTCTCTTCTTCCTACTAAACTCAAAATATAAGGATGAATTCTCTGAACTTTGGAGATTCAGTGGGGGATATCCTTCTACTCACTGGCCTCCAGTCCTCCTACTTGTGTCTAGGATGGCACTGCCTATTGTGAACAGATTATGATGATAAAATAGCATTGATGCATGCAAAAAGAAGTGCTTGAGTGTAAACAGAAACCAGACCATGTCAAATAGAATTCTTCTTCCTGACTTCCCCATTCCATTTCAGTTTTTTTTTTGTCCATTCCTTATAATAGATGGACATGATCTCAGACTGTTTAGAGCAATTCCAGGTTAGAACTAGGGTCTGTCTATGCTACCTAAGACTGCCCTAAGGAGATTGTCCCTTACTCTGGACTGACTCTGATGTCCTTCCTAGATTTCAACCATTCTAAGGAGCAGTAGAATGAGTCAAATAGCTATTAAAGTTGGTTAGTGAGGTATATGCAAAAACATTACAAATTTTTTTCTAAATTGTGAGTAGGTGGCCAAACTAGATGAGTAACAAACTATAATGAATAAATATACCTTAACAGAGCTTAGTGTTATAAAAAGAAAAGAAAGTAAGAATGATAATATCGTTATGACACATTTAAGGAAATGTGCATTTGTTCATGTGATGTGATGCATGACAATTAGGCATAAATGGTGAGCAGTTCCTGTTAATTACTGTAATAATACTGTTATTTCTGTAATAAGTTTAGGAGGGGATAAGGGTGACGCAGAACAGAAGCTTCGATGAGGCCTCCATGATGAGCCCCATATCTATGTATTAGGTAAATATACACAGGGGCAGCTAGGTGATGCAGTGGATAGAGCACCAGTGCAGGAGTCAGGAGGACCTGAGTTCAAATGTCACCTCAGACACTTGACACTCATCAGCTGTGTGACCTTGGGCAAGTCATTTAACCCCAAGTGCCTCCTCCTGGGTCATCTCTAGTCATTCTGATGAATATCTGGTCATTGGATTCAGATGGCTCTGGAGGAGAAGTGAGGCTGCTGACCTGAACAGCCCTACCTCACTCAAAACAAAGTCAAGTGCAAGTCAAGTGCAAGTGTCTCTGATGGCATGGTCTTCTTGGGCAATGAAGGATGAACACACACACACACAAATACACACACATATAAAACAAATAGAATAAATACTGGCAGTTATGGGGACCAGGAAAGGCTTCAAATAAAATGTGGTACTTGAAGAGAGGGATTCTATGAGGTGGGAGGAAGAAGGAGTCCAGTCCAAGAATGAGGGACAGAAAGCACACAGAGATGGGAGTGTGTGAACACAGAGAGGGCCAGTTTGGTTGTTCACAGATTGTGTGGGGTAGGAGTAATACCCAGTGAGCCTGGAAAGATAGGCTGGAAGGGATTAAACAGCTAAGGAGAAGAGTTTATACTTGATTTTGGAGGCAATAAGGGACCATGGGAGTGACATGATCAGATCTCACTTAAAACAAAGGGCAACAAAGGAAGCAGGAAGGGTGATGGACTGAAGTGAAAGTACAGGAAGCAGAGAGATCAATTAGGAGGCCACTGCAACAATCTAGAGACTAGGCACTGGGAGCCTGAACTAAGGTGGTAGGTAGTTGTAAAGGTAGAGAAAAGGATTAGATGAAAAGATGGTAGAAAGGACAAGATTAAGTTGTCTGAGGCAGAATTTGAACTCCTATCTTCCTGACCCCAAGCTTAGTGCTCTATTATGTCTTCTGGTTTCTTCTAGGCACTCATGGGACATGTGTGGCAGGAACAGGGCACGTGTGTACCACGAGGTCAGTGAACAAGCATACTGAGAACAATTCATACTCCTAAGGCAGCCTTGTCTCTGCCCCGACGCGTCTCTCAATCATGTGTAAAGCCTTTGTAATCTCTCTTTAAGTCCTTGAGCTGTGGATGGCACTCTCCACTGAGCTTCAGTCCTGTGCTGAGGACTGAGGGGGTGTATATTCTGATTTGCGGGGTGTTGCTGTTAACAATGATGTGCTCTCTACTGCCATCTGCTGGTCCTCAGCTGCACTGTTGACTTCCCTCATTAGGGGAAGGGTCTATTATTTAAATCATAGCTTTCTATAGAAGGAGGGATTTTAGTTGGGACATAAAGGAAACCAGGGAAAACTGTGAACGGAGATGAAGAGACAGCATTGTTGAGAATTGAAAGTTTTCTTCTATTTACTTATAAAACTAGACTTATTTTCT
Organism: Potorous gilbertii; assembly: GCA_028658325.1. Lineage (NCBI taxonomy): Eukaryota > Metazoa > Chordata > Mammalia > Diprotodontia > Potoroidae > Potorous > Potorous gilbertii. Next base: position 555,394,200 of record CM053769.1, read on the forward strand.
GGATTGGGGCATTATTCCAGGGCCAAAGTCCCCTCCATGTCCCTTTCCTCACCCTCCTCCTTTGTCTCCTGCCTTTTGCACTCTTGGATGAGGTAGGCAGGTCCCATCCTTTTCCTTCACCTTGCTAGATCACTAACCGGATATTCTGTCCCCTGATGCATACCTCATAAGCCCAAACTAGATCTTAGAGATTGTGTTGGTCTCAGAACTTCTAGAGGGTTCCTGGTTCAGGCTGCCTGGTCAACCATCCATCTGGAGCTAGACTTGTATCCTGTTATGGTTCTGAAAGGAGCTGTGGCTTAAGGCCTCCTGGAAGATCCCAAGGAATAATGCTAAAATCTCAACTCCCTTCATAGTCACCTTCCAGGGGCAGGCTCCAGCTCTTTCTGCAGCTCTGACAGGTCAGATCTGAGATCTCATTAGCTTATAGAGAGATATTCCTTGTCATTTATTTTGTTATGGCATCTAGTTAAATATCTTTGGGGATTAATGTATCTTGTGACTGATTTGGTAAAGAAACACTACTAGACCCTCACAAGGTATTGTTTTGAGATGATATTGATCCAAAGAGTATCTTGAATCTGATGTAGCTGAAAGAGGGAGAGGAGTCGGGGCGCTTGTCATGACTGAGCAGGTTCCTTCACCGTAATATTAGGGGAAGAGATCCCTTTTAAATCTACAACTAACCTCTCTACCCGTGTCCTTGATTCCATTCTTCTAGACTCTTGAGGAATCCTACTTCTAATCAGCCCAAACATCTACAGAATCCCCAACCTCTCTCTGTTGATGCCTTCTTATCTGTCTTAAAACATTCAAAACTTTTCCCTATCTAGAAAAAAAAAATGGCATTGACTTTGCTAAATGAATGTAGTTGAAGATGACTAAGGTGTGTGCACATATGGTCACATGTATATATGTATACATGCTTGCACACGAAATTGGAAAATAAGTAGGGCAAATTCAAACTGGGATAAATAAAATATTTTCAATATGGTATTCCCATTCTGTAGCACATAGATCACTTTCACTAGTCATGTAAATCTATAGAAAGAATGTATGCTCATAGATTTTGGGAGAACTAGTATTTTTTTTTGCCCCATGTAGTTATGGAATGACTCTGCAGATGGCTTTTCCACTCTCATACTGTGCTTGGTGCATAGTGACCAGATAACTTTTTTATCAGGAGCAAAGCAAGCCTCCCACCACTTGCTTTGACACTTCTGTGGCCTTGTGTAGTCTCAAGCTGAAAGATAAAAGATGAAGGAGGGAGTAGAGGGAGAAATGTTCCTTTTCTTCCTGCACAAAGGGAACATGCTGTCCTTAGTACAAACACACAAAAGAAGAGAACTGAACAAAAAAAATTAAAATTTTTACAAACTTTCTATGATTTCATTCTCCCTACCAAAAGTTCTCCTTTTTGGAAACTATAGTGATGAATCTCAGGAAAGAATGGCTACCATGTTTGTATCCAGGGAAAATGGATTTTTCTTAAGGCATCTGTTTGTTTTTTTCCTCGGAACTGGAGGAATCAAGAAACAGCTGTGGGGCTGGTCAGCTGTTGAAAGCAAGGTGCTTGTGGTACTTCTGGTTTGGGTTGTACACTCTGCACTTGGTAGCTTATAAAACAATTTTTGAGCATACCCTTCCAGCATATTCTCACACACTCTCTTTCTCTGTTTATAAATGATAAACATATATACCTATACTAATTTATCCTATCCATTACAAAACAATGAATCAATAGTTTATAAACATTTATTAAGTGCCTACCATGTTCCAGGTACTTTATTAAGCACTGGGGATGAAAAAAAGTCTAAAGATAGTCCCTGCTTTCAAGGAACTCATAATCTAAAGGGGTCTAATGACTTACTGAGAGATTATAACAATATATTCTGCACATTATAAGAATACACAAAAAACATACAATATGATGAGATAAAGGTGAAATAATCAATGTTTTAAAATAATTTTAATTTATTAATGAAATAAAACTTTTTTTGCTCTAACATATTTAATAATATTTTTGTGGGAGCTATTTGATTGAATATGCTTTATTATTTTTGAAAAAAATTTGTATACTCTGGGAACACAGAAAGCTAGTAAGTAACAACAATTTCTTTGTAGTTAATTAAATAATTAGATCAATGTAGCTAGTTAATCAGATACATTTTTTAAAGTTACTTTTAAATTGAGAGATTCAAAATACAATAACAATAACAGCTAACATTTATATGGTACTTTAAGGTTTTCAAAGTGCTTTACAAACATCTCATTTTATCTTCAAAACAATCTTGGAAGGTAGGTACTGTTATCTCTTTTATGACTGAGGAAACTGAGGCAGCGATTAAATGACTTGACCAAGAGCACAGAGTGTTTGTGGCCAAATTTGAACTCGGGTCTTAAATAACAGGTCATAACAGTAAGTAAACTTAATGGTTTTACACGTAGGAGAAATATTTCTGTATGTAGTTCTAATAAATTATGCAAAACAAACCAAAATAATTGTCTCTGTTTTCAATTCAGCAGAAAGTTTTGAATATAAATCCATTCCATTTTCTTTATGTGATTCTGCTTAATGGGGAGTATCATGCTTTAATTTCCTATTCAGTTTTGACTATTTTATGAGTCTTAACAGAAGGCTAGTTTGGCTGGACAGGAGAATGCAGGAAGGGGAGGAATGTATAATAAGATTGAAAGGATAGGCTGGGTTATGAAAGGCTTTAAGTGTCAAATAGAGGGTTTTATATTTGATCCTAGAGTCAAGAGGGTGTGCCTATTTGAGTAGGCAAGTGATATGCTCAGATCTGAACTTTAGGAGGTGTGCAGATGACAGTTTGGAGTGAGGAAAGACTTGAGGCAAAGAGATCAACCACTGGAAAATAGCTTAGACAAGAAGTGCTGAGGGCCTGAACTAATCTCAAGTGGTCATATAGAGAGACGATTAGAGAGATGTTAGTGAGATAAAAGTGACAAGCCTTGCTTGGATACATGCGTGAGTGAAAGGGAGAAGTTGAGATTGACACCAAGGTTGTGGATGTGAGTAACTTCAAGGATGATAGTGCCTTTTATAGAAAGAAGGAAGTTTAGAAATGTGGAGGATTTGGGGGAAAAGACTATATATGATTAACTTTGTGACGAAGATCTCCACTCATTCATGCTTCCTTTTCCTGTGAGATTACACGACATAAGGAGAAAAAAGGAAGGGGATTTTATTCATTGGTCACTACCTAGAAACTCAGAACCTGCCAGGGACATTTGCTAAAACCTTGAGGCAACCTAGGGGACTAGGGATCAGTGTTGGTGGGTGGAATTATCTTTGTAGCTGCTCCAACCAAGTTTAGATTATGTTCTAATTGTCCTGAAAGGCTATGCTTGTGACAGAATGTGGATAGGTTTGGGAAAATGCACAGTGGTGCGTTGTCCCACCACTGTTGTTGGGGGAATGTTGGGGGATAATGAGCGAAGTATGATTATATTGGAGACATTATTATTGGCTATCCAAAGGATGGTGGGATGTAACCTATAGTTCTATTTTTGGTCACATACCATTGAGGTTATGCTACATCCTCTCCTTTACAAGACCAGGCACTACTTTGGAGACAACCTTACTAACTTTTCTTGACTGGCAGAGTTGTAAATAGGGTGAGGAAATGAGGGTTTTTCTACATCTAGGAGAACACACCTCCTCTCTGTAGTGGACCTTCATCCCCTGCCCCTGTACACCACAACTACCTCTGACCCCTTGTCTAGTCCTGGACTGTCACCAACATTGCCTCATTACATTCGTAACCCTCTTTCAGGGCCTTTCTTTCCTCCTCATGAAGCTTTCCCCCTTATATCAGTAGGAAGATTGAAACATGTAAGCTAAGGTGGGATCCCAAGGTTTTCCAGTACTCTATGTGAACTTTCCCTAGCCCAAATCCTTTCTGTTCCCTTCCCTTTTCCTTCTCAGGTAGTTTCTCCAGTAGTGTCACCCTTAAGTCTCTACTTCCCTGCAACTGAGCAGCAGCCTGAGGGAATTTCTGCCCAGGCTTTCCCAGCCTACCTTCTCAACCAAATTTGCCTAGAATTCCTAGTTCTTGGGAAGGGTGGGGGAGAAAGATAATAGCCAGTAGATCAAACAATATTTATTAAACTTCTATTATGTTTCAGAAACTATGCTAAGCTCTGGAGATATAAAGAAAGGTAAAAGACAGTCATTGCTTTCCAGGAGCTCAATCTAATGGCATAATAAAATGAGAACAATTATATACAAACAAGCTGTATATGGGATCAGTTGGAGATAATTAACAGGGAAGCTTCATACAAGAATTAAGGGGGATCTGAAAGGCATCCTGTGAAAGGTAGGTTTTTAGCTGGACTTGAAACTGGGGAAGCTAGGAGGCAGATATGTAAAGGGAGAGTATTTCAGACACAGGGAACAACCAGTGAAAATGCCCAGAATCTGGAAATGGAGTGTCTAATTAAAAAAACAGTGCAAAAGATTTATTATTGATCCTGGACTTCATAGGAAACTCCTGGAGTTTATTGAGTAGGAGATGACACAGTTTATTGAGTAGGGGATGAATGGAAGACTGGAGTGGGGAGGGGCTTGTGGCAGGCAGAACAACCAGCAGGCCATTGCAATAATTCAGATGTGAAGTGATGAAGGTGATGGTAGTGTCAGAGAAAGAGGGTGTATATTAGAGATGTTATAAAGGTAAAATTAATAGACCTTGGTATTGCCGTGTGTATGTGTGTGTGTGTGTATCTATAAATCTGTATCTATCATTACACATATGTACATGAATCACCTCCATAAAGATAAATTAAAACTATTAGAACTCATGAAGTCACCAATAAAGGGAGTATAGAAACAGAAGAAAAGAGCTCTCATAATAGAAATTTGGCAATACCAACAGTCCCAGGATAATGAGACTGAGGAGTGCCACAGTTTTGAACTCTGGGTTGGGGAGCTAAGTATGAAAGTGCTGGATTAGGGAGGGTACATCTGGAGTATGATGGCTGTATTGAAGCCTGAACCTGGTACGTGTGAGGAAATGTCAAAGGGTTTAGGTGTCCCTGGGATTACTGATTGTGAAGAAAAGCTAGAGATCATCAATTTCAAATTCCTCATTTAAGAAATTGACACCCAGAAGGGTTGCCCAAATCTTATGGTACTCTTATTTGATTCTAGACTGTCTTGGAAATGCTTTTTTAAAAAACATTCTACCAAACTTTCTGCTTAGCAAATGTTTGTTGCTTGGACTCTGATATTCTGGGTTCTTCATTATCAGTGAATGGTGAGAAAGGACATTTTCACTTCTCATTATGAAACTTCTGCTTTCATGATTTGTGTTAATGTTTTACAGTGTCATTTAGGGAGATGGAAAATCCAGAGCTACTTTGGTCAGTAATTACTTTTAGTTATTTGAATAGCTGTTTCTTTGGGTACTTTCCCTACAATGATTTTTTGACAAAAGGAAAGTTTGATTTTTATTTTTTTAGTTCTTAAAAAAGGATGAATACTGCATCTCTGGCCACGGCACTGCTACAATTAAATGGAAATAAAAGTTATTTGTAAAAACAATTTAAATAATGGTCATTGGTCATTCTTCCTAGCATCTCCAGTAATGTGTAACATCACCATTTAACATGCAGGTAGGAGGAGAGGAAGGTAGTTGGTAAAATTGAGATGTAATAAAGCATATATTAAGTGCTTACCAGATTTTAGCACTTTCCTGAGTATGAGATAAAAATACAATCAAACAAGACAGCCCTTCCCTTCATGGAGCTTATACTGTAAAAGTGAGTGGTGGCGACAGGAGTAATATGGTGGATGGAGAGGAGACAGAATCTAGAAAGAGTCCAGCTGAGAGTGGGGTGAAGCATGGCTGGAGTTCTTTCTGAAATAGGTGGAAGAACTGAGAGCTCAGTAGCGTTTAGTCTGTGGTTAGACAATGTACCTGTATTGGTACGAAAGAAGGATGAGTTGTTCTCTATTTTTTTCTAAGCTGCACTCACTTCTGTCAGATCCAAGGTGACCACACGCCTTGCTTTGGGCAGGACTAATTGTAACTTCGATCTCCACATAAGCACTAGGTTGACAACACTGGAATATGTTCTGCTGCCCCTGCTCTTCTTACTTTTTTTCTTTTTTCTTTTTTCCCACCATTTTCTTCTCCCCCTTCCTCTTCTTTTTTCATCTTCGTGTCCCCCTAGCTATCTGAATCCTAAACCTCCTGTACATTTCCCAACAGCTTCATCACCCAGGCAAATGTTTCTTTTTGGTTCCTTCCTAATTCATATCTTTATGCTGTTTCATAATATTTAAAAGTTCATTTAATTACTCATCAGCATTTCCAATATTCATTTCAATTCCATCCTTAACATGACTCTTTACACTGTGGAGTACGAAAATGTGGGAGCTTAAGGAACTGAAACTTCTTATGGTAATGTGATTACTACAGAATGAATACAGTGAATATGATCCTGAACAGAGCATAGAAAGTTTTTTAACCCCATTACTCAGAATCATAAGATTGTAGACATGTATAGGTTCTTCTTCAGTATTTTCTCTTTAATAGGACTTTATTGTAGATGGAAAAGAAAGTGCTTCCATTTTACAATAAGCTAGTAGACTTTTTTTTGGAAAGGCTTTTACTGAAATCTAATAACAAAAATAGTAAGTATAAAGCATTTCCCCCAAAAAAACTTGAGGTGTACTCTCCCACAAATATACAGAGTCTCTGGGAGGAAAAATGAGCATGAACTATGATAGTGAGGCATACACATAGGGAACACATGTCCAAGGCAACTCACAGATTTGGAACTATGGGGTTTTAATGACCTTTTTTTTCCTCCAGAAAGTCCTCATGAAGTTCACTGTGGGGTAAAGTATTGTTATCAGTGATGATTAAGTCTGTCTTCCACTGGCTCCTCTCAGAGGATGAAGTCTTGTCTAGTGAGCTGGCTCAGTAGGTGAGGTGGTTCAGCTTCTCTGCTGCCTCCCGGCTGGATTTGACCATTACCAGATGAAGTCAGACAGGTGGTTCTGAAGCTGGATTGCCAGACTAAGCTGTGCAGGTCGACTGCTTGATGGCTGACCTCCTCACAAGATACAGTGTCTTGGGAGGATAATGTGATCTGCTGTGTTCCCTGGGCTTGTTCTTCATTGGCCAGTGACAGTCTTCACCTTCTCCAAACTCTGGCTTGGTCAAGTGTACAATGTTTTTGCAGCTGGGGTATTACAATATTCTTTTCACCACGGACTGTGTCTCTTAGCCTGGGATGGGCAGAAGCTCTTTGAATCCCTCAGAGCCTGGGCTCTGAGGTTTGGGAGCTCCAGGCAGGAGGTAGAAGAGGTCTGGATTCTTCCTTCCTATTCAGCACCCTTTCCTGGTCCAGAGTTAACTTGCCTCGGTGAGGTACACTTCACCTTTACTTCTGATGATTACCCAAATTACACTTTCCAGATTCTTATTGGGTCTAAGCTAGTGGAAACTCAGTCTAAATGTTATAGCCCCAACCCCTAGGTGCAAGTATGCTAAGGCTCACCCTTCTCTAGACGCTTGTTTCCCATGGCAGTTTTAGAGTTGCTTCCTGGGTCCTTGTCCTCATTCTTTATTAGGCAATTCAGGAAATACCCAGATTTCAGCTGTCAGGACTACCGCACTATCTTGCCTCATGGGTGGTTGAGTAGTTTCTTATTAGTGCATGTCAGCTTTCTGTCTAAAACTCTCTATGTGTGAACCCTGGTTGACTTGGGGTCTGAGATCAAACCTTGTTGCAAGTCCAAGCCCCTAGACCATCTGTGGAGCTGAGGAAAGTAGAGAAGTGTAACCCCTCCCATTCTGTCTCCCTTTGATATCTGTCCCCCTCCCAAGGCAAGGCAGGTGGAAGAATGTAGCCCTTTGGAAACAGTTTTCTTTCTTTTTACCCTGCAAGATAAGTGAATGAGGAAAAAGATATGGAGGCAGTCTATATCCTAGGGGTTACTTTCACTGTTTCTGCTGGAATTTTTACATGCAGTTGAGCTATTCAGGCTTCAGACCCTAGCTGAGATCTTTTTGGAGTGGAATTCTACATTTATGAAAGTCCTTCCTTTTTATCTTTCAATGACTTTATCTTTCATCTCTCCCAATCGTTTTTTTTTTTTTTTTTGCTTTGCTGAAGTCCAAGGAGGTAGAGGACAACCCTTACATCCATATCATTTTAATTTTTCAGGATACCTTCCTCTTTCCCCACTTGGAGAGCCATCCCTTACCTCACTTATTTCTCCTCTCTACCTGTTTCTGACTACAATTCTCATAGAATTTTTTTTGTATTTTAACCATTTGTATTAATTTAGATTATTGGACAGTCCCTTAAAAATAGGCTTTTCCTGCTTTCCCCAAGATATTTTCCTATGGGGAAAGGATGAGGCAGATGGAATGTAATGGAGGGAGAAAGGCCCAAGTTGTTCTTTTCCCAGGTATTATTATGAATACTGACAATATTGGGGAATGAAGTAGAACTGCCATCTGCTTTGAAACTGCACCTTGAATATAGATAAACAAATTCTGCAGGTAAACTGGGGAAATGCTTTTAAAAAAAACTTCACAAAATCAATTTGAAAATATTTTTAAGAGAAAAAAGGTACTGTATAATGTTCATTCTAAGTTTCATGCAAGTGAAATGCTTTTTCAAAATTAGGTTAACATTAAGCAATAAATATAAAATTATAGGATTTGGAGATGGAAGGATTCTGGCAGATCTTTTGGTCCCAATGCCTTCACTGAAAAAGAATGAGTAAATTGAGATTCCAAAAAGAGAACTTTTATCAAGGTCAAGTATTACCAAGGTCATACAGTAACAAAGTAGCATATAGAAAGTAACAAATCTAGGATACAAATTTATGGCTTCTGGCTAAAATTGAATGTGCTTTTCTTTGTGTCATAGTTCCCTGTGCCTTAATAATTGTTTCGCCTTTTTTATGTTTTCCTTCCTCCATTTTTCATATGGTAATATTGGGGTTTAGGGGTGCTGAGACCCCAAAACAGCCACACACTGGTCCTGCCTGAATGAATTTGACCCAAACTTTATTTCAGCCAAAGAAAAAACAAGGCTTATTAAAAATTGCAAATTGCTCTATTGGCTAGACTCTTAAGGAATCTGAACATTTGTAAAGCTCTAATGGAAGTGGGCCAGATTGAATCGGAGCATCTTCACGGAGGCAGAGATGGATCTTATAACCAGATTGTGGAAAGAATTTAGGATTGGCCAAGTAGTCTGGGGTGGTTGGAAGAGGGAGCTAGGGAGAATTGTGATGGCAGTGGCCAGTAGTCAGGGGTGACTAGAGGTTAGAAACCAGGAACCAAGACATAAGATCAAGGGTAGCCTGAGGCAATTTGGAGGTAACAGATAATGAAGGCCTGGGCTAGGTTAAGGGTAGCAGAGAATTGGGTTTAATTATAATGGAAGGCCAGTTGAGGGGATTATGGCCTTAGGGAATGCCAGATCTAGTGGGAAAATTCAAGGGAGAGTTCAAGGTGGGTGCATATGGGACCCAAATTCTTTTGGGGAAAGGGACAAAGATCTCAGCTTGGGCCTGTGTCCCCATCATTAGTATTTTAGAAATTATGTATCGTAGATAGGTGTTTTGTTTCTCTATTGCTCATACGTGCAAATCATTTTTATATTATCACACATATAAGGGACTTTTTCAATTGATCTTGATCTCAAGGTCTTTGAGATTGGAGCTGTGTTTGTCTCAGTGATGGGGTATAGGCTTTAGGAGCCCCCCTTGAAATCTCCTTCAATCTTCCCACTTGATCTGGCATTTGCCTGAGGCCATAAGCTTTTCATCAACACTGTGCCAAAATCTGTTACCTCAGGATTGTCTCCAGCTCCTTCCCACCCTTCATCCTATTAAAATCCTATTATCTTGGTTCCTGACCTTGGACCTTTAGTTACCCTAGTCTACTTGGCCACCCCCTAGATCCCTCTCACAGTCTTTCTGTATATAAGATCTGTCTTGTCTTCATGAAGGTGTTGGCCCTCATCACAAGGACTCAGATTCAATCTGACCCACTAGTCCATACAAGCGTCACAAATATTCAGATTTCTCAAGAGTCTACCCCATATGGTGGATTTCTAATAAACTTTGTTTTTCTCTGGCTGAGAGAAGGTTTGAGTCTAATTCATTTGGGCAGGACCCAGCATGTCGCTATTTCAGGGTCCCAGAACTCCCAAACCTCAACAGCAGAACATCAATATCATATGCATGTAGGGGTGGGGTGGGCTGGGGGTGGAGAGTTGAAAACACTGGAAATAAATAAGACCAGAAGAAGGAAAATATCATGAGTATGGGAGGATGTATCTGTAGTGCCTGTTGCAGTCTGCCAACAGCAAGAGTTTCCTTTTCTCCTGATGCCACACTCTCATCCATTCATACCACAAGGAAATCCCACATGATAGGAAAATGAACAATATGATACGTCTTGGAAAGATCTGGTTTCCATAAACAGGAAAACATAAGCAGAGACATAACTTTTTTTATACGTATTCCTAAATTAAACAAGTCCTCAAGGCAAACGCAAACTGAGTTCAGGCAAGATTATTCTGGAGGTTGGGAGCTGGTGATATTCGTATTCTACATAACTAGAGCAGATCCTCAGATCTCTTCTACCTAGAATGGGAACTCTTACTATGAGCACTGACTCTGACTTCTGTCCTCTTTCCATCCTTACAAATAGCTATCACTGCATCCTACTTCTTACCTATGTGATAACTGTCAAAATCTTACATTTGTAATGTCCTATACATGCTCATCTTTTGAGGAAAAAATCCAGACACCAGGAGGTTGCACTTATTAATTTGAATATATTATACCTGAAAGGGCATCAAAAACTTAGAAGTAGCTGGTGGCAGGGGAAGAAGGCACTATACAGATAATCAAATTAATTTCATATGTGAACTGAAAAAAAAAACAGAAGGAAATTGTTCAAGAGGCTATGAAATTCCCTCCTCATGCATCCTGGTTTGATGCTTTGAAAAGGCCATCTAAAAATGGTGCCTCCACTTTCCTTTTGCTGTCTTAACTCTCTACAGTCTGGCACCTTCTCTCATCATTCAGTTGAAACTTCACCCTCCAAAGTTACTAAGGATTCTGAATCATCAGATCTAATGGTCATTCTTCCTTTCCTCGTGGAAGCCTCTGACACTGCCAGTCACCCTATTTTCCTTGATATTTTCTTTTCATTTTACTTTTAGGATACTGCTCTCTACTGGTTCTCTTCTTACCTATCTATTCCTTTTGTCTCCTTTACTGGGTCTTTATCCAAGTTATTCCTGCTATTTTCCCTTCTTCCTCTGTGCTGTATCACTTAGTGATGTTTGCTTTCCTTGCATTTGAGCATTATCTTTATGCTGAGGCTTCTCAAATCTGCTTATCTCTAACTTCTCTGCTGACCAGTCTTGCTTCTCCAACTGCCTATTGGACATCTCAAATTGGATGTCCCAAAGACATCTTAAACTCTGCATGTCCAAAACAGAACTCATTATCTTTTCCCCCAAATCCTTCCCTGTTGCTGTTGAGGGTACTGCCATCCTCCCAGTCATCCAGGCTCATAACTTGGGTGTCATCCTCAACTCCTCTCTCACTTCCCATATCCAATCTGTTGTCAAGTCCTGTCAATTTTATCTTAGTGACATCTCCCTATGCACTCTTTTCTCTTTTTTAACATTGCTACCACCTTGGACTTCACACCTGGACTGTTGCAGTAACCTCCTGGTTGGCCTCCCTTCCACTAAAGTCCATCCACTTTAGTCTATCCTCCACTCAACTGTCAAAGTGATCTTCCTAGGTTTGACCCTTACTCATTAAACTCCAGTGGCTTCCTATCATCTCTAGAATCAAATATTAAATCCTCTATTTGGCATTCAAAGACATTTATAACCTTTCTCTTCCCTTCCCTTTTCAGTTTTTTTACACCTCATACCCTTTCATGTACCCTGCAATCCAGTGAAATTGGCTTCCTTAATGTTCCTAGAACAAGATACTCTATTTCCAGAATGAACATTTTCATTAACTATCTCCCATGCCTAGAATGTTCTTCTTCCTCATATGTGCCTCCTGACTTCCTTCAAGTCCCAGATAAAATTCCACTTTCTACAGGCTTTCCCAATGCCCCTATAGAGATATTCTAGTGCCTGCCCCCTATTATCTCCAATTTATCCTGTAAATACCTTGTTTTAATATAGATTTTTGTTTTGTTTTCATGGTACATATTACCCCTCTCATTAGACTGTGAACTCTTTGAGAGTGGGGACTATCTTTTACCCTTCTTCATATTCTCAGTTCTTGGTATAGTCCCTGGCACATAGTAGGTGCTTAATATATGTTTATTTGGCCTCAAATACTAGTTATGTATAAGTCACTTAATCCTGACTGCCTCCAAAAAAAAGTTTTGACTGACTGGTTTTATCAGCTAATTTATAATACCTTTTTTTTACTGATCCTAAAAATAATTATAATATCTTAGTTATTGGGGCAGGACATGAACTCTTCTCTCCTTGTAGCTGTTTTAGGTTCTCTGGAGAGGTATAACTAAATTTCAATTATTTCTAGCCTTGAAATTTATATCTATAATTGAAATACACTGTTCTTGTGGAGAATATGGAGAGATGTGGATTCAATGATAGTGTAGTCTGATGGATTCAGACCTGGTTGTACGGTTGTACTCAAAAAGTTACTATGGGTCAATGTGGTAAGTTTCCAGTTGAGAACCTGAGGCATCTGTAGTTGACCCTATGCTATTTAACATTTATATCAATGATCTGGATAAAGTCATTGGTGAGTCATTATGCTTATTAAATTTGTAGATGTAACAAACCTGGGAGTGATAGGGAATGAGCTGGATCAGAAGAATCAGGATCCAAAAGGATCTGGACAAACTAAAGCATTGGGCTGAATATAACTGGATGAGATTCAACAGGGAAACTTGTATTTCAATACCAAAAAATCCCTGTCACAAGTGTAAGATGGAGGAGGTATGAAGGCAGTAGTTAGTCTAAAAAAAGACCTGTGGGTTGTAGTGGATTGCAAGTTCCATGTGATTCAGAAATATAATGCAGTAGTCAAAAAAGCTAATGCAGTCTTGGGCTGTGTCAAGAGAGACATAGCATCTAGGAATGGGGAAGTGATAATTCCACTATACTCTATTGTCTTCAGACCTTATAGGGACTTTGTGTTCAGTTCTGGGCCCCACAAGTTAAGGACAATAATAAATTGGAGAGTATTTACAGGAGAAAAAGGAGGATGCTGAAGGGTCTTCAGTCCATGACATGAGGATCAGTTACAGGAACTGAGAATGTTTGGCTTGGAGAAAAGAAGGTATGATAGCTACTTCAAGTATTTAAAGGTCTCTAATGTGGAAGAACTCTAAAGGTTCTAGGATTTTTCTAAGGGTTTGGAGTATTTCTACCCTAAGGCCATTTGCTTGAGCCTTCCCCATTCTCCCCCGGTTAGTCACCAGTGAGTGACTTCCCAGTTCCATTAACTTTTACAAAGGAATATTTACTTCAAAAATATAGCAAGAATAAAAATACAAACATTTCCCTGGGACCAGTTAAAGAATGTCCATGCATGCTCTAAAATCTCTCCAAGACCCTTCCTTCACACATCATTACAACTCTTTTAGAAGCAATCTCTTGGGCTTCTTTTACATGGAGAAATGCACCAGCTATACATGCTGATATGGTCAAGCACATACTTGTGCTTATGCAGATTGAACCACTTGGTTAGTTCCCACAATGCCTATTAAATTCTTCCCTTTTTTGTGATTTTGCTTGAGGGTGTATTTTGAACATGTCCACATCAATTCAGACCAGTCCTCTAGGATCCCAAGGAGACATAAACATGTCCTTTCATTTTCTCCCCAGTACCATACAGGAAAGAGTTTCACACCAATCAGTGAGACATGGTCTAATGCTGTTCCACATTTATAGGCAAAAATCACAATTGCTCCCCAAATAAAAAGTTATTAAGATTCAACAAGAACATTTTAGAAAAATTACCAAAGATGACTGCCTGCTTAGTACTCAACAAGTTAACAAGCACCTTTCTGTAAGACAGATACCACTAGCACACAGGTGGGCTGCTGGCATAGGTTCCTTCTTGATCTGATCAGACAGGAAAGACATGAAGACAGCTTCTAGGGGTGAGTAGTCCTATTTTATCCAAGTCTAGTCTTCTCACAAAGGTTGCTGATAATGGAGCACCAACTCCTGCAGCACTCCCTAATCATCTCTCTTGCAGGAACATGGCAAGAGGTCCAACTACCCTTCTCAATGGGGTCAATCGAGACAAGTACAGTTTCTGCACTACCCTAAATCCCCTCAAGCCTCAATGGGGGCCTGTTGAGGCAAACATAGATTCCTCCCAAGTCTTGATGGGGGCCAGTCAAGGCACACACAGCATTCCAGATTGTGCATTAAACCCTAGGAGTTCCCCCACTCCTTAACCAGTGCTCACCTGATTTATAGGGCAACAGACAAAGAAGGCATCTTGTCAGCAATAATTTTCAATTAAATTACCTCATCCCTGTATCTACTGCGCAGTCACAGTAGATATTTAGATATTATTTATCATTATATAATGCTTTCCAAGCATGGTGGAGATGTTTTGAACCATGAGCCTGGGAAATAGAAATTGTTATGGCTACGGATCCTGGAAAACTGAACTATAAGAAATAATTTCAAAAATCTACTTTACACACCCCAAAATCCACCTTACTTACACTTTCTTAGTGCTTAAAATGGCTTTCCTCAACCCAAAGACAATAAAGAAAAGGAAAAAGACAAAGAAAATTGGCTTCCTGTGCTGGAAGGAAACCTGGACTTAGCAGAGCTTCCCAAACCATATAGACAAAACCAAATTTCTGACCTAGTTGACTGGAAATTATCCCCATATCCTTAGGTGAAAAACTAATTGTCCTTGGTGAAAACTCTTCCATGAGTCCCTTAGTAAAAAGGCCATCCATCCAGGGTTCAGACAAATATGTCTAACTTTTCCTTTCTGCACAGGGTATGCTAAAATTTCTCTAGGGATCCTGGGGCCACAGACAATTTTCTCAGAGGTCCAGGAAGATTTCCTCAGGATTCTTTTTCTAAAGAGCATCCTAAATATTCCAAAATGGATCTCTGCCACTGTGAGGGCAATCCCATTGTTTGCCCTTTGTTCTTGAAGATGACCATAATTTCAGGAAGGTGATACCATGACTTGCTAGTGAACTGGATTCCAGAGCTATCTGGACCCAGTGGCAAGATATATAGATCAGGACTACAGGAGACAGTCCTGGATGCAGTGGGAGATATTGGCCTTTTTAAGCTAAGGTTCTTTTCCAGGTCTCATTTTGAGTGAGGCAATGTCCATTCAGTGATTAAAGCTAGGTAAGAAATGAAGCAAAGAATGGCCCTTTTACCTAATCAAAAAAAAAAAAAATTATCAATCTGGAGGGGAAGACCCTCAGGGTTTCTGGCCAAAACAAAAACAACTGCTACTTACATTCACTCTGAGCCAATCAGGGCCTAGACAATGACAAGTTGAGTTTGGGCTGGGACTTCTTGTTGGCCAATCTGTGAGAGCCAGAGTGATTTGGGTTTAAGGGTGGGTCCTTAAAAAAGAAATATAGCTGGTAAACCCCTAGATATCTTAGGAGGTTTCAGCCATCAGAATATACATTCCTTTGGGCAGAGCACCAGCAGGTAAGGGTGTGATACCCTATGTGGACAGAGGGAGAGGAAGGAGGAGAAAAGAGGTAAGTAGAAGGGAGAAGAGAGCAGAGAAGCTGCTCGGTCCAACTGCCAGGACAATCCTATCAGAATTCCAGACTCACCCAATAACAGAACAAATAAGCTTACTAAGTAAGCTCTAAGGGTTGATAGTTCTTTACCCAACCTCAGACCCACTCTGTACATGGTAAATCCACCAGTAATAAACTCATTCACATGGAATGCTGCAGCATATATCCACAACTCTGTCAAGTAGGTAGAGTAATATTGTTGTTCCCTTTTAAAAGATGCTGGACCTGAAGTTTAGGGGGCTAAATAACTTGTGGCCCCCACCCCCACTCCCCTAGGTCATGCAGTAGTGGAGATAAGACTCCACTGCTCCCTCTATAGAATGTGATACTAGTAAGTGTCCTATTTCAGTTTAATCATTAATTTCAATTCTTGTTTCTCATACTTGCTTATAAGAGTTGCTCCTGAACTTGGCTAATTAATAAACTGGAATTGGGGGAACTGGACTAGATGACCTTAAATGTCCCTTCCACAGCACAAAATCTATTATTCCAATTGACTTCTGAATTAATCAAGAGCTGAATGAATGAGAAATGCAAATTGAGAATTTTGTTTGTTTTTGTGGGAGAAATTTTCTCCGACCTGAGGGAATTCTAGAGTATCTTGACATTGAAGACAAAAAAAGACATCTTTCCCTTCCCTTTTTATCACATTCTTTCTCTAAAATAGCAGCCTTTATTTGAGTGTCAAAATACCAAGTTACCAACTGCTAGAGGACAGACAGAATGCTTAAATTTCTTGGCAGGAATCTATGATCAGTGCCCATTTTCTGGGCTTGTTTCCAAAAGGAAAGGAATATTATCATGTCCTTTGTAGGCATTCCCCTTCCCTCCCTTTACGCGGCCCCCCCCCCACCCCGGCTGATGGCTTTAAAAGACTAATCAGTCATTTATAATAGAAGGAAGTATGACCTTTCTTTGAGCAAAATTTTCTTCTGCATTTTGAACTTTCATTTACAGCCTACACAGGAAAAGTAGGCACATTAAAAAGTCCTCTGTGATGCAAACAAAAATTCCACCTGCCCCCACATCTTGATGTTTTATATTTCCTGAGCAGTGAGCAATTTCTTCTAATTGTATCAGCAGCTTCAAAGTGTTAAAACCCCAAACCTGGTTCTCTTGTTTGATATGGCTGATTATGAATTTCATTATGTTCACAGGTTAGCCGAGGACTACTTGAAGCATGTTCAGCAAATGCCACAAGTGGGATCGTGTCTAAACAAGACATCTCAAATACTACAAAAGGTTGCTTTCTCTGTCCAAGAAGAAGTTGAAAAGGAAATGGAAACATTCTTGAATACTTTGGACATTGTTTCGGTAGATTCTGCCAGAAGAATTTTCAATAGTGTTATGGAAAAGGAATTTGAGGATGGCATCATTAACTGGGGACGTATTGTCACCATATTTGCTTTTGGGGGAATTCTCGTCAAGAAGCTTCTGAAACATAAAGCTCCACTAACTATGGGCACCCATGAAGAAATTTCTTATTTTATTGCTGAGTTCATAATGAACAATATAGCAGAGTGGATAAGACAAAATGGAGGATGGGTAAGTTTTATAGAAATGTTTCTCAAAATTCTTTATTGGTAAAATAGAAAATGACTGTTTCCTTATTAATATTTTAATCTGCCTAGTGATTCTATCTGTTTAGCACAGTTTTTCCTAGATGGCCTATTTTACATGTCTAGATCTTGATTAAAACTTTCTGGTACAGTTTGAGAAAATCACATTATTGTGATGCTGGAAGGAGATTGTATCAGCAAACACAGAATATATTTTATTTGTAATAATATTAAGAGACAAGACTGATACTTCAGTGACCTAAAAAAATAATTAACTGCTATATGCACCCTAAGAATTAAGGAATGATTCTTATTACATAGTGCAGAGAGTAGGAAGGGCATAGAATGAATACCAAGGGATGTTAGGGTAGCTCAGGAATTCAGTGAAGAGAGAAGGGGGGAGGGCACCATAAATGCCTAGGAAGACAGTGGGCAGATGCAGATCCTCAAATGTAAACTTGTTTGGAATTTGAAGAACAACACAGTCCATGCAGATGGGCTGGTTTGAAGAGATACAGCACAAAGCAAGAAGACCAAATAACCAGAAATCAGTTCAGAAGAAGGGAGTCTTAGGAAAAGATGACACCATGTATGTTGCTTGGCTTCCTTTGGAAAGGATGTATATATGGTGTAACATGTTGGTCCTTGTGTCTTAAAGGTCAAGACTTACTTAACATGTAAGGAACACACCTACCTCATGGCAAGCATTATTAAAATAGGGTGGGCAATATTTTATAGTAGTTGTGACCAGGTAGAACACAGAACATGGTTGGAGGTATCTCAATTAGCAATTATTTTTAGACATTTCTAATATTTATTTGAGACAGTTATACATTTCAGCAAATATTTAAACTATACTCTTTAGTAATAATTTTTGTTGGTAAAAAGGCATGCATTACCCTGTCTGGTGCAAAATGAGCATGATGTGGAAATCTACTTGTCAGTGAGACCTTTTATCATGAACTTCTGAGACCTTGGTAAATTGTGATTCATGTTAATATTTCTTAAAAGACTTAGATGTACTAGGTACTGTGTTGGCCACTATACTGAACAAGAACTGATATGCTTTTCATACCAATAAGTAATCTAAACTTAATACATGTTTTCCTTCTTTAATAAGAGGGCTACTATTATCTTTTTTTTTTTTCTTACTAATTGAGATACTTTCAGTTATACTTAAAATTATAACTCATACAACACCTAATTTCTCCCCAAAATATCTCTGTGAAATGACAAAGGAAAATCTATTATATTCTAATCTAGTGTAGAAGAACAGAGAAACTGATTTGTCTCGGAGTTTAATAATTAGTAAACTCATAACAAAGTAGTCCTTGGGCTTAGTTAGTTAGAAGTTCTTTTGGTTTAGTTTTAATACATGTAATCTGTTAAACTATGATTTTGTCACACATAGTTATAAGACTATTAATGTTCTCTCCTCATACATAGCACCTCTATTATTTTTTAAAATCAATCTTTAAACCTTTTTTTTTTTTACTAATTTATCACAATTTTGCATTTTAAATATATTCAGAAGTCACTTATTTTTCTGCCCTATGGAAATATTTACCTTGATTTGATTGATAAGAAATTCCTTCTCATAATCAAAAACAACCTATAGGAGATTATTAGATGAGGTATAGGTATAATATACCTGTAGTCAATTCCTATTACATTTATGTATAATCAAGAAAATTCTGCATAATAGTAACAATTATTCTACCTATCTCAGACACCTAAATCTACATATGCATGCAGTAAAAATCTTCAAGAAGCTTTTGTGTATACTAGACATAATCAATAAATGATAAAGGCAACTGATCTTTAATCTCACAGTTGATAAGAATTTGTATTTTGTTACCCATAGGGGAGATGTCACCTCATCTACTTTTTTTGGAAGGTCAACAGATTCCATTGTGTGCATTGTTGTTCAGTCATTTTTAGTCATGTTCAACTCTGTGTGACCTCATTTGGGGTTTTCTTGGCAAAGATACTGGAGTGGTTTGTCATTTCCTTCTCCAGTTCATTTTATAGGTGAGGAAACTGAGGCAGATAGGAATAAATGACTTGCCTAGGGTCACGCTGTTAGGAAGGAGAAGAGATTTGAATTCAGGTCTTCCTGACTCTTGGCCCAGTAATTTATTCACTAGGCCACCTAGCTGCCCATCCATCATGTAGAAATATCTAACATACGTGATTATCTTTAAAACTGCTTTGAAATGCCATTTTGAGATTTCTAGTATGCCTATCTACTAAATTATTAAAGATGACTATATTTGGAAGTCAAGTGAAAGCTACCTTTTACTTTCTCTTTCCTTTTAGGTTTTTTAACTCCATCAGTTGGTAGGACTACTCAGAAATTAATCTGGGGATTCCCTTTTGAGAGAATTTATACATAGATTTCCATGTGACAAGAAGTCTGAAGTGAAAATTTCACAACAAAATGCTACTTATTCCTTTGTCCAGATGATTTGAGACATTGTAGTGGAGCGGAGAGCATATAGGATTTGGACCTGAGGACCAAGATTCAAATTATACTTGCTCTACTCACTACAAATTTCATTTAGGGCAATTCATTAACACCCTCTTGGCCTCCTTTTACTCACATGAAGAGGTTGGACTATAGGCCCATTCACCTCTTTAGTTCTAAGTCTATGATCCTTTGAGAGTCTGAGAATGTACATGAGCCTCCGAGGGAACTCCCTGTCCTTTGTTCCTGTGCTTTCAGTTGCTTCACCTAACAGCCAGACCAGGGGTGGGGAACCTGTGGCTTGAGGCCACATCAAGGCCACACACAGGTTCCCCACCCCTGAGTCAGACTTTGTTAGTAACCTACTTCTATAATAACTCTTCGGAGCTTTGAGAAAACAAGTCAATATCATTCCTGTGCTCCCTGAAATCATGCATGGGAGAAACTCTTCATTCTCACACATGGGAGATGACTGGAGAAAAAATGTTTTCCCCTTCCCCTCAAGTTTCTGAGCTTCTTTAATTCCCACTAAGAGACTTCAGCTTAATTTTTTTTTTTTAGTTCTACAGAGGTTATACAAGTAATAACATAAATATATTTGAAGACTACTTAAAATTTGATGGGTAGGGAAAAGAGGCATGTTGATCAACACTAGGATGCCTCTCTTCACCAGAGTAACTTTATTTTTTCTTTTGCTACTTTCATCTCTTGTTTCCCTTCCCCTTGGTTATTTATTGATTTCCCCTTCTGTTTCAATGTTTTCTTGACTATCAAGGGGATTCTTTCTTTCTTTAAAAAATCCATGCCAGTAGAATGAAAATCTCCCATCAGTCTCCCTTTTGTGCTCCACATGGCTTTCTTTAAGATGACATATCTGTCTGTGATCTTTTCTCATTCATAGAATAATAGCAATGGCTCTGAAACAGGGTTAGTAGGATTCTACTTTGACTTCTTTTTTTTTTCTTACTTCTCTAAAGCACCCTCCTAGACTATTTAAGTACTAAGATGTATAGCACCAGCAGAACATCGCTGATACCAAAGTCCTTTACAGAGCTAAATATAGACAGGGAGGAGTGGAATCTTCAGAGTAAATATTGTATCAAACTGTGAAGACATATGAGTCATTAAAAAAAAAATCTAAAGGAAAAAAAATTTTCATGTTTCTTTGTAAATAATGACCACTGCATACTTGGATGGCAAACATTTAACTCAGTGGAAACTCACACCACACTGACTCTAAAGTCTCCTTTCTTTCTGGAGGTTGATATTATCTAAATAGAAGACCTCAGGGTGAATGGCTTCCTTGCTTTGCTCATCATACCTCTGTATAAAATACAATCTGAAAATTAAAAAACCTGAACTTTAAGTTCTTCTGAGTTTTAAAAAATCATATTAGAAATGATGGCAAATGCTTATGTTTCCAGAACAGTATAGTCCCAGCACAAAACTGTTAAAAAAAAATTCTCACATAAACCCATTTAAATGATTTCTGCAAACCTCTCAGGGAGGCTATTAAACACTTCTGAGTTTGGAATACTTTTTTGGGGTTTTAGGCCCAAAAAAGTAACTACGATTTTATTTACTTTGAGCAGTAGCTGCAGTATTTTATTTCAAACTGTGAATTAGCCTGAGGTCAATATAGTTAAATTAAGCCAATTACTCCCAGAGATAATAACATATATGTGAACATTTTAAAAATGTCTCTTGGAATTAATAATAGAATAGTGGCTTAAATTACCATTATTTTAGATGCTACATTTTTGTGTTTTAAAGAGATGATATAGTAACTTCCCAGAGCGAAGGAGACAATTTCATTACCACAATAATAGGTGACATTTGGATATTATCTTTGATTCTCAACAACTCCATGAAATTGGTGTTATCTCCATTTTATAGATAATGAAACTGAGGCTCTGAAAGGATAAATGATTCCCCTGGAATCAAATGACTGGTCTTATAGGTGTTATTCAAATTCTGGTCTCTCCTGACTCCCAACAGTGTCTTACACATATCAATGTTTGTTGAATTGCATTATTCCACATAGCATGGATCCAGGGTGGATAGGTTATAAATGGGAAAATGAGGAGGTTTTCTCACCCTATATTTAGAATATAGCAGGGTCCTTATGACACAGAGAGAAAAGGAATTATTAAATATAGTAAAAATTGGTTTATATTTTTGCCAAATTGAAATCTCTATTAATTGTCACTTTGCCAGTAAAAGAACAAGTGATCAAAAAAGCAACTTGGAGATCCTACAGGATCCTAATATGTGATTATCTAAATCATCTAAAAAAATATTGAATTATGTTCATTTTCTTGAATTTTATCCCTTGAAGTTATTGTTCAGTAATGTACCACTGTATTTGATATACAATCTGAGATGTACTCTGATGGAAGATATACAGATCTAGGACAGAGAAGGCCTGTATCCTATATAAAATTAGCAGGTTGATCTAAGGTCCTTATAATTAATCAACAAGCATTTGTGTTAGTAGTATAGAGAAAACAGTAAAACAATCCCTGCTTTTTAGAACTTAACCTGAGATCTGTGAAATTTAAAAAAAAATCCAAAACTATATTTCAATATAATTGGTTTCCTTTGTAGTTCTGTGTATTTTATTTGATGTCTTTAAAAACATTACTCTTAGAAAGGGTCCAGAGTCTTCATTAGACTGCTCCAGAGGTCCAGGACACGAAAAAGATTAAGAACCCCTGGTTGATCAGTCATAGTGAGTGGAGCCATGGGGCATATATACATATATATATTACCCTTTCTAGTATCAATGGTAATATTGATTTAACTGCTATATAGATAAGAGGATAAAGAGGTAGGAGAGGTGGTGGTAATGAAACAGCAGGGCAGACAGCAAGATATGTAAATGGGCTAGGCCCTGGTGGCCTGTTTGATAGCTAGAAGAGGTTAATACAGCTTGGGTATCTAGGTAAACATAAGAGAGTTTGAAGTAAAGACTGACTCATTCCCTCTCCTATCTGGGCAGCTCCATTTCCTGGTTAGTCCCAAGGCTGCACAGAGTAACTCCATCTGAGTTAGGGGAAAGGGTAACTGTTCTTAGTGGAGAGAAGCAGGAGATAGCAAGACAGACCTTAGGTCCACGGACCTAAGGTTAAGAAGAATTTCTGCCCTCTAGTATTTGCAAAAGAAATTGGGTCAACTATTTACTATTTATTGGTTTATGACAGTTTTAATGCTTTACATCATTAACCTAATCCTCGCATGTTTTGGAAATGTTTAAAAACAAAGAATTCATTTTTTTTTTAAACAGGAAAATGGCTTCGTAAACAACTTTGAACCTAATATGGCGTGGCCAAACTTCACAGATATTTCAACAAAGATCTGGGGTATATTTTCCTTTCTGAAGTGTTTCTTTTCAACTGAAAAAAATTAGCCTGCATTGTGACACCAACGTAAGAACTGTAGTCAAGATTTACCTCTTTAAGGCAATTTTGTGGACATAACCAGTTCTTTAAGGAATCTATGACAACTTAAAAAAAAATCACCATTTTTATTAACAAACTGGGAGTGTATTGATAAATCTATAAATTCAGACAACCGATTTTGCTTGGAGTAGAAAATTTAAAGTCTTAGTAGATGAACATAGCAGAATACAAGTTCTGCCTTATAACTTCAATAATATGTTCAGTTGACAGGAACACATCAAGCCTTGAACATGAGTATCAATGAACAATTTACTGATATGCTGTTTTTGTATACTACCGTGCAATACAGTGCTATAATCGTCCTTGAAGACAGAGCTGGTTACATTATTCACACATATTTTCAATGACTCTCCAAGGACTACCAAATAAAGTTCAACTCTTCTCTAGAATGCAATCCCCTACACATAGATGTGTGTATGTATATGTGTGGATCTGGAAGCCATGTACATAGAAATGATAACTGAATCTACAGAAGTTGATGAGGATACCATGGGAACAAATATACAAAGAGAAGAAACTCTAGCATGGAATCTTGGCAGACAACACTGGGAGGGTGGGAGAGGGATAATCCAGCTGTAAGGTAATGCCTCTTTCTTATGTAGACATTTTATTTACTGAAAGGGGTAGATAAAGGACATTTATGTCAGAAATGGAGAGAAGCAGCTTGAGATGAAACAGAAACTTTCTAAAGGGGACCTGGGAAAACAGTCCCTCAGTGCTTGGAGACACAGTTCTGAGAAGGTCCTAATGAAAGCAGATCCCCAGAGTCACTATTTCTAGTAGCTAACTCACATATAACTGTTTCTGGGACTTGTAAATTTATTTCTGGGAAAGTCTGAGTTAAAGGACTGCATGGGGAGCAGAAATTAATTGTATATTGATTGTGTTATATATGCCAGAAATTTTATACTAAAAGCTAAGCCATTCAAAGCTGCTGCTCTGAATCAAGCTAATTAGAGATGTAGAGGTTCCTACAGTTGAAGCTGGGGGCTAAACTGATTGGAGAAGAACTGATGCTTGGAGCTGGAGAAAGCAAAATCCTCTAATGTTTGAAGAGTTAAATAGGAAAATATAGTCTTGTTCTCTACTTAGAGCCTTAGAGAGGGGACACCAAAAAGATCTTACCACAGTTTCAGTAGACACAAAGTAGCAGTGAAATAAATAGCTTTATCTAAAAGGAGAGTAAATAGGCCCAGCAGTGGAATGTTTCCATTATGTAACAGGTAAAGCAAAGTTCAGGCTGTTCCCAAGACTAAAACACGTAAAAGCCTACCATCCAGAGTTGCTAGGTGCCATGGTTTCTCCATTCTCTGTGTCCATTATTTCCCAAAGACACTTTTGTATTTGTGTGATAATGTCACCCAAGTGTACAGGTAGATCATCATGTTAACATTATCACTATTTTGTCTTCTGTTATTAAATGTTTTGTGATTGTTGTTACGAGTTAATGGTGCCAACATGGCTAATTTAAATGGTAAGCATATTGGTAGGGGTTCAGGAGTTACAACTGTGAATAGTAGACATATGTATACCCCCATAGCAAGGTTGTTTTTAGGCCCTTGAAAATAAGTTGTAGCAATATGGTGACACGGGATAACCATTATGACCAGACAACATAAGTGGAACTGAAAAGTGAGCGAGTCCCAGCCTAGCAGGAGAATCTTTAGAGAGTTAGTGGTCAGTACCATGCCCTGAAGGCAACACAGTTAAGGAGACTGAGCAAGTCATAGGTAAAATAACAAACTAGGAGAGAGGAGGAAAGGGTGGTCAACTACAGAGAAGTACAATGGGGAAGTTGGTAACCACTGAGAGCAGTTTCAATAGATTGGTAAAGTTATAAGCCAATTTGCCAGGGCTGAGGCATGGGAGGTGAAGGTTCTTTCTAAAGGTTGTTTATAAAAGAAATATCTATAAATACAAAAGGACAGTAGAGTCAAGGGAAGATTTTTATGGATCAAGAGCCTACATTATGTGCAAGAATGGGGAAGATCTACAAATATTTGTAGGCTTTGTAAAAGGAGTCAGCAGATACAAAGAAATCAAAGATGAGGTTAAAGGAATGACTCAAAGGAGATAAGCTCAAGGGTACAAATAGAGTTAATGGCACCAACTGGGGAATCCATAAACACATTTTGTTACATGAATATAGAGGTAGTGATGAAACTATGATTTCATGGACATAGGGAACTCTCGTGTAAGGAAAATCTTTCTATCAATGCAAGTCATCGCCTTAACTGCAACTAATGGACTTAAAAGAATTTGTCTAAAGCAGTGTGTCAAATTCAGGCCACTAATTCATATATAAGGACCAGAAAGATTTAAACAAAATTATGTAGAGTGAAACAAGCAGAACCAGGAAATCAATATGCACAATCACTGTAATGAAGTACATGGAAACAACAATAAAACAAAACTGAATGTTGTATAATTTAATGTTCAAGTTGGGCCCCAGAAAAAAGATGAGAAAATGGACCTCATTTCTTTGATGAGGTAGGGCTGTGTGCATAGGGATGTAAAATATTTAATAAACTATGTGGCTGTTGTATTGTTTCATTTTGCTAAATATTTTTAAAAACCCAAGTCTTTATAGCCCTAAGGCCTCATACCTATAAATGTCCATTGAATTATTCATGTTTATTACTGAGGTTGGAAGTTAGATTTTTGTCCCAGTTCTGTTATTGGTTGTGCCCCCATGTTTCCTAACTTCTTTTGAGTTTTTGTGTGGTAGACTCCAGGCCTATGTCTTGGCCCCTCATTTCATTGGGTTCAATTATTATGTCTATGCAGATAGGTGTTGATCAAATTGACCTATACAGACCTCACCTCTCTTCCTATTACCATGTCCAGTCCTATAACACCACTAGTCTTCCAGATAGGCCCCTCTGGATATTTCAGCCATCTTAACCTCAACACAACAGAATACAAATTTAGCCAATATTTTCAACTTTCTTATTTCTGTCAAGGGTATTACCACATTTCCAACCAGATTTGCAACCTTGGAAAAATTCTTAACTATTTCCTCTCCCCAGTTGTTCATCAATTTTTCCTTTCTTACCTTTCTCCTTATGTCATTTCTACTTTAGTTCCAACCCTTATTGCTTTTCATCTTGATTAGTAACTTTCTGATTGGTCCTCCTTCAAGGCTCTACCCAGCTATCAAACTGAAATTCCTGTGGCATAGATCTTGTCATGTGATCCAAGAAGCTTCAGTTGTTTGCTGTTGCCCTTTAGGGCAAAATACAAACTCCTTTGGCATTTAAATCTCATCAAACTTGATTTCAACATATTTTCCAGTAACTTCCTCTTCTAGATTCTACATTCAAGTCACACTGGATTACTCCTTTTCAGCACTATACATTCCATCTCCCACCTTGGTGATTTTTCCATAGGCTTTTCCAACCCTAACTCTTTCCAAGGCTCAGCTTAAGTGCCACTCACCAAGAGGCATTTCTCCATTATTCCAGTTGTTACCAACTCCTTTCTCCCACCCCCAATCATATTTATTTGACCCATATCTAACTGGGTACAGGGGGCTTGCCTTCACTGGCTATTTTCTTTTGTCCATCTCTAGCACTTAGCATAGAGTCTGGCACTTAAAAAAGTCTTGCTGAATTAGTCTTCTCATCTGTAAAATAGGGTTATATTACCCACCTCAGGACTTTTATGGGAAAAGTAGAACCTAGAAGGCTAAACCCTAATGAGGAAAGTGCCTTTACAATTCTACCTAAGCAGATGCTATTATGGTTGTTCCTAAGGACAAGCAAACCCTGTGAGGCAGCTGGCCCCTTTATTTTATAGGAAAAAACAAATAAAATGACTAGTGTAAGATCACGCTGTGGAGGTGGGTCTCAACTGCAATGCGTTCGCAATTACCAACCACCCCACTTTATCGGAACCACGTGGGGATATTCTGATCCCGCCCAAGGTAGCATCATTCTCTCAGTCTCTAAAGTGAGGGAGAAGGAAGCCAAGGTGGGCACGGGGAAGGATAGGCTTGTTAATGTCCTACAGCAGTAACCTGGACTGGTCATTCAGTACCTGGGGAGCCCATCCCACTTGGATCCATCACTTCTACAGCTTAAGGAGGAGCTCGTGGCCCAGAATCCCAGGCCCGCCTGACCTTGGGCAAGTCTCTAAGGCCCGCTCGGAATCCTGCGGCCCTCCCGCACCTAGCTCATCCTTCCCGATGAGCTGGTCTAAACCAGGGATTCCTGGGCCCGACCCTTGGGTCAAGATGCCCCTAGGTTTCCGGAGGCCCGCCGGGGAGGGCGGGACTTCTCAGGGTGGGCGGGGCATGCTCAGGAGGAGGGCGGGGCCTTCCCAAGGTGGGCGGGGCCTGCTAAGGAGGAGCGCGGGGCCCGCTCAGGGGGAGGGCGGGGCCCGCTCAGGGGGAGGTCGCTTCCGAGGTCAGGCTCAGGTGTCCCTCTCCCCAGTTGGGCCGGAGGGGTCAGGGGGGCGGGCCTGCTCCGTACTTCAACATGGCGGCCGCGACGGCTATAAACGGAGCCAAGCGCAACTTGCGGGCCGAGCTGAAGCAGCGACTACGGGCGCTCAGCGCCGAGGAACGGCTCCGCCAGTCCCGTCTGCTGACCCAGAAGGTGCGCGGGGTGAAGCGAGGGCGCGGGTGGGGAACCCTAGCGCAGCGTGTATGACGACGCGTGCTACCTCCCCTCTGGACTCAGGCGCGGGAGCGCGCACGTCACTAGGCCTTGGGACGCGGCTCCACCCCCTCACGTTTAACGCGCGCGCCCCCGCTCTTCTGCGTGAATCCTTTCCGGGCTCCTAAGACCTAGGGCTGGGAGGGCCCTTTGACCTCATTGGCTCCTCCCCTCTCATTGTAACATGAGGAAACTGACGGAGGTGAAATTGAAGCGGTGAGAAGAGTGTCCTTCCAGCTTGGGAGCACTGATCTTCTTCGTACCTCCCTCCCTTACAGAAGTCACACTATAGGCCATTTCTTCAAACTACTCTGGCACTGCCAGACATATACCAAGGGGAGCTTAACAATGGAAAAGTCTCCACATCCCTCTTGAAGTTGTAAAGCGGTGGTCTGTTTGGCCGTGATGCGGCTGTTCAGATGTCTTCTGTGCTAATATCGCCTCGCAGATGTGCGCAGTTCTGCACATATATTTCTGGAAGACCTCGGCAAGGCGCTGCTGGGTGCTGAGAATGCAGATAGGATAGGATTTTTACCTTCAGAGGTTCTTGATTCCTAGGCTGTAAAACTCTATGAGTTGAAGGGTCTACCTCCTTTTGTGTCTAGCATTGTTTCTGAGGTGTACTGCTCACAATCCCCTCACCCCAGAAACTTAAGCGTTTATTTGAATGAATGATTATACCATCAAATTCCTTAATATGGGCATACTTTGTATTAACCAGTTTTGCACAAAGTATACGTTTAAAAAAAAGGGACAGTTTTGGAAAGAATGAAGATCTGTAATAAAGCTGTATGTTATAAGTCATCAAGTTAGGATAACAGTGCTGGATTTGGAGGCAGGAAGACTTAGGTTGGCATCTATTCCTCTGATACTTAACTAATGGTGTTACCATGGGCAAGTAAGTCCACTTCACCTTTCTCATCTTCATTGATAACATGAAGGACTGTCACTAGATGATCTAGCTCACAGGTCCTTTCCAACTGTAAGTCTGTAGTTTGATTAGATAACTCTTTGTGACTGAATTATAAAGAGCATCTGTTTAAGGCAATTCCTGTAGCACTGAAATAAAAAAAATCCTTGATGTTTGAATGACTTAGGCAGGAAATGTTAGAAAAGTGTTCAGAGAAAGAAAGATCACCTTCCTCTGGGGTAATTATTAATGCTTTCATGGAATAAGTGAAATTTGATCTATGCCTTTAATGGATGGATTGGATTTTCCTAGGTATTGAAAGGGGAGGAGAGTCTACTAAAGGAAGTGGATTGATTAATGGATTTGAAGTTAGTAGACCTAGGACCTAGTAGAGTGCTACATATGTGAGAGATTATATAAACACATTTTAATATACTTATGTACCTTTAGTCTTAGAGAGTTACCTGGGGCATTGAAATGTTAAATGGCTTGTTCAGCATCAGACCCGTAGTATGTGTCAGACTGTTTTAAATCTTGACTTTCCTAACTCAAAGGACAGATTTCTCCAAGGCTATAAATACCATTAATATGCTGATCTAAGGGAGTTTTATATTGGTGGTTCCCATACAGATACACCCCAATAGTATTTTCATACTTCAGGGATCTATCATTTCATTGTACTGAGTGATGATGCCTTCATAAATTCATATTGCAACTACTCTAGAGTTCAGAAGGTGGTCTTTGAAAATTCTGGTGGCCAAAAATTTCATCCTTTTGCAGCCAACTTAGTGATGAGCCTCTTTGAAATTTCTGGAATGGTACTTGACCCTTAATGGAAGACTTTCTATCTTCATAGGACCTACCAGAGCTTGTGTTCTAGCTATGTGGAACAGTGGATAGATCACTGGGCCTGGAGTCATAAAAACCTGAGTTTTAATCCTACTTCACACACTTACTAGCCATGTGACCCTAGGCAAGGCACTTAACAGCTATTTACCTCAGTTTCCTCATCTGTAAAATGGGGCTAATAATATCACTCACCTCATAGGGCTGCTATGAAGATAAAATGAAACAATAAATTTAAAGTGCTTAGCACAGAGTACCTGGCACATAGTAAGCACTATATAAATGTTAGCTACAACTACTACATGGTTTTAATTACTCAATATCCTTACTCTCTGACTATTAGCATGAGAATATCACGAGCATAGACAGACCTTGTCTAAAAACTATCAAAAAAATCTAGTCTGATTTCACCTTTTCTTGGTGAAACCATGTGAGCTATTAGTGATAACATACTTTTCTAAATACTTGTAAATTCTCCCTTTTAATGAAACATTTTAGAATTTTGCCAAGAATTAAATCACTCACTAGTTTGGATACTACACTATTTTCCTTTGGAAATTGGTACATGTTGATCCCCTGTTCTGTGATACTTCACTAATTCTATTCCGTCTTTCAAAGTTCACTGACAGAAGCACAGGAAGTACAAATTCTTGTTCTTTCTGTACCTCCAGTGAGGCTGATGTGGGCCTGGTGATATGAACTCATCTGCTGAGGGTAGATAAGTATTTTCTTTGCATCTCCTCACTTAACTTGGCGTTCAGCCCTCTGTTTACCATAGTATTCTCCTCCCCAGTCCCAAGATGATTTTCCTTAGAAGGAAAACTGAGTCAACATAAGACTTTTGAGGTTCTTTCTTCTCTAACTCATTCATTATTATTGTCCCATACATTCTTTAGAGTCGAACGATTCCTTATTTAATCTTCCTTTTGTCTCCAAAAAAGCTAAAAAAAACCAAACCCCTTTTTGTTGTGCTTAGCATTCATTGTTAGCCTTAGCTTATTCTAGCATTTCCGATTTTTTTTATGACTGTGCTACTCTTTTGTATTTATCCTCATTTTTTCCATCTTTTATAAATGACTTTAAAAAATCTTAGTCAATGAATGCCCTGTGGCTCATAATCAGCATCACAAGATGATAGGAAAATATATTTCTTAGCTCATTAAGTATGTTCTTCTTGGACAAGAATCATCATTACTGTATTTTAAGCCAAAGCCCAGACATCCAAATCCTATTCTCAGGAACCATCTTCTTAATTAATTGTTCACTTCTCTAATTACCTCTCTTCTGAAGACCTTGCTTCAATAAGCAGCAGTAATGGAAACACCATTTATTTTTCTAGGCTAGAGTCTTCAATTTCTTCCATAGGATTCATGAGATGTAGGTTTTTTCTGTTAGTATCGTTTTTCCCCATGAATCAGTAGGAATAGCTTGTGTTCCTCTGCTATGACATGTCTGAGGCATATCTCCATATTCCAGATACGTGCCCCAGGGAGCTAGGTCATGCAGTAGATAGAGCACTGGGCCTGGACTCGGGAAGACCCGAGATAAAATTCAGTCTCAGATACTTAGCTGTGTGGCCCTGGACCTCTGTTTGCTTCAGTTTCCTCATTTGTAAAAAAGGGAATATTAATAGTAACAATCTCCCAAGGTGGTTGTCAAGATCAAATGAAGGAACTTTTGGAAAACTCTTAACATAGTGCCTGGCACATAGGAGGTTCTTAATAAATGGTTGCTTTCTTCCTTCCTTTCCTTCCTCTCCCTTCCCTTCCTCCCTCCCTTCCTTCTTGTTGGCCAGTAGCCATTTTGATATTCTTTAGCAGAGACTTTCCCTTTTTGGTTGTTCCTGGACATCATTATGCCTCAGAGCATAGGAGAGTGTTTCTTCAGTGGGTTCCCACTCAATAGGAAAAACCTCATCCCTAGAGTTCCAGATGTTCAGTGATCAGTTTTCTCTTCCTGTTGTACTCACATTCTTTTGCCTTCTAGCCTCCTGACGTAGTTTATGGTTTCCTTCTCCCAGTCAGAATTTTCATATTCTCTGTTTTCTCTTTGAAGCACTTCCTCATTTAAAGGAATTCCACTCTCTGCTTATCTAGAGAGTGAAGCTTTCTTTTAGCTCTTTCTTATTCTCTTATAGTAGAGAGGTCATTCTCCACTTTGTGTATATATGTTTGTTAACTTGTCACTTGGCAGAAACAGGAGCCTGACATTCTTGACAGATCACTTGCACAGATCCACTTGCCCTCCATACTTTCTGGAAGCCAGATCTTCAATCTTCTGTCGTTCTTGTTGGTAGCTTTTGTGGCCAGTTGTCATGGCGGACTGCAACGTTTGGTTTGGTTTGTTCCACCTCAGACTTCTGAATCAGGTTTTATCTATCTGTCTGTCTATCTATCTACAGCAAATTTCTCACCTTTTATTGCAATATAGTAACAGTTTAGCTGCCTTTGATTAGAAATTTCTAGATTATTGTGCCTAGCTCAAATGGAGGTAGTAATTGCCTTAAGCTCTTTTCTGTGAATCTTAATTAGAAAGTCTATTATCACCCATTTTTGTACCTCTTCATACATCTCTCCACTACTATTCTTTTTATGAACTTAGAACTTCCTTCCTGTATTACTACTGATTTTCTGGCTAGCACCTTGTCTGTTGTGTTAGTGCAAACACCACCATTTTCAGGAAGTTGTCCATGATTTCCCCACTTGTTAACAATCTTCCCCCTCAGTCTTCACTTAGCGTTCTGATTTATGCTCTCTAGAGCTCTTCCCATGCCATGTAATATATAACTGTTATCACCCTACTATTTTGTAATCTCCATATAAGCCGAGACTATGTTTTATCTACACATTATGCCTCCCCTGATGCTTACAGTAGTGTTCTGCATACGGTGAGGGCTTAACTGTTATCTTGTGTTGTTGTATTGTAAATAAATGTCCAGGCTGCCATAAGAGAGGTGTCTGAAGGTCAAGTGAGAGGATACGCTAGAGATATTGTTGGTGTGAAGTTACTAGCTGATGCCGTGAGGATAAGTTATTTGAAGAAGGGCATTATAAAGGCTCTTCCTGTTTGGTTTTTGCTTATTTATTCAATGCTATTTGTGTAGGAGAGACAGCATGTTGAATAGAAGAAGGAGTGTAAAACTTTATGTCAGAAGAGCTGGGCTCCAGCTCTAACCGTGCTTTGTGACTAGCTGTGTGACTGGACAAGTCATTTCACTTTTCTAAATCTCCGCCTTCTCACCTTTAAAATGAGGATAGTAATACTTAAACCTCATTGGGTTGTTGCAAATTGTGAAGAGCTAATAAATGAAAGTTATTATGACGTATGTTCTATGCTTAATCTCAAATTTGAGGCCATCTCTAGAGGAATGAGGGCCCAAGGCATATCATTTATATCTGAGGCCCTTTCTTCTAATAGGTTCTGCAGATGAAGTTTGATTGAAATGACCTTCAAAGAGAGTCAATGATGGGAAGAAGTCAGTGGGAGATTCTAGCTAAGGATGCAGAAATATAAAAGCAGCTAAATTTATCAGAATAGAAGGAGGAGGAAGATGATCATAGAAATGGACTTATGTGGAGACATTAATTAATGTATGTTTGCCAGTGATGCTGCTCTTCTCCTGTTCTGTCAGCTCAGGCTCTTACCTCCTAAAATTCTGCAGCATCAATGAACCTGGGACTCCTACCCTCATCTACTTGGCCTTAAAGATGACCGCTTAAAATGGCAAATGAGTGTCTCTAACAATAGCACTGACTTAATATGAACCTGTTCTCTCTTCTTCCACCTTATCTCCTTTAGGTACTCTATGATACAGTAATACCAGCTTTCTTGCTGTTTCTCCTTGAACAGTCCATTTCTGACATTGCCTTTACACTGGCTGACCTCGAGGCTTGAAATTCTTTCCCTTCCCATCCCCACCTTCTAACTTTGAAGGCTTTCTTCAAATCTCAGTTAAAGTCCACCTTCTACAAAAAGGTTTTCCTGAAGCCCCTTAATGCTAATGCTTTCCATCTCGTGATAATTTCCAATTTACCTTGTCTGTAGCTTGTTTATAGACAGTTATTTGCATGTTATCTCTCCCATTAGATTTCTCCTTGAGAGTAGGGACACTCTTCTGCCTTTCTTTGTATCCCCAGTGCTTACTTAGCACAGTGCCTGGCACATAGTAGGCATTTAAAAAATGTGAGTTGACTGAGCTGACTGAACTATAAAATAATAACAATGAAAGAAAACTTACCTCTCAAGTTCACTAGATAGGATTTGTGAAGAGGATGATGACTAAGTAAATGTTAACTGTTCTTTTTGGCATGCGATTTACCTGGAGAGAGTTTTATAACATATTGGCATTTTCCCCAGTAGGACCAAAAGCTTCATTTTATTCTGGCAGGTTAAAACTTTTACATTAGGAAATGAATTTTGGCAGCAACACAGAAAATATAATGGTTATGTTCAAGATGTCCTTAGGGAAATTTATGTAATATTAGTTTTTTTAAAAAAAGTATATATACAGAATCGAATATAGAATGACTATTTATAAGTAATCATGTTCAGTAGATGTGCTTTTACTCTGAGTTGTGTGTAGTTTATTCTATAGTTTCTCCAAGACTTCATTATGTCCTGGAGATGACTCAGTGTTCTAGAAGGCAATGCTAGCAGAGCACAAGCTCAGGTAGTACCGTCTGAGCTAATAAGGCTTTGTCCCAGTGAGGGACTCTGAGTCCTTTGTCCAGTTTGGAGAAATCCTTTATTTGGTTGACTAGAGGATGATGAATTTTACTGTTACAGTAACTCAGGAACACCATCTAAGTGCCACAAGTTTTATGGTCTGTCTGTGTGAAAGGATGATCCCACACCATCGAAATCATAGATTCTGGATGTGTTGTGTGGCACATAGTTCTATGAAATTGGTTTTTTGTTTGGAAGGTATTTCTCAGTGTTCCGTTACTCTAAAGACACGGCTTCTGAAGAATTTATGAAGTGGAAACAATAATAATTCCCTGTATCATTTTCATATAGTAAAATGTTTGTACACATCCTGCTTTATTCTGTTTCCCTAACAACAATCTTGGGAGTTTAGCAGAGAAGAAATTATTACCCATCTTTCATTGAGGAACCTGAGCCCTAGATCTGTTCAGCAAGGACCTGGAAGGCAAAACTAGGAGCACTGAGAGAATGTTACAGAAGATGGGTTTTGGCTTAATACAACGAGAGACTTCCTATCAATGAAAACTTCCCCAAAGTGGGATGGGCTGCCTCCTGAAGTCATAAAATCATGGAGTAGAAGTTGTCAGGGACCTAAACAGTCAGTTGGTATAATGCTATGATTTTGCAGATGGGGAAAGAGATTAAATGACTTGCTCAAGGTCACTTTGGTAGTAAGTGGTACAGGCATGTTTTGAACCCAGGTCCTCTGACTTCAAACTCAGCATTCTTTCCATTACTATACAGAATCTCATATTCTGTATAGTAAGCTGCCCATTTAGCAGTTCAAACAGAAGTTCATGTGACACCCCCCTCTCACCACTGCTCCCTGCTTCAACCTTCTCCTCCACCCTTTTAAAAAGTTTATTATAGAAAGGATCCCTGAGATTCTGTTAGATGCTGAAAGGTAGTAGGTGACATAGTCAGAAATGGAACCTAAGACCTTTGACTCCTAACTCAGTTGTCTTTGTTTTCCCCCAGCAGTATACCTGATACATGGAGTGGTACATGGGGTGGTCACCTACATTTTAATGCCTTACAATTCTCAAACAAACCATGTAGTTATCCACTCAGTCTTTGGTCTGGCTTGCTCATTCCAGTCTGCTCATGCACAGTAACAGGTGTGCATGAGCAGGTTCCCAGAAAACCACCATTAACTCTTATGGACCCAGAGAACATGGACGAATATACTCCCATCATATACCACTTCAGTTCTTGAGCCTCCACTAACGTACTGCACTTTACACGAAACCAAACACTGATAATAGTGATACTTGTAGGTCTAAAACAAACTTAACAATAAAGCAAAAGAAATAATAACTTATTCATATACTAAATCAAATGTGGGAATAATAAACATATCACAATCTACACATAAAGATGGATAGCACTCTGATACCAGTGTACTCGGTATTTGTGAGTGAAAGCAGGCACACAGAGAAAACCTTCGAAGGAGGCACATGAGTGAACTCAGGGTAACACACAACTCTGCAACTGTAAACTTTGGTGTCTTCTTTCTTTCCCAGGAAATGTCCCTAAAAATTCCTTGAGGAACTATGTAGCTTCTGTATTGAAGAGATGTGTTCATTGCCAAGATGAATTAATCCATACTATGTTTTACCAATACCTCACACTGGCATGGTGTCTTAGCTAAAGTAGTCAATCTGCTTAGTGACTTCTCTGATTTTTTATTCTGCGTGGTTCCTCTACTTCATTGCACTTATTTCTCAGCATCAACTATAATGTCCATCACTTTTAGCTTCAAACTTAGTTGATTCTGTTCTTAAATCTGTTCTTTTACTTTTTTCTTCTCTTACTTTCTAGGGTCAGACTCTGGGTCCTTTCCACAAATTACTCCAGCATAGCTTATGGTTAATAGTGGAGCTCTCATGTTCTATCTATAGTCAGATAAATAAATTTCCTTTATCTCATAATCAGAGAAAAGTTCTGGCATTGTTATGTTTCTATGTTATTATAAAGCTTTTCACATTTTTTTTTATTCAAAGTAAGAAAGAAAAATAAAGAATAGCAGCTGTCTCAGAACTTTGAATTAGAGTATTGCTTAGAACCCTGATCAAAGAAGATACCTCCACAACAAACTGTACCATATGAAGGGATAGTGACTTAAGGTGATGGTGCTTTACCAGAGAATCATTAACTGGAATCTGGAAGAGACCTTAGATGAAGAAACTAGTCTGGGGCAGTTACTTGTCTGGGATGACACAGGTGGTAAATGGCAGGAATGAAACCTTAGGTCTTTGACTCCCATAGTGGTGCTCTGTTCATTGTACTATGCTGACTTTTTCTTTTTTTGTTGTCTTATTCTAATATTGTGGTTTCTAGATATAAACCTCCCTTCAATCCATTACATCCACCTCATAATGAACCTTCCTTTTTAAGAAAAAAACTTCAAACTCAACCATGATGCACCTCTCATAGTATATGCAACCTTCTACATCTCAGGAAAAAGGGTGTATCAGTAAGCCCTCCAACATACACAGGGGTGCTGCGTTCATAAAAGGAAATCAGCTTTCAAGGGGTTAACAATCACTTTAATCAAGCACAGATATCAGACAAAATCAAAATCAGAAGTTCAGAGAAATAATCAGAAAAAGCATCAACTTCTGGGTTAGGGGCAGGAGGGAGGTCCTTACCGGCCCCCCAGAGTCTATCTGACCAAAGAAACACTTCTAATCAGAAAGCCCAAAGTAAAACCTCACCCTCAGATTATTTATACATCTTTTAGAGACAGAGGGCATAGTCCTCTGACCCAGTGTCAATAGAAAAACAATAAAAAATAGAAAAAATAGACATTTTTCCATAGAAAAAACAAAAGGTACTTGAGACCATCCTACAAAATAACTCCCCTGATCAAGCTTCCCACAATGGGCAAGCCCATCCATGACTGGGAAAGATCTTCCTCAATCACATTATTCAATCAGAGACACTTTTAATAAAACAAAAACTGCAAAAGATCCTAATCTGATTTGCTATTACTGGGGATGAGAAGCATTTTCTTCTATCCGGAGTAGCCACTAGAATTCTCCAAATTAAATGGCATTTTATTTTTTCTTTCTATTTACATTGGTTTGGTAATTATGTATATTGTCTTGATTACGCTTATTTCACTTTGCTTCATTTCATGCATGTTTTCCCAAATTCATTATATCCATCATGTCTTAAAGCAAAATAGTCCACTCCTATTCCATAATTCATTTAGTTTTTCCTAGGTGGGTACCCACTTTCTTTCCAATTTCTTGCTACTTCAAAAAAAAAAAACCCAATGCTGTCATGAGTGTTTTTTTTTTTTAACATATAAGACCCCAGTGCTTTTTCTTGCGTGCAACAAATTGGTGAAGAAATTGGAAAAAAAAAACTAATAGGAAGTAGAAAGATTTTTACTTAATATTCATCACATTTTCAGTAGCTTTGCAAATGTTATTGTAATCTTTTCCCTTTTAGGTGATTGCTCACAGTAAATATCAAGAGTCTCAGAGAATTTCAATCTTTCTGAGCATGCAGGATGAAATTGAGACAGAAGAAATTATCAAGGATATTTTTCAGCGTGGTAAAACATGTTTTATCCCTCGATACAAATTCAAGAGCAACTCCATGGATATGGTCAAGTTATTTTCAGCTGAAGAAATTTTTTCACTTCCCAAAACTTCCTGGAACATTCATCAGCCAAGAGATGATGATGTGAGGGAGGAGGCTTTCTCCACAGGTGAGTGGGGAAACCTTTGCTTCCTGTCTGAATTCTGCCTTTGAGCATACAGCTCACTTGTTGCAGTCAGTCAGACATGGCTGCTTCACTCACCTTGTAGTGTAGGCTAAGCAAGAGATCGTTCTGGGTCTCAAGGAACGTAGCCCCTTAAGTAAGGTCCTGGCCAGTTGTTCGTTTCAAGCTGTCTCCTGCAGAGTTGGAATTAGACTAGATCCCATAGCGGAGTGGAAGAGACTCTTGAGTTATAAGAACTTCTTAACGGCCCAGGCTTCAATATTTCTAAGATTAATGACATCAGTATCCATCATATGATTACTGACTTTCAAGCAAAGTACTTACGATAGCAGTGGGTACAGAAATGCCATATATTCTGTTTGGGTAAGTTACTTATTGTACCCAATGGTATTCCTCACTTTTTATT
Organism: Potorous gilbertii; assembly: GCA_028658325.1. Lineage (NCBI taxonomy): Eukaryota > Metazoa > Chordata > Mammalia > Diprotodontia > Potoroidae > Potorous > Potorous gilbertii. The sequence goes on from CM053769.1 coordinate 555,432,771, forward strand.
CGCTGTCTAAGCTTTTATTGTTATATATTCCATACTTGCCTTGAAGTTCTGATGCTTCTTGACTTTCCCTTTCTTCATGACTCGTATGATTTCAGTGCAATAAAGCATTGGCCATTTCATCATTGGGTTTTATCATTACTTTTTAAGAGAAAACGGATTCATTTTCTCTTGATGCTATATGGGCTTTCCACAAACACCATCTCTTCCCCTTCAGAAAATGTTTCCCTAAAATGGTTAAGCAAAAATACCTGACAGAGTTATTTAAACTCTGAAAAAAAACCATCCAGCTGAGCATGTATGTCTGACAGTGCATGCTGCTTTCCTCTTTTAGAGTTTATTGATTGTTAACGGAAAGGAAGGACATGTGCTTTAATTTCACTAATTTGGCACCAGCATTGTCCATTTTATTTGGACTGATTTTCATTGCCTTTTGGTGCAGTGGAATCTGCACCAAGGAAAACTCACCTTTTTGAGTTCAAATCTGACCTCAAACAGTTACTAGCTGTGTGACCCTTGACAAATTACTTAACCATGTTGGCCTCAGTTCCTCATCTGTGAAATGAACTAGAGAAGGAAATGGCAAGTCAATCTAGCATCTTGGCCGAAACCCCAGATGGGGTTACAAAGTGTCAGACACAACTGAAACAACTCAACAAGAAACAATTGATTTTTTATACTGTTCTTTTGCCTCTGCTTTCTTTACTTTGAATCCTTCATACATGTCTTCTCATTTTTTCTACATTCTCTATACTTATCATTATTTATGATCCAGTAGTATTCCATTACATCCATACATCTTAGTTTCTTCGGTCATTTCTCACTAATAGAATTATAGATTTAGAGCCAAAGGGAATTTAGGGGTCACCTAGTTCTAACACGCTTATTTTACAGATGAGGAACGGAGGCCCAGAGAGTTTAAGTGATTCTCCTGGGACTATGCAGGCAGAAAGCAGCAGTCAGACTTTGACTCCCAGTGTTTTTTCTGCTATGCTAGGCAAAAATTTAAAAAATGATCATATTATGAATCTTTTTGTACATATTGGTCTTTTCTTCTTGTTGTTATCCACCCTGAGATATAAACACTGTTGTGGGACCTCTGGTTACAAATGGCATGAACAGCTTGGTAAGTTTCTTTGATAATTCCAAATTATTTACCAGAATGATGAGAACAGTTTACAGCATGACCATTAGTGAATTAGTTTGCTTGGCTTCTTGAATTTCCCCCTCTTTGCCAATTTGATATATGTGAGGTGATACCTTTGTGTTGTTTTAATTTGCTTTTGTCTGTGATTTTGAACATTCTAGATGACTGTTGAGAGTTTATTTATCTTCTTTTGAGAACTATTCATTCATCTTCTTTGACTATCCAGCTGTTTGGGACTGTGATCATTGCTTTCTACTCCTATATTACAAAACTCTTTATTTTTAGGTGCTTCTTCTTTTGTTGGTCTATTTTTGCTACTAGGTAATTCCTTCACTCTGGCTGTTCCCTATTGTACCACAGTATTTTATTCTAAATGTAATTAAGCTGCAGGAAGAATTTAAATTTATGAGTAAAGGGAAATATCAGAGGAGGAATTTCCATTGATTGATTCCTCTATAATTGTAACTGGAGAAGAATATTATTCCCTAGATATTTAGACAACTTCTTAACCAGTACTTAAAAAAAATAAAAAACATCCTTTCTTTAAATATTCAGCTAACATTCCCTCCTCTTAATACCTTCATCAAGGATGCCCTTGATGCAGATTGTTTTCATAAAAATTTTATATAGTTGGGAAACTAGACATAGAGGTCACCAGTTATTGATATTCTTTCTCTTGATTGCTTTTTGCTTGTAATAACATGGTCCAGGATTTTTTCCATATCTTTTACATCTTCAGATACCTGGAGAGTAAGGAAAGAGAGTAATATGTAGTAAGCCTGGAAAGAAAACTTGGGTCCAGGCTATGAAGGGCTTAAAAAACAAACAGGAAGACTTGGTATTTTATATTAGAGGGAAGAGAGAATCATTAGAGTTTATTTAGTGGGGAATGATTTGGTTATATTTGCATTTAAGGAAATCACCTTGGTAGATGTCTGGATGGCAGATGGATTGAAATGTTGAGAGATCTGAGGAAAGGAGACCAGTTAGGAGGCCATTGTTATAATCTTGTTGAGAGGTGATGAGGTGGTGGCTACCAGAGTAAAGAGAAGGAGTCAGGTGTTAGAGATGTTAGGGAGGTAGAAATGGCAAAAATATGTGCTATGAAGAAAAATGAGGAGTTGAGGATGACATGGAGATTGTGAACCTGGGAGAAGAGAGGAATGGTGATGCCTTGGATAAGTTCTGCTTTGAATATGTTAAATTTGAGATCTCTCTAGGATGTCTAAATTTGGAATGTCCAGTAAGTAATTGGTTATATAAGACAGAAGCTCAGAAAAGAGACTGGGGCTGGATATGATGATCTGTGAGTCATCCATAAGAGATAAGCACAAGAGCTGATGAGGTCTGCAGGAGATAGTGTAGAGTAAAAAGGGGGTCCATATCAGAGCCTTGAGGAAAATCCACAGTTGATGGTATGGATGAAAAAGCCATCAAGGGAGCCTTTGAGGCTAGACAGAAGAAAGAAAATTAGGAGAGAATAATGGAAAACAAAACAGAAATAGAGAAGAGAAGGCCTCCTGTAAAAAGAGGGTAATCAACAGTGTCAGATGCAGCAGGTTGGCAAGATGGATGAGCACTGAGAAATACCATCAAATTTGTTTCTCAGTGTGTTTTTCCATCTTGTCCAATATTTCCACCTCCTGCCTTCATTGCTTCTTGTGACTGAACAGAATTAGTGTCTGTCACTTTTTATGGAAGTTGGGTGTCTCCTCCCCTTTCCAGTTGTTGTTGGGCATCTCTATAGCTGACTTCCTGAATAATAAGCCTCCGGGCTTAATTATGCTTCCTGTGGTTGGCATGTGGGTGTAGGATTGTTGAATGAGACCTCTATATAGTAAAGGTTTCTGGAGTTATTAATTCATTGGGTTTTTAAGATGTATGTCTTTTTAACTTGTGTATCCATTTTTAATTGTTATATTCACTGCATAATTATTCTCTCTTGATTTTTGGAATGGTAGTTTGTAGCAAGCAACTATTTAACCATTTTGCTGGTTACATGGTCTTTGGGTCTTGCCTTCAGTCTGAGAATGCTTCAAAGCATCTAAAGGCACACAAACTGGTCTGGGTAATTAAAGTTACCAGTAATTACGCTTCTTCTTCCTTAAATATCTTAGGTAATGCCACTCTTACATGTTGCCCTACTAGCTGTGTACCAATGCAGATCTCAGTTTATAGTCTTAGAGAATTGCCTAGGGTAATGAGAGGTTAAACAATTTGCCCAGAGTGGTAGTCCAGTATGTTAGAGGAAGGACTGGAACTCAGGTCTTCCTGACTCTGAGTCCAGTTCCCTATCCCCCAAACCATGATACCTCTGCCTTATATAGATTTAACCACCTAGAATTTCTGTTCAGGGACTTGATGAGTTATGTAATACAACCCAGAGGCCTTGGCTGCATTGTTCACCCCAGCTTCAGTGCTGACTAAGTAGGCTGCTTCTCCTGGCCATTTTGTTGATGCCTCTCTGTTAATAATGCAAACAGCTTCTATAGCAAACTGAATTGCCCATGTGGGGGATTTGTATTTATCTGACTTTTCTTATAAATTGGTAGACCTAACGTATTTGGCAGTGTGACAATTGCTAAGAAAATTTGAAGGCTATCAGCCATTAACTGAGTTCTGGCAGTAATCTTAGGAATCTCTGGGGAATTTTGTGTTAATGGTATACTTTTTTTTCCCACACATAAAAAAATCACAGTATGTTAGGACTTTAGAGCCAGAAGCGATCCTAGAACTCTTAGTCCAGGGTTTTTCGAAACTTTTTTTTGCTTACAACACAGTATTCTTCACCATGAGGAATGGAGCCAGAATGGACATTTAAGTTGGCAACAAAGAAAAATACTCAAGGAATTGGGCCTTAGATCACCTGGAGTCTTAGGATTCTCCTACCTCTCCTTTCCCTCTTCCCTCATCCTCCCTTCACTCTCTTTTTTCTTTACTTCCTCATCATTCACAGCAAAGAACCCAGCTTTGCATTTGGATGGATAGGATTGCTATTGTCAGATGATAAGAAGGAAGAGAAGGCAACAAACCACAGCAGAGGGCAGAGGCAAAGCTAGATGGGAACTCAGAGACTGTCCATTCTGCTCCCTTCATTTTTCAGATGAGGAAACCTACATGCCTTATTCAAGGTCATTAGTGGCACAGTTTGAACCCAGGTCCGCTGGTGCTCAAATGTGGAAATCTGGGGCTTGGGAAGGAGTTTTGTGGCACACCTAGAAACTTCATCACAAGGGTGTGCCACAGCTCTCTCTTTGGGAATCACTGATCCAGTCTAATTCTCTCATTTTATAGAAGGTGGAACAGACCTAGACTGGCCTAGCTCCTGGTTCTGTAGTGATTTAGAGTTGAAAGAGAGCAGAATCCATGTCTCCTGATTCTCATGCTACTATGCCACACTTCCTCTCCACTTGAATGTCCTTATTTTACGGAACTTAAAACATTAAATCCAGTTAAAAAACTAACAGATTCAAAATATGCATTCAAGTAAAGTAAAAGCAGGAGATATTTGTCTTTCATTTTTGAAGAGGACCAGTGACGTCACTGGTTCTTGATTAAAAGCGAAAAATCAAGTCCACTGTAAAAGCTTGTCTGGCCTTTCCTTCTCTTTCGTTAACAAGAAAAGGTACTAATCAGCAAGGAGGGGTGAGGGGGTTTCCTATTGGGAAATCTCTATGCCAGTGAAATCACAGGTGTAGTCAGCCCCTATCCTATTTTTCCTATCTTTCTCCTTTCCTTTTCTACTATATTCTGTCTTTCTGTTCCCCCTGTTCTGCTTTTACCAGTCTGTGCCTGGCTGCTAGCATACCCCAGATTTTGCTGCCCTCCATCTCTCTCTCCCTCTCTGTGTGAATACCCTCTCAATTCCTCTTCCTCTATTAGTGGCAGATATTAGGCTTTTGGAAAATTCTTTCCTATTAAGCAAAACAAATGAAAATAAAACACATACAGAGAAGACATAAACTCATAGAGCATGGGAATGATCTGGGGACAATCATTATCTTTCCGTTGCAGGCCCTTTCCTTTCTGACTTACCCTGCTCTGTGGCCAAATGCAATGCTGCCTCTTGGGAACATTCTATCTTCTGACTGCCTGAGACTTGACTCTTATTTATTTCTCCTTTAAAGCTGGCCCCCCTCTGGATCTTCCTGCCAGCTTCAGGGTTGGCGCCCTCAGATCTTTCAGATAACACCACTGTTCAAGTAGAAAGACCTTTGGATTTAGAACTCATAATTGCTTCCCTTGCTCCTTCTTCCTCTCCCCTCTGGGAAAAGTTCATGAGATCGTCATGTACATATAGTTATGAGATGGCTGAGAGAGTAGGCATGATTTTATTGATATAAGGAATTTCTCAGTGAGGAGATCCTTTCTACCAGTGAAGAGCTCAGTTTACAATCTTAGAGAATTGCCTAGGGTAATGAGAGGTTAGACAGTTTGCCCAGAGTGGCAGTCCTGTATGTTAGAGGAAGGACTGGAGCTCAGGTCTTCCTGACTCTGAGTCCAGTTCCCTATCCCCCAAACCATGATGCCTCTGACTTATACAGATTTAACCCCATAGAATTTCTGTTCATGGACTTCCCTTTAATCATTCCCTCAAACCTATAGGAGACAGAGCTCTTTGCAGTTACAGTAATCACTCCATCTACCAAAAGGTATCTTTTAATTGTATATGACTCTTTGAAACTTTAAATCTTTATCTTAGGGAACTGGTTCTATTGTGTAGTGAAACGTAGAAATGAATAAGAAGCCCAGCTCGTTGTTAAGTATCTGTGCTATGTATGGTAGCAATAGCATGGGGAATTTAAATTTACAAATAGTCTGAAAGTACCTAGGTAACACAACTTAAAGTCACATTGACTTAAAAGTAGTAATAGGAGCTAATGTTTCTTCTTTTCTTCTTATCTTCTCTATACCTTACACTAATAGAGCTGTTAATATGATTACTCACAAGATTAAAGTAAGTTTCATGTTACAAGGAACTATCATTAAAATGAAATTTCAGATTCACAGAAATCTTGAGCCTTAGCCAGTAGTTCATGTATATCATGCAACATTTGTTGTGGCAAATTTCCAATGCAATTGAAGAATCTGGACAGTCTTTTAACCTTGGTTGTATAAAGATTTAATTTATAATGAAGAAACTCAAACATAGGCAACAGAAAGGAAAAGTAAGGTTTATCTATCTTCTATAGATGGGATATTTAAACTGAGTAACAGAGTGGATCTATGAGTCACACAGAATGAAAGAATGAGAGTGGTTTGAGAGCTGTTATCAGCTGAAGAAGGAGACCACAGAGATGAGATTACACATCCATCCAAGAGTATCTTGGACAGATGCCACAGAAGTACAATAAACTAGGCCCAGAATTTAATAGAAGATTGATATCTGGCTAGATTTCATTTGATATATTGAGCAATTTTTTTTTTAATAATTCCAAGCTGCTCAGTATTGTAAAAAGCCAACTTTTTATTACCAATAGTTCCCAAGTGACACTGTATGAACACAATCTCAGAAAAATCAAAATCTCTCATGTAACCCAAAGACCTATATGGCAGGTATACATAGGCTATAATAAATAACTAAAGAGAGATTTCCACCACAGTGGAAACAACTCTGGATTTTGAGTCAGAAAGCCTGGGCACAAGTGCTGGCCCTGCCACTGACTAGTTGTGACCTCAAGCACGTTAATCTCTGGACTTCATTTTCTTCATCTTGGATGAGGGAGTGGCACTGGATGACCTGTAAGATCACTTTCAGCTCTAAATCTGTAAGTGGAAAAAAGACAGATCAAGGACATATGATTGGAAAAAGAGGCCCATCATGTGACCTAAGTCACAGATATCTCATGGACACCCAGTTATTACACTGTGAACCAGCAGTGCTCCCTCTTACCATGGCTGTACTTCTTACTTTCTGGACTTTACTTCTGCGCTAGCAGCCTGTTCATCCTAAAAGATGAATCTGCCTTCTCCTTGAATTGGTGAATTCCTCCCTGAACCTCCATTTGCAGAAGTGGCTAAGACAGCCATGCTAACTCCTCTCTCTGCTCTACTCTTGGCTCGTCAGACTTTTACACCTTGCATTAGTTCTCCTTGTCCTCATCCACTTTCATCCCCCTTTTCTGTGTTGTTTTCCCCTCTTAGGGTGTAATCTCTTTGAAGGTAGGGACTGCCTTTTTTATGCTTATATTTGTGTTTTCGTCGTTTAGCATAGTGGTTAATAACAGTAAGTAATTAATGAAAGCTCTCTCTCTTTCTCTCTCTCTCCCCCCCTCCCCCCCTCCCCCTCTTTCCTCCTCCTCCTCTCTCCCTCCCTCTCTCCATCTCCACACTCCCCCCTCTTCCCCAGACTCCCATCACAAATCACTAAAGCAGTGGAATATAACAGAAGGATTTTGAGAAATCACAAGGACTGTATAAATGAGAACTGAAAACAAAACTAGTTTCCAATTTTTAAAGACCTCTAGAAGATCACTCATTATGTGATTCTCATGATTCTTTACTATCAGAATAGAATTTTCCCCATATATAATCGTAACTTTTCATGATGAAATTAGTATTTTTTTCTTTTATATGATTTTAGAATATATATGAAAGACACTGTCTACCAAGTCATTTGTTCTACCAGACTAATGATTTTTTTTATTGTTAACACATGATAAAAATAGTTGGATCATATATTTTCTATGTATTTTAGTCAGTTTTATGACTTAGATATAGTCTGCTAGAGCATGTGGCTGCCAAAGCCTGCATGTTCCCCCTCAACACTTCATTAAAGATGCTCTCAGAACATGTATAGATGATCCTCTTATAGTAGTTTTGGAGAAGCAGACATAAGATTTGGTGGTAATGGCTATTTTGCAGTCGCTTTTTTCTTGTTAATAATAAAATCCACATATTTCCCCAAAGGGTGGTATCTTCTTTTATTTCAGATAGCTTGAGCATTGTTCCCTCAGTATCCCTAAAATTGTGCCACCTCTAGTTTGAACCTCTTTATTATGTATATGGTCTTGTCTAGTCTAGCTCTTCCCATTTTTATTTTCTTAGTGCTATTTCTATTTCCTCTAGAAACAGATCTAGGGTATGATATTAGAGTCCTAATGTGGTGTTCCACACAGAAAAAATTGTTACAGAAATCTTTATGTATTTTTTACATTTTTGTCTGTGGTTCTCCCCAGTTTTATCCTTAAATGACCTCACCCTTATAGGTCATCAGTACTTTACTCAGGAAGAGAGTTAGGAGGCATTGGTTATGGTGTGCTCTAAATAACATTTTAGGAAATGAAATTAATTACATTTTTGCCCAGAAAAAATGGTTCGTTATTGATGTGGTACTAATATCCAAATTAGCTATCTATGTATAGTCAAGTATACTGCCTGTTAGAGTAAAGACCTAAATCAATACTAAGAAAGAATAAAAATGAGAATGTATGACATACAACTGAAGTGAATCTAACTTGATGTCATACAGTGCTGGTGTCATAAGTGGGAAATATATAAAAAAGCAGCCATCAACTTAGACTACCACCATTTCCTGGGGAAGTTTGACTACTGGAAATCACATGACCAGGAAACCAGATGAACCTAGAAACTGCTTTAGCCAATTTATACTTGATTTTCTTGTCAAACAGAGAATATGGAAGCCAATTGCAATATTGATTTAAAATATAAAGTCATTTGCAAAATCTTATGGAGGAGAGTAGTGAATGATTATGAACTGTATTATTTTATAATATTTTATATATTATATATATAATACAGTGAGAAGCAATGGCAGTATCAGAGAAACAAAAACAAATTTCTAGAAAGCTTAGACAGAGACCCAACTAAACCAAGTCCAAGACATAAAGGCTATAAAATCAAGTGTTTAATGGATATGGTGGATGAGCATGGACATATTGAATGTATTCTTGAATATTAGAATTAGGAGGTAGGAGGGAGGGCAACCTGTTGATGCTTCAGAGGAGTAGCTTGGGAACACGTAAATGAAGATACTACTTGACATGGTGGGTAATCAATACTGAAGTGAGATAGTTTTACTAGACAAAGTTACAAAATTAATGGGTGAGCCCACTACACATTTGTACGTCTATCTTCAGCTGGGGCTCTTGATGTTGCTTTACAATACTTTAATTTATCTTGTGTTGATTCCCCAGGGCATATTTCACAGTGACTGTTCCAAATATTTTCCATACTTCCCCAACTCCCACTTGATCTTGGCAAATGATTTTGCTTCCTTCATTATAAAGACAATTTAGGTCATCTTTGATGAGCTCCTAGATCCAGGCTGAATCATGTATCATAGAATGTTAAAGCTGGTAAGCACCTTATAAATCATCTGGTCCAACATTTTCATTTTACTGATGAAGACACTTGACACTCAGAGAAACTAAGTGTCTGATGTCAAATTAATATAGAACCTAGGGACCCTAGATTTCTTTACTTCGCAGCCACTGTTGATTTTTTTTTTTTTACTTTTGTTGAAATTTAATTGTTTAATTTAATTGTAAATTTTTAATTATTAAATTAACTGATAATTTTAATTAAACAAATAATTAACTTATTTAACTGTTAATTAACAAGTAAATTCTCTCCCTCTTTCTGTCTTCTCTCCTACCCACTGAGAAGGCAAGAAATACGATACCCATTATAATATGAAGTCATGCAAAACACTTCTATATTAGCCATATTGTGGGGGAAAAAAAGCAAGAAAATTAAGGAGGAAAAATTATTCAACCAGTATTCATTGTTGTGACTGTCAAAACATCTCTGTCTAGACCTTTAAATCTTCACATTTCCTTTTCTTTCCTTTTTGTCTTTGTGGAAAATCCATCTCTCTTCATTTTCAAGGCTATTTTGTACTCTTGATACCATCCCCTCTCACTCCCTCCAGGGCCTTATTTCATTCATTATCCCATCCTTTTTCTCATCTTTTCGTTCACTCCTGCTCCAATAAGACTGTATAACTAGAGGAAAATCAATGACATTTTTCTTTTAATTTTTTTTTTTAATTTAAGGAAGCTTTTTTAAGAATTATCAGTAAAATTACAGAATTATGGAGCCTTAAATTTGGAAGTGAATTTTGTCTCTGATATGTATTCTTTAAAGATGGGACCCTTACTGTTTCAAGAGGCAGCCCATTTTGTTGTTGCCTTGTTATAAATATTAGGAAATTCTCCCTTTAACCTGAAATTTGCCATCTTCGAGGTGAAATCTGCCTCCCTCACATTTCTATGTATTGTTCTTAGTTCTCTTTAACGTGAGACAACACAGCACAAATCTCCTTCATTTTCTGAATAGCTCTTTGAAATGTTGCAGATAGTCAATAGTTATCTTGTCATCTTTTTTTCCCAGTTAAGTAGCACTCTCTACCCTCAACTGAGAGATCTCTACAGCACTTAGCACAATGCCTGGCACATGGTAGGCACTCCTTCTTCCCCTTCCCTCCTGTACTTTGCTGTTTTTCATTTGACATTGCTTTGGATATGTATATGATATATGAGTATGTAATATGTAGATAATGAAACACAGGTATATGAATAAATTATATGCATATTTAATAAAATACATGTGTGTGATAATTAAAATGTAATATTTAAATGTAGTAAAAAACTTTGTAGTTCCAAAATGGAAACTATTACATAAGTTGCTAAAATAGTATAGTTTCCAGGAAATAACCAGCAACATACTATAGTGAATTCTGATGGTAAATCATTGCTGCTACTTCACAAAACAGAAGCATTAGAACAGGAGTTCTTTTTTTTTAAATTAAATTATTTTATTTGTTTTCCGTGTTCTACAATCACTTCCATATATCTTAGATTTTTTTCCCCTCCCTTGCCCTCCTTCCCCACTTCCTCCCTGAGAGGGCATACCATTTTATATAGGTGCTACACATATGTTCCTATTAAACATATTTTCATCTTAGTCATGTTGCATAGAAGAATTAAAATGAATGGGAGAAATCTTAAAACAAAACAAAACATGATACAAAAGAAAATGGTCTGCTTCATTCTGTGATCAAATTCCATAGTTCTTTCCTGGATGTGAAAGGCGTTTTGCCTTGAGTCCATTGGGAATTTTTTAGGTCCTTGCATTGCTATGAAGGGCTGTCTACCAGAAAAATTCCTCACACACTGTGGTTGTTACTGTGTACAAAGTTCTCCTGGTTCTGCCCCTTTCACTCAGCATTAGTTCATATAGGTCCTTCCAGGCCTCTCTGAAGTCTTCCTGTTCATCATTTCTTATAGTACAATAGTATTCCATTACATTCATATACCCCAATTTATTCAGTCATTCTCCAATTGAGGGGCATCCCCTTGATTTCCAGTTCTTGGCCACCACAAAGAGAGCTGCTATAAATATTTTTGTACATGTGGGACCCTTTCCCATTTTTGTGATCTCTTTGGGATAGAGTCCTAGAAGGGATAGAGTCCTAGAAGGGATATTGCTGGGTCAGTGGATGTGCACATTTTTGTAGCCCTTTGAGCATACTTCCAAATTGATCTCCAGAATGGTTGGATCAGCTCACAGCTTCACCAGCAATGAAGTAGTAGAACAGGAGTTCTTAACCTGAGGTCTGTGAACTTAAAAAAATAAGCGGGTATTTTTTCAGTAAAAGACATTCTTTGGAAAGGTAGTGTATTGGATTCACTAAATTGCCAAAGAGGTCCATGACACAAATGAAGTTAAAGATCTCTTCATTTACCAATCAATCCACAGGCAGTTTATTGAGTCTGTACACTGTCCTAGAGACCATCTAGGTTTCAACTCTCAGAGAGTAGGCATTAAAGTTTTTAAGTGCAAGGCAAGATGTCTGTGTAGCTTTTGAATTGTACCTTAGAAGAAATATCTTGAAATTGTCTGCCATTTTATAGTCTTCGAAGCCCTTTCACATCCATTGCCACATTTTGTCCTTATTCCTATGCTGTGACATAGGTGGGGTGGACATTAGCATCCATCCATTTTTAGGAGAGGAAGCTGCGGCCCCAAAGCAGAGTGCTTGGTCAGGATCCCACAGTGTCTGAGAGGAAAACCCAATTCTCCTGTTTTCCTTTCCAGAGCTCTTCAGATTCCTTTTATTTTTAGAGCCTTGTATGTTACCGTTGTTCTACTCTCTGAGTTTTTCTTTTTGCTTTTATCCTGAGAGTGTGCTGCATTATACATACTATTCCAGAAAGTGTTTTTCTTAGTAATTTACAAATAGAAGGACTTTGATTATAGGCACTAAGTAGTTTTTCAATCCATTTTGTATCCAACAGAACAGGACTGGATGGACAGGATATCCCTGGCATTTTCCAATGTTTTCTCCTTTGCCTTTTAGACAGCAGCTTTAGAACCTACCCTAATTTCAGACTGGCATTTTACTTGCTAACTCTTTGCACATTAAGATTAAACGATACTTCCATAGGGGTTATAGCCTGTTATTCTCGCCAGGATATGTTAGCCTGCTAAATGTTCTATTCCAGCATGATGATTCATTGACTGTCCTGGGTGAACATTTAAGTATCATTAGAAGGAAGAGCCCAGGTGAATTAAAACTGTTTACGGTAAGAAGTTCAGGTGTTTAAAACTGTTATGACAATTCAATTTTCATTTATTACCTTTAACTGGGACCTTAAAAATCCTCATTAGGTTTACAGACATATGATTGTACAGATGCAATTCAGAAGAGATTCAAGTTTAATAAAGGGGTCTGGAATTTTAAAACTCTGTATTCTTTAGTGTATTTTTTTTTGGTCGTCAGCTTACAGGCCAGGTGTATAGAGATGCCCACATAGGAATTTCCATGGAGGGTGAAGGGCTTTGACTGTTCTTCTGCCAACATGCCTTTCCTTAGAGCTGATTTCCTTCTTGGACTACCCTTTTTTTTCAGTTAGTCAGCTAGCATTTATTAAGCTTTTGTTACGTTCCAGGCACTGTGCTAAACTCAGGAGCACAAAGGAAGGCCAAAAGACCTTGTGAATGTCTTGCCTTTCAGGCTGAGAACGCTTTCCTCTTCTTTCATGAAACCTTTCTTGGCCACCCAATCCTCCCAATACACTTCATAAAGATCCAATGTAGTATGTTACCTGTAGAGTCAAGGTGAAGCTCTGGCCTCGGGATAGAGTCCACTCTGTCTGTTCATCTGTCCTGTGAGATCATTGCCATTAGTGTTTTTACTTGTGAAGTCAGTTTTAACTCCTATAAATGACAATGCCTTAAAGGATCAGATAGTTGGAATGTTACTCTGTGAAAATAGACTGTTTATGAAACGAAAAACCAGTGTTCCCAGACTCGTTGCTGTTTCTCGTCTTCATCTTTTCACTTTAATGACCCAGGGCTGCCTTGTAGATTTTGTAATCAGCTTTCTGTGCAAAGCTTGATGGTAGTAATAACTTATAATTATGCACCATTGGGCGTTAGAGGTATAAACAAAAAAGCAGACCAGAACCTAGTGGGGCTGCAGGAATATCGTTGTTTTAGGAGCAAAATTGTAGGCTTAAATGGCATGTTTGTAAATGCAAGGTGTGTGCTGGTGCCTGGTCCAGAGGGCTTTCATTCATTCATTCATTTATCTATGTATGCATGTATCTATTTGTTTGTTTGTTTATTTGGGGAAGGGTATGGGAATAGTGATAGAGGAGATGTATAAATCAATGGAAGTGCTAGACTTGGAGTCAGGTTGGAAATCTGCCTTAGATCTAACTAGCCAGGTAACCCTGAACATACCAGCCTTCATACCTCATCCCCCCATCTCTAAATTGGGGATGACAATGACATCTACAATGCAGGGTTTGGGGTAGGGTTGAATTATATAAACTATTATTATTAACCGTAGTTGCATTTGATTCAGTAAAACAGCTTAGAACAGTGACGTAAATCCTGAATCGAAGTATCAGCATTACGTTATTGTAGAGCAGAAGCTGATGTAATCAGGCAATTCATGCCTGTTAAAGAGCTTGTAATTAAAACTAGTAAATTGACCAGCGCTCTTCTAATACTTATAGTATAACTTCACATAAATACAAAACTGCGTCGTGTGAAAATGGAAATTCATTTTAAAAAACCTTCAAGTCTGTGAATAAAAACAAAGCTGTTTCCCAAAGTCAATCAAGTTGTTTAAGAGCTGGTAGAGAACCTATTAGGACTTAGCACATAGAATGCGACATGAGTGTACAGCCTAACATCAGAGGCAGGGAGGTGCCATGGCCTTTTGTCAGGAAGGCCTGAGTTCAAATCTAGCCTCAGAGGCTTCCTAGTTGTGTGACTCTGAGCAAATCATTTGACCTCTGATTTTTCATTTGTAAAATGAGGTTAATAATAACACCTACCTCCCAGTGCCTGACATTTAGTAGGTGCCATATGAATGCTTATTCTTTTCTTCCAACACAAAACCTATAAAACCTCCTCATCTTTCTCACAGCCTGTCTCGCTTTGTGTCAGGATGGCTCTATGTCTCTCTCTGTGTCTTTGGACTTCTTTGTGTGACTGTGTCTCTGGCATTATATAGATCGCCACATCTCATTTCTCTCTGATTCTTCCTGTCATTCTATCTGAATTTATTTATTTACGTTTTCAACATTCATTTTCACAAAATTTTGGGTTCCAAATTTTCTCCCCATTTCTCCCCATTTCTTCCCTCCCCCCCAACATGCTGAGCATTCTAATTACCCCTATCACCAATCTGCCCTCCCTTCTAACATCCCTCCCTTCCCTTATCCCCATCTTCTCTTTTGTCCTGTAGGGTAAGATAACTTTCTATACCCCATTACCTGTATTTCTCATTTCCCAGTTGTGTGCAAGAACAATATTCAACAGTTGTTCTTAAAACTTTGAGTTCCAACTTCTCTTCCTTCCTCGCTCCCCACCCATCCCCATTGAGAAGGCAAGCAATTCAATATAGGCCATATCTGTGAAGTTTTGCCAATGGCTTCCATAATAGTCATGTTGTATAACACTATACATTTCCCTCCATCCTATCCTGCCCCCCATTTCTTCTGCTCTCTCTTTTGACCTCGTCCCTCCCCAAGAGCGTTGACTTCTAATTGCTCCCTCTTCCTATTGCCCTCCCTTCCATCATCTCCCCCTCCCTGCTTATCCCCTTCTCCCCTACTTTCCTGTATTGTAAGATATGTTTTCATACCAAAATGAGTGTGCATTTTATTCCCTCCTTTAGTCGAATGTGATGAGAGTAAGCTTCATATTTTTTCTTTTACCTCCCCTCTTTTCCCTCCACTGAAAAGTCTTTTACTTGCCTTTATTTATGAGAGATAATTTGCCCGATTCCATTTCTTCCTTTCCCCTCCCAATATATTTCTCTCTCACCCCTTGATTTCATTTTTTTAAGATATGATCCCACCCTATTCAATTCACCCTGTACTGTGTGTGTGTGTGTAATCCCTCCAACAACCCAAATACTGAAAAAAAAGTTTCAAGAGTTACAAATATTGTCTTCCCATGTAGGAATATAAACAGTTCAACTATAGTAAGTCCCTTATGATTTCTCTTTGCTGTTTACCTTTTCATGCTTCTTTTGATTCTTGTTTTTGAAAGTCAAATTTTCTTTTCGGCTGTGGTCTTTTCATCAAGAATGCTTGAAAGTCCTCTATTTCATTGAAAGACCATATTTTCCCCTGAAGTATTATACTCAGTTTTGCTGGGTAGGTGATTCTTGGTTTTAGTCCTAGTTCCTTTGACTTGTGGAATATCCTATTCCACGCCCTTCGATCCCTTAATGTAGAAGCTGCTAGATCTTGTGTTATCCTGATTGTATTTCCACAATACTGGAATTGTTTCTTTCTAGCTGCTTGCAATATTTTCTCCTTGACCTGGGAACTCTGGAATTTGGCCACAATGTTCCTAGGAGTTTCTCTTTTTGGATCTCTTTCAGGTGGTGATCGATAGACTCCTTGAATACTTATTTTGCCCTCTGGTTCTAGAATATCAGGGCAGTTTTCCTTGATAATTTCATGAAGGATGATGTCTAGGCTCTTTTTTTGATCATGGCTTTCAGGTAGTCCCATAATTTTTGAATTGTCTCTCCTGGATCTATTTTCCAGGTCAGTTGTTTTTCCAATGAGATATTTCACATTCTCTTCCATTTTTTCATTCTTTTCAGGTTTGTTTTTTGTGATTTCTTGGTTTCTCAGAAAGTTATTATCCTCCATCTGTTCCATTCTAATGTTGAGAGAACTATTTTCTTCAGTGAGCTTTTGCACCTCTTTTTCCACTTGGCTAATTCTGCTTTTGAAAGCATTCTTCTCTTCATTGGCTTTTTGAACCTCTTTTGCCAATTGAGTTAGCCTATTTTTCAAGGTGTTATTTTCTTCAGCATTTTTTTGGGTCTCCTTTAGCAAGGTATTGACATGTTTTCCATGCTTTTCTAGCATCTCATTTCTCTTCCCAGTTTATCCTCCACCTGTCTAACTTGATTTTCAAAATCCTTTTTGAGCTCTTCCATGTCCTGAGCCCACTGGATATCTATTTCAGATGTTTGGGATACAGAGGCCTGGACTCCTATATCTTTCCCTGATGGTAATTATTGTTCTTCCTCATCAGAAAGGAAGGGAGGAATCATCTGCTCACCAAGTGTTAGGGGCCAAGCTCTGGACCGCCCTCCAGAAGCTGGCTCCGCCCTCAGGGAGCTGGCTCTGCCCTCAGGGAGGAACATGGGAGGGGCTCTGTCTGGGGATATAAGGGGCTGTCAGGGAGGGATCAAGAGAGAGTGATGTAAGCAATAAAGTGAAGTGCACTGGCCATCTCGGGTGTACTGTGTGGTCATTTCCCCTCCATGGAGGAGGGGATAGCCCTATCACGTGCTGCAATGTGGTAGGGGCTAGAGACGTGCGAAGACCCAGGAAAGGGTAAGCATCCAAGGGAAGGCTGGGGGTGGGGATACTGCCTGTATCCAGGTGAAGGCAGGGAAAGGAGCCCCATCCGAGAGTACCGTGTGGCCGAGTGTTCAGGCGAAGGCCGGGGAATAGCCCCGAGCAACCCAGAAAGTATCCTTCTATGGTCTTACATTTTTTCCCTTTTCTGGGAATTTTCCCAGCCAGTTACTTGACTTCTTAGAATTCTCTCCATCCCCGCCTATATCTGCCCAGCTAGTGCTTGGGGTCTGAGATTCAAATGCTGCTCCCCAACCTCAGGGCTTTTGGCAGTAAGTCTGGCTGCTATTCCATGTGAGCTTAAGTTCTGGTGCTCAGGTAGGGGCAGGGATGCCTCCCAGACTCAGTTCCTTAAGGGGTTTTATGTGGAGACCTTCAGTAATGGACCCCAGCTCTTGCCTGCTCCAGGAGCCTCTGACTGTCTGCTGCCTCTGCTGCTGCCTCCCATGGGGGCCTGAGTTATGGAGATTCCCCGCTCCCCTCTCGGCCAGCCCAGAAGTCTCTCTCACTGACCTGTAGCACCTGTGGGTGGAGGGACCTTCGTGGCTGCTGGAGATTCTGTCCTTGAATCCTGCTCTGATCTGCTCCTCTCCATGCCAAGTGGCCAGGCGAGGGCTTGGCTCTGCTCTCTTCCAGTGCGTGACGGACCTTTGGGATCGGTTTTTCAGGGCTCTCTGGAACAGAAATCTCCTTCACTCCATTGCTGCATGGCTTCTACTGTTCCAGAATTTGTTGGGGGTTCTTTTTACAGGAAATCCATGGGCTGTGGCTTAGGAGCTAGCATATGTGAATCTTTCTACTCTGCCATCTTGGCTCCTCCCCCCACATTAAAATAATTTACAATACAAATATATATACCGTTTTTAGTTAAAGATACTCTTGTTTCTGTACTTTACTCCTAGTAAGCATTCTTGGTTGATAAAGGTAAGATTCAATCAGAGGCATTTGATTATAATAACACAAAAACAGCAAAAGATCTTACTTTTTTGCCATTACAGTAATGAAGTATGAAGTTGGGTGGGCTAAGTTTGTAAGAGAATTACCAAAGTCAGTGAGAGTTAAAAAGAACAGGAGATCAAGTTTGCTAGAGAAATCAGGTAATAATTCATAGAAGAGCTAGATTTTTGAAACTGACCTTGAAAACTATGTAGGATTTGAATTAGAAATATGGAAAGGAAGTTTTATGCCTCTGCAGCATCACTCACAATCTCCAAATATGAACTCTCCACATTGGTTGTCCCCTTAATTTCCTTCCATGGAAAAATGAAACTCTGCCTCTGGAACCTCAAAGGGCTTCTATAACTATATAGTTATTACTCTCAATTCCAAGCCTGAGCAGCACTGCTCTGACATCACTAGCCATACTACCAGGTGTGTGCCACTCCCCTTTCTAGGGAGTTATTTGTAAAGGCTGGCTTTCTTTGAGTTGTCCCCTTTCATTTTAATGTAAGGTCTCTGAGGTCATGAACTATCTAGAAGGCTTCTATTTGTATCCCTAGAACTTGTCCCAGAGGTTGATACATAGTAAATACTAAATAGTTTACCTATCTGGGTGCAACTGAACTTTGGTGTGATGGTATAAAGAATGAAATATGCAAATGAGCAGTAACATGTCAAGTGTGTTTGGATAATAGCATGTCATCATTTCTGGTTGGAAAATAGAAAATATGAAGAGAAATGTGAGATAGGTTTGTAATAATAGGTTTGAGAGAGATTGGGGCTTTTGTCTTTGGATGAAGAATTGGGGTTATATTTGCCAGACAAATGGAATCTTTGTCAGTGTTTGAACAGGAATTCGCTACAGTTAGATGTGTATATTAATAGGATTCATATTCAGTATTGATGAAGAATGCAGACTAGAGTTAAGGTAAGTTTATTGGGAGACTGATATGTAGGTGACAAATAATGAGACCTAAACTAGGGCAGTGGAAGTAGAAAGAAACAGAGCTGCGAAATACTCCAGAGAAAGAATCAATAGTCTTGACAATTCATTGAATGTAGATGGCAACAAAGAGGAAGAAATGAAGGATGCCTCTTAGGTTTTAAGAATGAGTGCCTAGAAGATGATGTAATTCATGGAAATAGGTAATTGTAGAGGAATAAATGTCATGAAGATTAAGATATGTGCATTGTCTCAGATATTGATATCATGATATCAATGATGTTAAATACTAGAGGCAGATCAAGAAGGAGGACTGAGAAAAAAGGCACCAAATATGGCAATTTAGAAACCATTATTGAATTTTTAGAGAGTTGTGAATGAAGCCAAGTTATAAGGAGATACAAAAATGAGTGCGTGGTAAGGAAATAGAGACAGTGAATATAAACTTCTCTCTGGAATTTTGGTGTCAAAAGGAAGAAAAGATATTGGTAGTGTGAGAAGGGTAACCAGGTTTAAGAAAAATGTTTTTTGTTGTATTTTGGGAAAGTGGGGGGAGGCACTGTTTGTAGGTAGAGTTGAAAAAGTCAGTCGAGAGAGAAAGTTGAGATGGGGGAGAAAGGATTATTAGTGGAGTCTTGGAAGAGGAAGGAGGTGATATGATCATGAGCCAAATTAGAAGGGTTAACTTCAGCAAGGACTTGGTGAATTCCTTTGAGGAAGGGTTGAAACAGGAGCTCAGGAGAAATTGGTATCTTTTTAGGTCTCATTTCCATAGTGACAATTTTATTTCAGTGTATCCTGCTTACATAGAAAAAATGTTCAATGTCTTTTCTAATAACAGCCATTAGCAGTGTGAACATCGTGAACTTCGGTCATTATTACCCATTTAGTGGAAGGTTGCTAGAATTAAATAGCTATTTCACCAAAATTAAAAGGCTGTCATTATAGAGCCTCTCAACTTAGAAAACATCAATGCTATGTATCTGAGCCCACTCTATGAACTATATTGTTAGAAATATCATTCAACTGTCTTGGGAAAAGTATCCTTTATAATATTGAGTTGGTCTTTTCTTATGAAGGACAAGTTTGACCCATCATCAGTAAGAAATGTATCCTGATTTGTTTTTTTCATAGTTCCATAATTTTCCATAATATGTACCTTTATTCCTATTCACAGTGGGGAATAAGTCAACATGGTGATGTGTAATAGAAATGCCTTGCAGAAACTTTGGGAAGTGTGGAAATGTTCCGTATCTGGTTATGGTAACGATATGTTGAATAGCAATCTCTAATTGGAAGCTATTGAGAAACTAGAACTGGGAGTACATTCAAGAGAAATGACTCAGCTTTAATCTCTTCTCTGGGTTTGATAACTGCTTTTTGGTTAACTTCTTCTTACCAGATGGCATCTGAGGAGAGGCAATGCTCCAGGAGAAAAATACTCCAGCCTTTTCCCCATGTAAGACTAACATGTGAACCCATGATTAGGGGCCTTTGTTCTTTGTCTGCTTTGGTATTTGTTCTTCTGTTTTAAGTGAGAAAGATATATTTAAGGGTTACAAGTATATAAATTTTAAAAGGTAAAGAGAGTGAACAATATGGATTCAAGCAGTTCGGTAGCCAAGCTGAATCCATGTCAAGTTTTCAGCCAACCCAGAACCAATGCTCTAAGAATCAAAGAGTGACCTTCAGGATTCAACCAAGAGACCAAGACTGAACCATCCTTAGTTCTCCATTAGGGACATGAATCTGGTGGTACCAAAGCTATGTAAACACAATGAGTCCACTCTCTCCTGACTCTAACGGCATATAAAGGATAATGCGTCACTAGGTTGGGAAGAGGAAATGTTTGTACTTTTGTTCCTGTTACATCTGCAAAATAACATCTCTGTAAAGTTAATCAGGGATAGCCAAGTGGTGCTATCCCAGTAGATAAAGTGCTGGGCCTGGAGTCACAAAGACTCCTCTTCCTGAGTTCAAATCCGGCCTCAGACACTTGCAAAATGTGTGACCTTGGGCAAGTCATTTAACCTTGTTTGCTTTAGTTTCCTCATGTGTAAAATAGGGTTGAGAAGGAGTGGGAAATCACTCCAGCATCTTTGCCAAGAAAATCCAAATGACATCCTGAAGAGTCAGACACAACTGAAATGACTGAACAACAGCAAAGATAATCAACATCAACTGATTAAACCTATCCAAGGTGATAGTCACAGGTACTTAACAGTAGGGGGAACACATCCAGCATGGAGTCTCAAGAGTTACTCCAGTTCCTCAAGGATAGTACTAAGAGAGGATGGAACCATGCTGGATCTGGGATAGTCATTCAGAGCTTACTCACTACATGTAATAATTTGAGAAGGAGAACTAGAATGTGGACAAATAAGGGGAATATAAAAAGATATTGGGCATAGGATGACTCTAGAAAGAATCTCTAGATTTGAGGAGACAGAGATTAAGAGGGAGAGCCTTCCAAGCATGAGGGAAAACCTCTAAAGACAGAGGCAGAAGATAGAGTAATGAGTTCATGGAATAACTTAAAAACCAATTGGCTTCCTTACCTATAAATTAAAGACAATATCACTCATATTATTGACTCATACCATGAATCAATCACCATACTTGGCATAGAACTTGTAATAACGTGAGTGGTTTCAAAGATGCATAGTATCATATGTACACATTCTTTTCTGAATGGTGGCAGTCAGGATTGAGTCAATAAGATGGAAAGTCGAAGATAAAAGGAGGTCAGGCAAATAGAAGGCTATGTTGCTGATATGGAAGCATCATTCTATAGGGTAACCAATAGTATTTTAAGTTGCATTTATGCAGGAGTAGAAACACTTCCAATATGAAGAAGAGATAGGACTCAGGGATTCCAACTCATTATGCTGAGTGTCCCAACTGAACTGAAGAAGAATATCCTGGACCAAAGGGCAAAATGGAAAGACAAGGGTGCAACCGTAGGCTAGAACAGCTTGCCTGGTGAGTCAGACAATGCATCTGGGATTAGGATATTGCTTTGACATACATTTTTACTTTATCGCCTTGTTTTCCTGTATCATTTAGGTATGATATTAATAAAAAAGATTCACCACCTTGCACTGACTCTGCTGATGTTTTATTTATGAGGTGAAGGTTTCTTTCTCTGTCTTTCAGCTTGGCTCCATGGGGATGTTTCTATGAATTTTCAATCCTCCCCCCAACCCTTTTTCCCTGCTTTAAAGGAAATCTACAAGTGAGCCTCAGAGAAGGCTATGCTCAGCAACCAGGTATTTGTCAGGTTGCCACATGAGTCCTTTTCTCAATGACAAAGCAGGTGACTGCCCTGGGGTGGTGGAGTATAAAAGGAATCTCAGGAATCATGTCCTACTTGCTGCTGACTCAACAGCTGGCACAATCCAGCAGATCTTCAGTCAGGACAGAAAATAGCAACTACAAAACCAGATGAGTGAAGAAAACAATACCACTATATTTTGATGGGATAATGGTTTTTTGATGTCTATGTATAACTTAATATTGTATAAAATAGAATTAAATTATTAAATCATGAGTCTTCTTGTACAAAATGAATAATAATGAAATGTTTTATGTGATGATTATGTTTATTACCTATGTTGGATTGCTTATCATTTAGGCAGGGGGGAGGAGAGAGGGGAGGAGGAAAAAGGGGAGATAGAATTTGAAATTCAAAACTTTAACAAAAACAAATGTTAAAAATTGTTTTAACATGTAATTGGGAAAAATAAAATATCATTAAAAATAAATATGAAGGGGGCGGAGCCAAGATGGCGGAGTAGAAAGACTCACCTAAGCTAGGTCCGAACCCACAGCCCATAGATTTCCTGTAAAAAGAACTCCTGACAAATTCTGGAGCAGTGGAGGCCGCGCAGCAACACAGTGAAGGAGATTTCCGTT
>CM053769.1:555456080-555527866 GCA_028658325.1 Potorous gilbertii
TTTCTATTTTACCCTCTGGTTCTAGAATATCAGGGCAGTTTTCCTTGATAATTTCTTAGAATATGATGTCTAGGATTTTTTTTTTTGATCATGGTAGACTAATAATTTTTAGGTAGACTAATAATTTTTAATTT
Source organism: Potorous gilbertii (assembly GCA_028658325.1). Classification (NCBI taxonomy): domain Eukaryota; kingdom Metazoa; phylum Chordata; class Mammalia; order Diprotodontia; family Potoroidae; genus Potorous; species Potorous gilbertii. The sequence continues at coordinate 555,456,215 of CM053769.1, forward strand.
ATCTCCCCTGGATCTATTATTCAGGTCAGTTGTTTTTCCAATGAGATATTTCACATTGTCTTCTATTTTTTTATTCTTTTGGTTTTGGTTTCTCATAAAGTCATTAGCCTCCATATGCTCCATTCTAATTTTCAAAGAACTGTTTTCTTCAGTGAGCTTTTGAACTTCCTTTTCCATTTGATCCATTCTGTTTTTTAAAGCATTCTTATCCTCATTGACTTTTTGGACTTCTTTTGACATTTGGGTTAGTCTATTTTTAAAGGTATTATTTTTGGGGGGGGGGGTCGTCTCCTTTTAGCAAGCTGTTGACTTGTTTTTCATGATTTTCTTCCATTACTCTTATTTCTCTTCACAATTTTTCCCCCACCTTTCTTATTTGATTTTCAAAATCCTTTTTGAGCTCTTCCATGGTCTGAGATCATTGCATACTTTTAGTGGGGTTTTGGTTGTAGAAGCCTTGTCTTCCTCTGATGGTATGCTTTGTTCTTCATCACCTGAAAGGATGGAAAAAAATATCTTTTTAACAAGAAAGTAACCTTCTATAGTCTTATTTCCCTGCCCCCCACTTGGGGGCATTTTCCCAGCCAGTTACTTGACTCTTGAGTCTTTTTTCAAGTGGAGGATATACTGACCTAGGTTTCAGAGGTTTTGTGCAAGTTGTCTCTGAGATATCTCTAGGGACATGTAAGTTCTCAGTTCCTCCAAGGTGACACAATCAAGGGAGAGGAGTTTCCTCCTCTCCTGGCCTGCGCTCTGGTCTGTGAGTAACCATAAGCACTCTTTTCTGCCCTGGAATTGTGAGTAGGGTTCCCTCCCTATAGCCACCACCACCTCCATCATGCCAGCACTCCTCCTCACCCTAGGACCACCACCCAGGACTGAGACTCAGATCATTCGATTTCCCCAGGTCATATTTCCCTTTAGGCCAAGGGCTCCAAAAGTGGATACTGCTGCCATAGTGGCTGCTGCCACTTTGGAGCTGGGACTGGGGCCAGTCCACACTCCCTCTCACCCAGGTGAAAGAACTTTCTTACTGACCTTTGAAGCTGTCTTTGGCATTTGTGGGGAATCTGGGAACTGCAGCTGCTTCCCATGATTCTGTACTCTTAAGCCTGCTCTAGTCCTATCCATGCCATGCCAGGTGGCCAAGGCTGGGCCATGCTCCACTCCGAGCCTTGTGTGATAGACATTTTGTGTAGATCTTCCAGGCTGTCTCGGGATGGAAATCTCTTTCACTCTGTCATTTTGTGACTTCTGCTCCAGAATTTGTTTAGAGTCATTTTTTACAGGTATTTTATGGTTTGTGGGTGGAGAGCTTCTACAAGTCAGTCCTTCTATTCCATCATGTTGACTCCACCCCTTTTACTGTTCTTCTAAACTTCTCTCCTCCAGCTTCGTTGGAAGAAGAAATGATTCTCTACCAAAATGAAGGCATGAATACTGGTTAATGCCATGGGAGTAACCTTTCTATCATCCGTATGTATTCACTTATTACAAGTTCAGTGCATCAGCAAACAAACTAGAAAAGAGAATATCAGAGGTTTTCAGAGCCATTAGACCAACATTTATTTTGAAATAGGTTTGTATCCATAGTCAACATTTTATGCTGTCATTTGTGGCCACAAATTCCATAGCTGCTTGCAGAAAATGAAGGTGATAGAGTGAATGTTGAAGAGGGAGAAAAACATCAGACAACAGACCAAGCTTTGGAAATCTTAAATTAGAATTTGTGAGTATTGTGACCTAAAACAGTGGTCTTTTTATGTTGTACCAAGGTTCTCCAAGTCATTATAGCCTGATCCAAAAGTCACACAAACATGTGCATTTGAAAAGTATATTTCTAACTACATTAAAAATGAATATTCAGATGTATAATCCAAATAATAGTTTTAAATGAAGGGCATTATGTTAGTAATGTTTCCTCATATGCCAATTGGAAGTTAGCATGGTATGTGGTCAGTCTCTTGCACAAATGTATTAGAATCATAGAACACTGGAGCTGACTGGAACTTTAGAGATTTTCTAGTTCACTTTTCTATTTTTATAGATGAGAAAATTGAAACTAAAATTGGGGAACTAGTTTTACCAAGCAGGTTTTTAGCAGATTAGCTCAGACTTCCATCCAAAGGTTTTTTCCAGTAATGGATAATAAAGGTTGATGACTAGTGGCCCAGTACATTCGTTATAGGTCAGATGACAAAAGTTCATGACTTTCCCTTCAGGCCAACTTTTTTCCCTCTTTTTAAAAAAAGTTAATTTTAATTTGTCTTTTGTGTTTTATACCATAATTATTTATTTATTCATCAAATCTTGTTGCAGTGATGAAATAACATTTCAGTATTATGCCACAGTTTGTTCCATCACCCATTTTCTTTTGTTACTTTGTTTTGTTACTTTTCTTTCTGCCATTGACTTCTTTGAGATACGTGTCCTGTAGTTTTCATGACAGTTTTCAATGTGACTTTAGGAATGAGTGGACTCTCCTCTATTGTCTTTGTTCCTAGCATGGCATAGTAGACAATGCCCTGAATTTGAACTCAAAATATCTGGGTTTTAATTTTGGAGGTGGTATTTATTGCCTTTGTGATTTAGACAAGACAGTTCATCTCTTTGGGCTCAAGTATTTCTTCATCTCCAATAAGAAAAGATTGAACCAGATAATATCTCAGTTCTCTTCAAAGTCTAAAAATAAGTATCCATTGATCCTTACAATTCTTGATCCTATCTGTGTATGAGACATAAAAACATGTAAACACAGAGGCAGAAAGATTCATGTATGAGCCTAAGGAATTCCCTCTACCAACAAGATCACAACCCATGTAAGAATTAGTAGATAATTCCTAGGGACTTGTCTTAGGCACATGGGAGTTATTGACTTGCTTAAATTTATACAGCTAAGCTAGTGAGTGTCAAAGGTGAGATTGGAACTCAGGTTTTCCTTATACCAAGTCTAGAACTCTATCAACTAAATCATATTATAAAAATGTCTAATTGATTTCAATTATAAAGAACCTTCATTGTAAGGTTATTGTTATGGTTACTTTTCTCCCCCTTTTACACCTATGAGTGATGATGATGTAATTGTTTTAGTTCTTTAAAAATTTTTTTTATCCATTTTTAGCTTAAGGACAAGAAGACAAAAAAAAGGGAACATTCCCATTTTCACAGCATAACATAAGAAGAGCATTTGATATAAACTCATGAATTTCCATTTCATGCTATTTGCTTTTTTTGAAAAACAATGTAATAAATACTACATGTCATTTTCAAAGCTGCCTTGCTTTTCTGTGCTTTCTTCTAATTTTTCTTTGGTTTTCTGCTGTGTATTTAAAAATTTTTTTTCTCCTTCCCTCCTCACACCTCTCTAGAGAAGGCAAATATTAGTCACATATACAATATATACATATACATATATATGCATACTACACATACTTCTATTTAACAGTTACTTCTCTGGATATGGATGGCATTTTTCTTCATAGGTCCTTTGTAGTTGATTTGAGTATTTATAATACTCAAGATGACTTAGTCTTTCAAGGTTGTTCTTAGAAAGATATTGCTGTTACTGTGTACAACATCCTCTTAGTTCTGCTCATTTCACTTGTCTTTATTTTGTGCAAGTCTTTCCATGTTTTCCTGATAATCATCAACTCATCATTTTTATGGCACAGTAGTATTCCATTGCTGTAATTCTTAAAAACCATAGAATTTTAGTTCTGAAAGGGACCTTGGAGAGATTGTCTAATCCCAGACTCCTCTTCTTTTATTTTTATACGATAGTCATTTCCAGATATAGTGTTGTCCCCTCTCCCTTGTGGCTGGCTGTCTTTCCTCCCCCACCAAGCACAGAACCCACCCCCCTTGTAGCAAAGGAAAATATTTAAGCAAAATCAACTTACACAGTGACTGTATCTGTCAGTCTGTGCAAGCCATCCTGGCCTTCCTCTCTGCAGAGAGGTGAGAGGTTTGTTGCATTGTTTGTTCTCCCAGTCTCCTTATTTCTCACATTTCAAGACTTTAGTAAACAGAAACACTGGGCATGAGCAGTATTGGGGTAAAAACATTTCAGGTATGATACTTCATTATTTAGCCCAGGCTGACATAACTAAAACAATGCTTTTACTGGCTAAATACTAACTAAAGCCCCACTTCTGTTTTTACAGTTTCTTTCGGTTTTTCCTCACTCAAGCTAACTCTTAACTTTACCAGGCTTCAGATATAGCCCTTTCCCATGAAAAAAAACTGACCTCTCTGTAGTCAACAGTTCTCTGTATTCTACCCAGGTCCTTTTGATGGATCTCTTTTCCCTTGACCTTTTCTGTAGGGGGAAGTTCCTTATCATGGCAAAGGTAAACTAAGAATCTTAGAAGTGAAGTGTTGGATGAATCTGGAATGAGAATGGAGAATATGGTTGTGGCTGGAAAGGAAGGGTTGATGAGAATAGAATATTAAATAAGAAAGACCTATGTCTAGGAATTTAGGATTACCAGGTGTTGTGTGTACTTGAGTGACCTGGGTATGCCAGGATTTTAAGAGTCAGTGGAATATAGTAGAAAGAGTATGTCTTACTTTCAAAGAAAAAAAGCCACCTTTAAACATTAATAGAATTCCTTTGCATAATATGCTAACTAAAACTGAAGAATATTGCATGATTTTTAGAACCACAAAATATTAAATCTAGAAGGGACTTTAAAGATCATGACCCTAGTACCTGGTAGTATGCCTTGCCCCATTTTCACTCTTTAGTGCTTCCCCAAGTAGGGTCACCTGGCATCCATCCAACTTACTTGACTGCTCATTTGGCTTGGATAAGGGAACTCTGTTCCTTTCAGGGAGATGTAGGACCACGTGGTCTTACTATCTGCCCTACTTTTATACCCTGACACTTTCCTCTAACTTACTGATGTAGCCTAAGGATCCTTGGAACTTGTTCTTGGTCCTGTCACTGTCCACTCTTAGCTTAACTTTATTTTCTGTAGTGTTTCTCTTAATTAGAATGTGAGCTCCATGAGAGGAAGACCTGTCTCAGTTTTTCTATTTGTATCCCTAGTGCTATGTACAATGCTTGGTATGTAGTATTTAATAAATGTTCCCATTCATTCATTCATTCATTCACCATCTACTCTAAACTGCTCACTTTATAGAGGCCCATAAAGTTGAATTAACTTGCTGCAGGTCACACATCTAAGGTTGTAATAGACTTAGAGCTCAGGTTTTCCATCCAATCCAAAGAATGGATGTTATTTTTATAATATTCTGATACATGAAATAGTCATAGGATTATATATTTAGAGAAAAAAAAAGATTGGAGGGTGGTGGTAGTAGTGGTTATCTAGCCTAACATTCTTATTTTAAAGGTGAGGAACCTGAGGCCCAGAGAGGTTGTGACTTGTTCTTTCCAAAGTTATAACATTAAAAAAAAAATCCTTCCTGAAAAGTGAAGTCTATATAGTTGTAAATGAACTGTACAAGGCCTCACTTTAACCTAGTTGTTAGTCAATTAAACAAATATTTATTATATACCAATTGAAGTGATTTGTGAAGTACTTGGGACAAGTAATATTTTGACAGGGTTTCATTTTGTAACAGCAATTCATTAAGACTCATTCATGAGTCTTAACACTGACACCAGACTGACTTAGAACATCCAGCTGACCTTGGCCAATTGAAAGCAGATTGAACTGTTTTCCCAGCTTTGTTAGTTCTTCATCAGATGGGTGCCAGATTTTGTGCCAAATATAGGTTTAGTTGATCTCATGCTTTTAATTCTATGATTTTTAAAAAAAGATATTATTTCATGAAAATGTGAAAAAAATTATAACTTGTAGAGAATACCTAAGTGAATATTAGAGATACTGCAGAGTTATTATTGGTTTGGGGAAGTCAGGCGTTTCAAGAATTATTTAAGCTCATAATAAATCAGGCTAAGTTCTGCTTAAACACAATGGAAAATGAAAGTCATTATAAAAAGACTGTATATAACAAAATAGTGCTGCAAAAAAAGCCCAATTTAGCTTTAGAAAACAAGTAAGACTTCAGAAAAGCTTAGCAGCTGGAGTGCCTATTATTGATTCCTTTACTGTGTGGTATAAACATCTTAAATTTGGGAGAACAGTGAGAAGACCAGTAAAATAAAACAAAAAAAACCACAACAAAACAGTTGCAACCTGTTGTTATGAAGAAAGAATCCTTGTGGGCAAGACAATACAAAAACTGGAATACTAAAGACTGGAAAAGGGTAATTTTTACTAAATGAAACTCACTTTTTCATTCAAAGCTCTATTACAACCTTTGTAAGGAGTTCAGGGGAGCCTGTAAAACATCTACCCCTAAAAATGTTTTTTGTCTTTTCTCCTTTTAGCAGGCTTGGAAGTTTTATCCCTAATGAGGAATAATGAAGTCTGATAAATATACTTACATACTGAGAAGCATATTTGTTTAAATGGAGGTAGAAATAGTGTCACAAGTTTGTACTACAATAATAATAATAGGTGACATTTACATAAGACTTACTATATGCCAGATACTATGCCAAATGCCATGAAAATTCAAAATATATATCCAAGAAATGGCGATAAACATGCTTCAGTGACCTGGGAACTCATATTATTTAAACCTTATTGAAATCAAGACTAGACCTAGAAAAATTGACTGTCAAAATTATGCTTAATATCCAGTGTGATAAAAGTGCAGTTTAATTATGATGAATTTAAAAGTATGTGTCAAAATCTTGAAAGCACAATCATAAATCATGTGAAACAAATAATTATAGCAAAATAACATCACATTATAAACTTTTTGAAAAGACATAATAAATTATAAAGTGCATTTTATGTCAGTACATTTAATTACTTTAATTTGTCCTAGTTAATTTGTGCATCATTGTTTGTGCACAGTGTAATGCTAGGTGCTGTTTTCCATTTCACTGACAGTTAACATTTTGAACTGGAACATATGTTTAAGAAGGAGGTGCAGAATCTAGCAAAACATTTGGATTTGAAGTGAGAGGATCTGTGTTCAAATCTTTGTTGTGTGCAACTTTGGGCTAATTCCTTCACTTTTGGGGATTTTGGTTTCTTCATCTATTAAATGGGAGGGGTAGGGCAGAGATGAGTTTGGACTAAATGATCTCCATGATCTTAAGTCCTAAGTTTACATGGACCACAACATTGTCATTTGTTTCTTTTATCTTTTTTGTGATTTGGAAAAGGAATATAGGTTTTCACAAACTGAACTGGCAGATTTCACAGATGACTCTTTCCTTGTGAGAATAGTCCATTCCTAGAGCCAGACAGTTGCCTGCTGAGTGAATTCTTCTGGGAGGAAAATGGGACAAATGACAAAGCAAAAATTTACGAGAATGTTTCAAACATAAATGCACTAACATGCTTTGCTTTAGAAGGAAGCTACGATGTCCTGTTGTTTTTTGGCATAGCACTGCTTCCACTAGTCACAAAAACCAGTTCTTTATGTTGATGGTACAGCAGTGTCAATTTCTAAAAGATGTTTGCTTGAGAGACCCCTTGGTGAAATACCCTGTTTTGATGATGATTTTTTTGGCTCAAAAATCTTTTTGCACTTACCTTTGCTTCTAAAGTAGCACTCACAACATTTTTCTGTTGACTTTTTATAGCCCAGGTTTCAGAGGAACTTCCTGGTCTTGAAGCCAGAAAATCTGGGTTTTAGCCCTGTTTCTTCCACTTATTAGTGTTGTGAAACTGAGTTGTTTCTTTTCTGAACTTCAGTTTCTTCATCTACAACAATGGAAAAAATGAAAAATGATACTTGTCCTCACAGGATTGTTGTGAAGAAAGTGCTTTGCAGACCTTAAAGCAATCATTGATTCCATTATACCTTGTCTGATCCAACCAAGTCTGGTCTCATCTTCTCCCAAACATATCACAGTCTTTCTTACTTCTATGCTTTTGTTTATGCTTGTGCAAACCAGTAAGACTATACACTCCTTGAAGTCGAGAGCTATCTTTGCTTTTGTATTTATACCTTCAGGGGTTACTCAGTGTTCAACACATAAGAGCTTTATAAATGCCCTTTTTTCCTTCCTTCCTTCCTTCTTTCCTTCTTTCCTTCTTTCCTTCCTTCCTTCCTTCCTTCCTTCCTTCCTTCCTTCCTTCCTTTCTTCCCTCATAATTAGGTAAGATACAATTGGACAAAGCTGGGCTCTTTATTTATACTACATATCTAGAACTTGTCTGTGATACACCTTGGGCCTTGAAAATCCTTATACTATAGTAAAATGGCTCTTGTACTTAAAAGACCTGTCCTATGTGTGAAGTAGCTGAAAAATAAAGGCGCAAGAGGTATAGCCCAATGAGAAAGCTCTCCCTTAGCCTTTGGTGGAAGGAGTAGAAGGGACTTGGAGTAAAAATAGGTAGGTTGTAATGTAGGATATAATGAATGTCAAGGTCAGGCAACAGTTAAATTGGCCGGTTTTTGAAAAGGAGAAAAGAGAAGTAAGTCTGGAAAGATAGGCTGGAGCTATCTTTAAGCCTGAAGGGCTTAAAATACTGAGCTGAGGAGTTTGTATTTTGCCTTAGAGGCAATAGAGAACAACTCAAGATTCTTGACATGAGGCATGACATTCTCAGAACGATTTTTTTCCCCCAAATTTAATTTATTTGTTTACAGTTTTCAACAATCACTTCCCTAAGTTCCAAATTTTCTCCCCCACTCTCCCACCGTCCTTCCCCAAGATGATATGCAATCTTATATGGGCTGTACACATACATTCCTATTAAACACATTTTCACATTAGTAATGTTGCATAGAAGAATTAAAATGAATGGGAGAAACCATGAGGAAAACAAAACATAACACAAGAGAAAACAGTCTGCTTCATTCTGCATTTGAGTTCCATAGTTCTTTCTCTGGATATGGGGGGCATTTTGCATCATGAGTCCTTTGAAGATGTTTTAGGTCTTTGCTGAGAAGGGCTAAGGCTGTCAAAGTCAGTCATCGCCCACCAAGGCTGTTATTGTATACAATGTTTTCCTGATTCTGTTCACTTCATTCAGCATCAGATCATGTAAATCTTCCAGTTTTTCTGGAGTCTGCTTGTTTGTCATTTTTGTAGCACAAGACTATTCCATTACATTCATATACCACAACTTGTTCAGCCATTCCCCAGTTGATGGACATCCCCTTGATTTCCAGTTCTTGGCTACCACAAAAAAGAGCTGCTAAAATTATTTTTGTATGCATGGGACCTTTTCTCATTTTTATGGTCTCTTTGGGATACAGCCCTAGAAGCAATATTCCTGGGTTAATGGGTATGCACATTTTTATAGTCTTTTGGGCATAGTTCCAAATTGCTCTTCAGAATGACTGGATCAGCTCACAGCTCCACCAACAACGAATTAGTGTTTCAACTCTCCCACATCTTCTCCACCGTTTATCATTTTTCTGTTTTGTCATGTTAGCCAATGTGATAGGTGTGCTATGGTACCTCAGAGTTGTTTTGATTTGCATCTCTCTAATCAATAGTGATTTAGAGTACTTTTTCATATTACTATAGATAGCTTTCATTTCTTCCTCTGAAAACTGTGTGTTCATATCCTTAGACCATTTATCAGTTGGAGAATGACTTGTGTTCTTGTGCATTTGACTCAGTTCTCTATATATTTTAGAAAGGAAGCCTTTATCACAGGCACTAGTTGGAAAATTCTTTCCCAGTTTTCTGCTTCCCTCCTAATCTTGCTTGCAATGGCTTTGTTTGTGCAAAACTTTTCTATTTAATATAACCAATGTTACCCATTTTGCATTTCATAATGTTTGCTATCTCTTGTTTCATCATAAATTCCTCCATTCTCTACAAATCTGACAAACTATTCCTTGTTCTCCTACTTTGTTTATAGTATCAGTCTTTATACGTAGATCATATACCCATTTGGACTTTATTCTGCAGAACTCTTAATAATTGAATGACAGTAAACAGCACAGTATGAACCAAGGTAACCATGTCTTCTGCATTACCACAGGTTATCTTTGCAAGCCTGTACATGAATACAGGAAACACTGCCAGGAGGCAGCACCCAATAATTATACTTCTGGAATAGAGCACAGGAAGGTTATTTAAAGTAATAGTGAGGGGTACCTCCTAATTTTTGAAACTGATCCCTATGGCTGTGCAAGGCAAAATATTGGAAGGCGTTCTCTGGTGATTACAAATGGTTAATTTGGACCTAGGCCCAAAACTCTGCCTTACAACTAGAGGCAACTAATCTAGTCCCTCCCCCTCTTTCTCTTTTTCCTGCCCACACCCACTTGTCCCTTTGGGAGTGTATGGCCAAGGTAATATTCACAGTACCTAAGAATATGCAGGTGTAGTTCTGAATCACAAAGTATAGCTGACTCTCCATATAGAATGCAGAAGAAAAACACTTACTCAGACACCAGAAAGCCAATCCATCATAGTAACCAAGAAGTCAATACACATTAGTGCTGCAGGGGACAAAGCCATTCCCAAACCTTTCCCTCCCTCCTGGAGTCTTCCTACAGACAAACAAACATTCATGAGGCTCCTTGTCTGCTTGCCTGTGTCCTCTCCTCCCTCCACGTTAACTGCTCTCACCAGCTTCCTCCCAGTTGTGCTCCTACTCCATCCTTTCCTGTTTCATCCCTTCAGCAGGTTCCTCCCACCACAGGCTCCATGTGACTCAGACTTCCTTGTGACCCAGGCAGGTCACATTGACCTATTAATGAATGGGAAGGATCTTCCCATTTAAATTACCATTACAGTGAGCTAAGTGAGTTCCATGTGCTCTTGGTCCACTCTGTTCCAAACAACTTTCCTACCCCATTCTATGTTAATGTCATTCTTGTACTCCATATTTCATTCAAAATACACTGCCAGACCTTTCTTAGTCTTATCCTGCATTTAAAAACTGCTCCCTGCCACCAGAATCCATAAAAAAAACAAAACAAAAAAACTACATTGATGATGCTATATGACTACAAGTCATGGAACCCCATCATCTTTGAAGACTCCACTGGTGTCCCAAAGCATCTGCGGTCTGTAAGTAGACTCCAGCATATTACTAATGATGACATAAAAGTTACCTTGTCATTTTATGAGTCTTGTATATACTTGCATAAACATGCATATTATGTTTCCTCTTCCTCTCCTCCCTCTTTTCCCCTTAGAATGTAAGTTCTTTGAAGGCATGGACTGTTTTCTTTTGTAACTGAACCTACAGTTTCACTGGCTTAGGGAAATCCAGGGTGAGGAATATCAATGTCAAGCCCCACAATTCTCTACAACCTAGGGGTTGTCAAGAGTTGCACGATTAAATGACGTATGGCAAAGTCACAGTCAGTATGAATTACAGAGACTTGAAATAAGGTTTTATTGACTTTGAGACTGGCTTTCTATCTGCTGCACTGAGCCAGCTTTCCAAAAACATGTTCAGATGCCACAGAAAACCATAGGTATTATAAAGACTTTATGACCCCTTTCACCCTTATTAAGGAAAATTCTAGTCTTCTCTCCTTTCATACAATACTTAACTGTGTTTAGTGTATAATATGTATTTCCTAAATGCTAGAAATTCGTCTTTCAGGGCTAAACTTTGGGTAATGAGGTTGAAGCAAGTAGGAAGCACTATAATAGCCAACTAAAAGTCCTGCTGTAAGAGTTACCTGGGAGCTCTGATTCAGGGATTGATGACACAGTAATATCAGAGAAAATCTGAAGAGCCAGATCCCAATTCCTTCTCTGGGATCCATAACATACATAGGTATTGGAAGGATGCTGCTGGATAGGATGAGATACTAAGGAGACTGAACCTTACTAGTAAGGAGAAAGGATCAGGGTTAACAGATCCAGATCAGGGTAGCTACCAGTGTATTGAGATGTAGTAGTTTATGCAACCAGTGTGACCAGCTGTGAGTTCTGTATATTATGAGTACATTGCCCAACCTTCACTTGTGGGTGTGTGGGTTTACATTTGTGCACATTGTTAGAAGGACATTTAACCTTCTCACTCTGTGGGCCCTTCCTCTTGGACCTACAACCTCCACCTTAAAAAGAACACCGTCCTTATACATCATTCTAAGAAAATGGTGCTGTGTTACTATATGAATGTGATTTAAAATATGCACATATTTCTTTTATATGCATATTTTTATCTACCTCTCTATTTATCCTTTTATACTTTCCCCCAGTGAACATTTCTAAAAGACATTTTGAGCCAAAGCTTATGTCTTCATAAAATAAAATCATATGCAGTCATGGTTTTATCAGTGTTAGGAAGCTTCTGGTGAAGAAATAGTCTCTACCAGTGCTGATCAGTCACTGCCTGCCTGGCACACGGAGAGGTTAAATGACTTTCCCAGGGTATGCTGCCTTCTTGTCTCAGGTAGGACTCTATATAAATCTTCCTTCTATCCAATATATCCTAGAATAGTTAAGTAAGAAAATAACCTATGGATTAATTACTGCATATTTGTTCTATGGTTAAAGACCGTAGAAATGAACTTTAAAAACAAGGTCAGGACCAAAATCACTGTAGTCTCAAAAGTGAGGAATGGCATATTCCAAAGAGGATACTCTTGAAATTTTAGGATAAAAGATTTTTTTAATCCTGTTACTTTTACTTTTATAAGAAAAGCCTTTAAAGTAAGATAGAAGCATTTGATATGCTCCATTGATTGAACAGGGTAGTACCTTTGGGAAAATCTACTGAAAAACCCTGTTGGCAGCTTGCTGACCAAGCATTAGTTTGGCCATGAGATGGAACAAGTTAATTTCCAGTTATATTCCACTTACTTACTGTGGTACCAATAGTTAGAGATTGAATCCAGAATTAGACCCAAGTGGATATTTAAGAACATTATGGCTTGATTAGTGGAAAAGTACCTTGAAGATCATAGAGGTCTTTTCTGATCTCCCTGGAAGGGGGAAATAACCCACCAGATCAACTAGAGGTCTTTCTGTTGAATACTGGGATGTAGCAGAGGAAATAGAAAATATGCCTACCCTTACCAACTACCTGCTTACTCTCAAACTCCCTTCCCTTCCCCAACTTACAAGGGAAAAGCTAGAAAAATCAGGAAATATCTCCCCATGGTTCCCTAGTAAGGAAGGAGGGGGGAAATTAATCAACCCCTATAGAAATTCAGCCAAACTGATAGCCTCTAACAGTTTGAGTGCGAAACATTTCAGCTGTGTACTTCAGTACCTTTATTCTTCCTCTTTCCCTGTAATAACATCAAAAGACTAGGAAAATGGATCATTTTTAGCCTTGAAAAGGGTCTGAGAACTAATCTGATAGGCCACAAGTTGTTGGGTGTAGTGGAAGTAACATAAAATTGAAGAGTGGGTACTGATCCTTTTTTTCCATCCTGAGACTTGCAAGCTTTCACATACCTGGTATTTCCTTTCTGATCTTTCCTTCTCACTTTTTCTCTCCTTCCTCTGGCAAAAATGAAAGGGAATTGGGAAAAACCAGCTGCAGAGTAATACATTTATGAACCATCTTGAAACCTTATTTTTCATTCTGATTTCCTGTCCTTTCTTCAAACTTGAATTTTACCGGAGTAGTCTCCATTATTGGAAATAGGTTATCAGCATCAGCACCATTGTACGAACCCAGATGTGATTCAGGTAAGGAACCTAGATTCTATGTGTGTGTTTTAGATATCCTTCCCCACTGTGTTTAGATGGTAATCTCTTGACAAAGTGGTGGACATATGGATCAGACTCCTTCGGTGACAGGATACCTTTTTGATATTGTTTCATTTTCAGAGAACAACCACGAGACAAAGCAATGGTAATCTGAACAGTGACTGTGTTTAGACTTGCTGACCTTTCCCTTTTGTTTTGAATCCTTTCCTTGGTCCAGGCAGACTGAGACATGAATCAGACAGCTTTCTGCTGAACTGAAGAAGTTAGGTTCTCCCTTCCACCTACTCAGTTCTTCCAAGTCCAGCACTGAAATCCTTCTGTGGATAGAAAATAGGAAAGTAAGCCCTAACTCTTACTGTAGTCATAATAATAGGAGCCTGCCCAAAGAGCTAGCAGAAGGAAGTTCAAAAGCGGAGGTAGACAAGCAAGGCAATACCCGTTCTACTGGGTAAATTTAATATGTGTTTGAGATGAACAAACAAAAAAGTTGACGAGCTTTTCCAAATGCTTGTAATGTTGAGTCTTCTTCACATAAGAGTTAATCAAGAGGCAGCTCAAGTAGCCCCTTCTGCACTAAGCCTTCCCTGATTCTCCCAATGTTTAGGGTTTCCCTTCAGCCACCTTCTACGTCGCTACATTATCTTTATTTGTATTTATCCTTTTCACAATTATTCTGTCTATGTTCATATACGTTGTTGCTTGTTTCATTTATTGTTTCTGTATCCTCAGTGCGGAGGGCAGAATAGGCACTTAATGAATGCTTTTGGGGGCGGCGCTGAGTGAGAAGTCATCTCAGTAGGCCACCTCTTACTGTGGGTGTAATAATACCGCCACCCTACGGTTACCCAGAATTCTTAAGGTTTGCCAGGTGTTTTAAGTTCAATTTAGTGCACATGTTGGGACAAAGACATCCCTTGTCCTTGGGAGGTTTACATTGTACTGGCCACTTTCCCTGTCACAACCTTGTGAGGCAGTAGTACAAACTCTATTATGCTCATTTTTTTAGGCTAGGAAACTGAAACAGAGGTGCTAAATGACAAGGACTAGAGCTAGGATTCAGCCCTAGTCTTCTGGCTTCAAGACTACTTCTTTCTCTGGTACCATAGTTATCTTGGGATGATCCTGATATGAAAGAATCACTATCTAAGTACAGAAATGAATTTAAGTTATGATCCTAGTAATAACAGCTCATAACTGCATAGCTCTTTTCTAACAGCCCCCAGTGAGAGGACCTCATTTTACATTAAAGACACAAGGACTTACAAGTTCAATGGCATGCCTTGAATGGCTAACTAGAACTGGTAAATGGCAAACCAGAGCTTGAGTTCAAGCCTCTCCCCCTCCACTCCAACTCTTGGTTTCTTTCAACTGCACCATTATGCTGATCCAGATGTGATTCAAGTATGGAACTCAGATACCACATGTGTGTTTTAGATATCCAGAATTGAAAATCATGGCCCAAGGCTGAACCTTTTGCAAAACCAAGTGACTTCTTTGAGGGTAGTACAGTTCCATTCAGAAAATTACTTTCCACTCTGACCATTATTTTTTTTCTTTAGTTTTGAGCCTTGCCTTTCTCTCTGCTGGACTTTGTTTCTCCCTCCTCTACTGTCCCCACCCTAGTTTCAGCAAAAGATTATGCTGTTGGCATGTCGAACTATTTTCACTGAAGACCAAATAAGTTTATACAAATACTATGTTCCCTTGTGTTTTCTTCGTCTAACTGATCCGTGCTTGGCCCATTAATTGTCCTTAATGTGAAATACTTTATAATTTCACAATAATTTTCTAAATAAGTAAAAAAAATGTACCTACTCACACAAATTATTATTAATTCATTCATTTTTGCCAAATTCAGTCTCTTCTGTGGAGCTTTCATAGGGCAATAAAGTAAAATAAATCATCCTTTTATGTTCATATAGCTTATCCTGGGTGAGTAAGCTCTTTCCAGTGTGATAAGTAGTACTATTTCTATATTTGATAACCATTGTATTAGGTACATGTGAAGGTATATATAGATAGAAAAACATCTATTTATCTGGTAGTATCAGAACTGCCACAAACCCAAAGTAAACCAAGCTGCAGGAAGTGATGAAAATAGTTGAGAAATAGCAAAGACACAAAGGTTACAAATGATGTGATTTAATTGATTGGTTCATTGAATAGAAGAAAAAGGGCACTTTCATTGACTGGCAAGAGCTATAAAAGCTAACCCTTACAGATACCACAACTGAGTTGTGTGGGAAACAGGAAAAGATGAGGCAAGGGAATGAGAAAGAGAACAGTAAGCATGGGGAGGAGCAGCCTTTGCTGGCCTTTTTCCAGGTCACATCCAGTATCATTGGGTGGTACCTCAAGTCTCTGTCATTGGCCTTTGTTTCTCTTCTCTCTACTCTCGTTCCTGTGGGGTCAGTGGTTCCTATGCAGATGATTCTCACATCTTAGATCCGGCCCTAATCTTTCTCCTGATGAACAATCATGCCTCACCAACATCTCAACCTTCACGTTCTGTAGGCTACTCAAACTCAACATGCTCCAAACAACTGATTTTCTTTTCTCCAAACTCTTCCTTCTTTCCAACGTCCCTGTTACTTTACTTAGTCAATAATCACTAGACATCTCTTACATACCTACTTTGTGCCTGACATTGTGCTTACAGTGCTGGACCTAGAAAGACTTGGCATTGAAAGCTCTGTCCAGCCTAGTCTTTGTGTATTTCTAGACTTGCTACACCTACTCCCCCTCCATGCCCTCATGTTCCTAGTCCTCAGACACCTCCATCTGTCTTCTGTCTCTGTGCCTTTGAAAGAGCTGTCTCCCATTCCTTGGAATGTTCTTCTTCCTCATTTCCATTTCTTAGTTCTCTAAGCTTTCTCGTAGCTTTCTTCAAGACTGAGCTTAAATCCAGTCTTCTTCAGGAGTCCTATCCCAGGCCCACATGCTTCTAGTGACATTCCCTCTGAGGTTGTCTCCCCCATCAGGCTGCCTTCCTTGAAGAAGATAATTATCCTCTTCCTGATACAGGTCTGGGGGCTTTATTGGAATGGAGTTCCATGGACATGTTTATAGAAATGAAATCTTTTGGTGTGATGTAGAATCCTTTGTCTAAAAGAGATGTTTTGTTTATAAGGAACCTTTTTCTTAGAAGAAATACTTTAATGCTACCCCTTGACTGACCTCATTATCTTCAGAAATTATAGTTGGGTGGTGGTTGTAATGAATGGAAAAAACCTTTTGTTCTTATTGACAATGTGTGTAAAGGAGCTTTATTTTTAAATGAGAATTATTATTAGTGGTTGTAACAGCAGCAGTAGTAGCACCGACTCCTTCCTGGAGAAAGCTCCGTGAGCAGTAGAATTGACCAGTAACATGCTAAATTATCAAAGAGCAGCATGTTCTAGTGGAAAGAACACTGGATTTAGAATCAGGGGTCCTGGATTCTGATCATATAGTTGTCTAAATTTATGATCCAGATTCACATTTTGCTTTTGACACTTACTGCTTTTTTGACCTTGGGCAAATCACTTAACTTTCCTCGATCTCATTTTTCTTATCTGCAAAATGGAGAATACATGGGTGTGGAATTGTGGTAGGTAGCTTCTCAGGTACATTTTGACTTTAGAACTATAATCCTATGATTAAAATTTGGAGGGAATGAATAGGGCATAATGATAATATCCAGAAGAAGACAATTGGATCTATTTAAGGTACCAAAACCGTATTTGAGGAAGGGAAGCTGACACTAGGTATTTGCCAGGCAAGTTGATAACTGTAAATACTTTGAAAGCTCTGAGGATCATAACTTAGACAAATGTTCTTTAAAAGTTGTTGTGATAAGTATACATATACTGTTTAATCAGGAAGGTGTTTGTAATTCAGAAAAAAAATATTGAGGCTCACCCTTGGCCAAGCCAAGTTATTCTTCCTCTTTCCCATCTCCCTTCCTGCCCCAATTAGAAAGTTTTCATTTTCTCTCCCTCCCTCTTCCCCTTTGTAACAAATATGCATAGTCAAGACGTATTGATCGTGTCTAAAAATGTGTGTCTCATTCTGAATGTGTAGTCTGTCATTTCTCTGGGAGGAGGTGGTGGGTGGCATTTATCATCATGAGTCCTCTGGAATTATGGGTCATTTTTGCCTTGATTGGGATCCTTAAGTCTTTCAGAATTGTTCATTTTTACAACACTGAGGTTGTAGTGTAATTATTCTCCTGGTTCTGCTTGCTTCATTTTGCATCTGTTCATAGAAGTTTTCCTGTTTGTTTGAAGTTGCCCCTTTCATAATTTTTACAGCACGATAGTATTACTATTATATTCATAATACTACAATTTGTTTGGCCATTTTTTAATTGATAGGCACCTCCTTAGTTTCTTTGGCGTCACAGAGCTGCTATATTTTTTGTTCATATAAGACTTCTTTGATCTCCCTCCTTTTTTAAAATTGGTTATTTGTTGTTTATTCAGTATTTAGGGTTAGTATGACATTGGAGGAATGGGTTGCATCGTTGTACATATACAGATCCTTTTATAATGTGGAGATTTACAACTATTGATATTACATATACAGGCAGACAAAAATCAGGTCCTCTGGAAAGGTACGTGGGGCCATGCTATAATGTCTTAGTGGAGGGGAGCACAAAGGTAATCCATGCATCAATAAAGAATTACTACCGGATGGTGTTTTGTATCCAGGAGTGTTGTCTTCTGGACCTATGGGAACCTGTAGCACCTACATACAAGGCAGGTAGTTTATATACTTGTGAGTCACTACTGAGACTATAAAGTCATATCCAGCATCATAGGCAAACAACAACAGGGTTTCATAAATAATAGTCACATGGTACTATTGCCCATTTCTAACTTTAGGAGGAAACTAGAGTGTGTTCACAAGTTTTACATTTCTGGTGTTCAGTCACTAATCAGAGGAAGGATTTGACCTATTTGAAAAGCACATCATACATAACCCCTTAACCACTGTCATGTTCTCCTGAGGGCAGCACATTAAAAGGTTTTAGAATTGCAGCTCCTTCTGGATTCCCCAAAGAGAGTATCTGCTCTCTTCTTTAAACAGCTCTCCTTCTCTGGATTCAGGTTTACCTTCACCACATCTGAAATACCATGCTGCCCCAACACACATGGGACACTGAAGAAGACATCCTCATGAATGCCAGAGGCCCTTAATCATGGTGGAAATTAGATGCACCCTCCTCAGATTCTTCATAATGCTTTCTGCCAGATCTGCCACAGACAAGCCAATTAAGACAACTTTCTCCCTCCTGTTGATGAGCCCCAGCTGTGACAGTGATCAGTTTTGAGTTTGCAGTCACACTGTAGTCTTTGCCAGAAACAATCTTTGATGATTTGAGGAAAAGGCTGCCATGTTGGAGATCCAACTTTCCTCCCTTTAGTTTGTCTTCTGTTACATCAACGAGGGCAAGTTCATCAGCCACATCCTTGGTTAAGATACTAATGGTACATATGCCAATTGTGCCAAGCTCAACAACAATGATCTTGTTCTTGGGAACTTGGTCTTCCTTTAGGACATTCAAAGTCAGCTGATCCTTGTGAGTAGATGCCATTTTGGGGATATCTGGGGGATATCTGAACTCATACTGAGGTTGCTGGGCAGGCTACAAAAGTTCTGAATTAGTTGTGAACCTGCTGCTCCCAAACTTGCTCTGATCTCCCCCCTTCTTCAGGAATTCAGTACCTGGCTTATAGCCATGTGTAGCAAGCCTCAAATCTTGCCCTTTTTCCTGGGAACTTCAGTATTCACATGCCTGCTCCTTCTAGTGCATCAACCTTGACCTTCCATTACCTACCTACATCTATATTTCCCTCAGTCATCCACAGATGTGGTTATAATTTCAACCTACACTTCACCTTAAATTCTGCCACCCTGGGTTCTTCAGGGCTTAAATTCCTTTGATCGCAATTGCTTATCTTTACATCTCTCTTTCTACCTCTCTCCTAAGTCTATTCTTTGTCCTTCATTTCCCTCATCCCTCTCTGTTCTCCCAGCCTGTCATCCCCTGACCTGACCTTGCTACCGTTCCTTTACTAATTTTGACCCTACACTTGACTAGTTCATCTTTGCATTCTCCTCCATCCATAAATCCCTTGACCCCTTGTTTTTGAGGCATTCACATTCTACTAATCCTCAGTCTTAAGTCACAGTTGGCACCTTGGACTTTCTATTTCCTTACTGAAGCTGTTCTGTGTCCAATGCAGATTTATGTTACCTATTTTCAAATGGACTATCACTGTTGCATAGCAATCTTTTTATTTTTCCCTTTATTGACTCAGTCACTCCCTTCCCCACCCCTCATCCCCAATGACTCTCCAAATCTTTTCCTCTCTCCTCAAGCTTCTCTGTCCTCCCACCCAGGGCAGACAACTTTCCCTCCTGCTTTACTGAGAAAATTGAAGCCATCCATCATGAATTTCTTCATTTTCTCTACTCCACATCTCAACATCCCTCTAATTTTCATCCATTCTGTCCTTTCCACTAGTCTTTGAAGATGTGTCCCTTCTTTTTGCTAAAGTTTACTCCTCTTGTGCCCTTAATTGTAATCTTCTGTCATTTCTGTGATTTTGTCCTATAGATCATCTTCTCTCTCATTTTTCATCTCTTCCTGTGTACTGGCTCCTTTCCCTCTGACTACAAACATCTTCTGGTCTCCCCCACCATTAAAAACCTTCATTTAAGTCTGCCATTTTCTTAACATCATCTATTTCTCCTTCCTTTCCTTGAAAACCCTTTCTGCCTCCATTGCCTCACTGCCCACCTACTCACTTCTCAACTCCTTGCAATCTAATTTTTGATCTAATTGTTCAGTTGAAACTGGTCTCTCAAAGCTTGCCAGTTGTCTTTTTATTCTCTAAATTTGATGACCTTTTCTCAGTCTTTATCCTCCATGATCTTATCACTGCTTTGCCACTGTGAAACACTTAGCTTTTCCTGGATATTTTTACCCACTTTAGCATCTGTACCATTTTTATCTCTTGATTCTCCTCATACCAGTCTGCTTGCTCCTTCTCAGATTCAGCACAGGAATCAGGGAGAATGAGGAGTCAGTGATGATACCCAAGTTTTCACCCTGTATAATTGGAAGGGTGGTGGTGCCTTCAGCAGTAACTGAAAAACGTTACAAAGAGAGATAGACTTACAGGGAAAGATCACAAGGTAACCGATCAAGGCTTGAAAGGGACCTCACGTGTCATGTGGTCTACTCCCCCATTTTACAGTTGTGAAAGTTAAGTTATATGACTGTAATTGTCAGAGGTAGGATTTGAACCCAGGAGATAATGAGTTGTAGATATCTCGTGTGAGATGTGTACACTATATCTTTCCTTTCAGTCTTGCTTATTTCTCTTGATGTTCCCCAGGTCACCCTGGTTTATCACTTCCTTGTCTCTTCTGTCTCCCTTGCTCCACATCCAATCAGTTGCCTATACCTACACCATCTTTTGTATCCATTGTATCCACCCGTGACAAGGTGACTGCTTCCTTCATTGAGGCTCTCATTGCTGCTTGCCTGGAGTAATGTAATAGTCTCCCTGTTTCTTGTTTCTCCTCTAATCATCCTTCGCAGAGCGGCTGAAACAGTCTTTTCCTCAGACATACCTCTAACCATGTGACTCCTCTGTTCAGACACCTTCAGTACCCTTTTGTCTCTTAGGAGAACATGCAAACCATTCTGTCTGGAACTTAAGACCTTCTCCAATCCCAGTCCAGCCCATCATTCTACCTTTATTTTACGTTACTCCTTTTGAGCTGTCCGTGTTCTGACTATGGGCCCCCAAACCAGTAATCTACCGCCTGCTCCTCCATTCTCATGGGCAGTCCTTTGTCCATGGAATCCCCCACCCTCCTCATTTGTTTCTGTTTTATTTTTCTAGGCTCAATTATCCATGATCTCCCTCCTTCAATCCCAGTTGTTGTGTACTGCTTTTTCATAATTACATACTTTTCTGTGTAGATGTTGTACACCTCCCATCAGTCTGTGTCTAGTGGGATTTGTCTTTGTATCTCCAGTGATTTACATACAGCATATAGATCTTCAAATTTAATTGTCTGAATTGAAAGAGAAAAGCCAAAGAACCAGCCTTTTAGGTTTAAGATAAGCATTATGTAGAATTAACTTGCAAACATTCAAGTATTACAGTGGAACTATATATTTATGTATATATATATATACATATATATATGTATGTGTATATATATATATATATATATATACACATACATATATATATGTATATATATACATATATATATACATACATATATATATATGTATATCTTTCCTTTAATAATACAGTAGGATTAAGATAATCCATTATTTTTTAATTTGCTAACTCTTTTATATTTGTTTTTTGTTTTTTTTTTTAAATAGGGGGTCTGGATCTCATCTTCATGCCAGGTCTTGGATTTGACAAACATGGCAACCGCCTGGGAAGGGGGAAGGGATACTATGACACCTACCTGAGGAAGTGCTTGCAGCACCAAGAAAGAAAGCCTTATACGATTGCTTTGGCTTTCAAAGAGCAGATCTGTGATGCCGTGCCAGTTGGAGAAAATGATATGAAAGTAGATGAAGTACTCTGTGAGGGCAAATGACCTTTGTGGTTCCCAGTGACAATGCTGTGGAATGGTCTGAGTAAAATAAAATACATTTCTTGTCTCTTGTCCAAAAATCAGTTGCAACTCTATCCTTGTATTATTAGGAACTGAATTGACTTTGTGGTTATTAGAAAGGATTCAGTATGAAATATTAGTTAAGAATCTTTAGCAATGTGGATAATAGAACATTAGTTAAAGGTGAACATTGCATTTAGTGATTTTTCTTCCTAATTTTCTGGTCTTAAAATGACAGTTTTATATTCCCTTTGAAATGTAAATTATGAATGAGATTCTGTGGTCCAACTTGCATGATGAAGAGAACTTAAAATCATTTAGAACAAGAATTTTGCTATATTCTAACATGTCGTTGAATGGCTCTGCTTCAGTCCCTAAGATACATAGGAAGATTTGATAAATATTAATTGCTTTGTTGATGTTTGTTTCTGGTTCAGACTTTAGAGAAGGCAAATAGTACTCATCACGACTGTATTAATCCTTTTCTTTGTTCACCCAACCTGAAATTTGGGTTTAATACTTCATAGCTTTTGTGGGTTAAAGTGATGTAGGATGCAACAGAAATTGGTCATTGGTTTTGCAGCTTAATACTGTAATTCACCATGATAAGTCCCTAAATGCCTCATTATAGGAAAGCTGCCTGTTAGTATCTCTAGATTCTAATGCCAAGTTTTGGTGTTACGTTGATTATAAACTCAGCTCCATTTATTTGGGATTTCTGACTTGGAAATAAAATTTGCCTTAGGTTGAAATTTGGCTGGTGACATTTCACCTGGGGAACAGTATCTTTTTTGGTTATGGTAATAACTTAAAAGTGACATTATTTGAATAATTTGTTCATAATGGCTTAGAGAATTGTGTGTGATTTGAGACCATGTAGAAAGAGCACAGACCCATTGCAAAGGAAGTCAAGTAGGCTACAAAGAATGAAGAAGGTAGAAGTAACAAGGTGGGGGAGTGGGTAGGGAAACTGCCTGTGAGCTATAAGGACAAATACTATGCTGGTTAAAAAAAAGTGATTCAACACTATTTGATATTTTGAGTTATTTAGACTATAAATATTAATGTTAAATACACTGTAAATATAAGTTTCAATACTGATGCTTTTTTATGATTAAAACTTTTTGAAAACTTTTTGCTATAGAGTGAATCTGGATTTTTCATTGTTGCTTTAATTGGGTGGTTTTTTTTTGGCACATGAATGGAAGTTCATTTTTTTTTACATGAAACCATGAAACTATTACTTGTAACATACATTAAAAAGAAATATAATCGGACATTTTACTTTCAAAATTTTCCTGTGTGTCTGTGTCTCCAACTGAACCTCTCTCTGTTGTCTTTTTTGTTTTTAATGCTAGTTACCATTTCTTCTTTTTCTTTTTTTGTCATCTATATAACAATTTCTCTGAAATTAAAAAACAACAACAACCATTTCTTTTATTCTTGTAAATCAAGATAGTGAAGCAAAAGAAATCCAGCACTTAACACAGTGACTGGCACATATTAAGCACTTAATAAATGCTTATTGACTGACTGACTGACTGACCTATTGCAGTCTGCCCCTTGATCCCTTCTCACAGTAGGTAATATGATTCATCAGTGTTCTGATGTAGTGATGAGTAATTGTATTAATTGAGTTCTTAAGTTTTTAAGTTGATTTAAAAAAATACCATTGTAGTTATTCTTGTAGTTATTACTTCATAAGACATATATTTTTTCAGGTTTCTATGAGTTAATTCTTTTCATAATTTTTATGCTATAATAGTATTTTGTTACATTCATATATCATAAATTCCCTAGTTGATGGCTCCCCCCTTAGTTTCCCATTCTTTACTACCCCAAAATAATGCTGCTATAAAAATTTTTTGTACATATGGGACATTTTTCTCTTTGTTCTCTTTGAGCTTTGTATACCTGTAAATGGAATTGCTCGATCAAAGGAATTTACAGTTTGGTGACTTTTTGAAGTAGATTTCCAAATTACTTTCCAAAATGGCCGGACCAAGTCACAGCTTCACCAAGAGTACATTAGTGTGCATTTCCCAGCCCCTCCAACATTTGTTATTTTTCATTTCTGTCATTTTTGCCAATTTGATATGTTTGAAGTAGAATCTTAGGGTCATTTTAATTTGTATTTTTATTATTATTTGGAAGGTTTTTTTTTTTTAATATGACTGTTGATAGCTTGGATTTCTTCCTCTGAGAACTTTTTATTCATATACTTTAACTTATATCCAGTGGGAAAAAGTTTGTGTTACATTAATTTTGAGAAATTGGTATAATTTACCAGTATTTTTTTTCATAGGAACCAACCCCCGCCCCAATTGTAGATGTACATAATTTTTCTTCAGTTATAACCTCTTTAAAAGTTGGTATCTTTAATGTAGCAAGTAATACTGATTATAACCTCATTGGTTGTTTATCTTTTTATGTACATGACCTGTCTGCACAGTTCAGGCCCATGTATGTAGTGCAAATATCAAAGGACTTAGGACCCTAGAGTCAGAAGTTTGGAGTTTGTGGTAGAAATTCTAGAATGGATCATTATAGAGGTAGTTATGTGTTCGTCCTTCATTGCTGAAGAAGACCACGCTATCAGAGAAATAATGACATGACTTGCACTTGACTTTGTTTTGAGTGAGGGAGGGCTGTGCAGGTCAGCAGCCTCACTTCTCCTCCAGAGCCATCTGAATCCAGTGACCAGATATTCATCAGGATGACTGGAGATGACCCAGGATGAGGCAGTTGGGGTTAAGTGACTTGCCTAAGGTCACCCAGCTAGTGTCAAGTGTCTGAGGTGAGATTTGAACTCAGGTCCTCCTGACTCCTGCATTGGTGCTCTATCCACTGCATCATCTAGGTGCTCCATAGAGATAGTTAATGTGCCATTAGAAGATGAAATGGTAATTACAAGGAATCTAGCATGGCATCATCAAGAGCAAGTCTTAACAGACTAATTTTATTTTATTTTTTTGGATGAGATTTATAAATTGACAGGTCAGGAATGTATTAATAGATTTTAACAAAGCATTTAATACTAATAACAATATGTAATGCTTTAAGCTTTGCAGTGCAAACCTCATTCTCCCAGAATCAAATAACCAGTAAATGGCTGAGCTCAGATCTTCCTGTTTCCAAAGCTAGCAGTCTATCCGCTACACCACAGGTATTGAACTTGGTGACTGGAGGTATGGCCTGAGTTAGTTTAAAATGTAGTTGGCAAATATTTAAAAAATATACAAAAACACAATACTCTGTGGGTTTATTAGCATCTGTCCTACCTACTTTATGGGGTTGCCAGGAGGCTCAAATGAAATAATGGGTAAGAAAGCAATGAGAAAACTTTTGGGTGCTATCCACTTGCAAGAGAGTATCACAGTCATATACTAATGGTACTTTGTTACTTACCACTGTCATGTGGTGGGACCATATCTCTCTGACCTTCACTTTCTTAATCTGTAAAATAAGGGCTTGAGGTAGATGATCTTCCAGGTCTAACATTGTAATTCAGTGTTGAAGCACTCACCACAGTGCCTTATACATAAAAGGTTAAATAACTGGTGAAATCTTATTTTCACTAAGCTGAATACATCATGTGCCTCTCACTGGTAGGTATAGTGATGTGCATTATACACACAGTTAAGTATATAGTGAACGAGGCTTGGATTGTTGAATGAAGTAGATAAGGAGACATGATTTGACCTCTGGTATGACCAAATTTCGTATGCTTCCCCGGTGGAAATAATGCTGGATTTAGAGTCAAAAGACCTGGATTCAAAATCTGTCTTAGTCACTGATTCTGAGTTTGGGCAAGTCATTTTACCTTAACCTCAGTTTCCTTACCTGTAAATGAATGCAAGTAGAGAAAGAGAGGACACAGTGACCTTGATGGTCCCTCAGTTTATGATCCTATGATCTTATGAATGGCAATATTCACTATGTTGATTATTTTATAGGAAGAGTTAGGTATCTTGGTGGGGCAATGTAACTGTCAATATTTAAAAGTAATTTCATGAAACAGTGGGTCCTTCCTCATGCATCTGGTGTAACAAATAGGATCAGTGATACAGAGCTCAAGGTACTCTACCCTTAGTGAAATTACAGTTCCCACTGGGGATTAGTGGTATTTTTTCAATGCTGAAATGAAAAGGCATACAATTTACTGTATATGCAGAATGAATACATCAAAGGAAAATATTGTATCCAGTTTTGCTGCCTGTGGAAGATAGATGATAAATCATCCTTTATAATCTGTAGCTGACGGTTTCATTTGCTTTTTAATGTTTACTGATCTTTTGGAAATGCTGGAAATTCACATAAAGCAAGTTGCTTGATGAACTTTAATCTTATCCATAATTGGATAATAAAACTGAGTATGTACAGTAATTAAAAGTATTGTGATAAAAGACACAATCTGCAGTTTCATATATAGCCATTTTTGAAAATTGTTAAGTTTAGCTCAGGTCATATACTGGTGACACTTAAAAAAAAAGGTAATAGTGCTTATGAAATGAGATTCAGTGTCAGTGATGTCCCTGGAATTAGGACAGATTTTAAAGACTATGCCTAACTAAGCCAACTCTCAAAGAAGAATAAAAGGACGTGCTTTTAGAGATGTTTGCTCGGCTACCAAGGAAATAGTCTATTGCTGTCTTTTGTCACACAAACATTTCTGCACATTTAGCACAAATATCCTAGTGGAGCTTAGAGGGAATGTGAGTTTGAGAGTTCAATCTCTACTTTTTGGCTTCTCTAGGAATGTTTATCATTACTGTAGCCAGTTTTCACAGGTCTCAATCCTCCCCTGTTCCACTTTGTTTACCCCAACCATCTTCAGTTTTCCTGCTCCCTCAGAGCCCTAGGTGCCAGTGCACACTATCTGACTCTGTAGCTCCGTACCCCTCCAGGTTTAACCCTGCAGATAACCCATGGCTGTCATAAGTCATAGTCGTAAGGTGACTTGGTTCACCTGAAGCCTTCCTTCCAACCCACTGCCAATCTGGACTAAACACATGTCTGTTTTACTATGGTCATGCCACACTTCTTTGGTTCCAGCCCCACATCTGTTCTTGGCTTCCTCCCAGATCCCCGCAAGATGCAGGTTGCCTCTATGCTACCCTGCCTAACATAGTTGAAGTTGTTGTTCTGTCCCCAGAATCAACATTTTCTCCTATCCACATGCATATAAGTGCCAACAGCTTCCTGTTCCACAACGCTAGCAAGAGGCCGGTAGTTTTTAATTTCTGGTTAAAGTGTCTGCCCCAGGACTTGGACCTATTACAGAAAAGGGTAATTAAAATTCAGGCAGCGCTGCAATGGGAAGCAAATGTTTAGGAGAGGTAGTAGATGGCACAGCCAGCCATATATCTGAACATATCAAATACAACAACTATCTACCTAACTGGATTCCACCTTGTGGGAGAAACGGTCCTTGGATTTATTTATCCAAACCAAGTAGAACTGTTGAATGATAAAACTGTATGTGACCTGTGGGATTATCTAATCCAATGCTGTCTTTTTATTGATGAGAAAAGTGAGGACGAGAGATAGGATCAGATAACCAATTTGCGATAGAACCTAGGTCTCCTGAGTCTCAATCGAGGATTTTTTTTCCATTGCACATATCACTTCTTTCTCAATTTAACATCATTAAGACAAGTGAAGTAGGTCATATTACAGGACTACTTCCCTATGCTCTGCAGGGCAATTAGCCAATGTTGGACAGTGTAATGTAGCACCCACAGCTTTCTGTTTTGTTTTCTTGTCAATGGATCTATTCTTTGACATTTGTTTCATTTGTTACCTCTACCATGATCTCCCTAGGTCTATATGTGGTACCCAATTATGCTCACAGAGAACTCCTCAATTCCCTTTCTGTCCATACTCTACTCTAGTCCCCTATTGACAACCCAATTGTGTCAGTGTGATTTTGATGGTTTCCCCAAAAGGTGAGAAGGATATTGGGAACTGCTGACAGCTGGCCACATTCTCCTCCTTTGGGAATCTCTTTAAGGAGAGGAGTCAATTGTCAGCAAAAGCTGGGAGACTGACCAAGTCTTCATAATCTACTGGTGGTAACAGTAATTAATAATAATGAGAACTAACAATTACACAGCACCTAGTATGTGTCAGGCATTGTACCTTTAAGAAATTTACATATATTATCACATTTCAATCAATCAGTAAACATTGATTAAGTACCTCCTATGTGCCAAGTGCTTGGGATACAAAAAGAGGCAAAAGACTTAAAGGAGTTGACAATCTAATGGGGGAGACAGTGTGCAAAGCAAGCTATAGACAAGATGAATAGGAAATAATTAATGGAGGGAATTAGAATTAAGAGGTGTTAAAAACTGTAGAAAGTGAGATTTTAGTTGGGACTTAAAGGAGTCTGGGATGTCAGTACTCAAAGCAGAAGGAGAGCATTCAAGGTATGGGGGCTAGTCAGAGGGAAGGTTCAGAGCTAAGAGGTGGAATGTCTTGTTCATTTAGCAGCTAGAAAGCCAGTGTCACAAGCAAGATGTATGTTTTGGGGGGGAAAGTGTAGGAAAATTGGAAAGGTAGGAGGGGGTTAGGATATGCAGGGCTTTGAATGCAAACAGAGCATTTTGTATTTGTTCCTGGGGGCAATAGGAAGCCATTAGAGTTTATATTTGGGGGGAGAAGTAACATGATTGCACCTACTTTAGGAAAATTGCTTTAGTGACTGAATGAAGGATGGACTGGAGTGGAGAGGGACTTGAGGCAGGCCGACCCACCAGTAGGTTACTTCAACAGTGCAGTTGTGAGATGTGGGAAGACTGCACCAGAGTGGTGGCAGTGTCAGAGGAGAAAAGGGAGAGTATTTGGGAGGTGTTGAAAAGGTAAAATCAACAGGCTTTGGCAACAGATTGGATTTGGGAGATGAGAAATAGTGAGGAATCCAGGATGAGCCCTAGTTCATAAGCCCGAGGGGCTAAAAATAGGGTGGTGTTCTCTACAGTACTAGGGAAGGTAGGAGGTTAGGTTAGGGGAAAAATAAGGGGGAAATGTAATGAGTTATATTTTGAACATACATTTTTAAGATGTTCATTGGACATCCATTTTGAGATGTCTGAAAATAGTTGCATAGGTGGGATTTGTGAATCATCATCTCAGCGATGGTAATTGTATCCATAGGAGCTGATGAGATCACCAAGTGACATAGGGTGGAGGGACAATAAGGCCCAGGACAGAACCCTGAGGATCACCTGTGATTAGAGGGCATGATCTGGGGGAGGATCCAGGGAACGAGAGAAGAAAAAATGATCATATAGCAACCAGAAGAGGGTGAGAGCCTGAAAACTAGCAAAAAGACAGGATCAAAGAGAACGACCAGCAGTGTCAAAGGCTACAGAGAGGTCAAGGAGGATGAGGACTGAGAACAGATCATTGCCACAACCCTCCAAGGAAAGAGCTCTTCTTATCCCCATTTTACAGTTACGGAAATGGGCAGGCAGAGTTTAAGCAGCTTTCCCAGGCTCACATAACTGGATTAGAACTCAGGTCTTTCTTACTTCAGGCCCGGTACTCTACCCACTGCACCACCTAGCTACCCCAAAGAATCCTGGACTGGGAAAGCTCTCCTGTGGCTTTTGTTTTTTTTGTGAAGTTGCTGCTGACCCTTAACCAAACTGCTTCGCCTCCCTGGGTTTCATTTTTATTATCTATAGAAAGGGAGACAAAGATTAGGTGATCTTTAAAGTCTAGTTATTACAAATAAAGAATTAAAAAATTCAAAATGCTGTGTGATTGCATTTAACGTCTTAGGTCAGGTGGAACCTGACAACACTAATCATATGAATGGCCAGTGTGCCTCAGACCACGTCTATAGAAATTAAAGTGGCTATTTGTGGCCTTTATATGCACAAAGGCAATGCGGCTTTTCCCCTTATAATACTCAGATAATCATGGATTCTTTCTTTGCCTGAATTACCTGGATAATTGTCTATTTTTTCTGTATCTTTTCTTCAGGACCCAAATTTAGGCCAATGTGGATAATTTGGGGAGTTTTAAATTTCCCACTTATGTAGCAACACCTTATCCTATTTGGGAAGAAATGATAAACCCCTCTGGGTCATTGATAGCTTTCCTACTATCAAAGCAAGCTAAGATCCTGTGTTCTCTCCCCAGCTCTTCCATATCTTTAACTTGGGGGCCTAGGATATCCAGGCGGGGCAAGTCCATGACTACAAAGTCTCAGTTCATCAAGCAAGAGATTGGTCAGATGATGAAGAAGGGAAATTGCCAGAATTGTGAACAAAATATAAGGCAAATATGGGCCCAAGGCAGATGTGACCCAGTAATGTCTGGACTTTAAGCACAGAATTCATGCACAATTTGTACTACATGTAGTATGCATACCTATATTTTTAAATCCCTTGTGTGATAATTCTCAGACCTTTCTCCCTGTTGCTTGGAGTAAGTTTCAGCTTTGGACAGCTCCAAATGAACTGTTTGAGTTGTAGCGAACAAATTCTTCAATTAGACATTGCCAAGGTTATGTGGACACATGATAGGAAGCCAATCATCTGGAAGCATGGTGCCCCTACAACCTTTTTGGCTTCATATCTCACTTTCTAGCAAAAAAACATTTGTACTTATGAAATTGTAATTCAACCTAATAACCAAGGAACAAATATGCTAGGAGTGAAAAAGTAACTTTTTTAAAGTGGAGTCAGTTTTCTAAATGTATTTTGGTGATTACCCCATACTCATAGGAATAGTACAGTGAATGAAGTTGGATCCATTTCTTGAATGGAAAAGTTAAGAACTTGTCCCTTTCCCTGTTTTCCTGACCTTGACATGTAGTCAAAACACAGAAACTCATAAAAACACAGTGAATTATAAGACCATATAGGGATATAAACAAAGGAAGATACAGATATATACAGCCACTGGGTTGGAGATATAAACAAAAGGGAAAAGACATGCATACATATATTCATATATATATATATATATATATATATATATATATATATACATACACACACATATATACAAAAAAGAAAATGGAACTATTCAACAAATATTTATTGTATACAGGCATTGGGCTAGGTAGGGATACGAAGACAAAAAAAAACAGTTCTCATCAAAGAGCTTGTGGGGGAAAGGGGAAAAATGCAATGGATTCTTAGGTACATCAATACAAAGTGATTGATTAGGTGAAGAACCTTCAGCCTCAAGGCTGCATGTGGACTTCTAAGTCCTTGGGTGCTGCCTTTTGACTGAATCCAAGTTTTACAAAACATATCTTTTTATTAAAGAGATTTGTTCTGTGGAGTTTGGATTCAGTCAAAGGGCCTCATTTGAGGATCTAGAGGGTCTATGAGGTTCCCCACCCCTTGTGGGGAAAGTGAAAGCGCTGGTGATGAAGGGGATCAGGAAAGATTTAATAGTTAAAAGAGGGAACCTAAGCTGAGCCTTGAAGAAAGGCAAGGACTGTGAGATGTAGAGATGAGGAGTGCATGAAGTTATGGAGAACAGCTAGGGAGACTATATGGAAGTGCAGGGTAGAATGCTGAGTATGGAATAGTCAGTTTATTGTGTGTGGAGCATGTGAAGGTAGTATGGTATAATGTGTGGCCATCTCACTTCTGTCACAATCCTGTTGTATGACCTAGACAAATCACTGAAGCTCCCTATGTCCCCAGGGAACTTTCCAAGACTTTCAAGTTGCAGTGGTAGAGGTAATCCCTCACCAGGAGCTTGCTGCATCTAAAGGTTAAGGAGAAAAAATAGAATTATGTGGGGAAAAGTGCTGGAAAGGTAGTCTGGAACCAACTTGTGATGGGTATTAAATACGAGGCCAAGGATTTGCAGCACCTAGAGTAATAGATTTCAGAGCTGGAAGGGACAACAGGGGGTTAGGAGCTCTTGACCTTTTTTGTGTCCTGAATTCCTTTGGTAGTCTGATGAAACCAATGGACTTCTTCCCAGAATAATGTTTTTAAATGCATAAAATAAAATACATAGAATTACAAAAGGAATAAAATATATTGAAGTACAGTTATTGAAATATTTTTAAAAAGTTAATGGACCCCAGTTAATAATTCCTAATTCTAGTCCAGTTACCTCATTTTGTAGTTGAGGAAATTAAATCCTAGACAGGAAATAATTTGCTCATGTTCACACAGTACAAAAAGAGATAGATTAACTCAGAGACCCTGATCCCCAAATTCTTATAGATGAGGTTTCTTAGACTGACATTCTCATCTTGGAACCTAGTAGGATTTTATTGTTGAGGACAGTTAAAACCAAATCATGCCTTTTTTTCAATAGGTATGTACATGGTGATGAGTCCTAGTAACTGTCTACTGCGATGAATTAAATTAATCAGAGGTCCAGCTTTCACTCACAGGAGGGTTTCTGAACCATAACAAAACACTACAAATTAGATTCAGTGTAAAGTAGATTTCCATTGGGACTTGTTAATGGAGCTGTATCACTATTAATACCAATGGGTAGGTTGGATAATGGTTAGTGTATTGACCGTGGGAGTCAGGAAGACCCGTATAAAATTCTACCTCAGATGCTTGCTTAGTTGTGTGACCCCAGGAAGTTGCTTAACTTCTCTGTGTCATATTTTTCTGTAAAATGAGAGAGGGCTAGATTTAGTGGTTTTCCTTCTAGTTCTGAATCTGTGATCTAGATCTCAATCCTCATCTTGCCACTGCCACTTGCTAGCTATATGACTATGAACAAGTCATTTAACCCCTCTCTGCCTCATTTTCCTGATCCATAAGATGAGATTTATAATACCCATAGCATATACCTTACAGGGCTGTTTTGAGGCTCCAATAATATGGCATTCTTAAAGTACCTTCTAAACTTTTAAGTATTTCATAAATGTTAGTTAGTATTATTATTTTTACTTCATTTCTGTGCACTGTTAGATGTTAGGATGTTAGACCAGATATCCTATAATATCTCTAAAAACTATGGTCTTGTGATTTCATTATGTAATATTATTCTCTGTAATACACTATCAGTGTTACAACACACTTGGCTTTTCCTTTTGTCTAAAGGAAATCCCATTAACTCTTGTTCCTGATGACACTAAACTATACAAACTTTGTTTTTTTCAGAAAATCAGTCTAATTTTACCTGTGCATTTCCTATGGGAAATATATTTATAATAAATAGCTCAACTTTAGGCAAAAGTAATTTTTTCCCCTTGAAAACAATGTTTGTTGGCTTGAATCAATTAGATAGCGATCCTAATTATCCACTCAACTAATTGAGTGCCTCTCATATGCCCAGCACATATGCATGGTGGGAGATGCGAAGTAAGAGTAAGACATTGTCCATGTCCTCAATGAATTTATAACTGAAAAGAATAGATGAGCTAATTAACTACTACTAACTAATTAATTAAACTAACATATATAAGATAATTAAGGAATAATTAAGTGATAAACTTTTCTAATATGGGTGTGATTATGGTTCAGAGGAAGGAGAAATCAGCATAGGCTAAAGTTTGGGGAGACATGGCAGGATTAGAAGGTAGGACTTATACTCAATTCAACAAACATTTATTAAGCACCTATAAGAGCCTGTGGTAGGAATTGGGTTAACAGGTAAAATATTAAATAGGCTCGGTCTTCAAGAATCTTGTGAGTATGGTGTAGAGAACTAAGCATTCTATTTAGTTGCAAGGACCTGTGTTACCTTGGATGAATTGCTTTGTCTCACTGGACAGTCAGTCAGCTAATAAACATTTATCAATGTGCTAGGCACTACACTAAGCTCTCGGGATGCAAAAAAAGGCAAAAAAGAGAGCTCATAATCTAATAAAACACTACTTTCTTCATCTATTAAAAGAGGAGTTTGAATTATGTGATCTCTAATGTCCCTTCTAACACGAAATCCAGGGATTTGCTGAAACCAGCTGGACAGGTTAGGAGAGGTGTTGTGACATTTTGTGTTCAAGCATTTAAACCTCCCTCAGAAATTAGCAAACACTAAAATCAGGACCTGCTTTGTTTTGTTGGTTGTCTAGTTTTAAGGAAGTGTTAATAATGCAGATTCAACTTAAAAGTATGTGTGCATATTTTCCCCCCTAGGGAGCCCAGCTAAATATTTACCAGTACACCCCTCTGTTGCTGTATAAACATTGCTTGATCTCAGTGGGAGGGCAATAGATCACCCGGGGAATGAAGTCATCACCCAGAAAGGAGGTCTGGTGACTGTAGGATAACAATTGACATTTATATAGTGCTATGAGGTTTACGTCCATTATCTCATTTGATCCTCACAGTGATCCATCTAAATCCCATAATCTTGAACTTGACTGTATAGAGATGATGATGACGATGATGACGAAGATGATGATGATGATGGAGGTGGACAAATGAAGGAAAAACTCGGAAAAATTCCAGATGAAGGAAAATCCTGAGCAAACGTGGAGACAGGGCTGTAATGAGCAATTTCACCATTCAGGACAAGCAGCACAAAATGGACTCTCAAATCAATTTTGTTATTTATGATTTGAAAATAAAAGGAGTAATTAAGGAAAAATCAGTTGAGTGGGAATTAGTTTTTATAGCAGTTCACAGTTGTGTGTCATTAATAGTGCTTGTCTCTTCCTATTATAACTAATAATTTTGCCTAATTAGAATAATAGAGTCATCTATCTAAATCTAGAAGAGACCTCCTAGACCATGTGGGCCAACCCCCTCATGTTAGAGATGAGAACTTTGAAGCCTAGGGGAGAGTTAAGTGACTTGCTCAAAGTTACGTGGATAGTTAAATATCAAAGGTAGAATTTGAGACTAAGTTCTCTGACTCCAGAGCCAATATCACTTGTACTGTATCATGCAATTAGATTCAGTTGTTTCTGGCTAGTGGGCAGCTAGGTGGCACAGTGGATAGAGTGCCAGGTCTGGAGTTAGGAAAACTCATCTTCATGAGTTCAACTCTGGCTTCAGATACTTGACTGTGTGGCCCTGGGCAAGTCACTTCACCCTGTTTGACTCGGTTTCCTCATCTGTAAGATGAGCTGGAGAAGGAAATGGCAAACCACTCCAGTATCTCTGCCAAGAAAACCCCAAATGGGTTCATGAAGGGTCAGACGTAACTGAAATGACCGAACAACAATGACTGTGGAGTTTGTGTGATGAATTTTTGTGCATACACACACACACACACATATATATATATGTATATAGGCTTGGTCACCACAGCCTACTTTTGATTTTGTGTGGGTATGGGAGCGAAAATGATATGCACAAGAAATGGGGCAGACTAACAATGGTGCCTTTTCTCTTTTACTCTTATTGGTCTCAATATGTTCTCTGAACAGTGGGTTTATCATTGATTTAATTCTCCCTTCCCACATTATAGCCAAACAAAGCAACTTTGTTCATCTTGTTCTTTCCTAATCAACCTGCAATCAGTGTGAGTTTTAGTACACCAAATACCATTCTTACAGTGTCATGTCAAGACTTTGTATTTACCTTCTATTAGCTTTTTTTTTTCCCATCTTCTTTTGAAAACTTAAGTTGCTGGGTGAGTTCTTTGTGAATCTCTCTAGCAGTCACTACAGATGACTCTCATTTTCCCTGTTCACAAGAATTGTTTCCCATGGTGTCTAAAAATTTCATTCTTGAGAGCCTTCCCATACCTCATCAACTGACTTCCATCACAACATTTATATTTATGACTTCTACTTCCTTTTCCTTGAATTCTGCTGTCCCCAAATTTAGGATAAGTATTGGTTCAGCGTGATTTTCCCTTCTGTGTCTATCACAAACCCTAGGAGGGGCTAGTCATTTTTGGCCAAGATTCCTATTGTTTCACCCCCCACTACTGTCTGTTGGTGAGAATCAGGTCCAAAATATAGTTCTGTTGTTTCCTCCATCTTTTGAAGGATGAAATAATAATCAAAGACATTTAGGAGTTTTGTGGTGCTCTGCTTTTGGCAGAGAGGGAGCTCCAGTATATGTCTGGTTAAGTGAAGTTTCTTATCCTGCCTTGGTGCCAGGTTTATGATCTGTTTCCCCAAATCCTTGTCTATTTTCTTTTTTTTTTTTTGTCCAAATTGTTTGCAGTTTTCTCCTATGAGAAAAAGAGGGATTGGGAGTCAGATCAACTAGTCAGTAAGCATTCATTTAAGCACATATGCGCCAAGCACTGTGCTAAGTGCTCAGGATACAAAGCAGGCAAAAGCAGTGCCTCTCCTCAGGGAACTTAAAGTCTAATAGGGGAAGGGAGCTAAGCTTGCAGTTATGAAAATGATGTAGAAGGGATGCACTTGAGAGATATTTACAAGGGAAAATACCCAGCAAAACTAAGTGACTTTCTTGATATAGGGATTCAAGACATGTAGGTCAGCCCGTGTCACTTCCCTACTCAAAAGTGTTGAATCAGCCCCTTTGGACTCCACAATAAAATACCAATTCCTCAACTTGGAGTCTATATCCTCCACAATTTGACTCTGGAATGCCATATCCACTTTATTTCTTATCACTCCTTAACATACACCTCACCTTCAAGCTAAGTGGAATTATTTAGCAGTACCTCAGTTCAACATTTTGTCTTGCCTTTATGTTTTGTACAGGATTTCCCCATGTCTGTGTTTCAGTTCCTTACCTCTGCTTCTTCCTCCAAAGCTCAACTTTAGTACCATTTCTTCCATTACCCTAGCCCAATCTTCCCCTTTTGCCAGTAATTCTAACTTCTTATATTTACTATACACTTACATTTTAGGTGCATGTGTTGCATTGGTGTATTAAGGACATCAACTGTTGTTTTGGTCTTTGTATTTTCAGTAGCTGGAACATGATCTTACATATAGAGGAGGTAATTAATGTTTGTGGAATTGAATTGAACAACAGGAAGTAAGAATGGAAATCTTAAAGACTTACTCTTTTTTAGTTCTATTGGCTTTTGAGTAGAGGAGTGACATTATGAAAGCAGTGTTTTAGGAGGATTGATCTGGAAACTTGACTACATTCTACAGAGTTCAGACTATGAGGGAAAGAATTGAACAGATCGAATGGGGTGAAATAAATATGAAAGATTCAGTATGACACCATGATGATAATCTTAGAAAGGTTATAAGAATTGTTACATAACTTATAAAAATATTCTCTAAATCCTAAAGCATGATGCTTTTAAAAAACTATAATAAATTCATCAAACACTTATTGGATCCTTGCTATTTACAAAGTTCTGTGCTTGGAAAAAATCTAAAGTTTATATAAGACCGTCTCTGCCTTCAAAGAACTGATAGAAAAGTAAGATGCAAACACAAATTCCTGCAGGATAGATTAGTACATCAAGGAAATAAATGAATGAATAAAGGTATAATCTGAAGTACAGAAATAGGTTGGGGGGGGGAAAAATCTTGGTGGTAAATAACTCTGATAAAAATTTGAGACTTCAAATTTATAAGAATTCTTAGGGGAGCCCCAAGATACTCCACAGAGAGTACTTAGTACAGGGGCTAGCACATAATAACAATTTAACAAATGTTTATTGCCTGCCTTGCGGAGCCTATACGAATGAAGTTATATGTCTGGGGAACTCTATAGGTCCCTGAAGAAACTGGAGCTCAGGGAAGAGGGAGAAAAATTGTATTTATTGTTTACCGCCTATTGTGAGTTTTTTAGGTGTTTTCTGCATTTTTTTCTGTGGAGTAAAATTAAAGACTAACCTGTAAATGATATGCCTTCTTACTGCTAATTATTAAATGGAAGCTAGGGATCGTCTCTTTGACTCACATCTGTGGAGTGCTAGACATGAGCTGTATCCTGAAACTCCCCAAAAGAAAATCTGGGTTGGGGCCAAAAGAGCCAAAGCATCACCAAAATTGAGCTCAGTTGTTCTAAGTCCAGTGTTTGGGATACAGGGGTCATCGATTACATCTTGGAGGCATCATTCTGCCATATATAATTTCTTTAGCTCACTTTGCCCCTATGTTTTCAAACCCTTTTTGAGCACCTTTGTGTTTCTCTTTCAGGGGTCTCATTTTACCTAGCCCATTAAGACCATTAACCTCACGGCTACTAGGAGCCTCCATAGCAGTGCCTATCCAGGTTTGCCAAACTCTGGGCAGTCTTCTGGATTCTGGACCTCTCCTCATGGCCATCAGCAGATTTGATTTTTATGTGTCTCATTCTTCAGGGAGATGCTTTCAGCAAGTACGATAACTTGTCTTGTTCCCCATCCTGAAAGCTGGGTCTTCAACAATTTCCTGAAGGTATCCCTGACTCAATCTTGGGCCTCAATGTAAGCCCTCATTGGAGAAGGTAAAAGAATCTCAGGATTGTCAGTTTGTACTGTTTGTATCATCAGTCTTGCTCCTAATCTGCTAATTGAGATTCTTATATCTAGGGTCTTGTCCCAGAGGACCACATCAACATCTTATAGGGAGATCATATCAATAACTTGTATTGAATCTAGTAACTAGGATCTTGGCTTGTCTCCGTATTAGGGGGATGTCTACCCTGAGTATGTGAAGATTTTCCCTGGTAGCTAAGAGCAGTTTGCTCCAATGACCATGAAGGCAGCTGAAGCAGGTGCTGTGGATTATTTAGAGCTTGGTCAGACTCAAAAGACGCCAAGGTCATCTACTGCATCTTGGGCCATTTCCTATTGTCTTGACCTTTGTCTTGCCACTGGACTTTGATGCCTCTGGAAGAAGAGTGGGACTGTGCAACTCTACATCAGTTAAATCCAACTCATGTGCAAATCAAAGTATTGCCCATCATCCACTATTTTGCTCCAGTATCATGATGTCATTGGTCTTCTTTGAAAATGAAGAATGAACAATAACAACTTACCTTGGTTCCTTGCCTAGTATCTTTGGGCCTTCAGGATTGGAATTTTGCTTTGTAATCCCCAGTCCTTTTAGGAACTGGGATATTGCTACTGAACCGCAGTCCCTATGGTGAATATCTGCTCCAGACTCTCTTGATGCTGACTTCTTGCTTTGACTTCTATTATTGTTGTAGTCCACTCACTTATTCAGTCTTTCTTCTATTGCTTGTTGTAGGGAATTGCTTCACTTTATACATTTAATGCTCTCTCTCTCTCTCTCCCTCTTCCTTCGTTCTTCCCTCTCTCTCTGTATTTATATATATATATATATATATATATATATATATATATCTATACATACATACATATGTATGTACATATGCATATATGGACACACATATACACAGATGTATGCACATGCATATGTATATACATATAAAACCTGTATATAGATAATATTTATATTTATCATGCATATTTATTATTTCTACTCCTTTAGGGTATGTCCATTTGTTTTTCCTTAGACAGCTTAGAGTGAGCCTTTTTTCATATGGTTTGAAACTCCCACAAAGTATTTCAGATCATAATGTAATAAAAATTATATTATTAAATATAGGGACTATGAAAATGCAGATTAAGAAGCAATTGGAGACGAACAGTCTTAAAGAATGAGTGACTTTAAAGAACAAGTCATAGAAACAACAAATAATTTTACTAAGTAGAATGACAATAATGAGACAACATACCAAAACCTATGGGATGCAGCAAAAGCAGAAACCAGAAAAATTTACGTCTCCAAATGCTTATATCAGTAAAATAGAGAAACAGCAGAGCAACGAATTGGGTATGCAATTAAAAACAAAACTAGAAAAAGAACAATTTAAAATTCCCCAATTAAACAACAAATTGGAAATCCTAAAAATTAAAGGTGAAATTAGTAAAAAGTAGATTAAGAAGAGTTGATTTTATGAAAACTACCAGTAAAATAGATAAACTACTGGTTAATATAATTTTTTAAAAAAGAAAGAAGAAAACCAAATGATTGGTATTAAAAATGAAAAGGGTGAACATACCATTAAGGAAGATGAAATCAAAGCAATTTAGGTGTCATTTTGACCAATTGTATGCCAATAAATTAAACAATTTAAGTGAAATAGAAGAGTATTTATTAAAATATAAATTGCCTCTATTAAGAGAAGAGGAAATAGAATATCTAAATAAAACTGTTTTAGAAAAAGAAATTCAATAGGTCATCAATGAGCTTCCTAAGAAAAAGAAAAAGCTTAGGAGCCAGATGGATTTACAAGTCTACCAAACATTTAAAGATCCACTAATTCCAATCTTAAATTAGTTATTTGAAATGATATGCAAAGAAGGAGTATTACCAAATTCCTTTTGCAAAACAAATATGGTGCTGATACCTAAAACAAGAAGAGCAAAAACAGAAAGAAAATTAAAGACCAATTTCACTACTGAATAGGGATGCAAAAATCCTAAATAAAATACTAACTAGTATATACAGCATTTATACCAGGAATGCAGGGATGGTTTAATAGGAACACTATCAACATAATTGATTATATCAATAATAAAAGTAACAAAAATCATAATTATATCAATAGATGCAGAAAAGGTTTTTGACAAACGAACACACATTCCTATCAAAAATACTTGAAAGTATAGCTATAAATAGATTTTCCCTTAAAATGATAAGAAGCTTCTATCTAAAACCATGAGCAAGCATTATTTGTGATGGAGATAATCTAAAAGCCTTTCCACTAAGATCAGGAGTTAAACAAGAATGGCTAATATCACCAATATTATTCAGTATTATATTAGAAATGCTAGCAATGGCAATAAGTCATAATAAAACTCTCTCTTTTTGCAGGTGATAAGATGAGAATACATGGAAAATCCTAGAAATTTAACTAAAAAGTTAGTTGAAACACTTAGTAATTTTAGCAAAGTAGCAGGATACAAAATAAATCCACATGAATAATTAGCATTTCTACTCATCACCAACAAAAACCTGCAAGAAGAGATAGTAAGAGATATCCCATTTAAAATAACCATAGACAGCATAAAATACCTGGGAATATACCTACCAAGACAAACCTGGGAATTTGATTATACAATAATTTTTATACAAATTAAGTCAGATTTAAATAATTGGAGAAATATTAACTGTTTATGAGTAGGTAGAACCAAAATAATAAAAACAAAAATTCTACCTAATTAATTTACTTAGTGACATTCCAGTTAAATTAACAAAAACTTATTTTATTGAGCTAGAAAAATAATAACAAAAGTCATTTTGGAAAAGCAAAACATCAAAAATGTAAAAAATTAATGAAAAATATAAATGAAGGTCTTAAAGTATATTATAAAACATTAATCATCAAACTATCTGGTACTTGCGAAGAAATAGGTAGATCGGTGGAACAGAGTAGACATACTAGTAGTACTGTAGTAGTATTACATAGTTGCAAATGATTATAGTAACATTGTGTTTGAGAAGTGTACAGATTTAAACTTTGGGGATAAGAATTCACTCTTTAGTAAAAATTGTTGGGAAAACTGGACAGCAGTCTGAAATTGGGTATAGACCAATATCTTACACCATTTAACAAGATAAGGTCATAATGGATACATGAACTTGATATAGAAGGAGATATCATCAGAGAATTAGAAGAACATGGAACATATTCCCTATCAGACTTATGGATAGGAGAAGAATTTATGAATAAACAAGAGATGGAGAGCACTGTGAGATGTAAAATGGATGATTTTTATTACATTAATTTTTTTTTGTACAAATAAGATCAATGTAGCCAAGATTAGAAGGAAAGTGGAAAATTAGGGAAAAAATTTTCTATATTGTTTCTCAGATAAAGGATTTATATCTCAAATATGTAGAGAACTTTGTCAACTTTAAAAGAATATGAGTCATTCCCCAGTTGATAAATGGTCAAAGGATTTGAGCAGGCAGTTTTTCAATGGGGAAATCAAATCTATATGTAGTCTATTTTAAAATTCTCTATATCATTATTGATTAGAGAAATGCATATTAAAACAACTTTGAGATATCTCATATCTATCAGATTGGATAAAACTATAGAAGGGGAAAATGACAAAAATTGTGGGGATGTGGAAAAATCAGGACACTAATGTACTGTTGGTGGAACTGTGGACTGATCCAACCATTTTGGAGAACAATTTGGAATTGTGCCTAAAGTGTTATAAAACTGTGTAACCCCTTTGACTCAACAATACCACTATTCGGTCTGTTTCCCAAGGCAATCAGGGGAAAAGGAAAAGAACCTATACCTTCTAAAATATTTATAGCAGCTCTCTTTGTGGTGTCAAAGAATTGGAATTTGAGGGAATGCCCATCATTTGGAAAATGGTTAAACAAATTGTGGTATAATACTGTGATGAAATACTGCTGTGTTGTAAGAAATGATGAATTGGGGGTAGAGTCAAGATGGCAGAGCAGAAAGATGCATATACTCTAGCTCTTCCCCCACAGCCCGTAAAATACCTGTAAAGAAAGACTCTTAACAAATTCTAGAACAGCAGAAGACACAGAACAATGGAGTAGAGGAGATTTCCAGCCCAGGGTGACCTGGAAGGCTGACAGGAAAAGTCTGTTGCACTAGACATGGAGTGAAACCC
Source organism: Potorous gilbertii (assembly GCA_028658325.1). NCBI lineage: Eukaryota > Metazoa > Chordata > Mammalia > Diprotodontia > Potoroidae > Potorous > Potorous gilbertii. The sequence continues at coordinate 555,498,957 of CM053769.1, forward strand.
AGCTCGGCCTTGGCCACACAGCACTGGGAGGAGCAAGACCAGAGCAGGCTTCGGGACAAAATCCCCGGTGGTAGAGGCAGTTCACAGATCCCTCAACCCACAGGTGCCAAAGGTCAGTGAGAGAGATTTTTCAACCAGAGGAAGAAGGGAACAGGGTCTTCCCTCACCCCTGGCTCGAGGCAGCAGTGGAGGGGGCAGCAGTAGTGTGCAGGCGCAGCTTCTGGTGGCTACAACAGGCAAGCAGCAGCTGGTGTCCATTGTTCCATTGTTGGAGTGCTCAGCTTTAAGCCCCTGGGGGAATTGAGTAGCTGATCTGAACCTCAGCTGGGAGTCACGCCACGGAGTAAACACTTCTCCCATGATTGTGACACCTTGGAGGAATGGAGATCTTACAGGTCCTCAGAATATACCCTACTCTTGACAAAGGACTCAAAAGTCAAGTAACTGGTTGGAAAAATGCCCAAAAAAGGGAAAAAAAAATAAGACTATTGAAGGTTACTGGTATTCTCTTGCATCCTTTCAGATGAGGAAGAACAATGTTTACCATCAGGGGAAGACATAAAAATCAAGGCTTCTGCATCCAAAACCTCCAAAATAAATATGCAATGGTCCCAGGCCATGGAAAAACTCAAAAAGGATTTTGAAAACCAAGTAAGAGACATGAAGGAAAAATTGAGAAGAGAAATGAGAACAATGCAAGAAAATCATGAAAAGCAAGTCAACAGTTTGTTAAAGGAGACCCCCAACAAGTGCTGAAGAAAATGACACCTTTAAAAATAGGCTAACTCAATTGGCAAAAAGAGGTCCAAAAAGACAATGAGGAGAACAATGCTTTAAAAAGCAGAATTAGCCAAATGGCAAAGGAGGTTCCAAAGCTCACTGAAGAAAATAGTTCTTTAGAAACTATAGCGAAACAGAAGTTAATGACTTTATGAAAAACCAAGAAATTACAAAAACAAAACCAAAAAATTGAAAAAATAGAAGATAATGTGAGATACCTCATTGGAAAAACAACTGACCTGGAAAATAGATCCAGGAAGAGAAAATTTAAAAATTATGGGACTACCTGAAAACCATGATCAAAAAGAGAGCCTAGACATCATCTTTCATGAAATTATCTTGGAAAACTGCCCTGATATTCTAGAACTAGGGGGCAAAATAAATATTGAAAGAATCCACTGATCACCTCCTGAAAGAGATCCAAAAAGAGAAACTCCTAGGAATATTGTTGCCAAATTCCAGAGTTCCCAAGTCAAGGAGAAAATATTGCAAGCAATTAGAAAGAAACAATTTCAGTATTTTGGAAATACAATCAGGATAACACAAGATCTAGCAGCTTCTACATTAAGGGATTGAAGGGCTTGGAATATGATATTTCAGAAATCAAAGGAACTAACATTAAAACCAAGAATCACTTACCTAGCAAAACTGAGTATAATATGTCAGGGGAAAAATTGTCATTCAGTGGAATAGAGAACTTTCAAGCATTCTTGATGAAAAGACCAAAGCTGAAACAAAAATTTGACTTTCAAACACAAGAATCAAGAGAAACATGAAAATGTAAATGGGAAAGAGAAATCACAAGGGACTTCCTAAAGTTGAACTGTTTACATTCCTATATGGAAAGATTATATTGGTAACTCTTGAGACTTTTCTTAGTATTTCAGTAGTTGGAGGGATTATACACACACACACACACACACACACACACACACACACACACACACACAGACAGAGAGATACATAGATAGAGAGACAGAGACAGAGAGTGCAGGGTGAGTTGGATAGGAAGTGGTCATATCTAAAAAAATAAAATTAAAGGATGAGAGAAGAATATATTGGGAGGAGAAAGGGAGAAATGGAATGGGGCAAGTTATCTCTCATAGAAGAAGCAAGAAAAAGCTTTTCCAATGGAAGGGAAAACCAGGAAGGTGAGAGGAAAAAAGTGAAGCTTACTCTCATCACATTTGGCTCAAGGAAGGAATAACATGCACACTCAATTTGGTATGAAAATCTATCTTACATTACAGGAAAGTAGGGGAGAAGGGGATAAGCAGGATGGGGGGGCAGATAATGGAAGGAAGGGCAAATGGGAGGAGGGAGCATTTAGAAGTAAACACTCTTGGGCAGGCGCAAGGTCAAAAGAGAAAATAGAACAAATGGGAGCAGGATAGGATGGAGGGAAATGTAGTTAGTCTTACACAACATGACTATATATATGGAAGTCTCTTGCAAAACTACACATATATATCCTATATTGAATTGCTTGCCTTCCCAGTTGGGGATGGGTGGGGAGGGAGGAAGGAAGAGAAATTGGAACTCAAAGTTTTAGGAACAAATGTTGAGAACTGTTTTTGTGTCCAACTGGGAAATAAGAAATACAGGTAATGGGGTATAGAAATCTATCTTGCCTTACAGGACAAGAGAGAAGATGGGGATAAGGGAAGGGAGGGATGTTAGAAGGTAGGGCACATTGATGGAAGGGGAAATCAGAATACAAGGCGTTTTGGGATGGGGGGAGGGAAGACATGGGAAGAAAATTTGGAACTCAAAATTTTGTGAAAATGCATGTTGAAAACTCAATAGATAAAAAGATAAATAAAAATAAATGAATGAATGAATGAATAAAATTAATTAATTAAAAGAGAAGAAACAGTTAATTGGTTGACCTTAGAAAAACATGGAGAGACCTGCATGAAATAATGAAGAATGAAATGAGCAGAACCAAGAGAACATTATATGCAACAATACCAGTATTATTTGAAGAATAACTGTGAATGACTAAGTTATTCTCAATATTGTAAACACTCAAATTAACTGCAAAGAAGTTATGAAGGACAGAATTGAGAAACAGAATTATGCATATATATTTACACATATATGTGTGTGAGTATATGAGTGTATGTGTGTGTTTGTGTGTGTGTGTGTGTGTGTGTGTGTGTGAAATGGCCTTCTCTAGTGGGTGGGGAGGAGGAATTGAGAGAGGGAGACAGTTCTAAACTTAAAATATAGCAAAATATTTTTTTAAAAAGAAATTCACAAGGTCATATGGATATTTCCAACTTGAGGTGTCTGCCTGATCACCTCCTCAGAGAAAGAACACTAGGCTTAGGTTCCCCAGTTGGTACATGGACTCCTGACATCATGAACCATATGAAGAGGAATGGGACTTATTGCTCCTTCTCTACCCTACTCTTAGGAGGCAACTCAAAGTGGCCTGTATGTTTTTCAAAGCCAAATGGAAGAGAGACAAGCAGAGGGAGGCAGGTCACTCATTTTATATATCTGTTTTGTTTTGGCACAATATCCAGTATGGATATTTTTCATCATCTCACATTGTAAACTTCTCAGTCACACATATCTAGAAATAGGCTCACCTCAAGCTTTCACATGGTCAACAGAAGTATTCACTGACCCTGAAGGAGGGAAGGATACCTGCTATGTATGTGCCACATGAATTGGGCTACTCAGTCTCCAGGTTGCAGTCATTCTAAATTTGGCCTATTTTTGCAGCTCATGAAGCCCTAATTCTGTCACCTAATTTCTTCACAGAGGAAGAGTGATTTCTATTAAATTAAATTTATCAGAGTGTTTATGGTGTAATTTCCTGCCCTGTTGTATGTTCAATATAAATTTATAAATTTGGAAATGTAAGTCTCATATAGTTGGACAGATCATTCAGGAAATTGATTATCAAGAAACTTAATATTCAGTGAAGGTTATGTTCTCCTATTGGTGGGGGAAGACATGACTCAACTTTCTGGGTAAAAAATCAGGACTGGTTTTGAACAAGTCAGGAGCTAGAGTGAGTTAGAGGCCAATATGTGCATGGTCTATTCAGTAGGAATCTGTGTACCACTAGCACTATGGTGCAAAAAGATTTAGGAAAATGAAGGTTACAAGTTCTACCTGAGCTGCCACAGACAATTAGAAATAGAAACCAAACCATCTACTTCTTCAGTGATCAACTGGATACATGACTGTAGTTAGACTTGGGCAGTAGAAGCAAGGTCAGCTAAGAAGATAAGCCAGGCTTTGAGGGAAGCCAAGTAGATAAAGGCCCAGAGTTGGAAAGGCGAAGATTGAAGCATTAAAATATGGCATTAGACAGATTACATAGTGTTAGATCTGGAAATGTGAAAATTCTTAAAGAGTATATATTTGTGAAGCTGGAAAAGACTTTGTAAGTATCCTCCATTTGTATAATTAGCCCACTTGCGTATAGGGTATACCCTGAGGATCCTTCCAAGGTAGGCAAGTTATCCTTGACACAGCTGGACTGGTAGTTATTTTACTGATGATTCATAACTAAGAGTGGGATGGAGACAATAAAGCTCCAGGTTTGCAGCCCAGAGATGGTTTATTTGTAATCCTTGGATATTAGTAACAAAAGTTAGCAAAATGAACCAAAAAAGTCTCTCTTTGGCGCACCCCTGGTATTTCATTATATATATCAAATGAGATGATATTTGTAAAGAACTTTGTAAACTTTAAAGTACTATATAAATGCCAGCTATTTTTATTAATATTCTTATTTAAATGAAGGTATGGAGAGGAGTCTGTGTCTAGTATAGTATCTTGCATATAGTTACCACACAAGTCAATTTTTGTTGGAATGAATTGAGTATGTTATCCCCCTCAAGTGAATTTGTGTTGTAAAAGGGGACGATTCCATATAGAACCAAAGGAATTACTTTATAATGGTAGAATTTCAGGCATCAGTGAAAGACTAATGGGGAAGAAGATATTTTTGTACAGGGGAGGGTCTTTCTAGGAACCTTCAAATCATAGGGACACACTAATCTGCCTAAACAATAAGACCAATGACCAAAAACAATTTAAGTAAATTACTATAACACATTATGACTAATACCTTAGAACTAACTTAGGTTTTCAAACAAAAATATTTGCCAAAGAACCACAAAGAGAACTGCTATACTATGCTAAAGACCAGTGAATTTAAAAAATAAATTGATGTGAACTAGAAATCAAAGAGTTTTTTGAGATCCCTCTGTCCAATCCCCTCATTTTATATGTGAAGATATTTCGACCCACTAGGGTTAAGTGATTTGCCCAGCTGCATAGAACCTCCAACTTTAAAATATTACAATAAAAAGAAAACTGAGTAATACTAAAAATAATAACCAACATTTAGAACTATTCCTAAAGAGCTATAAAACTGTGCATATCCTTTGACATAGCAATACCACTTCTAGGTCTCTATCCCAAAGACATTAAAAAAATAAGGGGAAAGGACCTATTGGTACAAAAATATTTATAGTCCTTTTTGTGGTGGCTAAGAATTGTAAATCAAAGGAACGCCTATCAATTTGGGAATGGCTAAACAAGCTGTGGTATATGATTTTGATAGAATATTATTGTGCTATAAGAGATGACAAGCAGGATGACTTCAGAAAAACCTCCAAAGACTTACATGAACTGATGCAAAGTGAAGTGAGCAGAACCAGGAGAATATTGTACACAGTAACAGCAACATTGTATGATAAAGAACTGTGAATGACTTAGTTCTCGGCGATACAGTGATCTAAGACGATCCCAATGGACTAATGATGAAACAAACTATCTTCCTCCAGAGAAAGAACTGATATTGTCTGAATACAGACTGAAACATGCTATTTTTCACTTTCATTCTTTTTCATTTGAGTCTTCTTGTACAAAATGATTAAAATGGAAATATTTTACGTGATTGTACATGTATAACCTATATGTGTTTAATGTCACAGGGGAGGGGAAGAAGGGAGGGAAAATGTGGAAATCAAAACTTTTTTAAAAAAGCTAAAATTGCTTTTGATATGTAATTGGGGGAACATATAGATATATCGGTTTACATATCTATATAGCTATATATAAACAGACATATGAAGCTAGCATTTATGTAGTACTTAAAAGTTTACAAACATTAATTCATTATTTAAGCTCAGTAACAAATTTAATGTTCACAACAGTTTTGTGAGGTAAGTACTATTATTTTCTCCGTTTTACAGATGAAGAAACATGTAAACGGAAGCTAAGTGACTTGCTCAGGGTCACTTTACTAGTATCTGAGGTTGGATTTGAACTCAGGTTTTCCTCCTTAATTCAAGGCCAATGCTTTGCAAATCCTTTGCAATACCTAGCATTAGATGTCTGGAGGTACAAATTCTATTCCTAGCTTTCCCACTAATTAATTAACAACACAACTTTCAGCAAGTCACAGCCTGTCTAGGACATATTTTCCTCATTTGTAAAGTGAAAAGATTAGAGTAGATGAAATTAGCTCCATTTCTATGATTCTATGACTTGATCTGCTACATAATGCTAGAGATTCCCTACTTAATTCATCTTTATTTGAAGGAGGGAAGGGTGAGTCAACAAGCAAAACTTCTTGCAGGTGCTGTTCTGAGACTGATATTTAGATTACTAAATGTTCCTTTTTGGACTAAGTAATGCATTATTTAGCAAAGATCTTATTTGCTCATAGAGACAAAATGAGAACAAAATGGAGTGCTTTACCTTACAGATGTTTGATGAGAGAACATCTCTGCAGAGCTGAGCAAATGCTATGCTACATAGGCCCTTTACTCTAAGGCAGTCTCGAGAGTCCATTTCTAGCATTCCTTTAACAATGAGGTAAATTCTGTTCTTCAGTAACAAATCTTCCAAAGCTTCTTGCAGGTGCTGTTCTAAGACTGATATTTAGATCACTTAATATTCCTTTTTGGACTAAGTAATGCATTACTTCCAAGATAGTAAGAGAGTTAAATAGCTCCATGGAGCTATATTTATCCAGTTCTTACTTTGTGCCTTGCCAGGCACTGTGCAAAGCTTTGAGAATGCAAATACAAGCAAATACCAAGACTATATCTGTCCTCAAGGTGCTTACATTCTAATGGGAAGAAAGCATGGAAAAGGAAAGTCAGGAGCTTGAGGGGAGGATATTAGGAGGTAATTGTGGAGGATGGAACAGTCTAGGAGTCTAGAGATTCATGGGTCAACCAAGGTTTGGAGAATGCATGGTGGCTGTGGGCACTTTCTCAGATGAGGATGAATTCACTAATTAGAGAAGACTCTAGAGGTGGAGAAATTGCCCCCTTGAACATGGTTGCTAGGGTGGCCTTCCAGAAGGAATCAGGGGAGTCATGTGCTGAACCAGGTTTGCATAGAGGATAATGTTTGCCTTTAAAGGGATGGGGACGAGTCTCAGATCAAATGTCTTTATATATATGAAGCTGTTGAATTGTATCTGGCTTCCTGTGTCATCCCGGACTCACCCCTTCTAGTGAATTGATCCTGTATCCCTGGAGACCCATCAAGCCCAGCACAAAAGACATCAGAATGTGGCGTTGGAGGAGTTAAGGAAAGACTCAAACAAATACCACAATTATCTCCTCCCACCCTCACCCCTTCCCCCATTCAGCCCTATTCCCTTTCAGGGAGAGTGTGCAGAAAGGGAATGATGACAAAATCACAGAACATACTACACCTTCTCCTTGTAGCACTACTTGGTTCCCTTAGGCTCAGTGATAAAGGCAGAGCTTCCTTATATCAAATTCTACTTTACAGAAAATTTGGGCAAAATTCCAACTTTTTTCTGGTTCATGCATTTTATTAAAAACCTCTCCTCAATAATATGGTCAGGAAACTGGAGACAATAGACTACCATGCTCATTAAGTCATTGGCTATGTGAGGAAGGAAATAAGGTTATTTTGTTGTTTTTTCTTTCGTCTATTTATCCAGTCATCAATTATTCAATTAAATTCAATAAATATTTCTTAAGTGCCTACTATAAATAGGGTCCCGTGTTAGATTCTGGGAATACAGATATCCTCCCCTCAAGGAACTTATGGTCTATGGGGCAGGGTTTGGGACAGAGCTTTGATCCAGAGTATCAACATCCAGTGGAACATACTTCCTCCCTGAGATACGGTGTGTGCTTCCTTCCTAGCAGGACACACTGCCTATTTTCTCTAATATATATCTGTCCACATACCTTGCCTTGCGGTCTTCTAATGACCCACACTAATGTGGCACAACTACCAGTTCCAGGTCCCATGCTCTTGTGTCCTTCTCCTAATCCTGCCTTTCAATCAATCAATCAATCAAACACCTACTACACGCCAGATATAAAAAGAAACAAAATAGAGTCCTTGCCCATAAGAAGCTTAACAGTCCTCCCCACCTCCCTTAGGAGTGAGACTAGACAGTTCCTTTTACTAGTTTTAACTACAGCTGCAGGTAGTTTGTCCATTACATTGCCCCTACTTCTCCTTTCCTTCAGCTGACTTTTCTCTAGGTTTAAAATTTTTTTTTCAATTATATAGCCCTACGGTGATTGACTATAGCAATACACAAATAAATATGATACAACAAAAAACATAAAAGTGGCAAATGAGAGCCAGGCAAGAATTTGAGAAAAGAGACCTTTGTCAGGCCAGGGTTTGGCAGGGTATGGTGGGAGGGGAGAACAGTTATGCCTTCATGGAGAAAGTAATATCTTAAGTGGGGTTTAATGGAATAGAAAGACTTGAACAGATTAACAGGGAAGGAGCTAAATCAATTCCAAGCATGGGAAATAGTTTGAGTAATGTCTTGGTGACAAGAGAAGGAAGGCAAAATTAGAATAAAAGTTGCTAGTTTGACTGGAGAGACTGAAGGGGAAGGGAATAAATATTTATCTAGTGCCTGCTGTGTGCCAGACATTGTGCTAAGTGCTTTACAAATAGGATATCATTTGATCCTCAGAACAATAGGTGCTTTTATTATCGTTTTACAGTTGAGGAAACTGAGGCAGACAGAAGTGAAATGACTTTCCCAGGGTCACACAGCTGGTTTGTGTAACTGAATTTGAACTCAGATCTTCCTGACCACAAGCTCAGCCACATGCCTGTCACCTAGATTATCACACTAATAACAAGAGCTTCTGTTTATACTGTACATTCACCTGTATTATATCATTTCATTTTCATAGCATCTTGGTGAGGCAGGTAGTGAATGGATTTTTTAAAATATGGATTTGCTATTTCAACAGTGTAGGGAATGCTCAGTGTGGCAATCCCTTTACTGATGCAACTTACCTGTAACAGAGTCTTAGCCCCCTGGGTCATGGAGAAGCTCAGGAAGTTGCTCTTGGTCTCACTAGGTGTTAGAGATGGGATTTGAATCTGGGCGTTTCTGATTACAAGGCTGATCCTCTGTTCCAAGCTACCTTAAGGTAGGTAGAACATATATTATATTATGGAAACTAGGACTGAGAGAGAAGAAGTAACTTACCCCCAAGGTCATATTTTCTAAGAAGTGGAGGCGCTTTGAAAGTTCAACATTCTTTTCACTCCTTTGCTACCTTAGAGTCAGATTAACCAATGGCCCTTCATAGGAATCATTCTGAACTTGGCTGAATCCTGTGGTTACTGTGACTGTGACAAAATAATAGGTACCTATAACTGAAAGAAATTTACACGGGGTGGGATGATTGAATGTGTTCCAAGTGTTCTCTGGTGCCCAGGGAGAAAAGCATGCTGCCAACATTGACAAAAAAGAAAGAGAGTGAGAAAACCCCTCTGAATGGACTGATTAGTATTCATTATGGCACTGAAGCATCATGTCAGGAATTTTTAATAGGTAATTGAACTATTATCACCCCTTAATAAATGAATCTTTCTTGACTCAGCAAATATCCCAACAATCTCTTGGCACTGCACTTTGTTCCCTCATTTGAATCCCCTTTTTGCAAAGCACAGTTCACAGTCCTGTAATGCTTTCTTTTATTTATAAACAAGTCTTCCAGACTGCTTAGGAAAAAAAAAGGATAATTAAAAAATATCTAATTACTCAAGGAGTACATTAATTATACTTTAGCATCCCAGCAGGGAGCTCCATCCTAGAGAATTCATTAACTCCTGACCTGAAGAGTTATAATGAAAAAAGGTCACAGGGGACCAACTTTCTGAATTATTTATTGGAAGGGGATTTTCTGGACTTTATTTTACTTTAATTACTTACTTGAGAGAGAGAGAGAGAGAGAGAGAGAGAGAGAGAGAGAGAAACGCAGAGATTTCAAATAGATGAAAGGTAGAAAATGACTCTTTCAAAATCCTGTGCTTCTGGAGATATAGCCATGAAGGCAATATCATTGCTGGTGGTTCCAAAATATTCATGAGAGTTCGAGTATTAAACTTGGGGCTGAACTGGATCTTTGATAATGCAGTATCCCAATGTAATCAAATGAATTTAAAACATGGAAAAACATCTGAGGTAATTAGCTTTGAAGGCTCAGAGTTGGCAAGCTGTGACTATAGAATATCAAAGGACCAGTTAAAAATGACAAATTCTATCAATAAACTGCTTCTTTGACTATTTAAGAACATAAGAATGCTGCCTTCTGTCAGAACAATGATGCTTTCAACCATCAGTGTTCTGACAAATGGTTAACTACTGGATCTCCCCTTAAAAAGTGCAGATGACACAATTTTAAATTTAATCTGTATTATTAACATTTCCACCATCACTTTTTAAGTTGAGAAAATAAAACAAAAAAGCCCTGATTTTTAGTGTTTTCTGATTTATGAGGTGTAAATGCTCATCTAGAAAATTTAACCATCAGCTCTCTTTAGTCTGTAAGAATTGACTCCATATGCCCCTGCCTTCAAACCATTGATCTGAGTTCTCTACAAGAATATTGTAGGACAGCTGTGTATTTGTGGGATGGGAGGAAGAATGGGTTCTATGACATTAACCTTAAAAGCTTATGTAGTATATGTTATCCATCATTCATAGATGTGTTTGTGAATATCACCTAGTTAAACTTCTTTATATATTTCCACCTATACCAGTTCTTAAGTTCCATATGTTTACTACTATATAATGGGGACATAGGCTTTGCTATACTAAATGAACTTCTACTGAAAGTTGCAAAATTTTGAACTCCTTTTGTGTTTTTAGTGTCTGAGTGCAGAACCTGGGACCATGAAGATGATCTAAGTTCAAGTCATATTTACTAGCTGTATGCCTCCTAGCCTCTGTGCTTTAAAATTTTTTTAATTTAATTTTTCCCAATTACATTCAAAATTCATTTTTAACATGCTTTTTAAAAGATTTGAGTTTCAAATTCCTTCTCCTTCCCTATCCCCCTCCTTGAAAAGGTAAGCAATTTGGTATGGATTATATATGTCCAGTCAGGCAAAACATTTCAATATTAGCTATGTTGTAAAACAACACAGAGACCAAAAACAAGAAAGAAAGAAAAGAAAAAAACAAAGAAAAATAAAGTGAAAAATAGTATGATTTACACTCAGATTCCATCAGTTCTTTCTCTAGAGGTGGATAGCATTTTTCATCACAAGTCCTTTGGAATTGTCTTGGATCATTGTATTGCTGAGAAGAGCTAAGTCATTCACTGTCGATCACTGTACAATATTGCTATTACCTCTGTTTGCCTCAGTTTCCTTATCTAAAAATATTATCTTTCTCCCAGGTTGTTGTGAGAATCAAATGAAATAATAATTCCAAAATGATTATGAAAGTGCTTAGAACATAGTAAACACTACATAAATGTTAGCTGTTATTTTTTTATATTATTATTCTTTAGGCTTGTCAAAGCTTAAAGACAATTTGCCTGGTTGGGCACTAGTTATTGAGTATGATGGAAATGGAAAGGGCTCATGAAAAGGGGTGCAAGTGTTTCTTCATAGTCTCAGAAATGACTTCAGAAATCACCAGTCTTGTTGGAGAGCATAGGGTGGTACACAGGTTAACTCCATCCTGAGACAGGGGAAAGGTGAATGAAATCCAGTCACTGTAACCCAGAACGAATAAGGGCTAGGGATCTTCTTATATCATGTAAATTCTTACATCTGCCTAAATTGCCACTTCGTGCACTAATCAGGAAAAGCAGTGAGGCTGGCTAACATCCGAACATGTGGTTGTTTGTCCTTCATTTTCCATCATGTAGGTGTATTGTCTTGACTTGCAAGTGAAGTGAACTTAAATGAAGCAGAGCTGTGCAGAATCATCAGCCTCACTCTCTCCTCCAGTCATCAGTGGCAAGACATAGGCCAAGACAACTAGTGATAGCCCAGGATGCAGTGGGGGACTTTGCCCTTTTTAAGGTCCTTCCTAAGTTTCAGTTTGTCTGAGACAATGTCCCGGAATTAAAGGCTAGGTAGGAATTGAAGCAAAAGGTGGCCTGGTTTTGCCTTCACAAAAGAATCACTCTGGAAGGGAAAGACCCTCAGATTTTCTGTCAAACAACAGAGCATAGGATGTGTTGAATAGCTCTAAGATATATGGATGAGTCTAACATTGTTATATAAGTATTAAAGTCCTACTTCAATACCTCATCATGATATGCAGGTGATTTTGGCTCTTGAACACTAACAGAGTAAATGCAAACTTTGACAGATCTTACCACACTGGAAAAGCTTCCAATATGGTGCCTAACCCTAGCGATGGACTATCATGTCGGTCTTTCGAGGTGTGGCCAGGTTAAATTTAGACAGATTCCTCATTAGGTTGGCTGCAAGGTACAGCAACTTTTGTTGACTGACTACTAAATCCAGCAGAGTTTCAATCTACGTTAGTGGAGGAAGACTCACTCTGATGAAACTTGAAGTATGGAGGTAAGTTAATAATTTAGAACTCTCTTTATTGGAGTTAAATATTTATTTGTGGTCTAGTTGTATCTTTTGGAGTGTAGGGTATGTTCAGGGAGGACCTTTGATGGGATGACTGCCGAGCCCTTTTTGGGGCTCTTTCCACCTTTGGTGTCCACCTGTTCTGCCTAACTCGTACTCGTGGCTACAAGAAGCTGCAGCATGCACAGTGGCCACACCCGGGTAAACCGTTTTGGTAGATGGGCCAAACCAGGCTGAAGGTAACCAAGGGTTCTCAAACCCATTGGTGAGTTAAGGGGGTGTCTACCCCAAGCATCTGAAGACTTCATCTGGTGGAATGGGTAGATGAGAACAAACTGTTCCAATGGCCCTGAAGGCAGATGAAGCAGGCAATATGGAGCGCTTAGAGCTTGGTTAGACACCAAAGAGGCCAAGGTCATCCACTGCATCCTGAGCCATTGCCAACCATCTTCACTCTGTCCTGCCACTGGACTATGATGACTCAGGAGGAGAGAGTGAGGCTGACGATTTCGTGCAGCTCTGCCTCTCTTAAATTCAATTTATGCATGAATCAAAAGACATCACCCATACCATTTCACTATTATGCCTCAAAGTCCTATGGCAACAGGCAAGTGATGAAGCAGCAGGTGCAGATACATTGAGAGCTGTAGTCACGACCCTGCACACAGGAGACCTAGGCCATAGGGTCGTTTCTCACTGGAAGCAGCAGTGGGACTCGGCAGCACCCTGGGTGTCTGAGCAGCCTCATAAGGATCTCATTGTTCACCTCCTGGTGTGAAGAAGGGGGCTAGAAAAGTGCCCTAAACATTGCCTGCTTACCCAACCCTGGCCTGATTACTGCAACAGGTGAGGAATCCTAGTATGTGGTCAAAAAACAAAAAAATGTATGAAAACATCTGCAAAGATGATTTCACTCACCATCTGCACATGGAACGTGCACACATTAATAGACAACACAAAATCCAGTAGATCTGAAAGAAGAACTGTTCTTATTGCAAGAGAACTCAACAGGTATCACATCCAAATAACAGCCCTGAATGAAACAAGTTTGGCAAATGAAGGCCAATTTACTGAGGTTGGAGCTGGATACACATTTTTCTGGAGTGGGCACAGTGAAGGGGAGTGCCATGAAACTGGCGTGGGTTTTGCAATCAAAACTAATGAGCAAGGAACGAATGACAGACTCATGACAATGTGATTGCCAGTCACAGGAAAACGCATGCCACCATCATCAGTGCCTATGCTCCCACCATGCAAACCCTGATGAAGTCAAAGAAAAATTTTATGAAGACCTAGAGACCCTTATTGTCAATGTGCCTAAAGGGGACAAGCTTATATTTCTGGGTGACTTTAATGCCAGAGTAGGCTCGGACTATGAGATTTGGCAGGGAGTCCTAGGAACGAATGGAGTTGGAAACAGCAACAGTGATGGTCATTTACTGCTGAAGACTTGTGACACGACCTTCTTATCACCAACACGGTTTTCTATTTACCTAAATGAAATAAAACTTTATGATGCAGCCTCACAGCAAACATTGGTATCTAATAGACTATGTGATTTTAAGGAGAAGGGACAAACAAGATGTGAGAGTGACAAAGGCAATGTGTGCTGCAGAGTGCTGGACTGATCAAAAACTTATCCTTTCCAAGCTAAATATTCACTTCATCAAAAGTGCCAACCCCAAGGCAAAATGAGTATCAGAAGAACTAATGTCAATAAATTAGAGCTCTTTTCTGAGTGTGAACAGTTTGCTGCTGACTTGGAGGGAACCAACACACAGTGGCAACAGTGGAGCAGAAAAGGAGTGGGCAACTCTCAGAGATTTGGTGTACAGCCCTGCATTTGCTCATCAGTGTCAGAACATTCACAAACAAAGACTGGTTTGAAGAAAATGATGGGGAAATTCAGAAGCTGCTAAATGAAAAACTTGAAATCCACAGGATTTACCAGCAGGATAGTTCATCCACCTCTAAGAAGGCAACATTTAATGCCATCAAAAGCAAAGTATAAGCAAAGGTTAGAGAGATGCAAGATTCCTGGTTCAGTGAGAAGGGAGATAAAAGACAGTTTTATGCTGATAGTAACAATCCTAAGCATTTTTATGATTCCCTGAGAGCTATTTATGGACCAAAAACCTATGGTGCATCAAAACTACTCAGTGATAATGGAGTCACATTGATTAGTGATAAGGACATGATCCTAGAGAGATGGGCTGAACACTTCCATAGTATTCTCAACAGACCATCATCAATCAATGCTGAGGCCATTGATCATTTACCTCAGGTTGAAGTCAATCCCTCCTTAGCTGAACACTGAAGAAGAGGGTTTGAGGACCATTATGCTCCTTATCTGTGGCAAACAACCTGATGCTCATTCTATTCCAGCTGAGATTTACAAGGTAGGGGGACCATTGCTCATACAAAAGTTGACTGAAATTTTCCAGGTTATATGGCAAGAGGAGGTTATTCCCCAGGAGTGCAAGGATGCCTCCATTGTCCATTTCTATAAGTGTTAAGGGAATAGATTGTCCTGCAACAATCACAGGGGGATCTCTCTCTTAGTTATTGCTGGCAAAATTCTTGCTAGAGTCCTCCTTAATAGGGTGATCCTTCACGTGAAAAATGGACATCATCTACCTGAGACCCAGTGTGGCTTCAGAAAGAGCTGAGGAACAGTCAATATGGTGTTTGGTGCACAACAACTCCAGGAGAAATGTCAGGAGCAGAAAAAATGTCTGTACATAATGTTTGTGCATATAACCCAGGCCTTTGACACTGTTAGTCATGAGGGCTTATGGAAAATTATGTCAAAATTTGGTTGCCTGGAGAAGTTCATCAATATTGTACATCAATTTCATGATGACATTTTTGTCCACATTCTGAGTAATGGACAAAGTCATCAATAGAGTGAAACAGGCCTGTGTGCTTGCTCCCACGCTTTCTAGGATAATGTTTTCAGCCATGTTGACAAATGCTTTCAATGAGGACGGAACATGGCTTCAAGGACAGCTACTGCAGTGATGGTAAATTCTTCATTCTGAAAAGGTTACATGCCAAGACCAAAGTGGAAGGAGTGATGGTACACGATTTTCTGTTTGCAGATGATTGTGCACTCAATGCAGCCTCTGAAGCTGAGATGCAACAAAGTATGGATCAATTCTCTGCTGCTTGTGCTCATTTTGGTCTAACAATTAATACCAAGAAAACACAGGTGCTCCATCAGCCACCACCACACCATCCATACAGGGAACCATGAGTTACAACAAATGGAGAAGTTTTGAATGCTGTGAATAAGTTCACTTACTTTGGTAGTGTACTTTCCAGGGATGTACACATTGACAATGAGGTTGATGTGCACATTGTCAGAGCTAGCTCAGTGTTTGCAAGGTGCCAAAGAAAGGTGTGGGAGAGAAGAGGTATTAGACTGACTACAAAACTGAAGGTCTACATAGCTGTTGTGCTGACCTCAGTGTTATATGCTTGCAAAACATGGACAGTCTACCAGCGCCATGTCAGGAAACTGAATTGCTTCCATTTGAACTGTTTTACGAAGATTCTGAGAATCACCTGGCATGATAAGGTACCAGACACTGAAGTCCTTGCTCAAGCTGAAATGCCAAGTATTCAGACTATACTTCACAGTGCATGACTCCAATGGACTGGCCACATTTTCTGAATGCAAAATGTACTCTTGCTAAAAAGACTATTTTATGGAGAACTTGCATGGGCAGGCGATCACATGGTGGCCAGAAGAAAGGATACAAAGGTACTCTCAAGGTCTCTCTCAAGAACTTTGGATTTGACTGTGCAACATGGGAGACACTGGCACAGGACCACTCAGCATGGCATGCCCACATAAAAAATGGTGCTGTGCTCTTTGAGCAAAGCAGAATTGAGACAGCACAAAGTAAACACAGGATGCACAAATTTGGGATATCCACCCCAAATATTCACTTGGACTATCTGTGCCCAAACTGTGGTAAAGCATTCTGATCTCATATTAATCTGATCAGCCACAGTCAGACACACTGAAATTTCACTTTACAATGGTGATGTCATTTTGGTCGTTTTTGAAGACGAAAAATAACAACCAGTTGTATTTTTAATACAATTTAAGGGCTTGTCCCAAGAAGGCAGCATGTCCCCTTTCTTCCCAAATTACATTGCCTCCATGTTTTAGAATACTAGATAGATAGTTAATGGCTGATAAAAAATTTATTAAGTGCATACTATGTCTAGGTACTATGCTAAGCACTGGAAATACATATTCAACGAATAAAAGGGTAATATTCTTAAGAAGCTTTGAATTTTGTACCATCATCACAAAATGTATTGTTATGAAAATTTTGGTTATATAGAAGGCTGACAACCCTCGTGTCCTAGGGCTCCTCTTCAGAGCAGCCCTCCTTCCTTCTAAGACCTTGACTTCTCATGTCTTGTCAAGGATCTGTGAATGGAGATAAAGGATATCACAAATATTCTTGCTGTTGTAAGAAGAAGCTCACTGTGGGTCTCAGCAAGGATACCAGTCCTTCACACGCTGTGCACAGCTTTGACTAAAATGATCCCCTTCAAGGTTCCACCAATGATCATGATGATGATGACTAAGATCCAGTTCCCTGTGTTGACATTTACTCAAATGGTCTGTGGAGCCAATTATCTTCCATTATTTCCTGGGAGGAATCAGGTA
The DNA here is from genome assembly GCA_028658325.1 of Potorous gilbertii. NCBI lineage: Eukaryota > Metazoa > Chordata > Mammalia > Diprotodontia > Potoroidae > Potorous > Potorous gilbertii. The sequence goes on from CM053769.1 coordinate 555,516,277, forward strand.
GGGATGTGTTGTGCTTGAAGACATCTAACCAAGTCAGACCTAATTAATGTAGGGCCCCAGTGGTGTCTTCATGCTTTACCTTCCTTACTTTTCTTTTATAGTTTTATTTATTTATTTTTAGATTTCAATATTCATTTCCACAAAATTTTGAGTTCCAATTTTTCTCCCCATCTCTCCCCTCCTTGCACCTCATAACACCTTGCATTCTGATTACCCCTTCCTTCAATGTGCTCTCCTTTCTATCACACCCCACCCTTCCCTTATCCCCATCTTCTCTCTTTTCTTGTAGGGAAAGATAAATTTCTATGTTCCATTACCTGTATTTCTTCTTTCCCAGTTATATGCAAAAAGAATTCTCAACATTTGTTTCTAATACTTTGAATTCCAATTTCTCTCCTTCCCTCCCTACCCATCCCCACTGAGATGGCAAGCAGTATGCTATATATGTGTAGTTTTTCTAAAGATTTCCATAAAAGTCATGTTGTGTAAGACTAACTATATTGCCCTCCATCCTACCCTTTCCCCCTTTTTTCTACTCTCTCATTTGACCTTGTCTCTTTCCAAAAGTGTTTACATCTAGTTACTCCCTTCTCCCATTTGCCCTCCCTTTTCATCCCCCTCACCCCACTTGTCCCCTTTTTCCTGTAGTGTAAGATAGATTTTCATACCATATTTAGTGAGCATATTATTTCCTCCTTAAGCCATATGTGAAGAGAGTAAGCTTCACTTTTCCCCTCTCAACTCCTTGCTTTTCTCCTCCATTAAAAAAGATTTTTCTTATCTCTTTTATGAGTGATAGTCTGCCCCATTCCATTTCTCCCTTTCTCCTCCCAATATTTTCCTCTTTCACCCCTCAATTTTATTTTATTTTTTATGGATATTATCTCTTCTGATTCAACTCAATCTGTCCTCTCTCCCTCTCTCTCTCTCTATATATATGTGTGTGTGTGTATGCATGTGAGTAAGTCTGTGTGTGTGTGTGTGTGTGTGTGTGTTGTGTGTATAATCCCTCCACTTACCCAAATACTGAGAAAAGTCTCAAGAGTTACAAATATCTTTCCATGTAGGAGTGTAAACAGTTCAGCTTTAGAAAGTCCTTTATGATTTCTCTTTCCTGTTTACCTTTCCATGCTTCTCTTGATTCTTGTGTTTGAAAGTCAGATTTTCTATTCACTTCTGATCTTTTCATCATGAATGCTTGAAAGTCATCTACATCATTGAATGACCATTGTTTTCCCTTGAAGTAGTGTACTCAGTTTTGCCAGGTAGGTGATTCATGGTTTTAATCTCACTTATATCCTAATCCAAGTCCTTTGATCCCTTAATGTAGAAGTTGCCAGATCCTGTGTTATCCTGATTGTGTTTCCACAATACTAGAATTCTTTCTTTCTAGCTGCTTGCAATATTTTCTCCAATATTTTCAAAGAGTTTCTCTTTTCAGGTCTGTTTCAGGAGGTGATTGGTGGATTCTTTCAATATTTATTTTGCCCTCTGCTTCTAGAATACCAGGGCATTTTTCCTTGATAATTTCATGAAATATAGTGTCTAGACTCTTTTTCTGATTTTGGCTTTCAGGTAGTCCCATAATTTTTAAATTGTCTCTTCTGGATGTGTTTTCCAGCTCAGTAGTTTTGCCAGTGAGATGTTTCACATAATCTTCTATTTTTTTTTAAATCTTTTGGTTTTGTTTTGTAACATCTTGATTTATCATATAGTCATTAGCTTCCCTGAACTCCACTCTCATTTTTAAAGAACTATTTTGTTCAGTGACTTTTTGAACCTCCTTTTCTATTTGACTAATTCTGCTTTTTAAAGCATTGTTCTTCTCATTGGCTTTTTGGACCTTCTTTGCCCATTGAGTTAGCCTATTTTTAAAGTGTTATTTTCCTCAGCATTTTTTTGGTTCTCCTTTAGCAAGCTACTGACTCACTTTTCAAGTTCTTCTATGGCCTGAGCCCATTTCATATTCATTTTGGAAGTACTAGAGGCAGAAGCCTTGACTTCCTCTGACAGTATACATTGTTCTTCCTCATCTGAAAGGATGAAAGGAGATACCTGTTCACCAAGAAAATAACCCTCTCTGGTCTTATTTTTTTCCCTTTTTTGGACATTTTCCCAGTTAGTTACGTGACTTCTGAATCCTTTGTGAAGAGGAGAGTCCTAGTGTTCCTCCTCCCTGTAGGACTGTGCTCAGGGTTAAGTTTTAGATTAGTTGCTCAGTTCCTCCAGGAGCTTTAGGAGGGGGTGGGGTTGCCACTTAGGCCTGAGATTCCGATCAGCTACTCAATTTCCCCAGGTTCTTTAGGCAAGGGCAGGGCTGCCACTGAGGGCTGAGGTTCAGATTCCCTGCTCAATTCCCCCAGAGGCTTTAATCTGAGCTGCTTAGACAATGGACCCAGGCTGCTTCCACAGCCACCATAGCCACCTGCTGCCTGCTGTTGTTGCTGCCGCTTCTGTCACCTCCTGGGGCCAATTCTGGGGGAATTCCAATGCTCTCTTGCCCAGCTGGGAAAACCCTTCCACGCTGACATTTGAAGTTTTTCTTGTCACTTGTGGGTTGAGGAATCTGGGACCCTCCCCACTGGGGATTCTTTCCCAGAGGCCTGTTCTCTTCCTGTTTGTCCCCATGCCACATGGCCAGTGCTGGGCTCCACTCTGCTCAGCATCCCATGGGATAGACCTTTCCTGTTGGCCTTCCAGGTTACCTTTGCCTGGAAATCTCTTTCAATTTGTCGTTCTGTGACTTCTGCTGCTCTACAATTTGTTGAGAGTCATTTTTTACAGGTATTTTGTGGGCTGTGGGGGAAGCACTAGAGTATATGTGTCTATATAGGTCTTTCTACTCCACCATCTTGACTCTGCCCCCCATCTTCCTTATTTTTGAGAGACTCATTGAAGCCATTGTCATGGTAATCATAAGCTTTGGGGTTGCATTATAGGATGAAATCTTCCTGCCTCATTATCCTAACTGGAAGCTGAGACAATAGTAGTGACTTCAGGAGCAATTTTTATTTGTAACCATTTTTATAATTAAAGATTTTTATCCACAAACTGGCCCTAAAATGGCTTCATTAGATTGAATGAAGCCTGTTGCTCTATCAGATTAATCAATTAATTTATTAAAACTAACCCAATTAATAATGTTGAAGTTATCAATAACCTTATTCATATGTTTCTGGAGGTTTCTATTTGTCTGTACTCTCTGAACCAGATGTTTACTCCCCTCCAGAAATCATGTTCTTTCTGAGGCTCTGGACAGTTTGGCAGTAGCCCATAGTTACTGTCATATATGTCTTTAGGTTGTAGCTCATGAGTTGTTGGGGTTTGTTTTCTGTGGTTTATAAATTAATTGTACAGCATTTTAAAAAATGATCAAATAAAGATTGTAAAGCATTGTTTGATCAAAACAAATTATTTTTTCATATATACACTTATAATATCAAGATTAATGTATGATATCATCAATATCCCTGAGATCATCATGATTGAGAAAATGAAGCTATATAGATAGATTGATTGATTTTGATATCAAGGTCAGTTTAAAGATCAGTTTTGAGATAGATTGATATCAAGGTCAATACTCATATCTATGTCTATACCTTTAATATTGATGTCATTTACATCCACATTGTCTATGTCTATAACATCTACATCCACATCTACAATATCTCTCAATATATATGTATATACACTTGCCTATATTTGCACACGTACATATGTTCATGTGCATATGCATATATAAATATATGTACATATATAAGACAGAGTGAGAGCAACAACATGTATTTAGCCTTTCTGTCTTTGATCTCCTTAAGGTACTACTGATTATTCCCAGTAGTGGGCTCTCTGGGCCAAAGAGTATAGATGTTTTGGTTATAACAAAACATAATTTCAAATTGTTTTCTAGAAGATGTTTAGACCAATTCATATAGTTTCATTCACATTATATTAGCATACTACATTCTCTCAGCTCTTCAAGCATTTATTATGACTGTTGACCTCAAGTGTTTCTTTCTTTGGCCATTTTTGCCAATGTAATATGTGTATTATTTTCAATTTGCATTTCTTTTATAATTAGTTATTTGGACTTATCTTTTATATGATAGTTCATGGTATTTTTTTCTTTTGAAAACTTTCTTCTAATCCTTTGACCACTTTATTTGGTTCTTAGTTTCTTATATTTGCATTGTTTCTTGACATACCTTAAATATCAGACTTTGTAATCAGCAATATTTGATGTAAAGTTGTTTTTTTTTTTAATGAAAGCTTCCTTTCTTATTCTGGCAGCAATGATTTTGTTCAAAAACCCTTTAAGTTGATATATTTAAATTTTTCTATTGCTACCCTGATTGTCTTAGACTTTTTCATGGCTGTTATCTATTGGTCTTAACCTGTTCTTAGCTGCTAATTAGTTAAATTGGTAGCAATATCAGTTTGCATGACAATAAATGTCTCATATAGTTCATGCAGCCTGCTTATTTCTAGTCTGGGAGAATAGGAACAAAGTTCTCCTCAGTTCTTAGCTATGCTATACCATCTGAGGCAACTGACCTCTGTCTACTTCTGCTCTCTCTCAGATCTGAGATTCTAACTAGCTCATTATTCCTGGAGCACAGGACATGATTATCTCTTCGCCCAGTTCTGCTTAATTAATTTGTTCAGGAGATGTCGGCCCAGATGACTCAGTATTTTACAATCCAATGTTTTAAAGCAGACTATTGCCAAATATATGTTAAACAAAACAGAATCACCAGATACCAGAAAAGATAAGTCAAACAACCATAACAAACATTTCTTTACATTTGTGTTCCAGGATTTGGTGAATAAATCCTTACCTATCCAAACAAGACCTTATAGCTAGAAGGGAATTTTAAGACATTCTGGTTCAACTCCTTATGTAGGGAGACAATGTAACGTAACAGAAACAGCAGTGGACTGGAAGTCAGGATGTTTGAGTCCTAACTGGAACATTTCTTAGTAGTGTACCTATGGGCACATGTTTCTCAGCCTTAGTTTCCTCATCTGTGAAAGAGATAATGAGGAAATAATTGTGGAAACTTCACAGTGTTATTGGAATGAGCCATTATTATAATATTATTGTTATGTATGAGAAAACTTAGGGAATCACAAAGGAAGTTAGTCACTGACTGGGGACTAGAAGCCTGGTTTTCTAACTTCTAGACTATTTTCTTTCTGCTACACAATAATGTCCTATTTAAAAAAAGAATCTTTAAAATAATGAAATAATTTAAAGAGTAGCATGATGCCTTCTTTCTATGGGGATAACAGCACTCATGATGTAGCAAATGAGATTATGTGTATATGTATATATATTTATGAAACTTTCAAAACCTTAAAGTGCTTTCTATAAGCCCTTGCTGTTGTTAGATGCCCTTTGGGCAGTAGGGGCCCTTCGTAATGACTGGGGTTTGTTTTTCGCCTTTGATATGCATCTGTCTGACTATGTACAAGTTGCTTTAGTTTCTTTTAACCTCAGCAGTTAAGTGGTGCAGTAGATAGATTGCTGGACTTGGAATCAGGAAAACTTATCATCCTGAGTTCAAATCTAACTTCAGACCCATAAGAGATGGGCAGTTAGGTGACACAGTGGATGGAGTGCCAGACATAGAGTCTGAATGACTGACCTCAGACATTTACTAGCTGTGTGACCCTGGACAAATCACTTAACGCTATTTGCCTCAGTTTCCTCATCTGTAAAATGAGCTGGAGAAGGAAATGTTTCTCTTGATTCTTGTGTTTAAAAGTCAAATTTTCTTTTTAGCTCTGATCTTTTCATCAAGAATGCTTGAAAGTCCTCTATTTCATTGAAAGACTATATTTTTCCCTGAAGTATTATACTCAGTTTTACTAGGTAGGTGATGCTTGGTTTTAGTCCTAGTTCGTTTGGCTTCTGGAATATCATATTCCATGCCCTTCTATTTCTTGATGTAGAAGCTGCTAGATCTTGTGTTATCCTGATTGTATTTCCACAATACTGGAATTGTTTCTTTCTAGCTGCTTGCAATATTTTCTCCTTGACCTGGGAACTCTGGAATTTGGCCACAATGTTCTTAGGAGTTTCTGTTTTTGGATCTCTTTCAGGAGGTGATCAGTGGATTCTTTCAATATTTATTTTGCTTCCTGATTCTAGAATATCAGGGCAGTTTTCCTTGATAATTTCATGAAAGATGATGTCTAGGCTCTTTTTTTGATCATGGCTTTCAGGTAGTCCCATAATTTTTAAATTGTCTCTCCTGGATCTATTTTCCAGGTCAGTTGTTTTTCCAATGAGATATCTCACATTATCTTTCATTTTTTCATTCTTTTGATTTTGTTTTGGGATTTCATGGTTTCTCATAAAGTCATTAGCTTCCATCTGTTCCATTCCAGTTTTGAAAGAACTATTTTCTTCAGTGAGCTTTTGTACCTCTTTTTCCATTTGGCTAATTCTGCTTTTTAAAGCATTGTTCTCCTCATTTGCTTTTTGAACTTCTTTTGCCAATTGAGTTAGCCTATTTTTCAAGGTGTTATTTTCTTCAGCATTTTTTTGGGTATCCTTTAGCAAGGTGTTGATCTGCTTTTCATGCTTTTTTTGCATCTCTCTCATTTCTCTTCCCAGTTTTTCCTCCACCTCTCTTACTTGATTTTCAAAATCCTTTTTGAGCTCTCCCATGGCCTGAGACCATGGCATATTTATTTTGGATGTTTGGGATACAGAAGCCTTGACTTTTTTGTCTTTCCCTGATGGTAAGCATTGTTCTGGTTCATCTGAAAGGATGGGAGAAGATATCTGTTCACTAAGAACATAGCCTTCTATAGTCATATTTTTTCCCCCCTTTTCTGGGCATTTTCCCAATCAGTTACTTGAGTTTTGGGTCCTTTTTCAAGGGTAGGGTATACTCTGGGAATCTGTAAGATCTCAGTTCCTCCTAGGTGGCACAATCAAGTGTGTACACTGGTCTGGGATGAGGAAGGGATTTTTGTGCCAAGAATCTTAGCAATTTCCTCTCCATAGCCACCTGGCTTCCAGTTCTGCCAAACCAGCACTGGGGACTGATTTTCAGAGAAGCTGTGGAGGCAGCTCCCTCAGGGCCTCTACACAGGGCTGAGGTAAGAATGGGTTGCTCAGTGCTCCCACGGGTTTTACGATTCAACAGTGGGTGTGGACTGCTGTGGAAACTGCTGCCTGCATTTTGTGGCCTCCGTGGCCACTGCCTAAGACAGGAGCTATGGGAAGGCCCTTTTCCTTTCTTGGCCAGCTGAAAAAACCCTGTCACTGACCTTTGGCGCCTGTGAGTTGAGGTATCTGCGAACGTGCTGCTGCTAAGCCTGGGGATTCCGTTACTGAAGATTCTGCCCCTGAGGTGTCCTTCTCCCAGAGCTGCACCTTGCAGCATGGCCAAGGCAACAGACATTTCCCATGGGCCTTTTAGGTCACCCTGGGCTGGAAATCTCCTTTACTCTGTTGTTCTCCACTTCTGCTGCTCCAGAATTTGTTGAGAGTCCCTCTCTACAGGTATTTTATGGGCTGTGTGGGGAGAGCCTGCATATGTGTGTCTTTCTACTCCATCATCTTGGCTCCTTCCCTTTGGAGAAGGAAATGACAAACAATGCTGTACCTTTGCCAAGAAAACCCCAAATGGGGTCATGAAGAATCAGACGTGACTGCAACAACAAAATGAGGATGATTCCCTTTATACTGCCTAACTGACCCACAGGATTTTGGTGAGGCATAAATGAGATTGTGGGGAAAGTGCTTTCTTAGCCATAAACCGCTACAGGTGTATCAGCTGTTATTACATATCACACAAGATTGTTATGAAAACTAACTGAAATAATGTTGAATTAGTGCTCTTTATGATCACAGTGTATGATACATGTAAGGCATCTTAAAAGCATTTATGATTCCCAATGCCCCCATTCACTGTGGTTCTACCTCTATTTTTGTTCCACTCTCTATTTTTTTTCTGTAGCAAATGAACAAAGACTAGATTTTGTGTCTAGAATGAGCTAATCTATCAAACGTTTATTAAATGTCTATTTTAGGTCAGTCACTGTGCTAGGAGCTAGGGATAAAAATACAAAAAAAGTGAAGCGATACTGACTTTCAAGGAGCTTTATTCAATCACGGCAGACAAAAGATCCATATATAGAAGTATATGCAAAATATGCAATCTCTAAATGGAAGATATTTGGGGGGAAAAGGGAAAGAGTGAGGGGCGTGTGGACAAGTGGGATAGTTTGGCATAGGTCATCAGCAGCTTCATCAAAGGAGTTATTTGGTCAAAATGATAGGTAAGTATAATGGAATACTATTGTGCCATAAGAACTGATGGAGGGAATGGTTTCAGAGAAACCATATATAAAGTGATACAGAGAGAAGCGAGCAGAACCACGAAGACAGTTTATACTTGAGCAACACTGTAAAAACCAACAGTTTTAAAAAATATAAGAACTCTGACTAACACAATGACCAGTTATGATCCCAGAGGACTTAATGATGAAGGATATGAGGGAACTGGGGGGATTGGAATAGCGAGGGGTGGTGGAAAGTGAGAGAACCACACTGACTCCATCTTGTGACTCAGTTCAGAAGCCAACTCACCTCCCTTTCTATTCACTTATTGGGCTTTTCCAATTTCTGTCTTGTAAGAAAACTTTATTCAGTTGTGGGAATTGTGAGAAAACTCCTTGCATCAATTTTGGGATGATGAGCAAACCTAGGTTCTTAGTCCTTAGTCCCTCATGACTACCCGCTTCCTGGCATAAAGGTGATAGATTAGACACACAGAATGAGACAAATACTTTTGGATGTAGATATCGTGGAAATTATCTTTTCTTGACTATACATAATTGTTAGAAGGATTTTGTTTTTCATTATCTTCTCTTTTCCCCCATGAAGTGGGAGTGAAAAAATAAATATTAGTTAACTTAAAAAATTAATGAAAAATTTAAAAAGGATACAAAGGACCTATAAGTGTCTAGTTGTTGAAGAATGGCTACTGACTGTCTCCTAAGAAAGGGAAAGGGGACAAGTATTTATTAGGTGTCTGCTATGTGCCAGTCATGTATTTTACAAATATTATTTCATTTGATCCCCACAGCAATCCTGTGAGCTAGATACTATTCTTATCATCCCATTTTGCAGCTGAGAAAACTGAGACAAACAGAAATTAAGTGACTTGCCTAGGGTCAGACAGTAAATGTCTGAGGACAGATTTGAACTCAAGACTTCCTGACATCAGGCCCAGTGCTCTACCTACTATACTACCTAGCTGACTCTAAAGGAAAATATTAAAGAAATGAGGTACAGAGGAAATGTGTCCCATCATGCTCAGGGAATTTGACATGAAGCTTCTGAATGCTGCTTTATGCCCTGAAGGCATTTAGGAAAGAAAGGGATCTGGAGAAAAAAATTCTATGGCATTTGAATGTTGGAATCAGCACAAAGTAAATGCCAACAGTTTCACACATACAGAGTTTTAGATTTCTCCATACTAATTAATGTGACCATTTTACAAGTTAATTCATAGTGTCAGATGCTGAACATCAAGCTGGAATAGATTTAATATACTAAGAAACTGAGTTGGCTTTACTGCCTTGACTCATACCCATTATTTTTATTACATGTAGAAACCTAAACACGAATGAGCTTTATGAGCAAATTAAATTTTACTTGTTTGTTTTTTTTTAAGTTATCAAGTCAGAGTATGGATTTAGAACAGATGCCTCCCTCAGATCAAATTCACCATTTATTTTATTAACACACAGGAGAACCATGGAGGTTGCTTTTTAATCTTTTACTGTATGTGTTTTCCCCCTTCCTTCTCTCAGGATGGATGGAAATTATCTTTCTAACATTTTGGCAGATATTGGACAGTGGACAAACACCTGGATATTGCCAGACATTTTATTTTGAACCAAACTTCGATAAAGAGTTTTGAATATTTATGGGTTCTCAAGTAAAATCAGAAGCAATTTTCATCTACACAATTCTCTCCCAAACCCATCAGGAGATGTGCAGAGAGGAGTGAAACTTGAGCCCCTTCATTGCTCTTAAAATAACTACCATAAGCCCAATCCTGTGAGAAGCACTTTTAGAGGACACTAGATAGGATTGGCTGACCTTCACAAAACACACCGGGTCAATTTCCATGATGTCATGCTGCTAGCTAGGGTTTACAGTGGCAGGGCCTTGCTGTTTCCTGCCTACCATCTTCTCATCCCAGCCATTTCCTTAATTCTAAGGCTGGATCACCATGCACTGATAAAAATACAAATTAACTATTCCCTACCTTGCCAACTTCTCCTCTTTCCCCCGCCCCCCCAAAACGAAACAAACACATTTAAAAAAATTTTTTGTTTTTCGGTTCTGTGGTATTTAAAAAGTTTTTCATCTTCAGCTACTCCTGTGGATTCTGTTTAGATGCAGGCTAAAGGTATAGGCCAGTCTCCAATTCCCATCAAGTCATGTGGCAAATGCGTATGAAAGTAGTCTATTCCTGAACTAATCTATAGTACAGTGTATCATCACAACAGAAGGGTATATATAGCTTCTGAACCAGATCATAACAAAGTCTCTCTGGTCCTTTGGGCTATCTTCATAGCTAGTAATAATTCTTAGGGCCACAACATTAAGAGGGAACAATGTGGTGCCATGGAAAGAGTACAAACAATATTGGTTTTGAAGTCAGCGCACTTGGATTCAAATCCCAGCTCGACTATGCATTTACTGGTTCCAGTTTAGGCAAATCATGCAACCTTTCTGGGTTTCGGTTTCCTAGTTTGTAAAGTGAGGGACCTAGACTAGATGACTGCGAATATCCATTTCAATTTTAAATCTATTATCCTAAAATTAGCCATGCCTCAATCTTATTATTTATTGTACAGAGACTTCATTAGTTCTACATAGCTTGAAGGAAAGAGGGGAGAGGACAACTTTCTAATAAAGGGCAGTCATATTACCTGTCCCCAGGATGGATAATCTGGGGCAAAAATGAACAAACCAGACAAATAATGTGTCTCTTGGGTGATAGAAAATTTCATCTTGAGAGGCAGTTGGATGTAGCTGGATGAAGAATGCTCAAAAATCATCCTCTTCCCTAGTCAGTGTAGACTTGTCCTCAACTTAGTCTGTGTCTATGAACTGACTAGAGCTGAACTGGCATGTTGGCCATCATCCAAACTGGTGTAGATTAATCCTGTATAAATTCTATGCTGAGGTTTTTAATTTTGTGTTGTATTACTTGGAAAAAATACGGTCAAACCTTCAGTGAAATTGATTCCTCTTTACATTGATATACATTCCTGGAAGTCATATCTATCTAAAAGACACTGAACAAATAAAACATTTTACAATGAGGTAATAAAAAGCACAGTAAGTATGGGCTAGTAACATTGTTACTCATGTTTTGTCTTGGAAACAATGTTAGAAGGCATCTCAAAAGATTTTCATCTTCATTTCCCTGTCTTCCAACACTCCGACTCTCTTAGATATTATAAACTACAAGGAAAGCACAGTTTTACCAATGTCTAATAATAATAGTAGTATAATAGTAATAGTATAATAGTAATATAATAGCATAATAAT
>CM053769.1:555528366-555604445 GCA_028658325.1 Potorous gilbertii
TGTGTATATATATATGTATATATACACATACATATATATGTGTATATATATATATATATATGTATATATACACATACATATATATGTATATATATATACTCCTGTATAAGGTATTTCCCGTGGGAAAATACCTTAAAAAGGGGAATAATGTTAGCAGTAGGGATGCGTGTGGGATGTGATAGAGTAAGACTGCCAGCCAGGTGTGTATCAAAAGTTCCTGGTTAGAGAGGAGTAAATTTGAATTAGGTCAGTGTTACAGCCAATGCTCGTGTACAAGCAAGGTTCAGCAAGGGGCCTATATTTTTCCTTTTAATAGCTCAGTGCTCTCCTCCATCAGGCATAGTCCTAGACATAAGACCATATCTGGAATACTAATTGTAGCAACCTTGTTTCTGTCTTTTCTAGCACTGAGGAGACTGAAATAAGATTCCAGAAATAAAGATTATACTTCTTTATTTTTTTTAATTTACGGAAACTTTTATTGTTAATTACTGAAAACTTTAAGGCAAAATTAGAACAAAGCAAAAATCAAAGTGTCAAAATGACCAGTCCTTTGTGAGTGCAGTGAGTTGGGATACCTTGGGATTGAATGGCCATGTATCTTAGACCAAGTATATGTTTATGCCAAATGTAAATTTGGGATCTGGAAAGATTAAATCAACAAGGAGACAATGAAACAACTCAACCTCTGCTCAACTTTCAATTAAATGCAAGCACTCAGGAAAACTATAAGTTGACAGGTGCAACTGGGGGCGGAGTGGGCAGAGGTCCTTGCCTATGTACATGGAGACATCCAAATCAATAAAAACAGGCTGAAGTGGAATAATTTGTCTGGTCTGAATAATAATACCTCCTTCTTAATGTTGGTTATATATGGAATTTACCAAAAAGCGCATGTAGCCTTTCTTCTCCAAATTTCTGTGACTAACTTCTATGCATACACTTTAGTCATTAATATTGTGGAACCCAGTCACCCTTTTAGAGTCCAGCCCCTGGGTAGAATAACTAATGCCTAAAACACTAACATAAAGTTTAATAGAACTTACAGTGAGTTGGCTGTAGTGGTCTGGTTCTTGCCTCCATGGCATAGCTACTAGGGAATTCATCTAGTCAAGTTGTGTTGCCCCAGGCATCTCCTTGTGGGCCTATGGTTATGTTCTCTGTTACTCAGGAACTCAAACTATATCAACAGAGTATCTTGAGTGATGAGCATGGACCCCACAAATTTGACCTGAAACTGATTGTTTTTGATAAAACAGTCCCCTATCCCAAGACAACATGCCTTGTGTTGAGCATAAGGAAACAATGCCTGTGAGTCTTGGAGGAGCTGGCAGCATTCTTTAATCAATATGCATTTATTAATCAGCTACTGTGTTCCAAGCAATGTACTAGGTGCTAGGGACACACACACACACACACACACACACACACACACACACACACATACACACACACACACACACACACACACACACACACACACACACCCCAACAGTCAAAGAATATTATGACTGTCATTGACCAGCTGTCCGTAGGACTTTCCTGGCAAAGATATTGGAGTGGTTTGCCATTTCCTTCTCCGGTGACGTACAGAGGTCAAGTGACTTACTTATCCAAGGTCACACAGATAAGAAATTTCTGAGGCTGTATTTGAATTCAAATCTTTCTGATTCCAAGTTCAGCCTTCTGACCTTTCAAAGAAGATATGCTCTTATCAATGGAGACAATATGTGTATATGTAAACAGATACTAAATAGTATAAAACAATCACAAGGGAGTTAAATATAAAGTAGTTAAGGAGAGAGCTGGGAAGTCTTCCTCTAAAAGATGAGATTTGACTTGAGTCTTGAAGGAAGCTGTATGGCGTCATGTTTCTGGCAAATGCTGTCTATGCCAACCCTGGGCAAGTCACTAAATAACAGTGCCCAAGGGAATTCGCCAAGACAGTAAGTTGCAGAGGTTTCTGAAAGCATTGATAGAGGAGATTCCTCTCGAGGAATTGGTTATACCAATCAAATCACAGAACTGCTTTTTTTTTTTTTAAGAGAGAGAGAGAAGGAGGGAGGGACATTTTCACAGGGAAAGCATAAATCAGGAGTGAAGAAACTCTTTAACTCAGAGTTCAATCTATGAGAGCAATGTCAGCAACTGTCACTGGCAGATGACAAATGAGTAGAGGAAAAGGAAAAAAAAGAAAGGAAAATCAGAGCAAGAGGAAAAAGAAGAAGGACAGTGAGAAAAGAGAATAGAGAAAACAGAATAATATAGTGGGTAGACAGTGAGAAGGGCTGTACTTCACATGAAACATGCCCTATTCCTGAAATGTACTCCTATCTGACCTGTCTCAAAGAATCTCTCTCTTTCTCTCTCTCTCTGTTTCTCTGTCTCTGTCTCTCTGTCTGTCTGACTGTCTCTCTCTCTCTCTCTCTCTGTCTCTCTGTCTTTTGAGGGTCTCACTGTATCATGCCTTAACTGCCACTTTGTAGTCTCCGTTTTTAAACTGGGGAGGTCAGAGACTAGTTTCTTTTCTAGTCTGTTCCACATTTCACCATTTCTGTACCCATATCTCCACAATTTCCAGTTCTACAGATTTCTAAAGTTTCAAAGATTTCTGTACTTTTGGAATGCTTGGAAGTCATCTATTTCATAAAAGGTTCATTTCTTCCTATTAGATTATATTCAGTTTTGCTAGATAACTTCTTCTTTGTTGTAACCTTATTTTTTTGCTTTCTAGAATATCATATTTCAAGCTCTCTACTCTTTCATATAAATCTTGTGTGAGCCTGACTGTCTCTTTGGTATTTGAATTCTTTCTTTCTTGCTGTTTGCATTATTTTTCCTTTGATGTAGAAGCTTTGGATTTTAGCTATAATGTTCCTGAGAGTTTTTATTTTGAGGTTTCTTTCAAAAGGTGACTGACCATTTCTTTCTGTTTTCACTTTATCTTCTGGTTCTAAAAGATCTATATAGTTTCTTTTATGATTTATTAAATTATGATTCCCAAGCTTTTTTAGGGGGGAGAGTGAGGAGGAATAATGGTTTTCAAGTAATACAATGATTTTTAAATTACTTCTCCTTGGTGTGTTTTCCAGGTCAGTTGTTTTTGCTATGAGATATATTTAATGCTTTGTTTATTTTCACTCTTTTGAATTTATTTTTAATATTCATTTTCTTATGGGGTTATTATTTTCCTTTTGCCCATTCTAATTTCTAGGAAATTCATTTCTTAGATGAGTATTTGTACCAAGTTAGTGTCAAACTATTGATTTTTTTTTGCAATTCTTTCTTTTATAACTCATTTTTTTTTCATATTTTTCCTCTCATGGTCTTGTTTGATTTTTAAAATAATTTTTGTATCTTTTAAAATTTATTGATCTCCCCTCAGAATTTTAGTTAAAGTTCTGCCCAAGT
This sequence comes from Potorous gilbertii, assembly GCA_028658325.1. Taxonomy (NCBI): domain Eukaryota; kingdom Metazoa; phylum Chordata; class Mammalia; order Diprotodontia; family Potoroidae; genus Potorous; species Potorous gilbertii. The sequence goes on from CM053769.1 coordinate 555,531,778, forward strand.
TGGGTTTTTCTTTGAGTTTCTGTTTATAGATTTTTGGAATTATTTTCTTCTTCTGGGCATATATCTTTTACCACTGAATCTTTTTATGGTGGGATTCTTTTTGTGTTTACTCATTCTTCCAGTCTACTTCCTGACTTCAAACTTTATGTTAGGGCCATGTTCTGCACACTTCTGGGGTGAATGTCTGGGCTGAATTTGTATCCCTTGGGATCCTCTTGCTACATGCCTACAAAGTGATCTGTCTCAGGGCAATATCTAATTTTTGCCCTCAACCCTTTTGAGCTCTGTAAGTTTCTGACTTGGATTTGGGTTTGAGCCAATGGTGTCAAACTCAAATGGAAACAGGGGTCATTCAACCATATATAAGGATCCCTATGGACTGCATGATGACTTAGTTTTAACATATAACATTATTTATACTTTATCGTATTTTTATTTTGTTAAATATTTCCTAATTACATTTTAATCTGCTTTGGGCTATACTCATAAGTGATGCTTGCTGTGTGTTTGATACCTCTGGTCTAAACAACACATCTGTGGACCTGCCCTTGTTTGGATTTCCAGTATACTTCTGTAGGACTCAGCCACCATCAGATAGTTCAAGTGCTTTACTAATTCAGAGAGACAGAACTTCCTGTTGGTTTGAGATTTTTGCCATGCTTTTTCTTGTGTAGGTTTCATACTGGACTGGATACTAGAACTAGAACTAGACCCTGTTCTACTTCTGAGGTCAGAGTCACAGAACCTCTGATTGCTTCTGACCTTATGTTTTGCTCAGTACAAAGTCTAGGGATGTGACTACTCCTCACTTTGGAGTGCTGTCCCTAAGTGCAGTGCAGATCCCTTCCTCAGTCTACCTTGGATCTGTGACCCAGAAGTGAGTAATGAATTAAAGACCTTCCAGTTGGTACCTGTTCCTACATCCCACACAAGATCAGGACCCTCCTGGATGGAAAGGAAACCTCATCTTACTCTGACTTCATAGCTTCTGTTCTGTCTCAGTTCCTACCTACTGGAATGTTCTATCTGCATGCTGCTTGCTCAACCTAGTTATTCCCAACGTCCATAAACCTCTATTTCTTTCTTCCTAGTCTGACTTGCATTGGAAATATGACTCTGTGATTTTTTTCCCTTGGATTTCACAATCAGGACTTGGCCTAATTTTCTAGATCTATTGCGGAGTTTGACTGTAATTCCCATTATGGCACCATCTTGATTCTGCCTCAGTCCTTTTATTTTTACAAGTGATGAAACTAAGCCCCATTGAGGCAAAGTGCCTTGCCTAAGCTTGCAGTTAATAGTAAACAGAGGCAGAATGGTCTATGACTCCAAATGAATACACCTTCCATTCAACTATACTACCTACTTCTCTAGTTTTTTTCCCTTGCTTCTAGTAGTATGATTAAAAACTTCTATTATATAGCTTTAGCTGACTATTGCAATTGAATAGATATCTTTTGAACTTGATTTGGCCTGACTTAATAATGGATAGAGCAAGTAATGAATAGCTGTTATCATTCTTAAAGTCACTATATCCTTTGGATCTGTTCTTCCATTATACTTTGACAATGATAACCTTTCTTTTGGGTAGGGAGGGAGTGGTCTTTCCCCACCCCCAGACCTTGCTGTTTTTGAATCGGACCTTTGTATATTCTAATAATGAGGAACATAGAAGCCTACCTACAAAATGAAGAGATTACCATTTTAGCTCCTCTGTGTGTGTGTGTGTGTGTGTGTGTGTGTGTGTGTGTGTGTGTATGCTTTTTCTGACTTAATTAACACCTAAGGGAAAATTCTTCCGTTTAAAGTTTGGTCATCTTCAGGGTTTGAAAAAAGTTGGATTTCTCTATCTATCTTGCACAGTCTAATCCCTACTGTAGGAGCCAACCTAGAGGAGAGCATCATTTTCTCCTTTCTTTTTCTCCCAGTTGATTTCATTAGGGAGCTGGTAAAACTTTCCATTGCTTGTATTTAAATGGCAAGAGAATTGCTTCTTGGTTCTAAGTTTGTTTTTCAGCATCCATGGCATGTTTAGGGCTAGGAGATGGACTGTTTTCCTATAATTAGCTTCCTCTTTTCCTCCTCTAGCTTTGTAATCCTGGGTAAGTCACTTAGCTCTGTTTGCCTCAGTTTCCTTATCTGTAAAATGAGTTGGAGAAGAAAATGGCAAACCACTCAAGTAGCTCTGCCAAGAAAATCCCAAATAGAGTCAGAGTGAGTCAGATATAACTAAAAAAAACCTGAATAAACAACAATAACCATGGAATCTAGGTCTGAAAGAGGCCTTAAAATAATTCTCTACTTAGTCCAATCCTCTCACATCATGTTATTTTTGTCTCTTAAGTGTTTTATCTTGGGACGTTATTTTAGGTGCACACAGTATAAGATCCCAACACAATCAAACATACTTAAAGTACATCCCCACACAATGTCCATTTTTTTATTCTTTATTTTTTATTACTGAAACAAATATACAATAAGAGAAAAAACCATATTATAAACTTAAATATTGAAACTTAAAAAATAAAAAAAAACATGTCATGTGTACAACAAAATATGAGAGAAGATTCAAAATATATAGCAATGGCACAATGTCCAATCTTAAAAACAATTATGGAAAACAGGTTAAAAGAATGTGTGCAACTGATAGTATGTTCAGTCTTTTACTTGAAGAATTTTCTGTTTGATAATAGGACAGATAAAGGTATTGTATATTAGAAATAATAGTATTTATCTGAATTCTTCTTGTTTTCTATATGAGGAAACTGAGAAAGACCCAGAATTTTAATCCAAGTTGTCTGAATTCAAAATCAGTACTCCTTTCTGTATGCCATACTGTCTCTGAGATCAGTTTTCAAAGATCCATGGAATATTAGGATTGGAAGGGGCCTTGGAAATCATCTAGGAAATTGTGAAGAAGGGAAAACTCAGGGCCAGATAAATGAAATTACTCATCCAAGGTGACATTATTAACATCAGAGAAAGGGCTAGAACACAGCAATTCCAGGTCTCTAACTCCAGTTCTCTTGGTAATTTTCTTATGCAATGACTCATTACTATAGCTCTGGCCTTATACAGATTGGGTTTGGTCTCTAGGATGGTGCAATCAGCAGGGAACAGCTTTATTGTTCTGTGGAAGACGTGGCATTCACTGGAGAGGGAGAGGGTGTTGTCTTGATGGTTCATGGATCTGTGTACAAGCCCTTTGAATTTTTATATTAGATTAAATAAAACCTGTCTCATATTCTGTTCTGTTTTATCCTGTTTGGGAACTGAGGGTCCTTTCCTATCTGGGAGATACTTAGACATGAGCCATACATGTTCTGATGTTCTTAGAGGAAACTAAAACTCTACAAACCATTGTAATAGATTTATTAGTTAAGCAATTCTGTCCCATTACCCTCCCTTTCATACTGTTCTTCATTCCAGACAGTGCACTAAAGAAAATCAAATCAAGTCAAGTCAAGTCAATAAGCATTTATCAAATGCTTACTATGTGCCAAGCACTGTGCTAGGCTCCCAGAAAGCAAATACAAGCCTGAGGAAGGACAGTCTCTGCTCTCAAGAATTCTAATGGGGGAAGATAACATGTAAAAAGAAGCTGAAAAGGGGGTGGGGTGGGTAGGGGCTATAAAGGTGGGACTAGGTGCCCAACATAGAGATTCTGATAGAAGCCATCCAGTCAGAGGGATGGACCACAGGGTCTGAGGGTACTTTACCAGGGATAAATTCCAGGACTGAAGTGCTGATCTTCTTGGGGGAGGAATGAAGGAGCTCAGATTACAGCCTGGTCACTTGACTGCCACCTTAGCACCCACACACCATCTTTTCTTCTCTATTCAGGAAGTGCTATCATTATTTTTTTTGATTCAACAAATATTTATTAAACACCTACTATGTACTAGGTACTGATTTAAGCTCTGGAGATACAAAGACAAAAAAAATATCATTTCTGAAGGGAGGGATTTTATTGGAATGACAAAGCCTCTACCCAAATAAATAAGTACAAATATATGCAAAGTAATCACAAAGTAATTTGGGTTGTGGGTTGGGATGTTGGGGGAAGGGGAGAAAGAAGATGCTAAGGAAAGTCCTCTGGTAGGAAGTGATACCTAAGCTTAGTCTTCAAGGCACTTAAGTGTTCTAAGAGGTAGAAGTGAGGAGGGGAAAGCCTTGTAGGAACTGGGGACAGCCTGGGCAGAAACAAAGAGGCTGAGGATGGAATGGTTTTTTAGAGGTATTAGCAAGTAGGCTTGTTTGGCTACAAGGAAGTATACATGAAGACGAAGAATGTGAAATTGTACAAGAAAGACAGTTTGGAGTTAAGCTTTCCTTGTGTCAATAAGTAGACACGTGCTTTCTTGAGCAGGAGCAACAACGTTCCCCTGCTCAAGATGAATGTTGTGATCCCATTGGGGGTTTCTTGGTAAAGATACTAGACTGTTCTACCATTTCCTTCTCCAGCTCATTTAACAGATGAAGAAACTGAGGCAGACAAGGTTAAACGACTTGCCCAGGGTCACACTGGATTTGAACTCGTGAAGATGAGTCTTCTTCCTCCCAGCTCAATGCTCTATCCACTGTGCCACCTGGCTGCCCAAGACAAATATTTTAGTAATAGCAATTTGGTGGTTGTTGTCCTTTGTCTTTGAAGAGGACCAAAATGACATCACCACTGTAAAGTGAAACTTCAATGTGTCTGACTGTGGCTGATCAAACCAATTATGAGCTCGGAATGTTCTACCACTGGTTGGTAATTTGGTAGTTATGTGGAGGAGGGTTGGAGATAGGGAGGGACCAAAAGCAGGGAGGCCAATGAGAGGGCTGCTGCAGTAGATCAGCTAAGAGAATTGTACTTGCCATTATGCTCAAGGTAATGATGAGGGCTCCAACTAAAGTGATAGTGGTGTAAATTAAGACTAGGAAGTAGGGGCAAGATATTTTGGGCAGATAGAAGCAATGAAATTGGCGATAGATTGGACTTAGACTGTGAGGGACATAGGCATAGAGTCAAGGAGGATTGGAGGAGTGGTGTTGCCTTTGAAAAACTGGGAACTTACAAAGAGGGATAGGCTTTTGGAAGAAAGATAGTTCCATTTAGGACATGTTGAGTTGAGATATTCAAGCAGAAATATCCTGCAGACAGTTGGTGATGAAGGACTAAAGCTCAGGGGAAAGATGAAGGCTGGAAATGTAGGCTTGGCATTCATCTGCATATAAAAAAATAAATATGTATATATACATATATATAGACATACATATATATGTATATGATTGTTACGTCTATGAGAATTGATGAGATCACCAAGAGAAAGCATATAAAGAGAGAGGTAGGGAGGACCAAGTACAAAACCCTGGGACATTCTCACACATAGGGTGGGACATGTGATTTAGGAATACTTGGGTGAGAAGGAAATGAATTGGTTAAGAGTCTAAGGCATATTCCATAATTTTCATCATTAAAGTGAATGAAAATAGGATTTTTAAACATATTGATTTTTGACTTTGTGAATGGTTTTCTCAGAGCAAATTTTGCCCATTCTGTGAGGGATAGATATATTTTCTGTAAAAGTTATAGTGGTGGAAATAACAGGACACTGGGTGACTTGGTAGATTTAGCCTACAAAAATCTAGGTGGGAATTCAGGCCAGCCATGGAGACTCTGAACCTGGTTATTAGATTCCCTGTGGAAGATGCGCCCTCAGAAAGGGGATTTAATGAACCAAAGTGAGCTAGAAGAATTATGCTACACCTAATGTTTCTTTGATAACCCAAATGGCCTCCACTCATATGCCTGAGAAACATACAGGGAGACGCCCTGGTCGATGTTTCATGAGGGCTCGCCACAGTGAGTGCAGTGAGTTGGACAGCTCTTTATTCCTGACCCCTCCTCAGAGACCCAGGGAGGCAGACCTTTGTGCAAATGAACAGTCGACAGGAAGAACTATTTGAGGAGGAAAGGAAGCATGCCAGATTTCTGTCATCTCTTCAATAATAGTACACAACCAAACAAAGCTGGGCTTTGGTGAAACTCAGTGGAGGAACGTTTTCATGAATTACTTAGCAGGGCCCAGGATAACTATTTCCCCAACAGCCTCTCTGGGCTATATTGTACTTGCTGAAAGCAACACTGGAACAATGCCAAGTCAATGGAGAAAAAGTGAAGTAATGGGCTATATTCAAAGGGTAGTTTTCTATTCTATTCTATTGGGAGTGGGGTTGTCAGACTTTTCATGATATATGGAAAAGGGGACAGAGAGGGAGTTTTTTCCTCTCACTTTCTTTTTTTTTAAACCTTGTTCATCACTGGCACACTATAGTATCTGCTCTGCAAAGCATTACTTCTTTCCACATACATACACATCCATTCTGAGATTCCCAACTCACATCTATTCTTTCGACTTTATCACCTTTCTGGTTCTTATATCATTTCTAAGTTTGTATATCCATAAGAATTCTTAAAATTTAAGCATCATCTCTTGGGGGAGGGAGGAGCATTTGGATTAAAGGGGCAGAGTAGGGGGAGGGAAGTTTCTCCCACATGAATGGCACCTTTTAACCTCTTTTCTCAGTTTTGGTTATCAGTGTAGTGTTTGTACAGTATGTGTTAGTCTCTATAGGATTATAGAATTAGAGCTGGAAGAGACTCAAGACATCATCTATTCCAATTCTTCATTTTACAGATGGGGAAACTGAGGCTCAGAGAAGACAAGTAGTTGACCCATGACTTACATAATTAATATGTCAGAGCTAGAATCTGAATCATTGTCTTTCTGAGCCTTTATGACTACACAGAAGACTCTGTGTGCTGAACCATGTTGTCTTCTCCCTTCCTGTCTTATACAGTGCCTTAAATATACTAAATGCTTTTTGAATTGAAATGTCATAGGATCATAGGATTTAGATATTAAACCAATCTTAGGGATACCTGAACCTGCTCATTTTGCAGAGTAGCAAATTCACAGCATGCCAGATTCTCCGAGTTGGAAGGAACTTCAGATGCTATCTAGACCAACATGCACTAGAACAAGAATTATTTATATAGCATATCCAACAAGTGGTCATCTATCTTGAAGACCTTTGGAGAGGAGGATATATTATCTTCTGAGACAACCCTTGCCCTTTTCGATAATTGTTAGGAAGTTTTTCCTGAGATAAGCCTAAATCTGTCTCATTGCAGCAGCCTCTTTCCAGTGCTCCTAGAACTACCAAGAGGTAGTTATTCTGTCTTCCATATGAAAGTTCTTCACATATATCAAGATGCTATCATGTTCCCCTTTTGTCTCTCTAAGCTAAACATGCCTACCTCCTGAATGCCCTCCAGTTTGCTAATATTCTTTCTAAAATGTCATGAGGGCATCTAGGTGGTGCGGTGGATAGACCGCAAGGCCTGGAAACAGGAAGATTCATCTTCCTGAGTTCAAATCTGGATTTAAACATCTACTAGCTGTGTGACCCTGGGCAAGTCCTGTTTGCCTCAATTTCCTCATCTGTAAAATAAGCTGGAGAAGAAAATGGAAAACCTCTCCAGTACCTTTGCCAAGAAAACCCCAAAAGCGGTCATGAAGAGTCAGACATAACTGAATAACACCTCACCAACTCAAATGTCATACCCAGAACTGAATTGAATAATCCAGATATAGACTTGCCAGGACAGAGGACAGGGGGCTGTAATGTCCTTAATTCTTAGCCAATGTAGGTTAAGGCCGCATTAGCTATTTTTTTTTCTGCCATATCACATGTTGATTGATATTGAACTAAGCAACACTTTAGCATACCTTTATTACACTAAAAAGCAAACTATGTCAAATTCTCCGGATTTTTTTAAAGTAAAACTGTCATCTAGCTATGCTTTTTTTCTTCCTCTTAGGAAGCTGACTTTTTGAATCCAAGTATAAGACTTTAACATTTATTTCTACTAAATTGCTCCAATGTTTTGGCCTGTTGAGACTTTTTTGAATCCTAGGTGACGTTCACCATGTTAGCTATTCTCCCTAACCTTGTGTCACCTGTAAATTTAATAAGTATGCCATCCATTCCTTTATCTAAGTCATTGATAGATAGCATAGATAACTGGGACACTCCACTAGAGAATCCTTTCAAATTGACACTGAATCATTAATGACTACTCCTTGGATTTATCCATTCAACCAATTCCAAATCTACCAAATTTTACTATGAACTAGGGATGTAGTTCTCCATCTTGTCCACAAGAATAACATGAAAGACTTTGCCAAGTGCTTTTATAAAATTGAGGTAAATTCTATAGGATTTTCATAATCTACCAGTTTAGTAACCTTGTCATAAAAGGAAATGAGATTAATCTGTCATGATCTGTTGCTGATGAAGCTCTGTTGTTTCTTTGTGATTTTAATTTCCTTTCATGAGGTATTTCTTAACCAGTCTTAACAATACAGTTTAGGTCACACCTCTCCTCCCACCCCCACGAATTGATTAAGATTATTGTCTTATAGTTTGCAGACTCAATTTCTTTCCCTTAAAAAATAACTTTAATCTTTTACTCTGTAGGATCTCTCCAATTGTCCACAGTCTCTTAGAGTCACTTGCTTTGAATTCCAATCAAACCTGCGGCTTCTCGTAGTTCATTTGGGTATAGTTCACATAGGGTTGGGAAGTTGAACCCACAGACACTGTCTCTCTTGTTATACACCTACTAATTTTGGAAATCAACTCCCTGTTAGCCATATTTTTTTTCTATCTTTTTAAGTTCAAAGATCACTCTCCTTGGCAGAGTAAAGGGAAGCAAAATAAAACTGATTCATTTTGCCTTCTGTCTCTGTTTTCAGTTATCATCCTATCCACTTGTGCAGTGCTCCTAGCCTTTCTCTGATTCTCTTTTCCCCATGTAGCTAAAAGTGCTATCTATTGTCCTGTGCTTTCCTGATCAGCCTCTGCCTTCTTAGCACTGTTTTTACCGGACAGGGTCATTCTTTGGGTTATCATCTTCCATCACTTTCCTTAGTTTTCATCTTCTAATTTGATCAATCAGTTCTCTTTAGATGAGTCTCTCTTCTTTTCCTTCCTCATCTGAATTGTTTCTCTTTGTCTTTTGAACTGGGCTCACTTCCTCTTCAGAATTTTAGTCCTTAAAATCCTATATATTCTCAAGATAGTTCAGTTTCCTTATCTGTCAAATGAAGAGGTTAGATCAGCTTTGACTCTATGATACAATTTAAAGATCCCTTCCAACTCTAAATCTGTGATACTCTTTTTCTCAGTCCTTTGAACCCTGCACTCCCAGAATCTAAATGGATGTCAGACTAATCCAAATTTCCTCTTTATTGATCATGAATTTTAAAACGGTGTGGTCATTACCCCTCTCCTCATTTCCACCACTTTAGACTTAGCAAAATAGTTCTTCCTTGTTGGTAAGAATCAGGCCCGTAATAGAATTTCCTCTTATTTGTCTTCTACTTTTAGAAGAATTAAATTATCATCAAGGGACATCAAGAAATTATGAACTTCTCTGCTGTTGGCAGAGACACACACACACACAAGTAGAGAGATGGATAATTCTCCAATTCTTTGGAGGCCCAGAGAATTGAAACAACTTGTCTAATATCATGCCAGTGGGTTAGTGGCAAAGGCAGGACCTCTGATTCACAGGCTAGTACTTTCCCACTGTTTCATAGTTGTATACTTCCAAATATCATAGCAAGATTATAGCAAGAATATAAAATATTAAATTCTGCTTTTTTAAAAAGTAGACTTTTCTTTATTAAAATCACTGAGAACTCAATCAATCAATAAGCATTTAATTGTTTTTATCTGTGAAGCATCCTGCTTGGTCATGAGGATACAAAGCCAACATGCTCTCAAGGAGCTTGTATTCAATGGATAAAACAACATATACACATTTGTTGTTGTTCAGTCATATTTCAGTTGTGTCCAACTCTTTGTGACCTTGTTTGGGGTTTTCTTGGCAAAGATACTGGCATGGTTTTCCATTTCCTTCTTCAGCTCATTTTACAGATGAGGAAATTGAGACAAACAAGGCAAAGGGACACACAGTTAGTAAGTGTCTGAGACCAGATTTGAACTCAGGAAGATGAGCCTTCCTGCTTCTGGCTCAGCACTCTGTGCATTGTGCCACCTAGCTGCTCAAGGTACCCATAGAAGCATAAACAAATTTCGCCACCTGAGGGAGCTGAGAGAGTTTGGTCATTAGTAGCATTGCTTTGCCAGTGGCACATGAGTAGTCGATGCTTTCTTTCCACTACTATGTTACTGTATGTATGTAGCTTTCTCACTTTTGCCATGCCTCATGGAGATTAGGTTTTGGAAACAAAAATGGAAGGAATGTTCTGAATCAATTTCATTAAAAGTAGTGGCCTTTTTTCTTCATGATGTTTTTGGTTGGCTGCTTTCTTTAAAAATGAAATAAATCTAGGAATGTCAGGTACTTTTGTGAGGCTTGTGGATGTCAAACATTTCCCCTCTTTCCATTTTGCCACTCATGGCTCAGCTGCCAGTTCAGCTCTGGTGAACAGATATGTCTTTTTTCTCTTAAAGGGGAATCTCCCCTCTCTCCTATTCATAAACCCATAAATCAGGGAATTTGAGTATTCATTGGCCAATAAATTTATGGTTAGATGTGAAAATGAACAGTTAGAAAAAATAAAAACCTGAAACATCCATGGCTCCTACCTTTCACAGCCTAGCAGAGATGGGTGGAAGTGGTACATGCATCTATGTAAGTTAGAAATAGCTAATACTCGTAAATGCTAATATTTATATAGCACTTACTATGTGCCAGGCACTGTGCCGAGAGCTTTGCAACTATTATCTTATGTGGTCCTCACAACAAATCTGGAAGCAGGTGATAGTATTATCCCCATCTTGTAGGTGAGGAAACTAAGGCAAACAGGTCACACGTTGTGTGCCTCAGGTCAAACAGTTAGTAAGCATCTGAAACTGAATTTGAACTCATCTTCCTGATGCCAAGAAATAACACTCAGCATAGTCCCCTCTTCTTGGAGAGAGGGAAGAGAAAGGGAATTGGGCATTTCCACCTTTTCTCCTTGCTCGTCCTTATTATTTTGTCTAGCTCCATAAAATAATTTTTTTTTGCTAATTTGATTGGCATGGCAAGTAAATTAATTAAGTAGAATTGTTCTTTTTTCCTTGCTCATACCTGATCAGTGATACAGAGTTTTCACAATCCATGGTTCATGCTCAAATCAACCCCATGGTGCATCCCTGACTCTGGACCATCACTATGCTCACACTGGCAGTACCTTCAGTGGCTCTTTTTTCCCATAAGCCTCTTCCAGTTTAAGGTCTGAGGAATAGGGTAGACTGTTCTAAGTCAAGTCCAAAAGCCATAGGAACTTGGGCAAAAAACTGCCCAGTCTTCAGGCAACTTCTCTGGCTCTAAATCCAAAAGATGAGTTACACAAAATACATACAAAGTAAATACAAGGTAATTTTGGGGGAGGTACAATAACAAGCGAACGGTGGAAAGATTAGTAGATACCTCTTGTAGGAGGTCAAGTCTAAAGTGAGCTTTGAACAAAGCTAAGGATTCTGAGTCAATAGTGAGAAGAAAACCAAAGAGATGGAAGATGGAATGTCATATGTGAGGAGACATTTTCTTTGGCACATGAAAGGAAGTAACCAAGTTTTTTGTACAAATAGATAAAAGACCATAAATAAGTCTACAAACACCTTGTTTGCTAATGGTATAATAGCTTTTACTCTCTGGTCTCATTCACAGACCCAGCTTAGAAAGCTAGAAAGTTGCTTTATATAGTGACCGAGCCCTCAGATGCAAGTGGGACCTTCTACTTTGATGCCCCTGCCAGCTGCCAATGCTTCTGAGCTGGTGGCAAGCCCTCCCCATGAGAAGTGGACATGCAGCTCTATCTGACTCCACATTCCCTAATAACTAGTCAAGCTTTCCCCTGATTTTGACAGTGTTTTTCTCCTTACATGGAGAGAGAAGACTTGCCAATTTCCCTTCTCCCCATCTGCTTGACCCTTAAGCACACGATGAAGCTAGTTACAGATTTATGGCTCTTCAGGCTCCACAAAACCTACAGCTTTAACTGGGGAACAGAAGGGAGGTTTTTAAAGTGAAGAACCCAAACTTACTGCAACCAAAAATAGAACAGCATTTCAGCCTTGCCTCATTTTGGTCTCATGTTTGAAACACAACCATTTTTAGCTCAATGTTTTTGGAGCACGTGTGGTCCCCTGACATTGTTCTCTACCGCGTACAAAATGGAAGTTCAGTAAGTGTTTTATTGCTTACGGGGAGTGCCTTGAGAACAGAGATTATTTCACTTTTGTGAGGAGGCACAAAGTTACTTGTGCTCTGCTTTTACCTTTTAGGGAGGGGGACAAAAGAAATACTGGCATTTAGATAGCGCTTTAAGGTTTGTAAAATCCCTTTCATATCCACCCTATGTGATAGGGACTAATTATTGTTGATCTCATTTTACAGATGGGGAAACTGAGTCTGAAAGAATTTAAGTGACTTGTCCCAGTTCACACAGCTAGTAAATATCTGGCAAAGGATTCTACTCTAGGTAGAATCTATCTTTAGCCCAATATTCTGCTATCTTCTCTCTGTAGCATTATTCTTATAATGTGATGAAGGCTTAAGTGGACCAGACGAGCTCCTCAAAGCATAGGGAGTGCAGTTTTACTGGGCTGCAATGCACCTTCTCCTAGGTAGCCAATTTCTAGCCCAACATTCTTATAGGGAACCAGTAAAGCTATACGAAGATGTTGGGCCAGTTTTATGAACTTATTGGTTTGTTTTGGGCAGCAAAATCATCTGAGCTGTCTATGGGCCAACACTTAGGGCTCCCCACTATTGGTACCATTAATTCATAGGACATAAAGAAACCAAGAAAATTTTTATAGTTAAAACAATTTCTACAATGGAGAAGCTGTATGATGGAGTAGACAGAACCTGAACTTTAGGAGAATCTGGGTTTGAATCTTGCTTTAGATATTTAAGAACTCTAGGCAAGACCTTTAAACCTTTATGGACCTGTCATTTATGTATCTACAGATTCTGATCAGCCCTATGATGAATCATGACACCAGAGAATTGATGTTAAAGCATGCTGCTCATCTCCTGACAGAGAGGTAATGGACTCTGTCACAGAATGAGATACATATTTTTTGGACATAGCCAATCCAGGCTACTTTGCATATTTTTTTAGGCAAATATTTTCTCTTTCTTTTCTTTCTTTCTTAGTGGGGAGGAAGTGGAAGGGGAAAAATAGAGTTTCTTTTTGTAAAAATATAAAAAATAAAATTCTCTAGGCCTCCCTTCTCATCTATGAGTATCTCAAAGTCTTTTTCAGCTTTTAATCAATGATCCTATGAAAATGGCTATATTTTACATTATAGAATTCAGAAAAACTGGGGTTTATATCATGCCTATGCTGATTACCATCTGTGTGGCCATGTGTAAATCACTTCAGCTCTCTGAGACTTACTTGTTTTTTCTTCTCTTCTGTCAAATGAAGGGGTTGTATTAGATGATCCCTAAGATCCCTTCCAGTTCTAAATCCTATGAAACATCTCAGAACCTCAATTTTCTTGCATGTAAAATGGGAATAATGATATACTACCTACTTCACAGTGTTGTTATGACAATTGAGATAATACATAAGGTATTTTGTAGCCATAAAGTAGCATATATTTGAGCTATTATTATTTCATTAAATGGATTCAGTTTATTCATGAATAATCTGTATGATTTTTTCTTTCAGTTTAGCAAATGGAATTCCCCGAATCAGTTCCATGACTGAGTAGATCATAGATCATGGATTGAGAGAACATAGGTTCTTATTTGGAATAAACATCAAAGTCATCGAGTCCTACCTCCTGTTTTATAGATGGGGAAACTGAGACTCAGAAAGGTAAAGTGACTTTTCTAAGGTCACATAGTAATAAGTTGTAGTGCTAGGATTAGAACTCAGATCCTCTGACTCCAAATGCACCTTAACTCCTGTGGAGATATCTGAGGCATGTGGAGGTTGGGTGAGTTGCCCTGGGTCACCTATGTACTTAAGTGTCAGAGGTTGTATTTGAACCTAGAACTTCCTATCTCTAAGCCCAGCATTCTCTCCACTATGTTACACATTCCCTAGAAAACCATTTCAGAACTATATCGTTGCTCTAATTATAGGCATAAGTACCAGAGTTGTTCTACTGTAAAATCTGAAGTGTTACAACCACAGTTTTCTTTGTACTAGATGCATTCAAATCTATTCAATAAATAATTATTGAGTATCTACTATGTATAGGACACTGTGGGTCTTACAAAGATTCATGAGCTCTGATTGATGTCTTCAAGAATGAAGGACTCATTTGATCCTCTAGGTTCTTTCAAATGAGAATCACACATGAATAATAAGTAAAATGGGACCAAGTGGGGTGAATAATAGATACATGCGTGGGCAGACTGGGAAGTCTTAAAGCTTCTCAGACTGAGCATGGTGATTCTGTCTGAGTCTGTCATGTGACTGTTGGCCATCAAAATCATGACACCAATTTTTTTTAGTTTATTAATAAAGTTTGAACTTCTTTATCTCACCAAAAAGTTGGCTATCATTTGAACATGAATATGATTGACTGCTGTTAGAGAACAGCCACTGCTTAGAGGTCAAAGGGGTATTATTTTGTAGTTACTTGACCCATTTTCTTCAAGGAGTCCAGTCCATTTATTGATTGAGTAGGGAAACAATTCACCAGTCTCAGTGGGGCTGGACATGGGCATAGCATGAATGGTATCAAAAGCGACAGGAATGAGCAGGACAGAAAACAACCATTTCAAGATACAGTGAGGGACAGAATCAAATTGGCAGCAAGGCATGCCAGCCAGAGCACCAGCACAAAAAAGTAACCTCAAATGAGGTAGCTCCTTTTATTCTAAAGCGGCACAGGGCCAATGAGGCAGAGGTGAAAGGCCAACACTATTTCATTCATAGAGAGAGACATGCGGGATATGTGTGTGTGTGTGTGTGTGTGTGTGTGTGTGTGTGTGTGTGTGTGTGTGTGTGTATGTGCGTGTGTGTGAACTGACCCAGAATATAAGCACCCTGAAGTCAAGGACTGGTTTCTTTTCCTCTTTCTCTCTCTTGCATCTAACAGTGCCAGTCACAGAGTTTGTTAAATTGATTTGGACTAAATCAGTCTTTTTGATCCCAGTTATGCAAATGGGGCAGCTAGGTGGTATGCTGGATGGAATGCTGGGTCTGAAGTCATATCTTTGTAAGTTCACATCTGGCCTCAGACACTCACTAGCAGTGTGACCCTGGGTAAGTTATTCAACCTAGTTTGCCTCAGTTTCCTCATCTATAAAATGAACTGCAGAAAGGAAGGGCAAACTACTCCAATATCTTTGCCAAGAAAACCCCAAATGTGGTTATGAAGAATCAGACTGTTTATTGAACAATGACAATGCAAATCAACAAAAGTAATGTACTTTATAATGGTCAAGCATTTTCACACATATATATCTGCCATGTTCCTTACAGGATAAGAAAAAGCAGGGAAATTTTCAATATCCTTATTGTTTTAGAACTGTAGAATGTTAACATGAAAAAGCAATGTTAAAAATGATCTTACCTCCTCATATTACAGAGTAGGAAACTGAGGTAACAGGGGGGTTAAATAGCTTGTTCAAAGTCACACAGCTAGTCTGTAGCAGAGAGTGGATTTGTAACCAGGTTTCTTCTCCTTACATCTATCCTGAGGATCTTGGA
Organism: Potorous gilbertii; assembly: GCA_028658325.1. Lineage (NCBI taxonomy): Eukaryota > Metazoa > Chordata > Mammalia > Diprotodontia > Potoroidae > Potorous > Potorous gilbertii. The sequence goes on from CM053769.1 coordinate 555,547,527, forward strand.
TAAGGTGATTTGCCTCTCAAGGCCTCAGTTTCCTCATCTGTAAAATGAGGCAATTACACTACACCCTTCCAGCTCTAAATCTGTGATTCTTTAATCCGTTTCAAGTTCAATGATTTTTTCGACTGAAGTACAGGCTGTCATGAAGGTGCTAAATAATCAATTTATTTTTAGTTTTCAGCATTCATTTCCATTAGATTTTGAGTTTTAAATTTTCTCCCTCTCTCTTTTCTGTCCTCAAGATGGTGTGTAATCTGATATAGACTCTACTTATACATTCATATTAAACATATTTTCACATTAGTCATGATGTAAACTAATGGGAGGAACCATGAGAAAGAAGGAAGAAAACAAAACAAGAGAAGAAAAGAAAAGGAGAGCACATAGTCTGCGTCCATCAGCAGTTAGACTCCACAGTTTTTTCTCTGGAGGGGAATGGTATTTTCCATGGTTAGTCTTTGGAAGTTACCTTAGATTTGTGCATTGCTGAGAAGGGCTAGGTCTATCAAAATCAGTCCTCACACAACGCGGCTGTTACTGTGTACAGTGTTCTCCTGGTTCTTTTCATTTCACTCATCCGTTCATGTAAGTCTTTTCAGGTTTTTTGGAAGTCTGCCTGCTCATGGTTTCTTATACCACAATAGTATTCCATTACATTCAAATACCACAACCTGTAAGGAATTCCCTAATTGATGGGCATTCCCTCAATTTCCAATTCTTTGCCACCTTTTGTACATGTGGGTTCTTTTCCCTTTTTAATGATCTCTTTGGGATACAGATCTAGTAGTAGCATTGGTGAATCAAAGGGTATGCAGTTTTATAGCCTTTTGGGCACAGTTACAAATTGCTGTTCAGAATGGTTGCCTCAGTTCACAACTACACCAACCATGCATTAGTGTTCCAGTTTTCCCACATCTCTAGCATTTATCATTTTCTTGTTCTGTCATGTTAACCGATCGAGTAGGTGTTGCATTTCTCTAACCAAGAGTGATTTAGAGCATTCTTCATATGACTGTAGATAGCTTTAATTCCTTCCTCTGAAAACTGCCTATTCACATCCTTTGAGGATTTATCAATTGGGAAATGACTTGTTTTCTTATAAATTCGACTCAATTTTCTATATATTTTAGAAATGAGGCCTTTATCACAGACACTGGCTGCAAAAATTGTTTCCCAGTTTTCTGTTTCCCTTTTAATCTTGAATGCAATGGCTTTGTGCAAAAACTTTTCTGTTTTATGTAATCAAAATCATCCATTTTGCACTTCATAATGTTCTCTATCTCTTGTTTGGTCATAAATTCTTCCCTTCTCCATAGATCTGATAGGTAAACTATCCCTTGCCCTCCTAGTTTGCTTATAGTATCATCCTTTATATCTGTTGATGTGAGGTGTAAAATGTTGGTCTATGCCTAGTTTCTGCCATACTATTTTCCAGTTTTCCCAGTAGTTTTTGTTAAGTAGAGAGTTCTTATCCCAGAAACTGGAATGTTTGGACTTATCCAAGAGTAGATTGCTGTAGTCCTTGACTTGTGTCCTGTGTTCCTATTCTATTCTACTCATCCAGCACTCTACTTCTTAGCCAGTACCAAGTAGTTTTGATGATTGCCACTTTATAATACAGTTTAGGATCTGGTACAGTTAGGCCACTTTCCCTTGCATTTCTTTTCACTAATTCCAGTGATAATCTTGACCTTTTATTCTTCCAGATGAAACTTGTTTTTTCTAACTCTATATTTTTTTGGTTGTGGTATGGCCCTGAAGGTATATCTGAAGGAGCTTTAATAAATGTTTATTGACTGATTGGTCAGGAGATCACAGACCCAACGCCACAGGCTTTTAAGCCAATTTTGAAAGTAAACATGTACAAATCTAAAGGATTGAGAGAGCAAAGCTAAGGAGAGTCAGGAGATTTGTCTTTCCTTTAAACGGAGTTTTGGTTAAAGTGTAATGAAGATGTGTGTGTGTGTGTGTGTGTGTGTGTGTGTGTGTGTGTGTGTGCGCATGTGCATGCAGGTGGTAATGGGGACCTTGGGAAGAGGAAAGGGAAGAAGATGGATATGTTGGATGTTTTGGTTGCTGGGAGACATTAGTTTTTTCTTAACCTATTGAGAATGAAAGCAGCGGCTATGAGGGCACCATTTAATGTAGGAGGACTGTGGTGCACTGAATGGCTCCCCAGTGGCCTGAGGGTGTGAATAAACCTGATGAAGCACTTGACTCCCAGAGAATGACTCAGGCAGGAGGCCATGCTTGAAAGCTGAAATTTATTTTAAATATGTCCTTGTTTACAGGTTTACAGGTATCTCCTCCTTTTCTCTCCATTTTCCTTACTGCATTTCTGAGCATATGTATAATCACATTTCAATGGATACTTTTACATCTCTGGGATCTTTAATGTATCAGAAAGGGATATCAAACAGAATGGATGAGGTCCCCATGCCTAGAATGCACTCTCTTCTCACCCCTGACTCTTGGAACCCCAAGTCTCCTTTACAGCACAACTCAAGTGCTAATTCCTAAATGAGACTTTACCTGATTCCTCCTCACCTGGTTATTAGTGCTGTAGATTTCATATTTACTTCTCTGCATACAAAGCATTATAAATTTAGATATAGCAGAGACCTACCTTAACAATACGTCCTGCTTATCTTTCTTTAACTCCTTTCTCACAAAAACCAAACACCATTTCATTTTTCTATCTTCGTATCCCAAGTACCAAACACAGTGTCTTATACATCCTAGACTCTTAATAAATGTTTTTTGAACTGAATTGTCAATACTGGAAGCCACTTGGAATCTCAGTTAAGTTTTGATGGCAAGGACTCAGGACTAGGTAAAAATTGCCAGAGAAGAGAGCTTAGGACATTAAGTCATTTTGGAGGTGCTCCAGTAATCTTGAGCCTGGAGAGAACAGTTTCATTCAGGTCAGTTACCTTCTTCAAGATACTGTTTAGGTGATCTCCATGAACTCTTCATTTCCTAATTCGTGTTAGGAGTTCTTACCCAAGTATCTATGAACTTGTTTTTTAAATACTTTTTGATAACTATTTCATGATGATTAGTTTCCTTTGTAATCTTTCATATTTTGTTTTATGTTTTTTAAAATATTGTTTTGGAAAGGATTCTTTCATAGTCTTCACCAGACTGTCAGAATTGTCAAAGAAAAGTTAAGAATCAGTGAATGAGATATAAGTATTCTCCCCCTTTTCAAATCTTTTATGCCACTCTGTCTAACTTTATCTAAGTACTTAATATGTTTTAACTTGTATTATAGTAATTTGTGTGCTCATCCCATCTTTGCATTAGGATGGATGCTCCTTGAGGGCAGACATTGTATCTTGGTTCATTTGTGCCTCCCCAGTGCCTGACACGGTGCCTTGTATGCTTAATGTGTTTTTTGAGTTGAATTGACATTGCCTGGCATAAAGTATTGTAGTTTGGGCTAGCTTATTCTGGTACCTTTGTAAGATTTTTCTCCTCCTCCACCTCCTCTTTTTCCTCTTTCTTTTCCTCTTCTTCTTCCTCTTTCTTCTTCTTGTACGTAACAGGCATTTAATTATACCAGAACAAAATTTCTAAGAGTGCAAAGGTTCCTTTTTCTTATAGCCACCATGGGGAATGGGATAAACAAGACCTTACCTGGCCTGTACATTGGCAGCTCAGCCAGACGAAAGCACAGGTGTGTACCATGATTCAGTTCCACAGTTGCAGACTGAATCTTCTATCTTAAACTCTCATTATTGCTTCTTTTTCAATGTTACATGCCAAATGGGGGAGGGAGAGGAAAGCACTAGAGCAAATAAACCATAATCCCCAACCCAGGCAAACATCCACAAACCACCTCTGCTTCCCAAATAACCAGAGCAGATTCTCTACTATAGCTTAGCCTTGCCTTCTGACATTTGCTTAATATTCATCCCAAGGAAACTGTCGTTCAGTCCAATTCCTGGCCCTCCTTTTGCCTGTCTTTCTCTAAATCTCAAACCTCTATATTTTAAGCCAATGAAAGCTTGCTTATACGGTAGAAGAGGAAAGAGGTACTTTTAGAGAGTCTGGTTTTTTCCTTCTGTTTTGGATACTGTTTGTCTTGGTTTCCAATATCCTCTTCCCCTCATGTAATCAGAGACTCCATTTAAGTGATGCCAGGTCTGTAAGTGCCACCTGCCCTGTCACTTCCTGTCCTGAGAAATCCCTGTCCTGTCCTTTTCCTTGCTCTACCTAGGGGTGACTAGCATGCCACATGTGTACCAAGTCATGGAAGATGAAGTGCTTCAGACACCAGCTTTTGATGTCCCGAGGAGCCACTTCTGCCTCTGAACCCCCACTCCGTCCCCAGAGACAGGGCCTTTCCCTGTATTTTGTTTAGACAAGTGATGGAAATGAGGAAAATTGTTGAGTTTGAGTCAGCAGGAGGTTGAGGGGTTGATGGGCTCCAATAGGTTACCCAAGGTGGATAGAGGGGAAATAAGAGTGGGGTAGGGTGAGAAGGCCATTCCTTAGTCTAGGTGGAGAGTCTAACTGAATCCTGGCTGTTGAAGAGAAAAGGGATGTTGGGGGAGGGGAGGAACATGCTATGGAATTTTTTGGCAAACCCTAAGGAGCTCTTTGCTCTACATCCTCAATGCATCTACTTTCCCTTCCCCTGTGTCACCTACTCTTTCCCCCACAACAAATCAATATAGTAGACTTTTCTGTCAGAAAAATGCACTACATTCTTTATACCAAGGCCAGTTAGACAGTTGTGAATTTTTAAGTCACACCAATAATCTGCCTGCTTCTTGGTGCCCTAAGCACCTCTACAGAATTTGAATCAATTGCTCCCATTCATTGTGGCAAATATTGTAGAGGGAACTGTCCTGCAAGATTGGCTGTCAACACAAAGCTCTCCCCACTCAAACAGACCAAGTCAGTATTAGAGATGGAAGGTAAAAACTAGATTCTAAATTCTGTGTCTACTGTGATCATCTCTGCGTCTAAGATCCTTGAATATATATAACTTAACCTTACACGAATGTGGTGAAAAATTGATAAAAATCTAGCAGCTGCATTTGTGGGGGAAGCTCAGGAGCCTTTGAAATAATATATTTATGCCTCTGAGCACAACTCAGCACCAGAACATCTGTGAATGAACCATGGGTAGAAGCTGCCTTACACGAAAAGACAGAAGAAGATAAAAATTTAATAAAATAACACTACATTGTATAAACATCAAAGTGGGCAAAAGGGCTTATTTATACCAATAGACATATTTGTAGTTGACTTTACTATATTTCCTATGTACCTGGCTATTCTTATCTTCTAGAACGCTCTGAACTGAACCTTCTGTTCTATTAAAACTAGTGTATTTACTGTTCCCCCAAAATAAAGTGTGCACCTTAACTCAAGGCCAAGACTGTATTTTCTGTCTGGAATGCCCCTCTCCTTCCTCTTCCTATGTCCTCTAGACATATAAAATACATCTATTTTGTAGACATGCTCTTTGTGCAGAGGTCAGCTTAAGGCCCTGCATAGCCCCCATGCTTTGTGATGGCTCTTTCCTCTCAACTTTTGAAGCATTTATTTTCTATGCCATTCATTTAATCCTGAGAATCACAGAATTTCAGGAAATTCAGGATTCAGCTAGGTCAGTCCATACTAGAGCAGGAGTCTCCTGCACAGTAGGTGTTTATTGAACTTGAATGTGAACTTGAATGAACTTGAATTTGAATGTCTCCAGTGTGATAGAGCTCACTAGTTCCTGAAGCAACCCACTCTACTTTTATATAGTAAGGAATATTTTCCTTCTAGTTCATGGGAATCACCTTTCTACAATATTTATTAATAATATTTTGATTCTCAGACTATCATATATGCTTCTTTTTTTCTCATCACTTATTCATTTCCTTTATTTATACAAAATAATGAATGATGATGCTCTGGCTGATATTAACTGAATCATAGTTCTGACAAATTATTTCATCCTAAAACATCTACTTGTAGACTTGGGACTAGTGGTCTTAACCCCAGGGAACCTCTGTTCTGGCAACTTGGGGTTTGGCTGCCTTCATGTATGGGCTTGGTAGCCTTGGAAACATTGTGATTGTTGACCTGAAAATTAGTTTTATTAAACTTGGCTTTGAATTTTGTAACCTTGAGACCAGACTTGGTGATTTTGGTTTTGGATCTGGTAATCTTGGAATTTGACTTGGAGATTTAGGTTCAAACTTAGTGGGCTTGGGATCAGACTTGGTGGGGGCAGTAGGTTTACTAGCCTTTGGTTCAGTGGACTTGGTAACCTCAGGGTGAGTGGGTATGGTAACTTTGGAACGAGAAGTTCTAGTAACCTTAGAGTCAGCATTGGTGATCTTGGGACCTAGAAATTTTGTGTCAGCTTTGGAACCTGGACATTTAGTGGCAGTATTGGGGTGGTTTATCTAGTGGTGACCTAAGGGCCTGTGGACTTAGTGATCTTGATTCTGAAAAGCTTAGATTAAGGAATCTTGGTATTAGGACCTCTATTGGTCTCTTCTAAGGTATTGATGGTTTTGGCTACATGGACTTGCATCTTCTTCAATCTTTCTTGTTATGTTTCTTAGCAAATCACTTATTTCTCAGAAACCTGGGGTTGATCTCTTATTTATTTATTTTTAGATTTCTACATTCATTTCCATAAAATTTTGAGTTCCAATTTTTCTCCCCATCTCTCCCCTCCTCACCCCATAATACCTTGCATTCTGATTACCCCTTCCCTCAATGTATCCTCCTTTCTATCGTACCCCATCCTTCGCTTATCCCCATCTTCTCTCTTTTCTTGTAGAGAAAGATAAATTTCTATACTCCATTACCTGTATTTCTTATTTCTCAGTTATATGCAATAATAATTCTCAGCATTTGTTTCTAATACTTTGATTTCCAACTTCTCTCTCTCCCTCCCTCCCTCCTCATCCCCACTGAGAAGGCAAGCAATTAAATACAGGCTATACATGTGTAGTTTTGCAAAAGACTATCATAGTAGTCATGTTGTGTAAGACTAACTATATTGCCCTCCATCCTACCCTGTTCCTCTTTTTTTCTATTCTCTCATTTGACCTTGTCCCTTCCCCAAAGTGTTTACTTTTAGTTGCTCCCTTCTCCCATTTGCCCTCCCTTCTATCATACCCCATACCCTACTTGTCCCCTTCTCTCCTACTTTGCTATAGTGTAAGATAGATTTTCATACCAAATTTAGTGAGCATGTCATTCCTTCCTTGTGCCATATGTGAAGAGAGTGAACTTCACTTTCCCTCTCTCATCTCCTCTTTTTTCCTTCATTGAACACGATTTTTCTTATCTCTTTTATGAGTTATAACCTGCCCCATTCTATTTCTCCCTTTCTTCCTCCAATATTTTCCTCTCTCACACCTTAATTTAATTTTTTTATGGCTATCATCTCTTCTGATTCAACTCAACCTGTACTCTCTGTCTATGTGTGTGTATGTGTGTGTGTGTGTGTGTGTGTGTGTGTGTGTGTGTGTGTGTGTGTAATCCCTCCACCTACCCAAATACTGAGGAAAATCTCAAGAGTTACAAATACTATCTTTTGTTCTAGAATTAGTTGAGAGTCATTTTTTACAGGTATTTTGTGGGCTATGGGGTAAGTGCTAGAGTATATGTGTCTTTCTTACTCTGCCTCTACTCTTGGCTCTGTCCCTGGTCAATCTCTTTTAGAGATTTGAAACTCTGTGACATGGGTTCCCTGGTGCCATTTCTGTGTTATTTGAGTGATGCTTATTTGCAGTTGTGGTCATTTTTATCTTGCTGCCTGCTGTGCCAGGTGCTCCAGAGACTCAGAGAGACTAAGAAAAAGAAGTATTGATGTCTCATAAAGGATAACTTCCATAATGCTGAGGTAAGATTCCTTCTTTATCTATTTTTTAAATAGTTTATGTAGTATTGGAATTAATTGTTCCATAAATTTTGGTAAAATTCAGTTGTAAACTCATCTGAGAATTATTTTTAGGAAGCTCATTTATGGCTCATTCAGTTAATTTTTGTAAGATAGGGTTATATAAGTATTCTATTTCCTTTGTTAATCTGGGAAATTTATATTTATATAAATATTCATCTATTTTACTTAGACTGTCAAGTTTACTGGCATACAGCTGGGAAAAATAATCCCAATAATTGCTTCATTGTCTATGATGCCTTTTAGCAAGGTGTAGTTTCCCTGCTTACTTCTTTTAATTAGGTTTATTTTTGCTTTTGCTTTATCTGAAATCATGATTGCTACCCCTGACTTTCTTATTTCAGCTGAACCATATTTGATTCTTCTCCAGCCCTTTCTTTTAACTGTGTGTGTTTCTCTATCATATTGTTGGATTCTGGTTTCTAATCCATTCTACTATCTGCTTTTGTTTTATGAGTGAGTTCATCCCATTCACATTTATAGTTATGATTACTAAATGTGCATTTCCCTCTATCCTATTTTTTCTCTTTCTCTCTCTTTTTTTATTCTATCCTTCTTCAAAAATCTGTTTTGCTTCTGACCATTGCCTTCCTTTGTCTTCTCTTTCTTTTATCACCTCCCCCACCCCATCCCCTTGCTCTTTTCCTTCCCCTCCTACTTTCCTGTTGGGTAAGATAGAGTTCTACACACAACTGAATGCATAAATATATGTATGTATAGAAATATGTATGTGTATATATATTATATATAAATATATGTGTATATATACCTATGCACATATGTATGTATGTAAGGTACATGTGTGTTTTTGTGCTTACATATATGTGCACGCACAATTTCCCCATTTTGGAACCAATTTAGACAAGAGTAAGGTTCAAGTATCACCTGCACCTCTAGTCCCCCGTTTCCTATCCATTGTAAAACATTTTTCTTGCATGCTTCTTTTACATAGAATAATTTCCTCCATTCTTCCCCTCTCTTTTCCCTTCTCCCAAGGCATCCCTTTTCCTCATCTATCTATTTTTTTTACATCATTTGAACATAACCAATTCACTCTTTTCCCCATACTTAATAGTATTTTACTTTTTCCAATTACATGTAAAGATAGTTTTCAAAATAAATTCACTCTTGTATCCTTTATGTTGAGTGCTGTTAACTGATTGAATAATACTAAAGATCTTAGGAGTTACATGTATCATTTTCTAATATAGAAATGTAAATAGTTTAATTTTATTGAGTCCCTGGTAATTTTTCTTTCATTTTGCCTTTTTATGCCTTTCTTGTCTTGTACCTGAAAGTTTTCATCAGCTTGATAATGCTTGAAATTCTTGAAAGTCTTCTATTTCACTAAATATCCATTTTTTTTTTACTTCAGAATATATTCAGTTTTGCTGAGTAGAGCATCTTGGGTGTAAACATGGCTCTTTTGCATTCTGGAACATCATATTTCAAACTCTTTGCATGTTTAACCTGGTAGCTTCTAAATCTTGTGTGATCCTGAAATGGGGTTCTATGGTATTTGAATGGTTTCCTTTTGGGTACTTAAAATATTTTTTTCTTAAAGTATAAAGAACTCTGGGAGTTCTGGAATTTGGAAATTTTCACTTTGGGATCTCTTTCAGTGGGGGACTGGTAACTTCTTGTAATTTTAATTTTACCCTCTGGTTCTAGGATATGAGATTTTCCTTTATTAATTCTTGAAATATGATGTCTAAGGTCTTTTTTTCATGATGGCTTTGGGGTAGTCCAGTAATCCTTAAATTATATCTCCTTATTTTCTATGTCAGGTATTTTTCTGATATTTCACATTTGTATTTTTCATTCTTTTGACTTTGTTTTATAGAATCTTGATGTCTCATGGAGTCATAGTTTCTACTTTCCCAAGTCTAATTTCAAAGTAATTATTTTCTTCAGTGAGCTTTTGTATCTGCTTTTCCATTTGGCCAATTCTGCTTTTAAGGAGTTATTTTCATCAGTGAATTTTTCTATCTCTTTTTAAATTTGACCAATTCTATTTTTAAGATGTTATTTTGTTCAGTATTTTTTGTGCCTCTTTTACCAAGCTGTTAATTGTCTTTTCATAATTTTCTTCCCTCACCCCAATTTCTTCACGAATTTTTTCTCTAGCACTCTAATTTTGAAAATGATTTTTTAGCTCTTACAGGAATTCTTGTTGGGCTTGGGTCTAGTATATATTTTTCCTTTGAGGCTTTGCTTGTAGTTGTTTGGACTTCATTGTCTTCTTATGAGCTTGTGTCTTGATCTTCCCTATCACCATAGCTTTTAATGGTCAGATTATTTTGTTTGTTTTGTTGTTGTTTTCTCTTTTTCCACCCTATTTCTTTACCTTGAATTTATGGTAAAGCTAGTTTCTGTTCCCAATGTAGACGGAGAAGGGCTTCAGTCTTTTTCACACTGTTGTTTTCAGTGCTAGTTCTGGAGGTTTAGAAGTTTTCAGTGTTTCTTAGCTGGTGTGATCTGGGAAGAGGTATAGTTACTGTTCTCCTGGTCCTTACCCAGAAAGGGCCCCTAATCTCTTTGGATTGCAAATGATACTGCCCCTCTAGGTCCCTGTTCCCTTGGGATCAGAAGCTCCTCAGGCTGCCTGATCCCTTGTGACAAAAAGCAATACTGGGACCCCCTTGACTGAAAATGCTTTTCTCTGCTCTTAAACTGTGACCCAGGAGTGGGTATAGGTAATAATGCTGCCAAACAGCTAGCACAGGGGTCCCCTGTAATTTCTTTCTGGCCAGTTGCCAAGTCCCCTTATCATCTCTGACTTGAGAGTTCCTGAACCTATGCTACTTCTATAGCCATCACTTAGTTGCATCACTGATGTTTCATCCATGTGGGCTCTTCATCAGCCTCCACCTCTGTGTCACAGATATCTCCTGACCTCCTAAGTTGTGTTGGGCTAAAAGAACATCTCACTCTGAACCTTTTGTTGACTTTGCCACTGCAGATTCTGATTTGAAACTTTAAAATAATTTAAAGTTGTTGAAAGGGGAATGTTGGAAGGGCTCAGCTGAGTGATTCTTCTACTCTCCAGTCTTGGCTACTCTCCTGGAGTTCTGTCCCTCATGTTCTTCTGGTATCTTCTTGATTCATCTTGTATCACTCACATAATGGATGCTCAGACAATATTTGGTAATTGCCTAGGTATTTGGTTTTTTAGTTCTCTTTCTCTCTGTGTCTCTCTCTTTCTCTTTCCTCTCTCTGTCTCTCTCTGTGTGTGTGTCTCTCTCTCCTCTCTGTCTCTCTGTTTCTCTCTTTCCGTCTCTTTCTCCTCTCTCTCTGTCTCTGTCTCTCTGTCTCTCTCTGTCTGTTTCTGCTTCTGTTTCTTTCTTTCCATCATTCTCTCTCTCCTTTCCTCTCTCTCCATTTTTATTTTTCCTATTTCTAACATTAAACTTTAAACATCTTGATGCCTGAAACCATCTCCTAATGTTTAGTAAATCCTGTCATGAAACTTGTGAAAATACTATTATATTGTTAATTTTCTCGGTGTATGCTTCTCCCTGAGGATATTATAAGTCCTTTATATGGAAGGGCCTTGCCTTATGTTTCTTTTGATCTGTAGCGCTTAGAAAGGGACCGTCCAAATGATAAATAAGTGTTTTCTGGTAATGTATTAAGCACAGAGAATATACTAGGGACTTGCAATCTTATTTAATCTATTTGATTGTATTTGAGTGAGGAGTTAGCTATACACATGAGTGTAACCAACAAAACAGCATCCAGGAATCATATTACTCTACTGGACTCCTCTCTCTATAGACAAAACTGTTTAATTCATCCTGCCAACACCTTAGTGTGATGGGGAACTAACATGCATAATCCCTCTTGTGTTATGGCTAAGAAAACAAAGGAAGAGGTAAAAGCTTCGGCAAGGTGCTTTAATAATAGTGAAAATAGTAACCCTAATTTATACAGTGCTTTAAGGTTAGCATAATGCTCTAAATACATCATCTCACTTGACATTTTTTGGCCTCAGTTTCTTTATTTTTAAAAAAAAAGGAATTGGGCTAGATGATCTCCAGGGTCCCTTCTAGTGCTTATATTCCATGAATTCAATGAAACTCCTTATGGATTTCTCCTGTCGTCACTGGGAGTCAGAGAACCTTCCACCAAGAGTCACATTTTCAAGATAACTGTGAATAAGTACTTATAACCAGCCATTGTACTTTTAATGGAGGTTTGAGTATTTAAAACAGAGGCAAATAGTGGTTGCTAAAGTAGGTAACACAAAGGAAATATTTGCCTTGTTTTAGAATTATCCAATCATTCTCCTTCCTCATTGTCCCCTTTGGGTAGTGATTTAGTTAATGACATTCTCGGGTCATTAAACATTCTGTTATATACCAGAAAGTGCATGTACATATAGAATGAACTGACGGAATTCAACAAACGTTGTTTTTAGTGCCTACTGCATGTAAGACTGTGCCTAGTACTGAAGATACGAAGACAAAAATCAAACAGTTCCTGGATTAGAGGAGTTTACATTTAGGGGTGATGGGGACAGCAGCAGGAATAAACAACAAAGAGGCAAATACAAAGTTTTACAAAATATTTTGATAGAATATATTAATAACTTCAAGGATCAGAAAAAATCCTTTTATAGGAAGTGAGTTTTGAAGGGATCTAGGGATTCCAATAAGCAGAGAGAAGAGAAAAATAACCAGGCACAGGGTGTGTAAAAGCACTCAGGTGGGACATAGAATGTTGTACACAGAGAAGACTAAACAGGATGGTCTAAATAGAATGTAGGGTCTGTGAGAGGGAGCTGCAGTTTGGAGACAGATTTGTGAAGGTCATAGACCCAAATGAATGGAAATTTCAGTCTCAACCAGAGTTGGACTGTTTAAAGATCTTCAAGGTAATGTGTTTCTGACTTGACTCCAGCTTTAGTGGGCTAATGTCCAATTCTTAAAGAGTTAGCGTAAGAATACTCACTCTTCTTGGGTTTTTACTTAGGTACCTGCTTCTCCTCTTCCTCCTAACTCATGGTTTATTTTCTCTATAAATTTTAGGCAAGTCAGTGAGTTCTGTACTTTTTTTCAGCCCAGCTACTCAGGGTTTCTGTGGCAGTGATGTTCTTGGGAGCCATAATCAGTGCTAGCAGAATGAATGAAGATTGAGGAAACCAGAGAGAGAGAGACAGAGAGAGGCAGAGACAGAGAGAGACGGAGACAGAGAAAGACATGGAGAGAGAGACAGAGAGGCAGAGAGAAACTGAGACAGAGGAAGACACACGGAGAGACAGACAGAGACACAAAGGTAAAGAGAGACAAAGATATAGAGAAACAGAGACACATGGATAAAGACAAAGAGAGCCCCAGAGACACAGAGAAGGTGGTTAATAAGTGTCTGCTAATGATAACACACAGAGAATATGCCCCATCCTAGGGACTTGCAATCTTATTTAATCTATTTGGCTATATTTGGGTAGGGTGTTAGCTATACATATGGGGGTAACCAATAAAACAGTGTCCAGGCATCACATTTCTCTGTCTGGCTCTTCTCTTTACAGACAAACCTGTTTCATTCTTCCTGCCAACGCCTGAGTGTGGTGGGAAATTAACATTCATGATTCTCCTTGTCTTATGGCTAAGGGAACATAGGAAGAGGTAAAAGTTTTGGAAAGGTGCTTTAATACTAGTAAAAATAATAATCCTTATTTACATGGTGCTTTAAAAGTAGCAAAATGCTTTAAATGTATCATCTTAGTTGACACAGACTGAGAGACACACAGGGAAAAGATGAGAGAGAGAGAGAGAGACAGAGACAGAGAGAGCACTCAAAGTGAAGCAAAGGTGAGGTGAAGGAATTAGGAAAATTCCATCAGTTGGTAGCATCATTCCTACTTGGCATATGGCCAGTAATGCAAAGACTTTAAGTGGAGGAGGGACATTCCAGCTAGGATTATGTGCAGGGGTTTTATTGTATAATGAGAACCCATAAATAATTATGGGAAACATAAAAGTACAAATAGAGAGACAGAGACAAATATAGAGACAGAGAGATAAAGACAGAAGAGAGAGAGAGGGAGAGAAAGAGAGAGAGAGAGGTACCAGATGAATAGGGGTTTGAGCATCTCCAAATGGGGTTATGTCCTCCAGCAATCCACTATGATTATAGCTGGACCTCTAGTCCAGAGGTACAGTGGAAAGAGTCCTGCCTCTGGAGTCTGAAGATCTGGGTTGAAATTCTGTGTCTGTCTGCTGTGTGACTTTGGGTAGGTCACTTTACTCCCCTGACCTTCCATTTCTTCCTCTGTAATGTGAGAGGGAGCTAGATTAGATGATCTCTCAGGTCCTTTGTAGCTCTAAATCTCTGATCCTGTGATCTCTTTTTCAGATTCTTTCCTCACCTTCAATAATTAGAAAGACATTAGTGATTTCTTTGCTGTAGGTTCTCTGTCCACCACTGCAGATGACAACTCTTTTTTACTGTAGTTAAAAAAAATTAGCTGATGGTTAATGATGATAAACTTCACAAAATCTGCCAGTCTGATCCTTAGAAAATAGACCCAGAGTCTGTCACTGATCTGTTAGAAGCCTTTTGAGCATGATGTATAGCTTTCCAGGCCTTGAACTTCTCTGGAATAGCTTTTAAGACCCCAGAATCATCTCCATGCTGCAGTGAGCCCTTAGAGGAGGACTGCCTTCAGCAAGTTTCCAAAATTTAAGTGTTTGTCACATGCCCTTTCCCCCTGCTGTTGAAATCTATTTACTTCTATACAGTAGTCATAAACCATGACTTTAAATATCTCTAACAGCAGCATCCTAACAGTTCACAAGATGCGGGACATTGCTCTCTTTTCTCTGTGGGTGACCCATCACACAATTGTTATCACAAAACAAACAAATTCAGTATCCCAGTGGAAGCAAAAAAACCCCAACAAAGTCCATCACTCCCACTGTTCAATTTTAGAAAATGTGATCATTGCTATTGTCAACTTTGTTAAGTTTTCAAATTCAACCTTTAAGCTTTTTTTTTCTTTTAGCAGTTTACCTGCAAACCTAATAGATTGCTTTTTAGATGAGCAGTAGTGACTTGACTGCATGATAAAAATGCTTCAGGTATGGCCAATTGACAGAACAACACACTTTAAAATTTAATTATCCTAAATAGCTCTGCCAAGGAGCATGGTTTCTTTTAACTGGAAAGGATAGAATAAAAATGCCTAAAAACAAGCTTATAGCCAAGGTAAATGAAGAAATGATAAGAGAGCACCTATTCCTTATTGATTAAGTCACATTATCTGGCAAAGATGAATTACACATCCTTGGCTACTGAAAGGATAAGAGAAAGTTTATGACTATAGAAAAATTGGAGAGGATCACGGAAGACAAAATTGATAATTTTGATTACATAAAATTCAAAACTTTTTGCACAAACAAATCCAATAAAATGTAGATTAAAAGGGAAGGAATTGACTGAGTATGAAATCTTTGCAGTAAGTTTCTCTGATAAAGGTCTCATATTCAACATATAAAAGGAAGTTATTCAGTTTTGGGAGAATTAAATCCATTCCCTTACTGATAACTGGTCTAAGGATATGAATAGGTAGTTCTCAGGGGAAAAACATCAGGCTAAGTATAGCCATATGAAAAAATACACCAAATCACTTCTAATTAGAGCCACGCAAATTAAGGCAATTCTGAAATTCCTCTTCACACTCAGCATGGCAAAGACGACCAAAAAGGGAGAATGGTAAATGTTGGAAGTACTGTGGAGGCCCTTGTTGTCCGACTGGTGGACCTGTGAATTTGTACAACCATTCTGGAAAGCAATTTGGAACTGTACACAAAAAGTTACTAAACAGTACATATCCTTTGACACAAGTATACCACTGCTAGGATTATGTACTGAAGAGAATGAAGAAAGTGGAAAAGGTCCTATGTATATAAAAATATTTATGGCCATTCTGTATGTGTGTGTGTGTGTGTGTGTGTGTGTGTGTGTGTGTGTGTGTGTTGGAAAAAACTTGAAACTAAGGGGATACCCATAAATTGAAGAATGGCTCTGTAAATTATAGCATTATGAATATGATAGAATACTCTTATAATAAGTGAAAGATGATTTAAAAGAAAAATATGGAAAGACTTATATGAATGGATACAGAGTGAAATAAGCAAAACTGAACAATTTATACTATAACATCAATATTATAAAAAAGACCAGTGTTGAGGACTTTCATAAAACTGATGAAGAGTGAAATAAAAAAAAAACAAGAGAAGAATTTTTGAAAATAACGTCCATATCACAAAACTGATTTTGAAGACTGATGAAGATAATACTGATGAAGACTGAAATCAACAGAGTTAGGAGAGCAATTTATACAATAACAACAATCCTACAAAACTGGAAAGTCAAAGAAGATGAAATCCATACCATGTCCATCCATGTTTCCAGAGGATTGATGATGGAACATGCTATCCATGACAGAGATATACTGTTTCGTATGACTATAGATAACTTGATTTTTTTCCCATTGAGAACTGCCTGTTCATATCATTTATCAGTTCATTTATCAGTTGGGGAACAGCTTTAATTCTTAGAAATTTGAATCACTTCCTTATGTATTTTGAAAATGAGATCTTTATTCTAAAAAGATCATTTATACACACACACATACACACATACATACACACATATTTCTATCTATCTAGA
Organism: Potorous gilbertii; assembly: GCA_028658325.1. Taxonomy (NCBI): domain Eukaryota; kingdom Metazoa; phylum Chordata; class Mammalia; order Diprotodontia; family Potoroidae; genus Potorous; species Potorous gilbertii. Next base: position 555,564,124 of record CM053769.1, read on the forward strand.
CATTGAGAGAATTAGTATTGCTTGACTTTGCAATATTTGTTATAAGGAATTTATCTTTTTTTTCCCCAGAGGAGTGGTGGTTGGAGGGAGAAAATGTAGATTCCTATTAATTAAAAAAAATTGAGAAGTAGGGACTGCTACAGATGTGGAGTGCAGCATATGCTTTCAGATGAGATCACTACATTATAAGTTTTACTTTGTTAAGGGACTTCTCATGAACTGAGGATAATCTATAAATGTTTATAATCCAAAAACAAAATATATCAATAAAACTTAAAAAAAAGAGGATGAATGAGGAGAAAATAAAAACCAGTGAGCAACTATAATTGCTGATCAACAGCCAATGATTTTTGAGAGATTGTGGAGGCTGAGAGAGATACTACAGGATTACTGAAGGATAAACAGTCATCTGATTTTCAAAGGAGAAAAGGGGCTAGTGTGTACAAACTTTATAGCCATTGAGTATGATTTTGATTCCTGGGACAATTCTAAAGCTTATTATTAAACGTACAGTTAGTGAATATCTAGAAAAATAAATAGTGATCACAAAGAGAAAACACAGCCTCAGTAAGAACAACTCATTTCTGACTGACTTCATTGAGAACTAGCGTGGCATGGTGGATAGTGTGTCAGATGTGGGGTCAGAAATCCCACCTCATATGCTTACTGGCTCTATAAACCTAGACAAGTCATTTATGTTCTCTGAGCCTCGGTTATATTATCTGTAACATGAGGTTAGAAGGGCTGGATGGATTCTCAGATCCCTTCTGTTTCTAAATCTCATCTTATGATTTCTTTTTCTTCCTGCAAATTCACTAAACTGGGAGATAAAGGAAATGTTTATCATTTACATTTACATTTACATATATATTTTAGCAAATTATTTAATAAATTATCTCATCACTAATGCCCAGTTGATTGATTCTTTGGATATGGTAAAAAAATGTCTGTTAGGCCCTTATCTGTTTTTGTGACAGAGTTGTGGAAAGGGTACAAATGGCGTAAGAATAATAGTTTGTAGACCAACTGTGAGCTTTCATTTAACTCTTGATATTCTGAATGTTGGATTTTTGTCCAATGACCATGAGCAGATGTTATTGGAGGAACTGAATCATATCAATATTAACATTTTCATAATGAATGAAAGCAAAAGACACAAGGAAATTGTGCCTAAAATGACAGAATGACTCAGATTTTCCTTGGAGAGGCAAATGATTGAGCTGGTTTCATTGTGGGTGGAAGAAGAAAAATAATTTTATAGGATAGTTACTCATTCCACTTTGAAATACTCATAAGGAGCTTGAAGAAAAGGATCACCATGTAGTTAATTTTACTTTATGTGCCAACATCTGATGAAGAGGTCAAGTAATTTAAAAAGTTTAATAAAAATGTTATTTTTGCCTTTTGTTATTATAGCACACTAATTTGTCTTAACTGTACTATCCCTTGCAATTAGACACTTCCTTTTTACAAAATGGGTGAAAAAATTAAACAAGGTCAGCTGACACACCATTCATATCTGACTAGAAGTACTGCATTCTATACCAGAAGTATCATCCTTTCCATCGAGATCTGTCATACTAAGACTGGTCTTTATAATGCAACATAGTTTGACTGATTTTTAGGAGATCATCATTTACATGATTGTGGGAATTGTATTATTTCCTATTGGTTTTATTTTCATCATTATATATTTTTCATCACATTTTTCTATATTTTCTATATTTTCATCATACTTTATATATTTCCTCACAGGTTTTTCTGTTGTTTTTCTTTTTAATCTCCTTGAAGTAAATGCCTAGTAGTCAGATCACAATCTCTAAAAGATATCAACAATTTAGTGACTTTTCTTTCCTAATTCCACATTATTTCTAGTGCTTAGTTCAGTTGATGACTCTAACGATATATTAGTGTGCCTATCTTCCCACAGTCCCTTCAACATTTTCTCCCTTTTTTGGGTCATCTTTGCCAATTAATGGGTGCAAGAAGAAATCTTTTAGATATTTTAGTTCATATTTTTTTATTGGAGATTTGGAGCAATTTTTCATTTGGTTGTTGATTGTTTCTTCATGTCCTTATAGAGAATTGCTCTTGGTTCTCTATATTATGTCAGTTTCTTATATATCTTGGGTATCAGACATTTACTAGAGATATTTGAAGAAAAGTTTTCCAACTCAGTTTTATTAATGTTTTGATTTTATTTATGCAAAAATTATTTTAGCTTTATACAATTAAAATAGTTTATTTTTTCTTGAAAGATCACTTGTTACTTGTTGGTAAGACTTCTTTTACTATCCATAGCTATGAAAGGAATTTCCTATTCTCTTTTAATTTTGTCTTTATGATGTGACCTCTTTGAGGCTTTTTAATCCATTTGAAGCTTATTGTGGTATGTAGTATAAGATACTGACCTAAACCTAATTTGTGACAAATTACCTTCCAGTTTTCTTAGCAGTTATTGTCAAATGGAGTCCTTGGTTTATCTATTTTGTATATTAATATGTATATTATCCATCTTCCTGCCAATGTGTACATAATAATATTATCTTCAGTAAGTATTAGTATTAGTGATAAGGACCTGATCCTGGAGAGATAGGTTGAACACTCCCACAGAATTCTCAACTGACTGTCATCAACTAGTGCTGAAGTCATTAACTGTATGCTTCAGGTTGAAGTCAATTCTTGTCTAGCTGGACTTCCAACCAAAGAAGAGGTTTTGAATGTCATTAGGCTCCCCTCATGTGGCAGAGTACCTGGTGCTGATTCTGTTTAAGCTGAGATTTACAAGTTGGTGGGTCCACTGCTCATGCAAAAGTTGGTTGAAGTCTTCTAGGTTATATTGCAAGAGGAAGTAATCTTCCAGGAGTTCAAGGATTCTCCTATTGTCATTTTTATAAAGGAAAAGGAAATAGGTTGTCCTGTGACAATCATAGACATGTCTCTCTCATAGTCATTGCCAGCAAGATTCTTGCCAGAGTCATCCTTAGTGGTTTGATCCTTCACTGGAAGATTGTCATCTCCTGACAGCTATTGTGGCTTCAGAAAGGGCCAAAGAACAGTTAATAAGGTACTTGCTGCTTGACAACTCCAGGAGAAATGCCAGGAGCAGAAGACAGATCTGTGTAGAAATGTTCATTGATCTGACCAAGGTCTTTGATCCTGTCAGTCATGAAGGCTTGGGGCAGATTATGGCAAAATTTGGTTGCTTGGAGAAGTTTATCAGTATTGTATTCCAGTTTCATGATGGCATTCCAGCATGAGTTCTGGATAATGGATGATGCTCTTGTGCTTTCCCAGTCACCAATGGAGTGAAGCAGGGCTGTGTGCTTGCTCCCATGCTTTTTAGCTCAGTGTTTTCAGTGATGTTGTCAGACACTTGAAATAAGGATGAAAATAACATCAACATTAGCTACTGTGCTTAAAGTAAACTATTTAACTTGAAAAGGTTACAAACCAAGACAAAAGTGGAAGGTGACTTTTTGTTTATTGGTGATTGTGCACTCAGTGCAACCTCTGGGGCTGATATGAATTGATTCTCTGCTGTTTGTGCTAATTTTGGCCTGACAATTAACATCAAGAAAACAGAGGTTCTCCACCAGCCAACACTGCACCATCCATATATGGAACCATTGGTTAGAGCAAATGGAGAAATTTTGAATACTGTGGATAAGTTCACTTATCTTGGCAATATACTTTCCAGGCAATGGACACATAAATGATTAGGTTGATGCATGCATTGCCCGAGCTAGTTCAGTGTTTGGGAAGCTCTGAAGGAAAGTGTGGGAGAGAAGTAATAGGCTGTCCATCAAACAGAAGATTTATAGTACCATTGTGCTGACCTGATTGTTGTATGTCTGTGAAACCTGGACAGTCTACTAGCAGAATACCAGGAAACTGAATTATTTCCCTTTGAATTATCTTAGGAAGATTTTGAAAATCACCTGGCAAAATAAGGTACTGGGCACTGAGGTCCTTTCTCTAGCTGAACAGCCAAGCATTCAAACTCTGATGCAGAGAGAAGAGCTCCGGTGGACTGGCCATGTTATTTGCATGCCAAATATATGTTTATCTAAAAAATTATTTTACAGAGAACTTCCATAAGGTAAGTGCTCATACAGAGTTCAGAGGAAGTGATAGAAGTACACTCTCAAGTCTTTTTATTTTATTTTTTTATTAAATTATTTTATTTGTTTTCAGTGTTCTACAATCACTTCCATATATCTGAGATTTTTTCTCCTCCCTCTCCTTCTTTCCCCCTCCCTCCTCACTCCCTCCCTGAGGTGGTGTACAATCTTATATGGATTCTGCACATACATTCCTAATCAATACATTTTTACCTTAGTCATATTGCATAGAAGAATTAAGCTGAATGGGAGAAACCATAAAGCAAAGCAAAACAAAACAAAATGTAATACAAAAGTAAATGGTCTACTTCATTCTGGGATCCAATTCCATAGTTCTTTCTCTGGATGTGGAAGGCATTTTGCCTTGAAGTCCATTGTAAATTCTTTAAATCCTTGCTTTGCAATGAAGTACTCAGTCTACCAGAAAAGATCCTCACACACTATAATTGTTGCTGTGTATAAAGTTCTCCTGGTTCTGCTCCTTTCACTCAGTATCAGTTCATATAAATCCTTCCAGGTCTCTCTGAAGTCTTCCTGTTCATCATTTCTTATAGCGCAATGGTATTCCATTATATTCATATACCACAGTTTGCTCAGCCATTCCCCAATTGATGGGCATCCCTTTGATTTCCAATTTTTGGCACTCTCAAGGTCTTTTTGAAGAACCATGGAATTGATTGTGAGACATGGAGGACACTAGCACAGTGCTGTCTAACATAGTATGCTTGCTTCGGAGAAGGCCCAGTGCTCTGTGAGGAAAGCAGAATTGTAATACCTCAAAAAAGAAAAGTGAGATGCACAAATTTAGACATCTCCACTCCAGGTGTTCATATGCACTATTTGTGCCTGATCTGTAGGAGAGCCTTCTGACTTCATACTGACCTGATCAGCCACAGTCAGACACTACACCTTGATCATGATGTAATAATAGCATTTTGGTCCAGTATGATAACTGGAAAAATTGGACATGGTAAACATAGAACTACATCCCTATAGCAGAAAATGAACTAGTTTTTATTAAATGCCTAATATGTGCCAGACAGGAATTATGTTATTGGCCTGTGAGTCAGAGATGAGATCCTAGATCCTATACAAATTCTAAAAGTTGCATTCATGCCTAGATCAAGAAATTGTAACTTTTCTGGAATATTCTTAAGTGAATACTAGTTAGAATGGTCAGAGAAATTTCTTTTTTGGTTATAGACACACATATCAGTAATTCACGGGCTCTATGATTTCTTTGATGCAGGTATTTGCTTCTCTGGTACAAATCACAGCCTATCTATGTCTTCTCAACCAGTGCATTCCTTGTTCATACCCTCCATATATCCTTCTAAGAGCCCTGATCCCACACACTGGAGTCTGTCCTCTGCATCTTTTTTTCTACTGACTGCTCCTGAAATCAGAGGCTGTTTTTTTAGACACTAACATTAAATTAAGGCATTTTTCTAATTTCTAGTGGCTCTTTTAATGAAATTACTTCTGAAAGTCAATGTTTTCTTATGAATTGTAACACTGTTTTTGCCTGGCAGTCACAGGAACAGGTTGAATTCTGGAAAGACACCTTGAAACCAATTCCAACTTTGCAATTCATTTTGAGGAATCCACTAAACCCTCACTTAGTTCTGTATATCTTGGAATGATCTTTGACTCAAAGCAGTAACTGATTGACTTATTTACTGTGGCCAGGAATAGGTAATATGGGGCCTCTACAGTGCAGAAAAAGGACAAAAGGCAGAATCAAGGGACTTCTGTTTTGAGTTTCCAGTAGCTATTGTCTACCCTTAGAATCAACTTTCATGGCCTTGGTTCAAGTTTTAAAGTTCTTCAGTGTATCTATAGTTCTCTATCTTTTACCTCATGACCAGGCAAGGTGAACATAGACAAAATGGGACTAAGTTTTAAAAAATAAAAAGGTGAATATTTCTTGAAAACACAGCAAAAGAAGATTAAGATGACATGGACATATTTGGCTCAATAAGCATGAAATACCAATTCAATGGGCATGGAAACACATTGGCAGAGTAGTGCTCTCTTGCACTTTGAATCAAAAGTGTTCTATAAATCTTCTGTCTTACAAATATACCATGAATTCCCTTTTTCCAAGCAGCTAGGTGAGGGCTATCTTCAAGTCAACTCCTGAATTGACTTAAAAAACCACCAATCCTGTTAATTTGGCTAGCTCAATAATGTCTAAATTCTGTATAATCAATGAACATGGTTATGGAAAGGAAACGACATTGGAATTAGCATTCAGGTTTTGTTTTGCCATTTATTGGCTGTGTAACCTTGAGCAAGTAACTCAAACTTTCTGAGTCTCACTTTTCTCCTCTGTAAAATAGGAGTAAAAAAAATTTTCACCAATAATTTCACAAGGCTTTGTGAAAGTCCTTTGTTACCCATGAAAAACCGTCAATATGTAGCCTGTTATTAGTTATTCTATTTATTAACAAGGAAGTCAAAACCAGAGGTGACTCTGGAGAATGGAGGTCATGCCCACTTGTCCAGTGACCTCAGTTTGAAATGAATAGGGAAGACCTGTTCTATTCCTTTCCTCTTTTCTTTTCCATAGGACTGGTATAAGGAAATTTCAAAGAAAATTACCATCAGCTAAAATCATCAGAACTACTACTGATCAAACTTATCATATAAAACCTTTCTCATTAGTAATTTCATTAGTTGATATGGCTAAAAAAATAATCACCTGGGGTTAACCTTTTAAGGTGATAAGCCTTGAAGAACTCAGCCAGGTTGCTCCTTGGACAACAAAAATTCAGTTCTTCATTGAGACCATACTTGAAACCTTTTTATCTTGGTAGGATTTCCCAGAATTTATGTTCCTCTATCATAGCCTTTGAGAACCCAGAACTCTATGCTGTGAAGAGACAGAGAGGGTAGAGGAATAAATAATAAAATAATAACAAAATTATATGGAAAGCATGACAAATTGGCAAGAGAGCTAACATGGCATCAGGAAGACCTGGCTTTAAGTCCTACCACTGACATACTGATTGTGAGATCCTCAGTAAATAACTTGTCTTCTAAGTTCTCTAGATAACAGTAAGACTAAAAGTCTCCAAGAAAGTGCCAAATTGCATTGGTAGAGGGAGTTTTCTCATCTTGAAGTTCCCAAAACAATACTACCTGTCACACTAGAAAATCATTTTGTTAAAATAAGAAGTCAAAAAGAATGGTTTGAAGGTAGAAGGGGTAGTTTTGTCTCCTTTCTTTGTTAACTCTTAATACTGACTACAAGCAAGCAGAAGTCACTAAGTGGCACAGTAGGTAAAAGAGCAGGGCCTGAAGTTAGGAAGACCTGAGTTCAAATCCATGCCTCAGACACTTACTGGTTGTGTGACGTTTGGCAAGTCACTTAACTCTGTTTGCCTTCATTTCTCATTTATAAAATGAGCTGGAGAAGGAAATGGCAAACCACTCCACTATCTATGCCAAGAAAACCTTAAAAGGGTAGAAGGAATTTGAAACAGTAGAATCAAAGATAGATAAGAATATAAGCTCTTTGAGGGCAAAAACTATTTCATCTTTTTTTTTTAATCCCTAGCACCTAACACACTACACTGTCTGGCATATAGAAAGTATTGAACGACTACTTGTTGAATTGATTCAGAAATTCAAGAAGAGGGAACATTTTTAAGTGTGGTATGATGGAAGGTTTTACGGACTAAGTAGTTCTTGAGTTGGACTTGGAAGGAAAAGAATTTTCATTAATGGATACAGCGGGTAGAGTAGAGTGGAATGGAATGGAAAATTGAATGTGTAGACATTCAGTGGAGGTGGGAAAAATGTCCTTTGTTTGGACCAGAGTGTGAAAAGAAGAGTGCTGTGACATCAGGATAGAAATGATGGAGCCAGGACCTTGAATGCCAAATTAAGAGATTTGTATTTTATTCTGTAGGTGATTTGGAGAGGAGTTACTGAAGGTTTTCTGAGTAGGAGACTGATGTGATCAAACTGTACATTAGAAAGATTACTTTGGCACCAGTGTGAAGGACAGATTAAAGAGGAAAACACTGAAGACAGAGGGAAGAGCTAGTAGACTATTACGCAAATCTAAATGAGAGGTGAAGGATTGAAATATGGCAGTGGCAATGAAATTAGAAAGGAGATCAGAAAGGAGAGAACATGTGGGAAAGATGTTTTGGTAGGAGAATAGACAGGACTAGGCAAGGAATTTCCTGTGGAAAGTGGGGGAGACAGAAGAGTCAAGACTGGCTGCAAAGTTACAAGGTTGCGTAACTAGAATAATAACAATACCATTGTCAAAAACATGCAAGTTAGGAAGATGAGCAGTGTTTTGTGGGAGGCTGGAGGGATGTTCAGTTTTGGACATTTTGGGTTTGAAGTATCATTCAGGAGGGTATGCCCAGCAGCTGATGGGGTAGCAGGTGGTGTGGAACAACAGATTGGAGATGGACATACAGATTTTGAAATCAACTTCATGGAAATTGATAATTGAAGTCATAAGAGCTCATGAGACTAGCAAGTCCATTGTTAAAGAACATTTATTAAATACCTATTGTGTGCCAGGCACTGTAACAAGCTCTAAGTATATAAATGTGAAAAAGAAAGGTGGTCATTGCCCTCAAGGATCTTGAGTCCAATGGAGGAAGACAACAGACATTACACAAAAGAAAGCTGCCATGGTTTTTGACTCCACCCTCCAATGAGAGGGGCAGAAGGCACTGATAAAATATGAGTAATAAGTCTGATTCTGTTTTGTAAGGTGAAGAGATTTCTCAGTGGAGGAAACCTCAGTGGAGGTCTGGTAGAAAAGTCAAAGAAGTCCACAGTGGGAGAGGAGAGACCTGGAGGCAGAAATCAAGGAAGAGTATAGAGAGGAGAGGAGAGCAGAGGAGAGGGAAGGTCAGGAGAGAAGAGCAGAGGAGAGAGGAGAGGAGGAGAGGGGAGTGGAGGGGAGGAGAGGAGAAGAGAGTGTGGGGCAGAGCTTTGGGGAATCACCATGTTTAGGTGGGGAAAGTGGTAAGGAAGAGGAGGAACTAGCCAAGGAAACTAAGAAGGATTTGTCAGAGAGGTAGGAGACTAGAACACAGCTATGTTAAGGGAAGAAAGAAGGAGGAGGGTAGCATCAACAGTGTTAAATGTAGCAGAAAGGTTGAGCATGAGGATTGAGAAAAGACACTGGATTTTGTGATAAGGTGTATGTACCCTTCCAGAACCTCCTTAGAGAGAGTAGTTTTAATTGAATAATGGAGATGGAAGCCAGATTGCCAGAGACTGAGGAGGAAGTGAGTGAAGTAGAGGCTACTCTAGAAGTTCACCAGTAAAGGAGAAGTAGACATGGAGGATGATAGCTTGAGGTGATTGCCCCAGTGAGAAAAGGTTGTTTTTGGTTGGTTTGCCTGGTGTTTTATTTTGTTTTTAGGACAGGAGAGACACTGGCATGTTTGTAGGCAGCAGGATTGGTTTGTTCTTGGAAAGAACTGAAATGACATCCCTGTGTTGGGGTCATGGTACGGTGCATCCTACTGTGGTTGATGAGACCAATAGGAGCTCAGAAGGCTCTACCACAGGCAGTAGGGAGGGTCAGTGGAGAGGAATAGCACTATTTCACAGCACATGTGCATTTTCATGCCCTTCTTCCTAATGATAGGTCATAGAATCATCGATTTAGAGCCTACAGGGACCTTTGACACAGTTGAATTGAATCCCTTCATTTAATAGATGGACCATTGAAGCACAGAGAGATTAAATGATTTGCCCCTGGTTACAAAGGTATGTTTGGTGGGATTTGAACCCAGTTCGCCCCAACTCCTATTCCAGTGCTGTATCCACTTTGTGGGTGTATGACTTGTTGAAATGTGATGATTTCATCTCCCTGACCACAGGCATTGTCTTTTACAGTGTGTGATGACACTATGGTTCTCTACTTTCTTTCACTTTCCCAGATTCTACGTATTGATTTACTTAGATGCAGGGGGCAAAGAGCAGTATTAAAACTGAATTATCATAGACAAAGAACGGATCTAGTTACTCGGTGCCACATTAGCTCAGACCCTGCAGAGGAGGCTGAGAGCTCCATCTCTGTGAACAGTACTGTGTACACTGTTCACTGAATTCACTTTGACACCCAGCTGATTTTTTATCCCTGCCCTTCTATTTAATAGACAAAAGGCTATCCAAAGAAAGAAAAATGTGGAAGGAAAAGTACTTGGGGTTAAAAGAGGGCACAAAAGAAGTAAATACAGTTGACAATGAGAGGAAGTTCTAGTATAATAGCCCATGCTTACTAAGAACTATAGAAAATGCTCTCTTCCCCCAAGCACCATCACCCCTGTCTTGCAATTGATGAAACTGAGATTTTTTTTTTTTTGGCAAGACAATTGGGATTAAGTGACCTGTCCAGAGACACAGAGTAAGTACTAAGTGTCTGAGACAGGATTTGAACTCAGGTCCTCCTGATTCCAGGTCCAATGCTCTATCCACTTCACTGCCTAGCTGCCCCAAAACTGAGACTTGAAGGGTTGAATTGATTCTCCCAGGGTCACTCAGATGGTATATTTCAGAACTAAGATTTATATGTAGATCTTTTGACTTTAAGGACAGTTCTGTATTAGAGTATACCACCCTCTTTCTGAGTGTAACTATCAAGGAAAAGTCATGGATTTCCTTATGATAACAACTTGAAATATTCAGTCCAATAAACATTATATTGTATTTTAAAAGCCTCATATGTCAGACACTGTACTATATAGGGAACTTGTAAAATAGGAAGGAATTTTAGCCAGTGGCCCTCTGGTAGAACTATTTTGGCTCACAACAGTGAGGAAAACTGATTTGGACAAGGTCATATAACAAGTCAAGGGTTGAACTGGCACAATTATCCTGGTTTTTATATAAGTATATATATTTGGTAAGTATAAAGTTTTGTGGTTCTAGAGCTCTTCCGACTAGCTCTCCAGTTTTGTTTGTTTTCAAATCAATACCAGAATTATAAGGCAACTAGGTGGCACAGAGGACAGAGTCAGGAAAACCTGAGTTCAAATCCAGCCTCAGACACTAACCGTGCGTCCCAGGGCAAACCACTTAGTCACATTTCTCTCAGTTTCTCCATCTGTAACATGAACTGGTAAACCACTCCAATAACCTTGCCAAGAAAATCCAGGGTCATGAAAAGTCAGACACAACTGAAGCGACTGAACAACAATAGTAACCTAAAATGCCAGAGTTAGATGAGGTAGGGATGGTTCTTTTCTCTTGTGTAAGATCTTGTGCAAAAGTCCTCTCTGGGACATAACAGATAGGACTCTGCCCTGGGAATCCAGAGACTGACATTTGATTCTGTGTCTGCCTCCTTCTTCTAATAATTTGAGCCTTGGTTTGCTATTTGCAAAATGAGGAATGACAGTAATTAAACTTCAAGCAGCACTTTCAGGTCTGCCAAGTGCTTTGCATATGCTCTCTCATTTGGTCCTCACAACAACACCTCGTGATAGGAACAATAGATATTATTGCCCACATTTTACAGATGAGGAAACTGAAGCTCATAGCTAGTGTCAGAAAAAGGACTTGAACCCAGGGCTTTCAGAGTCCATGCCATTCTAAGTCTGAAGCAGTTGAGTGACTGGGGAAGCACTCACTAATTGTTTTTAAGCCCAAGAGCCAACATAACTCTTTGCCCTGCAGAGTCTAGTATACGATGCTCTTAGGTAGAAATTAGAGGTTGGAAGAGCCATAGGTTACATGGGCCAGAGACTGGTGAAGATACTAAGCTGGACTTTGAGTATCACCCCCCTTCCTAGCTTGGGGAAGTAAGCCACTTTAAGTACTGAACTAGGAACCAGAAGACTTTAATTTGAATCCTAACTGTGTGAACCCATGATACGACTCTAGCATAGTCTGTCTTTGAGATTTTGGCAAAGTCAATTAAGCTAGTTTCTTCATCTGGAAAATGTAGGAAAATACTAATTTTACTATCAACCTAACAGGCTTTTTATGTGGATCAAAATGAGAAGATGATAGCTAACATGTATATAATACATACTATTGATCAGGCACTGTGCTAAATGAGCACTTTACAAATATCACCTCATTTAAGGCTCACAACAACCCTGGGAGGTAAGGGTTAAATTGTTACCCTCTTTTTAAGGATGAGGAACCTAAGACAGTCAGAGGCTGCGATTTGGCCAGGGTTATTATGTAGCTAATAAATATCTGAGTCTGGATTTGAACTCAGGCTTTCCTGACCTGATGGTCAGGACTTAGTGCTCTATTTACTGCATTATAAAAATTGTGATTGTATGAAGTGAATTACAGCCATAAAGTGTTGCATAAATGAGGGTTTTTCCATCCTCGTCATCCACATCATTGTTCACTTCAGTAGGCTTCAGCTTTCCTATATATAAAATAAGGAAACTGATTTCAATAATTTATAAGATCTTTTCCAGTTTTGTCAGTCTGTTGTTCTAAGGCATGGTTCAAGCTACACCTAGCTTCTTTAGGTTCTTTCAAGGTTCAATTCAAATCCTGCCTTCTAAAGAAGATCCTTCTTGATTATCCCCCTCTCCCCTACCAGTGCCTCTTCTATGATATAACTTTCCATTTATTCAGTATTTGCCTTGTATTTATTCTCATGCTGTTTCTTCCATTAATAGGTAAGATTCTGGAGGGCAGAGGCAACTTTTGCCTCTTTCTGTATCCTCCCCTTAGCACAGAGCCTAGAACATGGTGTTTAATAATTGCTTGTGACTGATTGGTATGGATGAATAGGATTTTGAACCTTATAGGTTGTCCATTCAGCTGATTTTTCATTCTGGCAAAGTTCATGGTGAGAAGATGAAAAGAGATTTGAGACACTTCATCATGGTTTAGTCACAGAAATGAACTAAATCCCATTAAAATGCTTCTCAATCCAGTCCTATTAGGTCACATCTGTGTAGAAGTTGCAGATTTACTTGAATGAATGTGGTATTGAAGCAATCCAGGATCCTATTACAAAGTCATTGATCGGAACAGAGGGTGAGCATCTCACTGACAGGTAATTAAGCCCATGGACAAGATGGCAGGTAGGAGTTCAACTGGATCCACCCAAATTACCATCAGGGAAGGAAATTTCACATTTCTTCTTCTCATCCCCCCTTCCAATGAGGCATTCATTCTATCCAGTAATGAAAAGGTATTGAAGGAAAAGTAGACTTTTTCCTGACATCGAGTTTACTCTTCTCTTTCTGTTATTCAAGGTCTCTTTAGCCAGCAACCTCTTCAAACTCAATTTATTTAATTCCAGAACCATTTATTAAGCACCTCTGTGAAAGCACCTTGCTATATGCTAGAAGATTTATTTTCATAGTTATTTCTCCTCTGTGTTGTACATTTATTTTTCTATAGTTTAGGTAGCCCCTAGGATGAAAATGTAGGAAGATGATGCAATTGCTCATAGGAAATAGCTCTTGAAGATGATTAGTTGATGGGATGAATGGGTTAAATAATATATGCCAGCCAATCCAGCATTAGAATGAATTTGTGGGTAAATCTAATTGGGGAAACTAAATCAGAGTGAGTTGACCCTAAAACATGGGTTAGGTTTTACAGTGCTGGCCTAACTGGACAGCTCCAAGTTCATGTGTAAGGGACATTGAGTATATCGGAGTTGAACCAAAAATTGCACCCCAGGGTGGTCACTAGAATTCCCCAAGAAACATTCAAGAACCTCAGTGTATCGTCCCTGAAGTGCAACCTTCAATTCAATCCATAATACACAGTTTGATTTTTTCTATTTATTTCAAACAAACTATATACTGTTAGGAGCACAGTCTAAGCATAAGCAGATGTCTAGCTGATCAGCAGCTGACCAGCCTCTTGTTTCTGTTTGAGTCTGTTTACTATGGAAGTCAACAAATTCTGCCACCATGGAAAGTACCTTGTTATGGTTATGTTATGGTTCAGTAAAGTTCAACTTGAGAGGGGAGTTTCTTTGAGTTTATAAAGGACATGTACTTCCTGTATACTTTAGTAGAACCAAATTGCATGAATTTGGCAGAATTGTAAGAATTTGGCAGAAGCCAAAATCTTACAGGGTCACTTTCTTTGGGAGTCAGTCACTATTACTTCAAGTAATAATATAGAGCAGTGCATATGTATATACACATGCATATATTCATGAACGTTACATATATACCCTCAATGTGATCACATATATACATATATATATATATATATACACATGTACTTATACACAAAACTAATAATATAAGCATAGACATATTTATACATTTATACACATACAAAAAGTCATGATATGTACACACATATACACATACCTATACAAATATATATGTGAATCTTTATATGTGTAAATGTGTGTATATGTTTAATATATACAGTATGATGTAATAGGTGTTTAAAGTTTTACTGATGTCTTTTGCTTTGCACCCTAGAGAAATTTACCAATACATTCTCTCCTCCTCACTTTAAGCCCGAACGAGAAAAACAGCCAAGTAAAACTCGGCTTGATAGCATATCCAGCATTCTGTACCTGTAGTTCATCCCTTCTCTGCTCAGGGAAGGTGGGAGCATTTCATCAGCTGTTCTTTGGAACCAGATTTGGACAGGATATATTTTAAAGAAATCAGTTTGCACAATTATTATGGAAAGGAAATGTTTGCCTTCTTCTAGAGAATAGAAAACAAAGATGTAGAGGTTTATTGACCTTCCTAGATATTGATCTAGAATGTTAATGAGCCAAGCATGATCAAAACATAAAATACTACGTGATCCCATGAATGATATAACTCTATAAGAACGGTTTTCTGGATGCATACAGGAGATATGTTCTCTTTTGCTTCAACAATTCAATGAAAAACATTTATTAAATACTTATTGTGTGCAAGGCAATAATTTTTGGTACTAGAGATCAAAAATGAAAAAAAACCGACACAATCTCTACTCCCAAGAAGCTTGCAGCTTATGGAGGATCTGAGGGGAAGGATGCAATGCATATAGGGATAATGACTAGGTAGAATATATATGAACAAGGGAGAGATATTGATAAAATGCTACATAAAAATTTAAGAAGTGAGGGAACACTGTGGAGGATAAGGGAAAGTTGCATGGAAGGAGTTGCATCTGAGTGGCAAACACTTTGGAGGAAGAAAAGGCTGTCAAGAAGTAGAGATGGGGATGGGGTGTGTTTCAAGCATGGGGAACTTGTACACATTTACAAAGATGCAAGAGTGCAGGATGAGGTTAAGATAGTAGTCTGGGTGCGGTGCACACCTGCAAAGGGGAAAAGTGAGATAGACCTGGAAAGGAATGTTGGAGTTTGATTGTGGTGGGAATCAATCATGCTAAGAAGATTGTTACCTTCTATATGAAATGAGAAGTCCCCAAGGGATGATGATGTGTGCAGACCTTTCAAAGCTATTGAAGGAGGTTGGAAAGGAGGAAGATGGGAGGTAAGGAGACTATTTAGGTTATCATAGTTATCAAAATGAAGAGATAATGAGCTGATTAAGAAGTAATTCCTTCATTTGTAACCAGTCATCTACCTTTTAAGATATGATCAATTTGTTTATTTTTTTGGTGTGTGATAGTTTGCCAGTAATCAGATCGAATGGCTACTGACTGACTTTTTTAAACCAAATATTAGTGACATAGTTATAAAACTCTAGTCTACAAGTCTTTGGATAATTTTGTTTTGACATAATGAATCATATGTTCATGTATATATATATGTATGTGTGTGTGTATTTTTTTTACCATCACTCTTTACAGTCACCTTTGAATTTGTCATTTAGTATTAAAATATGTATTGATTTAATTTGGAGGCACTTAGTAAGTTCTTCCTAGAATTTCTCTGTCCCTTTATCCTCTCCAACAATTGCTGGCAAACAAGCTACAACAATACTCATGCTGCTCATTTGGTTTCTGAGTATGGATACTGCAATGAGATGATCAAGGATCTTATAATATGATTCTTATTGTCTTTGGATGCCTAATAAAATAAGCCAAACAACTCCTTGATTTGCCTTTCCAAGGAGAAAATTTGATTTAGTGATAATTTTCTTTTAACTTCTGATTTGGTATATATGTATATATACACATATTCACACATGTACTTATATGTATATGTATAGTATATATGTATAGATATATAATACATGCATATTTCCATTTTTCTATACGTTTGAATGTAAAAATTTCCACATATTTTCATTTGAATCCTTCATAATTGACAGTAGCTGAAAATAGTGAAGTAAAACAATATAATTGAAATATCTATTATTTATACAACACTTTAAGGTTTACAAAGCACTTTACAAATGTCTTTTATATCCTCATAACAACCTTGGAATGTCTTCTCCATTTTGCAGGTGAGGAAAATGAGACAGAAAGAAGTTAAATGACTTACCCTGTGTCATATAGTTAGTAAGTGTCAGAGATATGATTTGAACTTGGATTTATCTTTACTCCAAGTCCAGTACTGTCTCTACTGAATCATCTCGTTACCTCTTAAAATATCTTACATTTATATAGCATTTTAGAGTTTGCAAAGCTCTTTACAAACAGGCTCTCATTTTATCCTCATTACAGTCCTGTGTGATAGGCACTATTATTATACATATTTTTCAAATGAGGAAACTGAGGCAAAATGGAGGTTTAAGTAACTTGCCCAACATTACATAGCTAATAAGTGTCTGAGGCTGGATTTGAACTGAATTCTTCCTAATTTCAAATCCAGTACTTTGTCCACCATACCATCTACATAGTACATAAAACCTTATACTTCAGTAGTTTTTTATTTGTCAAAAGATAATAGGCAATTTAAGTTAATATCCAGTTCTATTTAGAAAGAGAATTTAAATATTCATAAGGTTCAGTTTCTTTAATCCTACGTTGACTCATTGGTTGTTAGGTCAAGAATTTAATATTTAAAGGTACTATGATTTCGTTAATATTTATATTTGATGTAAAAGCCATGTGGTTGTCAGTACCCTCTACCTCCTATCCTCTCAGTCACTTGCCACAGTCACTGAAAAAGTGGACAGATATACACAGAAATGTGGGCTATCATGAAGTATACATCACCTGGTAGCTAGCCTAGCCTATTGGTGGTGAGACTCTCTCTTCGTCACTAGCCTGAACCTTGCTAAGCAGATGCAGTTTGATACCAGGACCACAGTATTCCAGTCTGCTTGAACCCACCAAAGCTTGGACTCTTTTGTCTTGGTTGATTAATAGACAGCTATATTTATCTTTGTTCCACAATGTGGTATAGGGGCAATACTTCCATGGAGGAAAATTCCTCTTAGAGATGCAAAATTCCATGAACAAAGAAATTTCATTAAGGACAGTGACCACTGTCATTCAAATTTTAAAAAATCTATTTTCATATTTGAACACTAGGGAATTCATTGCAGTTGAATTCTAAGGTAGCAAAGGGATCAAGGGTGGCTACTCTGAATGTGAACTGACTTTTCCATTTACACGAGGGTGGGTTCAGTCTTCATATTTCAGCCATCATTACAATTCTGTGGCTATGGAATAATCTAGAGAGAAAGAAAGAGGGAGGAAGTCACAGGAGACCTTTGCTGTTGGGAGGTAACAGAATGCCAGTGGTCGGGCCCTCCCTTCTTTGTGAGTCACTGTGTCCTTCTGATGTGTGACCCAGCTCTGAAAGGCGAGGAGGGTAAGCAGAGGGGACTTATTATGTGTATATCTTCCTAGGAGGGTGCTTAGGAGTAGACACTCGACCTGATTAGTGCCATGTTTTGTCATGTCCCCCCTACCCAGACAGGGAAGTTGGTCTGTGATAATTTCCTTCTTTAGGGTGACTAAAAGTTGTATTCTTGACAGTACTTTCTGAGACTGCTTCTGAGACTTGCTGGAAGAAAGTGCTTGGCCAGGCATAGAAGCCAGAGAAAATATGACTTGCTAATCTTGTTGGAGGTCTGAAAATTTGAAAAAGTGCTTCAGCAACTTGCAACGGAGTCTTTTCTGATTGCCAAATGTTCTTCTCTGTTGCCTTTAACTGTGAACAAATGATAGTTCTGCGTATAATCTAGTTTCCAGGCATAGGTCAGCCCTAAATCAAATGTTACTGAGTAGAGTGTTGAAACCAATGAAATGGTGTTGTCCTTTGTGCAGAATAGAAAATGAAAGCTCATGAGGTTTGCTTTCTAGTTCATGTGTCCCCTGGGCTCCCTTGACATAGTGACCTTGAGCAAGTGGGGACAGGGTTGGAGGGGAGAGGAAGTGCAAAGGCCATGTGATAACCCCTTGTAAAGGGTTTCTTAAAGGGGCTCTTTCATTACAGTTCTAGTACTGACTGCAACCTGCTAGCAATATGAACTTTAGCAGGTCTCTTAACTCCCCTGGGCCTGGATTTCCTCATCTTTCTGTTGTGTTTAAAGTGGTTTTTTTTTTTTTTGAGTGAGAGAGGGCTGTACAGGTCAACAGCTTCACTTCTTCTCCATATGAATCCAGTGACCAGATATTCATCAGGGAGAATACAAAGTGACTTAATTTACAAATATCTTATCTAAGGGTAACTAGGTGATGCAGTGGCTAGAACACTGGCCCTGGAGTCAGGAGGACCTAAGTTCAATTCCGGCCTCAGATACTTACTAGCTGTATGACCCTGAGCAAGTCACTTAACTCCGATTGCCTACCAAAACAAAACAAATATCCTATCTATAGCCACCTTGTTAGGAATATATCCATTGTATAAAATGAGTTGCACTTGTGAAGATTGATAGTCTAGGGTTTTGAGTGAGGTGATGATGTTTCCAGAGGTGTTCACTTGAGTTTTGTCTCATAGCATCATTGAACTGAGTGTACATAACATTGAACAGCAGGTTTGACTTTTTCTTTTAACTGTTTCAGTTGTTTCTCAGTCATATCAGGGGTATCTAACTCATTGTAACCCTATTTGGGGTTTTCTTGGCAAAGATATTGGAGTGGTTTGCCATTTTCTTCTCCAGCTCATTATACAGATGAGGAAACGGAGACAAACAGGGCTAAGTGACTTGTCCAGGGTCACACAGTTAGTATCTGAGTTCAGATTTGAACTCCAGAAGAAAGTTTTCCTGACTCCAGGCTTAGCAGTCTATTCACGGCACCACCTAGCTTCCCCAGTGGAGATTGTAAAAAAGTGGTATAGCTGGAAAAGACGAATCAGTTCAAGGCCAGAGAAGTAGACCAGATGTCCATGTATGAGGTCCGATTAGGTTAACTGACCCTGGACTGCAGGTTCTCTGGATCCTCCCTCTTAGAGAGTCCACATGGGCCTGGCTGCCCATGAGATCCCCACCCTTCATCCGTGCTCCAGTCTCACATTTCCAGTTGCTTACATGACATCTCACTTGGATACCCTATTAACACCTCAAATTGAACATATCCCAAATTAATCTCTTCATCTCCATGTTGACACCTTTCCCCATCTTCTCCATTCTTCTTAGTGATGCTGGCATTATTTCAATTTTCCAGGTTAGAAAACTTATTGAGGCAGTGAGGAATAAGGAGTTCTTGATTCAAGTCCCATTACTAACCTTGTAAGCAGGCAAGTCATTTCACCTCTCTAAGCCTCACTTTTCCCATCAATAAAATGGAAATAAGAGTCCTTGCAGTAGTTACTTCACACAATTTCTTTGAGGAAAACACCTTGTAAACCTTACAGTACTATGGAAATGTGAGCAGCTCCTCTTCATCTTTGGCATCACCTCTATCTTTGATTCATTTCTTATATTCTTTCCCTGCCACGAAATTATCATAGGATTTTCTTACCTACTGGATTGATCCATTCTCTCTAACCAACCTAGCAATAACCATGGAGGGTCCACTGGGACCTTCACCAGGGTACTGACAGAATGCATGCTTTTTCAGCACAGAGAAGCCACTAAGGTTATCATCTTGTGAGCAAAAGTAAGTGCTTAAAACAGGAAGTTCCCAGATACCCTGCTTCTTTCTCTTCATGGCCACACCAGGTAAGTTCCTCCCCAACCTACTTTTCCTCATTCCTCACTTGGCAGTTGCCTCCCTAATAAGGTCAGGATATTTCTTAATTTCTCATAAAAATTTGCCTCTTTTCATCCATCTTGCTCCATATCCATTCTGTGGTGCGCATCTCCTCTAACCTTATTTTCTTTCATCCCACAACACAAATCTCTTGCTCCAGTAAGGCTCGTTAGTGCCTCCATGGTTCCCACATTTCTAGAATCGTTTATATACTATGCTTCTGATCTTGTCATGCCTCTTGCCTGGAATGTCATTCCTCCTTCAAATTCTAGTCTTCTTTCCAGTCCCTGACCCTAGGGAAACTCTAGCATTTCTGACTTCCTAATGCGCTCCTTCTGATCAATAACCCCAGTGATTAATCTCTCTGTTTCTGTCTCTCTGTATGTCTCTGTCTGTATCTCTCATCATTCTTTAGCTGTTTTCATTTTTTGTATGTCTCTTCTGTGCCCATGACTGTCATTTACTGGAAAGTAAGAATTCACATTATATTTATTTTATACTCCCTTCAATGTCAGACTTAGTGGTTGGCCACATAGGTACTCAATAAATTCTTGTTGATTGGTCATGAGAACATATGCAAAGGTCTTTAAGTTTGATGAGGATGAGATGTTCATTAAAAGAATGCAGGATAGTTTTATTAGGAAGACTGAAAAAGCCTGCATTTGTGATAATGTGGTTGGGCAATTTCATATTCACATTGTAAAGGGAGCCGCATAAAATACAGGGAATCACTTGTTTTCTCCAGATGGGCTCAGCAGTTTTACACTTGATAGCTTTTTTATTAAGTTAGCTATGGGCTGTTTGATTTTGCATTTTGGCAAAATATACACATTATTCACCCTCTGGATACTGCTGAGTATTGACTCACATGTATTCAGTTACTGTACTGAGAAATGCCCAGGTGGAAAGAGTGATTGCTAGAACATCCATCTAGCTGGTGGTGTGGAAAACAGCAATAAGCAACAGCATCCTCCCTTACATTTATGGGGCTTTTGTTTTGAAAGCCCATCCACATATTATTGCATTTGCTTCTCATATTAACACAAGGAAGGAGCCAAATAAGACAGTTATCCTTCTTTTATAAGTGAGCAATCTGGAGAAGTTAAGTAGTTTGCTTCAGGTCATAGAGCAATGAGGTGGTCTAGAACCCAAGCCTTGTGAGCATGTGTTTTCCACCATGCCATTCTACCTTCCTATTCTGCCACTCAAAGCAGGGAGGATGCGATTCATTCACCAACATATTGACTAAGTCTGACACTACACTGAATGTACCATGCCCAGAATCCCTCCTCCTCCACCTCTTCCTCCCCATCAACATCTCTGCGAAAAAGGAGGGGAGATGCACCTATTTATCTCTTTAGGTCAAACTTGGTCATTGTAATTACTCAGAATTCAGGGTCATTTTTTCCCCTTTCCATTTACACCATTGTAGTCTCATTGTTTTGCTAGTTCCCCTTACTTTACATCAGTTTATATGTCATCCCATGCATTCTCTGTGGTTTTCATGTTCATTTTTTTGCTGTATAGTAGTATTCTATTACATTCATATACTTCATTTTTTTTGTTCTTCCTCATTGTTCTGCCACTTATTTTGAATCAAATAATTGTTTGCTTTCAAGTTCTGAATATTTTCTGTTTTATATAGAATCTCTAAACCTTAAGGTCTAAGAAAAATGCCAAAAGGACAAGTGGAGAAAAATGGAATTGTTTTGGAAAATAGTCAAATATGTACTTTTGAAAGAGATCTGACATGACGATTCTCATGACAGGGCAATCTCACTCAGTAATGGCTATTGAATGATCAGACACAGAGTTGGACCTCTCATCATTTTCCAGATCCTTTTTTGAGATATACATTTTGTCCTAGCTCCCAAATAGTAGGGGGGAACAGCTGTAGATGACAAGGAACATCGGGAGATAGACTAGAATCATGGAAAGTGAGTTCCTGACTGCCTTCATTGGTATTATGTCACCCAAAGTCACATGTGGCAAAACAGAATAAAACATATCTACTTTAGGGAAGTTAAACTACAAATCACCACAGTTCCCTCACTGCAAATTCTTTGGATGAACACCTGTTATGTCTCTACTGCATCATACAAGATATTGTTATTTATCCTTCCCATAATACTATTGCTGGATTCCCAGAAATACATCTTGATTGGATCTTCTAGGCCTGTGAATTCATCCCCAGAGGGATGACTGAACATGGGAAACCATTATTTGCTGTGTACCCAAAGCCCAAGAAGTCATTAGAATTAGCACCATATCCTCATACCAAAATTCAAGAAAAATGATCAGGAAACTCCTGATGATACTCAGGGAGATTAAGTGGGGAGACCCTGGCTTGGATCCCAGAGGTGTTAAGGGCTGTGAATCTAACTGTCTTTGAGAAAATTTGTCTTGGTACCTATGTAAACTTTTGTACAGAAGCCTTGAGATTGTTATAATGGAATCTTGCTGTTAGCCATTTGCTAACCCCCTTTCCCCCCAACCTTGCGCTCTCAAGTCTCAAGCACTTGCATAAACTGTTGGCCCTTCTGGGAATGTATTCCCTCTAGATCTTCACTTACTGAAGGTTTTGTCTTCATTCAAAGCTCAACATCAGTACCACTTCTTCCATTATATTGTCCCTGATTCTTATAGCTGAAAATGATTTCTGTTTTAGCAGCTAGATGACACAGTGATTAGAGAACTGGGCCTAGAGTCAGGAAAACCTGGATTAAAATCTGGCCTCGGACACTTACTAGCTATGTGACTCTAAACAAGTCACTTAACCTTTGTTTTCCTTAATCTAGCAGAGAAAGAAATGGCAAACCACTCCAGTATCTTTGCCAAGAAAACTCATGAACAGTATGGACCATGGGGTCATGAAGAATAAGACAACTGAACAACAACAGCCACAAATCTCTCTCTCTCTTTCTCTCTCTCTTTCTCTCTCTCTCTCTCTCTCTCTCTCTCTCTCTCTCTCTCTCTCTCTCCTTTATCTCTAGTTAGCTCTTATCATACTGTACATTTTATTATATTCTTGTCCTTCACTCCTGACCTCACCTTGGAAAAATCTTGAGGGCCAGGATCATGTCATTTTATTTTCTGCATCCCTAGAACACAGCACATGCCTTGTACATAATATGCAGTTAATGAATCTTTGTTAAATGGAATCAAACAAGTATATGAACAGTTTTCAAAAGAAGACATGAGATAAGGACTAGACTTTTGATTTTTATTGGTACAAGGAACTCCCTGGTGAGGACACTCCCTCTACAAGTCAGCATCTTCTCTGGAATTCATAGTGTTAGAGAGTTGTATAGAACAACAACAACTTAAGTACACAACCAGTGAGGTATCTAGGGTCTTCAAAAGTCAAAGGAACGAGGACTAAAACCAAGAATCACCTCCCAACAAAGCTGAGCATAGTACTTTAGGGGGTGAAATGGTCATTCAATGAAGTAGAGGACTTTCAAGCACATTCCATTTGGTATGAAAATCTATCTTGCACTACAAGAAAGTAGTGGAGAAAGGAATAAGTGTGGTGTGGGGGGATGATAGATGGGAGGGCAAATGAGAGGAGGGGGGTAATTAGAAGTAAACATATTCAGGGAGGGATAAGGTCAAAAGAGAGAATAGAATAAATGGGGGAACATGTTCAGATGGAGGGAAATATAGGTAGTCTTTCACAATGTGACTATTATGGAAGTCTTTAGCAGAACTATGCATATATAGCCTGTATTGAATGGATTGCCTTCTCAGTGGGGATGGGTGGGGAGGAAGGAAAGGAGAGAAGTTAGAATTCAAAGTTTTAGGAACAAATGTTGAAAATTGCTTTTACATGTAACTGGGAAATTAGAAATACAGATAATGGGGTATGAAATCTACCTTGCCCTATAAGAAAAGAGAGAAGTTGGAGATAAGAGAAGAGAGGGGTATGCTAGAAGGAAGGGTAGATTGGGGGAGAGGGTAATCAGAATGCACAATGTTTTGAAGTGGGCAAAGGAGAGAGGTGAGGAGAAAATTTGAAACTCAAAATCTTGTGGAAATGAATGTTGAAAACTAAAAATAAGTAAATAAATTGGAAAAAAAGAATTGTAAGTGATTTAGCTATTCTCAGCAATACAATGATCCAAGACAATCCCAAAGGACTAATGATGAGGCATACTATTTAGAACCGATATTGTTTGAATACAGACTGAAATGCTATTTTTCACTTTCCTTATTTAATTTTTTTTCTTTCATTTGAATCTTCTTGTACAAAATGACTAATATGGAAATGTTTTATAATTACACATGTATAAACTGTATCTGACTGCTTACTGTCTCAAGGAAGGGGGTGGAAAGGAGGGATAGAGTTTAGAACTCAAAATTTAGATAAAAATGTTTTTAAAAAAGTAGCAAAAAGTCACAAATAATCTGTGTCTGGAGTCCAACTGTATGTATTCGGTAATTAGGAATGACTGAATGAATTATGGTATGTGAATACAAAAGAATAGACTTGCACTGTGTTGTTGTTGTTCAGTTGTTTCAAGGGTGTCCAACTCTTCATTATCTCTTTTGGGATTTTCTTGGCAAAGATAGTGGAGTGCTTTGCCATTTCCTTCTCCAGCACATTTTACAGATGAAGAAAGAAAACAGGGTTAAAAATTTGCCAAGTCATACAGCTAGTAAATGTCTGAGGTCAGATTTGAAATCAGGAAATTGAGTCTTCTTTGATTCCAGTCTTGATGCTCTATCTACTATGCCACCTATCTTTCCCATATTTTCATTATAAAGAATGAAATATAAGAAGACTTCAAAGAGATTGGAAAAATTCTGTGCACGGTGATACAGAGAAAACAAGGACAAACCAAAGAAAAATGAACATAATCATTGTAATTATATATATGTAAACATTATGATTATATATATATATATACATACAGTATAAAATGCACATAAATGCAGACAATTTTAAACGGGAAAACCAAAGCAAAACAAAAGTCAGAGATAAGAAACAGGCAGTATCAGTATTAATTTATATAGGATAGACCTATATAATTTCTTTCCTTTCCTTTCTTTCCCCCCTTCTATTTTCTCCTTCCTCTCTCCTATTTTCCCTGTTATTCACTTCTCTTTCTATTTTCTTTCCCGGCATCCCCTCCCTGCCTTCCCCATTCTCCTTGACCCTTCTCTACCTGCCAGGTAGGTAGGTGGTTCAAAGTCTTTCCTTCCCCTCAACCTCTCAGTTTAAGTAACATCATTTTGCAAGTTCCCCTTCTCAATTTAGTTTCCTTTGTCTTTCGAGTTCCCTGATCCTAGTCTATTGTGAATTCAGTTCTCCAATTCTTCTTAATTCTGCATCTCTTAGGAGAACTGAATTTCTGGAGCACCCAATTTGAACATCCTCTTCTATCCTATTACTATGTTATTGCAGTTGTAGATTTTACTCCCTCTTACTTTTCTGCTGTGTAGTGCCCTTAGGAATATAAGAAAACAATAAAGGATTCAGTGTCTAATGGAAACATGGATGTGTTGTGGAAGCTTCCTTCTTCTTGGAGTCATGAAGCCAAATCTTTCCTCATCTTGATTACTCACTATTTCTTTTACTGTACTTCCCTCCCCACCCCATCTCTACCCCCAAACAAGGTGCTGATGGTCCTTGGGGACTCATCCATCCCTTCTCCTGGAATGGAATACAGTCCTGGGAGTTATAACTCTTTCTTAGAAATGGGGGTATCCAGGTATTCAAGGTCGTTCTTGATTTCTAAGAAATGGTAGACTACCAAAATAAAACATTGCATTGACTATCTATCACTTACAAAAAATAACTGAGTGACTAAGGTACCTTGACTATTAGAAATACCCAAACTAACTACAAAGGACCTATGAAGGAAGATATTATCTGCATTCAGAGAAAGAACTGATAAATAGAAGTATGTATAGAATGATTTTATATATGTGTACATATTTGTGTCTAATGGTAGTTATCCCGGGGAGGGGCAGGAAAATAACATGATTAATATGCATTTAAAAGGAATACCAAGTTGCACATAATAGATTTGCAGTTTCAAGTGCAATCATCTTTTCTTTTCCTATTCAACTATGTTATAGAAGTACTTGTTTTATTTCTTAAATTTAAATAAAATAAAAAATAAAAAAAACTTTTATGCTATTTTGGTGAAGTGTTTGCTGGGATTATGCATTGGGGAGGGCATTTATTTATGAGTACATTGGAATCTGTATCAAAAAAAATTGTCAATAAAAGAGATAAATTGAATTGAACACTGCTTGTTGAGGTTACACAGTCAAATTTGCTCCTTACAAGTTAATCTTTCCTTCTGGAGTGGTCCATGACTGAAATTGAGTTCAGAATCTTTTACAAGGTTTCCTGGTCATTAGTATCAACTGCATGTTATATATGGAACTTTGGTAGCTCCAGAAGTCTTAGTAGTAATATAATAAGAATAAGATTAATAGAAGCACCATCATCTAAAAGGGAAGTGGACTTAAAGTTGGGAAGACACAGATTTACTAGGCAAATCACGACCCCTATTTGCTCTAAGCAACTCTCTACCACTTAGCTATTAAGTCTTAAATTGTTATTAATGAAGACCCTATACCTAGTTTCCCAAGCTGATGAAATCGTGGCTTATTAATATATTAATGAGTTCACATTTATATAGAATTTGAAGTTTTACAAAGTGTTTTATATACACGATCTTGTTTGATACACAGAACAATCAACCTTGTGTAGTAAACAATAGGTTTTATTTCCATTTTATAACTAAAGAAACTAAATGTGAGGGAAATTATGAGTTGTCTATTAACATACAATTAGTAAATTTTGAGAAGGGAATTGGATTCAAACCAAACCAGCTCTTTTTGTCTCTGTGTTTTATGCATTTTCTATTATATACCTGAGGTCACATTTCTTTCTTTCTTTTTAAAATTTTAATTAATTAATCATTAGTTTTCAATATTCACTTTTGTAAGATTTTGAGTTCTAAATTTTTCTCCCTCTTCTCCCCTCCCTCATCCCCAAGATGGTTAGAAATCTGATATAGGTTATCCATGTGCAGTCACAGTAAACATATTTCCACATTAGTCATGTTGAGAAAGAAGAATCAGAACAAAAGGGAAAAACCATGAGAAAGAAACAAGCAAAAAAATAAAAAAAAAGAGAAGATAGTATACTTCTATCTGCATTCAGACTCCATGTTCTTTCCCTGAATGTAGACAGCATTTTCCATCATGAGTCTTTTGGAGTTGTCTTAGATCACTGTACTGCTTAGAAGAGCTAAATCTATCAAAGTTGGTCATCAAACAATGTGGCTGTTGCTGTGTACATTGTTCTCTTGGTTCTACTCATTTTATTCAGCATCCGTTCAGTAAATCTTTGCATATTTTTCCAAAGTCTGCCTGCTCACTCTTTCTTATGGAACAATAGTATTCCATTATATTCATATATGTGGTCATGTTTCTTTGCTTCTCTCAGAGCCCAAGTCTATTCCAAGTTTCTTGGAATGTATGTATCTTTAGTCTGTGAGGTCAGAACCTGCTAGGATGGTCATAAATATCCCCCATTAAAGCCAAGCTCAGGGGAATGGTCTCAAAGTCTGCTGTAAAAAGTATAGATTTATTTTTGCTTACTGAATCTAATATTCTTTCTAGGAACACAGGAGGAAAATAGAAACTACTTTCACTTAAGTGAATCATATAACAACACAAGGTATCCCAAAGATCTTAGTATAGTTTTAAGTATTAATAGCTTTGTATTAAAGTCAGAAGGGGTTTTACAAAACATCGATTTCAGCCTCATCATTTTTATAGATGGGAAAATTAAGGCCAAAATAAGTTAAGTAACTTGATCAAGGTAATATAGATAGATAAACAGCAGAACTGGAACAAGAGCATTTGTCTCTTCACTCTTGTGTGATACTCTTTCCACTGTATTGTAGGTAGTCATTGGCCCAAACATTACAGAAGTTATATGGAGAATAACTCTGATGAAAGCATAAAGTAAATAAGTATAGAATTGTAAATAAAATTACCATTGAGTCTAATTGGAAGGGACTCCAGAGATGAGCTAGTTCAACCCATATCTGATCTTGGTCATCCCCACAACCCACCTGAAAAGTGACTATGCAGGTTTACTTGAAAAACCCCATTAAGGGGAAGTATATTGCCTCCAAAGGCATCCCATTATGCTTTGAGATAGCTATAATTGTTAGGAAGTCTTTCTGATTACTGAGCCTATAGCTGCTTATTCATAAATTCCACTCATTTCCCCCGGTTCTTCACAGTGCCAGACATGAACAGCTATTCTTCCGAATGACTCTTAAGAGTTTTAAAGACAGCACCTCTTTTGCACTCTTGTAAGCTGTCTCTTCTACAGATTGAATATTTTTGATCAATTCTCATATGACATAATCTTGAGGCCTTCCACCATTTTGGTTGCTCTTCTCTGAATACTCACTAGCTTACTGATACCTTTCATAAAATGTGGATATCCAGAGTTTACCACACTACTACAGATGTGTCCTGGTCAGGCGGCTATCACTTCTCCTAGTATTGGACACTATGGCTTTTAAAATGTATTAATACAGCTTAAAGCTTCACTAGGTTATCGTTGGTCTCTCTGTCTCTCTCTCTCTGTCTCTCTGTCTGTCCATCTGTCTCTCTCTGTTTTTGTATTTCCCTGTTTCTTTTAAGTGTGTTTTATACTGCCGATGCTGATTTTTGAACTCAGGTGCATCACTGTAAAATCTCATCTCATTTAGAAGAAAAATAACCTAGTTTCTACTCTTCCACCATTATTCTACTAGCAAAATATCTAAAATAACAAAACATCTACTTCTGCCTCCTCCTGTCATCTATTACTTCCACTAAGATCTTCTTCCATCAATCATTCCCTCTTTTATGTCTCTTTCCATCGATCCCTTCTTCTATCTCTAAAATCAATCTCAAAACTTTCCTATCTTATAAAATTCTCTTTTCTTGAACTTGCTACATTCATTGATTCATCCATTCTCTCATCAACAAATTATTTAGTATTTATTCTATGCAGGGAATTTCTCTAGGTACTGGAGGAATATAGAAAGATAAATAGCATATGGTTCTTGACCTCATTGAGTTTACTGTGACCATTCTAGCTCTTCTGTCTCTTTCAGTGTTTGTCAGCGGCCTGTCTAATGAATCACCTCACCATCCCTCTGGCTCCCCTGACATTATCTATGTAAATTCCATTATATTCCACATTTTTTGAGAATAGGAATTATCTCATTTTTGTATTTGTATCTCCAGTGCTTAATATAGTGCCTGAGCTTAGAAAGTACATAAAAATATCCATTTGCTTATTTACTCATAATGTCCCTTGTTTATCTCTTATCTACTCACATGCTTGCTTTCCTTATTTAGTCCCTCATTATTTCCCTTCCCTCATCTCCAGTTTATTGTTTATAGTCTTACAGTTGGCACCCCTTTTCCAGTCTCCTTTCTCTCCTATACTCTTCATATATCTACCACAGCACTCTTAACACGACACAGGTCTGATTGTGTCACTCTCATGCTCAAAAAATTTCAACAATTTCCATGCTGAATTTTTTTTCAGGAAATTTCAGGAAGTTTATCAAAACTTATTTCTTCCTTTTTTTCCTTACTTCCCTCTTTTTCTTAGTGAGTAAACACAAATTTTTCACTCTGGCATTTGAAACCCTTCTCATGCTGGCCTTAAACGACCTTGCCAGCCATATTATCCATTATATCTTCTTTGTTGAAGGTAAAATCTACTGCTAACTCTTCTGGCACTTAGCCGTTCATCTTCCAACATTGTGAATTTTTATATACCATCCTGGAAGGTACTTTTTCCTCATCTGCTCTCAGAGTCCTTTTCTTCTCTCACTGTTTATCTAAAGCACCATCTTCTTTGTGATCTCTCTCAACAACTCCAGTTTTCCTGTTCTCTCTTTCCTTGAATTAATTTGCGTTTCTTATTCATGCATAGGTTGTATTTAAGAAGCTGGGGACTGTCTCTTTTTTTTTGTCTATATATCCACTGAACCTAGTATAGTGCCTTGAACTTAGCAGGTGCTTAAATTTTATTGAGTTGAATTTAATTTCTTGACTTCAGTGACTTTGTATTTTCTACTTCTCTTGTTGCTCCTTCCTTGAATCCTTTATGTCATCCTACTCCATAAGTGTAGTGTAGGATTCTGTCATTGTTCCTCCTTTCCCCTCTTTTTTCCCACCATCTTTCCCATGACTTTAACTTCCATTTTTCTTCAAACAGATCTTGTCTCCATTCCTGAAGTGTCTCATGAGTTTCATTCCTGAATTCATAATTTTCGGCTGGACATCTTCTGGCTATATCACTGGCAGCTCAAACCCAATATATTAAAAAACAAATTGATCATCTTTCCACTTAAATAATTTTTTCTAAAAATTTTAGGTGAACATTTCCGCCCTTTTCTCAGTGACAGAAGCTCAAAGCTTCTAGTCATCTTTGATTCCTCTACAGGATTTTGCCCATCTATTATCTCTTTTCCTTTTTCAATGCAGCCTTATCATTCTCTTTGTTCATTAGTGATTCAAAAACAACAACTTTAACTGAGATATTTATACCCAAATTTGGATACAGTATGGTAGAATGGCATAAATAGGCAGACCTGGGTTCAAGTTCTTCTAATATATAGTATTAATGGGACCCTGTGCCTTAGGGCCCCCACAGGAAATTCTTTGACTATACATGAGAATTATATTGTCAGTCTGTTCTCTGAAGTTCTCTACGCTGATGAAATCCCAGCATCCCTCTTCCCCAATAAAAATGAGGAGGGGGATATATTAGAAATAACAAGGAAATGAAAAGACCTAAGTTGTTATCTCACCTCTGCTATTTATTATTTATGTGACTTTGGGCAAATTATTTAAGCTCAGGGTCCTTATCTTTAAAATGAGGATAAATATATTATCTTAGTTCCTTCCTAGGGCAACCATGAGGATCATTTGACATCGTGAATGAAAATGTTTTGAAAAATATAAAGTATTCTAAATTGTCTGAAGTACTATGCAGAATGTAAAGGTGAATGATATGAGTCCTACTCTGACAGAACACACAGTGGAGATCAGCATGTATACTAATAGATATACCAAAAGGTGGGATATGGAAGTATAGTAAAGAAGACACAGAATGCCATAGAGTTTTCAGGAGGGAAAGATCACTTCTAGTTGGGAGGATGAGGGAAGATTTCCAGAAAACTATGCCATTGGAGCTGGACTTTGAAAAATGGGGAGGATTTCATTCATCTGGCCTATGGGAAGGGTATTTGTCTGTGGTGACAGCCATGTATAAAGTCTCAGAGAGGAGAAAGGGCAAAGGGTATATTCAGGACTCCATTTTGGTGGGTCTAAGTGTCCTGTGAAAGGGATTATGGAATCCTAAACCTCTCAGTCCATAAACATTTATTAAGGCTCTGTGCTAAGGGATAAAGGCAAAAGGCAATCCATAAGGTTTAGAGGTCATCTAGGCTAACCCCTTCACTTTACACACTTGGTGAAAGCAAGTCATAGAATCATTAAAGTGACTTCTCCAACAAGAGTAGGACAAAAGACTGGAAATGTCATGTAAGTCTTTGAATGCCACATTAAAGAATTTTTATTTTATATGCAACAATGAGCCCCTGAATAATTTTGAATGGGAGTCTAACTCAGGTATCTATTCTCTATACTGTGCATCTATCTTAGATGAGGGATAGTCATGTAAATATCTTGTAATGGGGGCAACTAGGTAGCACCATAGAGTGCAGGGTCTGGAGTTAGGAAGACTCTGCTTCCTGAGTTCAAATCTGGTCTCAGACATGTACTGGCTGTGTGACCTTGGGCAAGTCACTTAATCCTGTTTGTCTCAATTTCCTCATCTGTAAAATGAGCTAGAGAAGGAAATAGAAAACTACTATAGTATCTTTGCTAAGAAAACCCCAAATGGTGTCGTGAAGAGTTGGGATGTGACTGAAAAATGATTGAACAACAATATGACCATTCCTCTAAAATTTCCAAAACAGGATCATCCTGCTAACTTGCCCCCAACCCCACTAGCTTGCAAAGAGATCTGTATGGTTGAGATTGACTTTAGGAAAATAGCTATTTATTCTGTACTAAGAACCCAAACTGTGGGGTCAGCTTTGCTTTTCTCATTTCTTCTTTTGATGGGAACCTACAGATCCCTGCAGCTGCCCTGGGTTTATCTATTCTCTGTTTCCATTAATGTTAATTAGGGTTGGGTATTAAATTACTCCTATAGTGAAAAAAATAGAACCCACCATGCCATAACATGCCATAGTCACTAAACCTGGAGCAGTGTGTTGGAGTTCAGCTACCAATGGCTAACCAGATACTATGCCCATTCCATAGTGACCATTCTATCGAGGTTATACACCCCATTTCAGTAGTCTATGGCAGAGATCAGCCAGGAAATGAAAACGCTCAATCATGAATGCAAATGAAACAAAGCAGCATTTATGCCACTCCAAAGAAAATGATAAATAAGCTCATTTCATTCACCCTATTTCTTTCCTCTCTCTCATCTAATTGCAAATCATTCCCAAGGCAGATGGAAACTTTATTAATAAATCACTGTTTTGGAAGTGACAGAAAATCATATTTGGCAAAGTGATCTCACCCAATTACATTGATGTCCCTGACTTGGCAAAAAATAAGCCTTGACCAGCACAAGCCCCCATAGCACTTTGTATCTGTCTTATTTCATAAGACAGGTAGATAAGTAGATGTTACATACTATATTGTAAGACTACCTGGTATAGTAAGAATAATAGTAGATGCTAATTATACAGTGCGTCACCAAAGTCTAAGTGCATTTTGGGGTTAGGTAAGCTTGGGACAGCATGTCTAGGATTTCAAGGTTTCAAAGTGTTTTACATATAGTATAGCATGCAATTGGCGCAGCAATCTTGTGAATTAAGTGCTATTATCACCCCTTATAACAGATGAGGGAAACAGACTCGTGGAGATAAAGTGACTTACCTGATGACACCTAGATGGTAACTAACTAGCTGATGTGAGACTGAACCATCTTCTGTCCCTCTATCCACTGTACCATACTGTATAATTCAATTCAACAAACTTTTATTAAGTATCTACTATGTGCTAGGCACTGTGCTAAGAGCTAAGAATACAAAAAAAAAAAAGATAGTCTGTGCGCTTGAGGAGCTCACAATTTAATGGGGGAAGAAAACACATAAAAGGAAGCTAAAGTGTGTGTGGGGGAAGTGTGTGGCACCAGGGGGACCTGGCTTAGGGAAATGATGTTCCCATGGAGTTCCCAGCAGGTTGTGAGTACTCCATCAAG
The DNA here is from genome assembly GCA_028658325.1 of Potorous gilbertii. Taxonomy (NCBI): domain Eukaryota; kingdom Metazoa; phylum Chordata; class Mammalia; order Diprotodontia; family Potoroidae; genus Potorous; species Potorous gilbertii. Next base: position 555,597,574 of record CM053769.1, read on the forward strand.
GAAGGCTCTGGGAGGACCTAAAGACTCTGCCCTCCAGCCATCCAAACAGAGGGGAGAAGCAATTAAGGGTGAGTTGAGAGGTTGAGTATCGAAACCTGAGTCTATCTGCTGGGTAATGAAATTATAGCAAATGTCAAGGATAGGGGACTTTAATTTTTGTTCCAGATTTGTTATATACCTCTTAAGTGACACTAGTGAACCAGTTTATCTCTTTGGGCTCTAGTTTTTCATCAGTAAAATGAGGCGTGATTGGACTACATGTTCTCCAAGGTTCCTTCTACCCTTGACATTTTGCGACTTTGGTTATTGCTATTCAGTCATGTCTGATTCTTCGTGACCCCATTTGAAATTATCTTGGCAAAGATACTAGAGTGATTTGGCATTTCCTTCTCCAGCTCATCTTACTGATAAGAAAATTGAGGCCAACAGGGTTAAGTGACTTGCCCAGGGTCACACAGCTAGTACGTGCCTGAGGCTGGATGTGAACTCGAGTCTTCCTGACTCCAGGCCTGGTGCTCCATCCACTGTACCACCTAACTTCTGATTTTAGCTGCTTTTACTGCCTTGTCTACTTATCTTAAGTTCCTTGTCAGACTGTAAACTCCTCAAGAGTAGCCACTAGTTCTTTTCATCATTGTCTCCCCCACATCACTTAGAACAGGATCTTTCTAATAAAAATGGGAATTGGCATAAGCCCCTTGAAGTCTGCAAAACTTTGTGGCACCAAGGTACTATGGGTCTTATCCTTATTTTATAAATGAGTAAATTGAGACTGAGAGAGGTTAAGTGATTTGCCATTGACCTCATAACTAGTAACCGGCAGAGGCTGGCTCTGACCCCAAGGCTTCCTGACTCCAATATTCTTCCTGACTCCAGTATTCTAACCACTATGGTACCTTGTCTCTTATGTAACATTATAATAGTGAGCTCTTACTAAATGTTTCTTTAATGAGCAATATGTGCTTTCCTGCAGTGCTTTTTTCCTCCTTAAATAAACACTCTGTAAATCGTCTAATAGTTACATGGTTTAATGCTTCATTGGAATTGTAATCTCAGTGACACACTCACTCTCTCCAGTGGTGCAAATCACCATCCATCCATGTTTTAGCATCCCCTTATGATCATAGGCCTTGTTCCCTCTTAAATTTCTTCAAAGTCAAGCAAATGAAGCCCTTATCACAGTGACTGGCACATAGTAGGTACTTAATAAATACTTGTTCCTCTCTCCTCCCATAAAGGATCTATTCATTGTTCTGGAGATCTTCCTCTTGGTCTTTCACAGTGTAAGTTACCCAAAGAGGGAGACAGAAAGAGAGAGAGAGAGAGAGAGAGAGAGAGAGAGAGAGAGAGAGAGAGTCAGAGACAGAAACGGGGTGGGGGTGTAAATAGATGGCAGAATATTATCAACTAAGACTTGCCTGCCAGACAGGATGTTAATCGATGCCTACAAAATATATGCTTAAAAAAGGAAGTGGGCTGGTCATGCAGTAAGAACCAGGAATATGAAATAAAAAATAGTCCCTAACCTCAGGGAACTTACATTCCAACATGGCAAGTAAGACATGTTCAGAAATAAGTCTGATACAAGACAGAAGGCAATATGTGTGAGAAAGTTTCAGACAGAGTGCTATGGGGAATCTGAGAGTTAGTTCACTCTCAAGTGGGGGATCATGGAAGGCTTACGGAAGAAGCGACAATAGAGTTGGACCTTGTAAGAAGGGAGGGATATGGGCAAGGTGATGTTGTTGTAGAGGGAGTGGGGCCAATCTTTTCTAGTCATGGAGGATGGTGTGTTTAAAGGCATAGATCTGGTAGCAGGTACAATGAGTGCAAGGGACAGTGAGTAGCCTAATTTGTCTGGAATGCAGCACATGAAGATGTATGAGAGAAAGCTGGGACAGTGAGTTAGGGCTATATTGTAGAGGGAAATGAATACCAAGAGAAAGAATTTAGACTTTATTCGGTAGAAATAGGAAGACATGGAAGATTCTGAAGCAGAGGAGTGATGAAATTAGACAAATACAAGAGACATTCTTTTTTTGAAAAATAGTTTATTTATTTATTTTTAGATTTCAACATTCATTTCCACAAAATTTTGAATTCCAATTTTTCTTCCCATCTCTCCCCTCCCCCACATCATAACACCTTGCATTCTGATTACTCCTTCCCTCAATGTTCCCTCCCTTCTATCACACTCCACCCTTCCCTTATCCCCATCTTCTTTCTTTTCTTGTAGGTCAAGATAAATTTCTATATCTTATTTCCCACTTATATGCAATAATAATTCTCAACATTTGTTTCTAATACTTTTTGAATTCTAACTTCTCTCCCTCTCTCCCTCCCCACCCATCCCCAATAAGAAGGAAAACAGTTCAATACAGGCTATATATGTGTAGTTTTGCTAAAGACTTCCATAATAGTCATGTTGTATAAGACTAAATATATTGCCCTCCATCCTACCCTGTCCCCCACTTTTTTCTATTATCTCATTTGACCTTGAACCTTCCCAAAAGTATTTACTTCTAGTTACTCCCATTTGCCCTCCCTTCTGTCATCCCCCTCATCCCATTTGTCCTCTTTTCCCCTACTTTCCTGTAGTGTAATAGATTTTCATGCCAAATTTAGTGAACATGCTGTTCCCTCCTTAAGTCATATGTGAAGACAGTAAGCTTCACTTTTCCCCTCTCCCCTCCTCCTTTTTCTCCTCCACTAAAAATGATTTTCTTATCTCATTTATGAGTAATAGTGTGCCCCATTCCATTTCCTCCCTTTTTCCTCCCAGTATTTTCCTCTCTCACCCCTTAATTTACCTTTTTTATGGATACCTTCTCTTCTGATTCAACTGAACCTGTACTCTGTGTGTGTGTGTGTGTGTGTGTGTGTGTGTGTGTGTGTGTGTATGTAATCCCTCCACCTACCCAAATACTGAGAAAAGTCTCAAGGGTTACAAATATTATCTTTCCATGTAGGAATGTAAACAGTTCAGCTTTAGAAAGTCCTTTATGATTTGTCTTTCCTGTTTACCTTTTCATGCTTCTCTTGATTCTTGTGTTTGAAAGTCAAATTTTCTATTCAGTTCTGGTCTTTTCATCATGAATGCTTGAAAGTCCCCTATATCATTGAATGACCATTTTATTCCTTGAAGTATTACTCATTTTTTCTGAGTAGGTGATTCTTGGTTTAAATCCCATTTCCTTTGACTTCTAGAATATCCTGTTTGAAGCCCTTTGATCCTTAATGTTGAAGTTGCCAGATCCTGTGTTATCCTGATTGTATTTCCACAATACTTGAATTGTTTCTTTTTAGCTGCTTGCAATATTTTCTCCAATATTTTCAAAGAGTTTCTCTTTTCAGATCTGTTTCAGGAGGTGATTGGTGGAGTCTTTCAATATTTATTTTGCACTCTGGTTCTAGAATATCAGGGCATTTTTCCTTGATAATTTCAAGAAAGATAATGTCTAGGCTCTTTTCTTGATCAGGGCTTTCAGGTAGTCTCATAATTTTTAAATTATCTCTCCTGGTTCTATTTTCCAGGTCAGTTGTTTTTCTAATGATATGTTTCACATTATCTTCTATTGTTTCAATCTTTTGGTTTTGTTTTATAACTTCTTGGTTTATCATATAGTCATTAGCTTCCCTGAACTCCACTCTCATTTTTAAAGAATTATTTTCTTTAGTGAGATTTAGAACTTCCTTTTCCATTTGACTAATTCTGCTTTTTAAAGCCTCCTTCTCCTCATTGGCTTTTGGAACCTCTTTTGGAAAAAAAGTTAGCCTATTTTTAAAGGTGTTATTTTCCTCACCAGTTTTTTGATTCTCCTTTAGCAAGCTGCTGACTCACTTTTCAAGCTCTTCTATGGCCTGAGCCCATTTCATATTCATTTTGGAGGTACTGGAGGCAGATGCTTTGGCTTCCTCTGACATTATGCATTGTTCTTCCTCATCTGAAAGGATGGAAAGAGATACCTGTTCAGCAAGAAAGTAACCTGCCATTTTTCCCTTTTTGGGCAATTTCCCAGCCTGCTACTTGACTCCTGAATTCTTTGTCAAGAGGAGGGTACTAGTGCCCCTCCTCTCCCCAGGACTATACTCAGAGCTGAGATTCAGATCAACTGCTCAATTCCCCCAGAGGTTTTAAGTTGAGCTGCTTAGAGAATGGACCCAGGCTGCTTCCATGGCCACAGTAGCCACCTGTTGCCCACTTCTGCTGCCACCTCTGCTGCTACCTGGGACCAGTGCTGGGGGGACCCTGGTCTCCTCTCGCCTAGCTGGAAAAGTCCTTCCATACTGACCTTTGAAATTTTCTTTGTTGCTTGTGGATTGAGGAATCTGAGACTCTCCCTGCTGGGGAATCTGCCTCAGAGGTCTGTTCAGGTCCTGTTCCTCCCCATGCTGTGCAGCCAGGGCTGGCCTCTGCTTCACTCAGTCCCATGGGATAGACCTTTCCTGTCAGCCTTCCAGGTCACCTTTGGCTGGAAATCTCTTTCACACTGTCATTCTGTGTCTTCTGCTGCTCTAGAATTTGTTGAGAGTCATTTTTTTTAAAGATATTTTGTGGGTTTTGGGAAAAGTGCTAGAGTATATGCATCTTTCTACTCTACCATCTTGGCTCCACCCCCTACAATGGACATTCTTGACTCATTGCTTAATATTCCACTGCTACTTTCCCTTGGTAGGATCAAAGCACTCTGTATAGGACTACATCATATTGACCAAACCCTAGAACACTGCAGAGCATCCTAGTTGAGAATAATAAATGAAAAATCATTTGTTAAAAAGCATCTACCTGTAATCATTCAAATGAATGTGCCCTACCTCTCCACACAGGAAAAATTAAGTAGATTTAGAGTGCTTATAGCTCAGACTGTGTTATATAGTTGTATGGCAATCCATAGAACTCATTCATCAGTATATATATATATATATATATATATATATATATATATATATATATATATATATATTCTTCAAATAGATGGCTGGGATTGGAATTGAACAAGAGGAAGGGTATGGAGCCTTTGGGAAATTAGACAATGCTTTTAATGACCTCAAGCTTCATCTGAAATAAAAGCCCATCTTTTTAAACATTAATATTCATCTGGTAATGTGATATGTCTATGGGTCATAGGATGGGACAGTGTCTGAAGGATTGAGAATCATCAAAAGATCAATGGAAAATTGCATTATGGATGTAAACTATGAATCAATCACATAGGATAAGTGATACAATGGATGCTACAAAAACAAAGCATGAATGGGAGGAAAAAAGAATCGTCATATGGCATGAGCAAAGAATCATTTATGGACAGCCTCTATGTTCCTCTGGTATTTAGGCAATGTCAGAAGATCTAGCAGAAGCACACCAATATTTTGAGTGAATACCTTATGCAAGACTTATAGGAGAATATGGAGGAGTTGAGTCTTACAGGATGGCAGACACACATGGATTCCAGTTTATATTATTAGAGGGAGTGCTCATGTTGATGAGATCACAAATCCATTGAAATATCAATTCTTCCCAAGGTTTAATGGAACAAAACAGTTGGTTGAATAAAGAGCATGACAAATGCATTCAAATTGTCCCTTGTTGGTTGCTACAGGTCTAGGCCACTCAAAGGTTAATCATTTATCTCAATCTGCATAGCTCATGAGTTTTCCTTTCCATTGAATTATCCCATCTGAGCCAGAATAAAACATATGGCTTATAGTAAAGCAAAAGACATTTAAATGAAAGAGAATTCAAGGTGAATCACAGGGGAAAGCACCTACTCCCAATCAAACCCCTGTTTTTCACACTGTCCTATAGATTCCAGTAGAGGGAACATTCAGTGACCAGACAGCTCCTACTTCCAGGACTGTATTACTGATGGAGCATTTCTTTGCCACCGAAGTTTTTCTACGGAGTTGCTGATATCATCTTCTGGGTTGCTTTCTCCACTGACCTATCATTTCATGATTTCTCCGAATTGTAGTTGTTATGTGACATTTATCCTGCTGTGGGAATGTTTATAGCTTTTTTTTTGGTGACTCAGGCCCATGGCTATCACGTTGAAAGCCTCCAGGTCAAGTCTATCCCTTTAATAGGAACTCCCCCAGGATTGGTGGATTTGAGGATTGGAATGAGTACATTCCTTTTATTCTTATAGGCCTCTGGCAGCTGGCATGAGAGCCATGAAAATTACCCTAGAGCTTCATAAGTGGTCACTTAGCTAATTATAGGCATACCCCAGACTTCTGTTCTCTAATGTTATGTTTTTTGCCCTACTTCATGGATCTGCAAACTATGACTAGCAGGCAAAATCCAGCTTACTGCTTGTTTAGCTTGTGAGCCATACAAAAAAAGGCTGGCAGTATTTTGCCAACTCTTTCTCTCTTTCATGCTGCCCCCTCAAACATAATTTTTAAATTTTATTTTCCAAATTAATTAATTTGTTTTTCAATTTTTAACATTCACTTCCATAAGTTTAAAATTTTCTCCCCTTCCCTCCACAAGATGGTATACAATCTTATATGGGCCCTACACATACATTAAACATTAAACACATTTTCACATTAGTCCAGATGTTATTTCTAACTGGAACTGTGTCTGTAAAAGTTTATCAAACCAGCTGCCAAATAGCTGTTCAGGTATCTGGATTATGTTCACACTTCATTACACACAGTCAATGAGATGGGGATATTTTATGTTTTGAACTATTTATAAAGAGAGCAAAAATTACCAAATTGACTATTTGTGCTCAGGTCATAGGATCTAGAGAAAGAAAAGACCTCAGAAATCCATTTAGTCAACTCCCTTATTTTCAGATGACAATATTAAAGCTCACAGGTGAGGAACTGACTTACCTAGGGTCACATAGTTAGTAACTAATAGA
>CM053769.1:555604545-555638000 GCA_028658325.1 Potorous gilbertii
CAAACAACATGGCCAGCCCATCAGAGTTGCACTCTCTGGAACATCATTTGAATGCTTGGCAGTTCAGCTCGAGCAAGGACTTCAGTGTCTGGTACCTTATCCTGCCAGGTGATCCTCAGAATCTTCCTAAGACAGTTCAGATGGAAGCGATTTAGTTTCCTGGCATGGCGCTGGTAGACTGTCCATGTTTAACAAGCATATAACAATGAGGTCAGCACAATGGCTCTGTAGACCTTCAGTTTGGTAGTCAGTCTAATACCTTTTCTCTCCTAAACTTTTCTTCAGAGCCCCCCAAACACTGAACTAGCTCTGGCAATGTGTGCATAAACCTCAGTGTCTATGTGTACATCCCTGGAAAGTGCACTACCAAGGTAAGTGAATTTATCCACAGCATTCAAAACTTCTCCATTTGTTGTAACCAATGGTTCCATGTATGGATGGTGGTAGTGGCTGACGGCACACCTGTGTTTTCTTGGACTGACTGATCATATATGTATATATATACATATATATAAATGTATGTATGCAAACATACACATATATATTCTTCTGGGTTGTCAGCAATAGGGCCTATTGTGAGCCCTATTTTCCATTCACTTGAAAGAGTCCTGGATTTAGAGTCAAGAGATCTGGGTTTTAATCCTTACTCTACAATATACTAGCCATTTGACCTTGAATAAGTTATTTTACCCTTTTAGCCTCAGTTTCTTGGTCTGTAAAATGTCAGTGGTGAGCTAGATTACTTTGAAGATGCTTTCCAGCTCTAACTTTAGTATCCAATCATATTATCGTAGACATGAACATGCCTTTGTTATCATCTCATTGAAGAGAATGGCTGATTTCACACACTGAATATGATGTTTTCGGTGGCTTCCCCTCGCCTCTTCATCATTCCATTTGTCACCAATAATGTCACTGGCCACTGTGTAGCATCCTTTATCCAAAATATCAAAGGCTTCTTTCGAGTTTGCCTTAATCTTGCAGTTTTTTCTAAGGTAGAATATTGACTATAACCTGGAAGTGTAGCCCATTAGAGCTCGCAGAGGTCTTATATAGTAATAGTTGTAATAACAGTGTGCATATGCATAGAGTGTTATAATTTGCAAGCTAATGTCAATATGTTATTGTATTTGTTCTTCTTAACAAGACTGCGGGTAGTCAAGGGACCAAATTATTATGCCTGTTTTTCATATGAGGCCCAGAGAGGAGGAGCTCACACAAATAGCTAGAGGCAGAACCAGACTAGAAATCCATTCTCCAGATTTCCCATCCTCTGCCCTTCCCACCCTAAGCCACATCATGCCAATGCAGCTCTCGTGGCTGCCCTTTGAAATGTATGTTATTCATCTTTTCCATCTCTAGGATTTTGTTAAAATGTATTTTGATTCGTGAGGGAAATGGTTTATGAATTAGGTCAGTGTGTAGCATTGCAGAAGACAGAAGTCCTGCTATGGAAGCAATGATCCCTACAGATGGATGATGGCTTTGGGCCATCGAATCCTGTCTTTGTTAAGACCTAGTGACTTAGTGGCACTGTGCCACCCTGACATCTGAACACGTATGTGGCATATTAGCGACCTCATTGTGCCAGGTACAAAAGCAAGATGGTAATGGAGGGGTACAAAGAGCGCCAAGGTTTCTGTTGTAAAAGAGCTAGAGCCATTTTCTTCTAATATAGTCGTGTGTGTGTGTGTGTGTGTGTGTGTGTGTGTGTGTGTGTTTTAAGCAAAATCTGAGTCAGTTTCTGTCCTTTGCTTTGACTCTCTGGGCAGAGGAGAAGCAACACAGGTGAACTGATAAGAGGTGGGTAGCAGCTTTGTTCTCCAAACAAAGGCAGACACTTTTGGGGCTGGCCCACCTGAGGACTACTTACACCTGCTGCTGGAAATGTGCCCAGAGCTGGCATTACCATCTGGAAGGCTAAATGCCTTCCAGATCAGCAGGGGAGCCAAGTCAATAGCTGGTTCCTCTGTGCAATGCTCTTGTTGAAAGAAAATAATGAGCCAGGATAAATCTGGGTGCTATATTCATTTATATATGCTTAGGATATCACTGGAGATGATGATATTTATGATATCAGATTTGTATGGAAAAAAAGTTAATGCCCCCAAAGGAATAGGTATTCTAAAATTGTGGATTATTAAGAGCTAAAAATAACCTTCATGATAATTGAATTCAGGGCTTTCAGTTTGAAACTGAGGACCAGAGAGGGTAATTGACTGCCCAAGGTAATGTAGCCAAGTAGTAGAAAAGCTGGGATCAAAATCTCCTGGTTTCCAAACTTTCCTTTGGTTGTATCAAATAAATGAACAAGGCTAGTCCACAAATGAGCAGTGATACAGTGAATACAGCACCAGGTCTTATGTTAGGAAGGCCTGTATTCAGATCTGGTTCCAGACACTTATTAGCTGTTTAACTTTGGGCATATTACTTAACTCTATTTGCCTTAGTTTCCTCATCTATAAAATGAGCTGGAGAGAGAAATGGTAAACCACCACAGTATCTTTGCCAAAAAAAGCCCAGGTGGGGTCACAAAGAGTTGGACACAATGGAAAAGACTGAACAACAAAAACCCAGAATCAGTCCAGATGACTTCTAAGCAGGGTTCATTTTGGTATTTTGAAACAATGTGGATAGATTGTAGATAAGAAAGAAGTGGGAGTTCAAAGAAGAATTCTGTTCTTGCATTTGGGGCAAACTCCTTTGAAATTTTATCCTGGGACAGAAGCAAGAGCTGATAATGATGTCCAAGGTGCAAAAGTCTCACTTTACTCCCAAAGTCAGAGAAACAGATCAGAATCATTGATGTAGGACTGTTATTTGAGACTTCTGACTTATGGGGACCTTTCCTTCTAGTTAAGGAAATGACTGGTGCTGGTAACTCATCATCCCTGCCATGATCCTAGTTATGCCACTGAGGAAGCACAGTCAGCCAGCTGGTGTAGACAGCACCTGAAGGAGCAGAGCATGGTGACTCATGCTGTTTCTCTGAAAGAATCTTAGTGAACAAAGAACAACCCCAATTTTAAGAGGACATTAGAAGCTTAGGCTCTTTGGTTCTTGGTCTTTTTCTGGGGGGAGTCATCTGATATCTAGGTAATTGCCCACTTTTTAAGTGGTATTCTTCATATTATAGCTTTTAAAATTTATCTTGTGAGCTTTTTAAAATAATTCAAGCAAATTTGAGGACGCCCTCTCCTTAAGCCATTTTCCAGTATTTTTGGATGATGCCCAGGGCTATCACAGTAGCATGACTATTTTCATTCCCTGGACCTTGAAGTGAGGAAAAGGCTAGTAAGGTGTTGGGAATTAAAGAACGAACCCCAAGACAGCCAAGGCAAAGTGTTGGAATGATTCAAACACGATGACCCTTAATAGGAATCAGAAAGCAAGCCCAGAACCGGTGTTAAGGCGAAAGGCAGGAATCCATGTCGTAAGAGATCACTGAGTTTTAGAACTGAGAGAGACATCAGACATCATACTCCTTGGTAGAGGAAGAAAATAGGAAATATATGGTAGTGAGTAAAGGAAGACTCTGGGAAATATGTGACAGGGCAGCAGAACTCTGGCACTGGGAGCCTGGGGTTTGGTTGGGTACCAGGGATGATCTCATTAAATGGTACAGGTCATTGGAGAATCTTGAGGCATGGCATAGTGGCTTGGGGGTCCATTATTGGGAGGAATTGTGCCTTTTGATAGCAGTTGCTTGGGATAAACCCCCAGTTTCCTTGCCCAGTTTCTCATTCTTGGTTCCCATATAGGGGACAGTTAGGGACATGTGGCCTGAGTTGGAAGTAATGAACCTTAAGTCAAGATGGGACAGGAATAGGCAAACATCTACATGGAGATGGCCACTCACTGGTTATGCTCCATTTGGAAATGACCTCTTTGGGTCAAATGCTATATAGAAACTACCGTAAATTGGAGTCCACTTTCCCTAGGAACTGAGGGTATGTAAGAGTGTGTGTGTGGTGAGTGTGGTGTGTGGTGTGTGTGTGTGTGTGTGTGTGTGTGTGTGTGTGTGTGTGTGTGTTGGGGGGGAGACCAAATCTTAGTTAAGAAATATACCCTGGGCACATTAGGGAAACTAAAAGCAGATTTTTTTCATAAAAAAGAACCAGGTAAACTACTGGGAAACTAGAGTTGGGATCAACTGTATTGGAATTAGGGCATATTCAGGGCTTTTTATTCACATACAGAGGGATCTGTTTTGCAGCCTTCCTTCCCCTCCCCTCCTCTCCCTTCAATCCATCAGTCTTCATGATTCTTATACCTCCATTTCCTTCACATAATTATAGTTGCTGCAAACCATATTGAAATCCAGATTCAGAGTCTGTAATGCATCCTACCCCAAGGCTGTCCACTTACAGGAGGCAAGGAAATGCTCCTGGTGGCAGACAGTCTTTAGTCTATTTCTTTGTGTCCACAGTGGGTGAAGGACTTGCTGTGTAGGTTCTTAGGACCAGTACACAAGCAGAGGTATAGACCCTCTGGCAAACATTCTGTCATATGAAGGATGAAGATATTAAACAGAAAAGTGTCCCTCTGTCAACATAAAAGAAGCTTGTCTTCTTATTTCAGAACAAAACCTCAAGCCTGCTTTTTTATGAGTGCCATTGTTGTGGCCTGAAGGAAAAATGACATAGAAAAATAAAAATATAGTATTTCCTCTACTTTGACCATCTGCTTCTCCTTTTAACTAAGAAATTCATTTATGTAGAGTGATGTCTAAATAATTATATGCATTCTGCTTTTTTCCCCTTAATGTTGCACCCTTTTGTTCCAATGTAATGCTTCTTAATTTAGGCCAAGATACAATGCCTATTACAATGTGAGGTATATTGAAAATAGGGATGTTTACTTGTAGAAAACATGATTTACAAATATCTTCCTGGATGGTGTCCCACATAGTGTCTCAACCTGTTGCAGAATCACAAAGTCTTTGATATAAATTATATCTAAATTTTCAATAGATGTAAGGATGTTTGGTTTACTTAAAGAAAATATGTGATTGACTCATGAATGTACTTTTGGCTTGTCCTGTAATCAGAGTTGTCATTTATTCTCTAGGTCTAAACACAAGCCATGATTTCCCCCATCATGGCATAAAATTAGATAGATAGCTATAAACCCTTCTGTGATATAACTATGTACATATATTTCCCATTTAAAGACCTCTCATGTGGGCTTCAAGAATGGTCTATTTAGATTAAAAACAGCATCTGTGTGTTTGTATTAAATAGCAACTCTGCTATATCTCATGATATATTGTAGAAATGCTGAGATCACTGTAGCATTTTAACCCAAATAAGCCCTAATTGACAGGAAAGAGACCAAAGATGACAAGCATAAGTTTTATTAGGCAAAGTATTTCTTAGGATTTGCAGGGGGCCAGCCAGAGGGTGGCGTTCTATAAGCTGTGGGAATAAGACAATGACAGAAATACATTTTATATTGTCAACTTTCAAGAAATGAATGGTATTGCTGATATGCCCAGTTGAAATGAGTTGAATCAAGACAAAAACTCATCTATGTTTTCATTCCTTTCATTCAGCAAACATTTATCAAAGAGGATGAAAGATGCTATCTCAGGCATTGGAAACAGTGCAAACAAAGGTTTGGAGTCTGGAAAGTTTAGTGTGTTCAGAGAGCACATATCAGTCTAGTTTGCTTGGAAAATGAGACACATGAAAAAAATGTTATGTGAAATAAAGATGGACAAGTAGAGTGGTGTCCTGATTAGAATGGTGATTGCAGGCGATCTTGAATGCCAATAAAAAGTTATTTTTAACCTTATTAGGTAGATAATAGGAATCCACTGGAGTTTTCTGAGCAGAGAAGTGAGGTAACCAGATCTATGTATATGAATAAATATTCTGGCAGAAGTATATAGGGTGCATCAGAGGTGGAGAGAGTTGAGTTTGGAAAATCTAAATGGAGACTATTATTATAATGCAGATGAAGCATAATGAGGGTCTACATTTGAATATTAGTGATAGAATGGCTAATGAATGGTCTTTGAGACTTCAAGGATATAAAGGAAGTGTGGGAATTTGGATCAAACATGGATGATGGGGGATCTATATTGGATTATATAAAAAAGTGGGTTCTACTCCTAGCTCCTCCTCTAATTGTATGACACTTGGGTAAATGACTTCACTTCTGTGGATATTGATTTCCTCATATATAAAAGGAAGGGATTAGTCCAGATGAATTCATTCCCTCCTTATTTTTACCTATTGAAATGCTTCTCTTCTGGTCAAGTTCAGTTGCTACCTACTCCATGAAAATGCCCGTATGTTTCCATCTTAAAGTGATCTGTCCCTGAAATTTTCTTTAAGTACTTCCATAGGATTGCTCCCTTTCTGCAAGAGACCTTAAGAACCCCAGGAGCAAGTGCCTTTCTATCCAAAGTTACATCATGCCTTCTTTGTATGTAACTTGTATATGTATATATCCAAATATGTAGTTGCTGGGATTTTTTTTGCCATTAGAATGCATTATTTTCGAGGGTGGAAATTGTTTTGCATTTTTTTTTTATCGTTGCTACTTAGTAATCATTTAAATACTTGCTTATTGACTGGCATTGATTGATTGCTTCTGCCTGGTTCCATACTTACTCAGTTGGGCTGAGGTAGGCTGGGGGAGTCCTCCCCATTAGCTTATAGACTCCATATATATGATGGGTCATTTTTCATCTTTGTAGCCTCAGTACCTGACAGTGTCTAGTACATCTTATGTTCTTACAAAATGTTTGTTGAATTCATTGCATAGTACAGATCCATTCCAATAATAACATTTTATGCTTCTAGGAATAGGGATAGAATTATCCAACTGTCCTCAGTTCTCATCAGACCTCATCTAAAGAGTCATATTCAGTTCTGGGCATTACAGTTTAAGATAGATGTTGATAAGCTGGAGAATATACAGAGGAAAGCAACAAGGATGGCCAAGAGTCTTGAGTTTATATCATAAGAGTATCAGCTGAAGGAACCAAGCATAAAATAAAATATATATATACGTATATATATATATATATATATATATATATATATATATATATATATGTACATGAGTACAAAGGAAAAGATACTGAAATAAGGATGTGATTTTATTTCCTATCCAAGTTCACAGACCCCTTACATTAAATCAATACCCATTTCAGAGAGGAAATTGTCAAGTTTCACCTCAATTCCAGCTCTCTTATTGTTAATACTTGTCTCCTGATAGATAAGTCAGCATTAGAGTTAGAAGGAAATTTGGAAGTCTTCTCATTGAGAAGTCTTCTAAGTGGTATTCTAAGAAGGGGTCCCTTTCATTTTACAGGTAGGGAAAGTGATATCCAGAGGGAGTAAAGTGACTTTCTCACAGTCATTTAACCAATGAAAACCAAGATTTTAGCCCAGATCCTCTCACTCCAAATCTAGACCCCTTTCCATTGAACTATCTCATATTTATGTAATCTGGGCACATGTTTCTTTCCCCTATGTAGAATGTAAGTTTCTTGGGGGAAGTAACTGTTTTCATTTTTGTCCTTGTATCCTAGAAGTCTAGCACAATGCCTCTCACATACATAATAGATGCTTGAAAATTCTTGTTGAATAACTCAGTTTGACAATTCAAAAGTGAGGTAATTCCATCTCACTTACCTCTGACCAGGTTGAATAATAGCAAGAATGTTGTCGCTTACCAAACAGGAAGGTGCAAAACTCTTCCTTGGGAGAGGAGGGGAAGTCGTGTATATGGCCCATGACCAGTCAAAGCGTTGATAATAACCTCACTTTGCCTAGATGTATCTGGGAAAACAGGCAACAGTTTCCCGAAACCAATCCAAAGTATGATTTGAAGGGTAGAAACTATGATGTTTGGGATTGTGGGAAACTAGAATCAACAAAAACTAGAGCTGAGTACATTTTCCATGTCTTCTTTATGTTTCCAAAACACTTTGGAAGTGAAGCAAATGATGATGTTGGTAATTTATGCATTATTAAGTCAGTGATATTTTCACCCAAAACCCATAAGATTGACAGCCATGGTAGGCACTTATTAAACAGTTCTATTCAAGTTAAAATGTTGCTAGAATACATTTGCAATGGAAAAAAGTAAGAGAAAACAATACTGTTATATTATTAATAATAAAACAAAATAGAAACACAAGAAAAGCAAATGGTTTCATATTTGCCTGCAGGAATGCAGGTTTCCCCAGAGAATGATGAGGAGGCAGATGTTGGTCGTCCTTCATTCTCAAAAAGAACCATGACATCACAAGAATGATGTCTTGACTTAGGTATAAATTACATTTGAGTGAGGTAGAGCTTTGAAAAGTCATCAGCCTCACTCTCCTCCAGAGTCACTAGAGTCAAGTGGTACAAAAGGCAAAAGTCAAGATGACTGGCATGGCTCAGGATGCAGTGGGTGACCTTGGACTTTCTAAAATAAGGTCTTTCCCAGGTCTCAGTTTGTCTGAGGTCACACTCCTTCAATGACTAAGGGTTAGGTAAGAATTGTCACCAAAGATGTTTCAGTTTATCAACACAAAGACATTACTCTGGGAGAGGAAGAGTTTCCAGCCAGAACAGAAGACAATTGCTATTTTCACAGTCATTCTAAGCCATCAAAATCTAACCAATGAATCACAGAGGCTGATGCTGGGGCTATGATTGGCCATTCAGTGAAACCTGGAATGATTTTGGTTTAAAATGTAATTAAATAGCTCCATTTAAAATATAGTGGCCTTTCTAAAAGTCTGTTTTTTCAGAGCTATATTTAAAAAAAATCAAAATGAAAACTGCACAGCACAAAAAGTAAATTGTCCCAGGTTTTTGAAAAGAAAAAGGAGGAGAAGGAGGAGGAGGAGGTGAGGAAGAAAATATAATAGCAGTATTTCCCAATTTTTGCTGAATTGACTGATTGGGTCCTCAGAAGCCTCTACCACCACTCTCAGATAACATGGTAAAGACAATTAAGTACAAAATCTTCTCCTAATAACCTGGTTTCACTCCATCCTTCACAACTTCACACAGCATCCATGTGAGGAGTAGACTTAAACTTAGACCCTAATAGTAGTGAGGCACGCAAGTAAGAAATATGGATGACAAGGTTTAACTCACGTCACCTGCTCTGGAAGTGCTCTCTGCAAAGATCTCATGCAGAACCCATGTTGTTGTTGACCATTTGTTCTCAAATTTGTAGAGGTTCTGAAGGGGCCTCAAGCTATTTTAAAATACCATTGTTTTGAAACCACTGTCAAGTTAGGGTCCAAGACTTTCCTTGCTCTTGACATAGTTTCATCTCTAGTACTCTGCTCATACTGATCAAATATGAGTAGGGTGACTTTTTTGGGAAGGGCGTAAAGTGGGAGTAAGGAAGGTAAAGGAAAAAGAGAAGGAAGAGGAAAAAAAATAGAAATGATAATGGCGATGCTTTCCTGCTAAGACATACCAAAGAAGATATTTATCTGACATTTATGATGGAAGAGTCTTACATCATCCCAGAGGCTGTATCTAAAATGGGAAGAACCTTTCAAGAAGCTTGAAGACTCCTGCTTACTTCCGGTGATTCTTCTGGGAAGAAAAGGAATTTAGGAAGCATTGCTAAACATGATAAGGCCTTGAGTAAGAACTGAAGACAACCTTTCTGGACTTTTGTCTCCTAAATTTGTAAAATGAGAGTGTTACACTAGAATCAAGTGACTAGATTGCCTCCAGTGTCCATACCAGTTCTAGCGTAATGCTATAATCAATCCTGTGACTTTAGGGGTATAACTGTCATTTTCATATTTGTTGATCAAAGGAAAGAGCATGAGAAAAAAATGCAGACTTGAATAGTTGGTTAAGAATATGGTGTTTGAGAATAGGATTTGGATGTCTGAACCACAGAAACTAGATATCATCTAATTCTGTACTACCATTATACAGGTAATGGAACTGAGGCCCATGGAAGTTAAATGATTTGGCCATGGATATACTGAGAGTAAGTGGCAAAACCAGGTAAAATCTCAGTCCTCTAACTTTCCAGCCCAATGCTCTTTGGACTACATCATGCCTTCTGTGATATCCCTGGAGGTGGGTGGGAATAATCACTTAATAGTCCTTGCTTGTATACTTTTGGTGATTGGAAATTCATTATCTCTTAAGAAAGTACAACATCATTTTTGTATAGATCTAATTGCTAACAATTTCTTCTTTATATTGATCACAAATCTCTGCCCTTTTGGACTTCATTCTCCTTTCTGGAGTAATCAACATAGCTTTTAGCTCTCTTCCAAATGACATCCTTTCAAGTACTTGAAAATAGCCATAGTTTCCCTCTTCCCATGCCTTGACCTCCCCAAATAGTCTCTAGACATATAATATTACAAGAAAACTACTGGCTTGGAAGTCAGAAGCCCTGAGTTTTAGGTCCAGCTTTGTCCCTAAATGCATTCTGAATCATATTGGGCAAGTCACTTAACTATGTTGAGCCTTTTACTCCCTTGTGGGTAAGATGCAGGCTGTATACTACAGGATCTAGAAAACTGAAGTGACTAGATGGTCCTGTACAGCTCTAATATTCTCTGACATGGAGAGAACGATAAGTACCACATGGTCCTACAGACCATTATATTTTTTGCTCATTCCTCAAACAAAATGAAAGCAGCATAAGTCTTCTAAGAGATAAATGGCAAAGTGAGTTTAAATGGATTAAGGGAAAGCAAAGGAGGATAAATGTTCACTCTTGTCAGCTGATTTGGACATTTTATATTTTTAACCTTCATAACTGAATTGTGATTTGACAGCCATTAGAAGCTTAATAAAGGGTTACATAGTTAGGATAAAAGCCTTAATATGCTGAAGATAAATAATACTGCCTTTTCAAAGATGAGCCTGTGTGTGCTCTGCATGTGCTTCCTGTGTATTATAATGTGATATTCAAAATGAGACTTTGGAACCAACAATTTAAAAGACTCAATTTTTCTTCATCAAACATTGCATAACATGGCTTCAAAAAAGGGAAATCTAGTTGGTAGAGAATTATTTCCAGTTCATTGGTAAAGACAAACCCCAATAACAGTTAAGAAAAACAATCCACATCAGAAGGATATTGAAGCTATTTTATTTTAAAATATCATTATAAGTTTCAAATCACCAGAATCCTTACACCTATAGATTTCCAGGAGATTTCTTTCTTGAATCATGTTAATACAAGCAGATGCCTTATATCACCCCTTGTTTGCCCCCTTTCTCTGTTTATGTCTATGATGTGTTCTCTGTTGAATCCTTAAAATCCTTTCCGAGAAGAGTCTCCGAAAAGTCAGACATTATATAAAGTAGTGGAAAAATCCAACTGTACATCTCTGCCCTGTGCATCCACCAAATTGACATTCATTCCTGGGGTTTTTTGCCCTTGAATGGTACATTCATCTGGTGCACCATTGTGCTGAGAAAGCTAATAAGAGAGAAGAAAATAAGCAAAATACACCTAAGCTGAAAGTTCTTGCTAAGATGAAAATGATGATCTTCTGAAGGTATGTTTTCTGTATCTTTATTCCCCCATGCATAAACAAAACAAAACTCAGCACCTTGGAGTGTTAGGTAAGAGGATCACCTTTAGAGCTGGAAATGCCTTCCTGTAGCTGTGTGATCATGGGTAACTTATTCAAGCTTTTAATGCCCCAAACAGAACTATGACTGTGACATAGACATTTATCACCTAAACACACATAGATATACACATATTTCTTGGAAAATAGAAACAACTAAACAACTGGGTGTCTAGAATTAGTTAAAATAGAGAGCCACCCAGCATTGTTAATAACACCCATTTCTGAGTCACTATGGTCATTCTCCCTCTTCCTTGACAATATTTGTCTTAGTAGCACTTGTATTCTTCTCATACCATGAATTACAAAGTCAGTTTGAAAGTGTTTTACATTCTACCTGAGCAGGATATCAAAATTGCCAATCATTACCCATGTCTAAGGAAACATTTTTAGACAATAAGGTATAGAGGGGTTGCCTATGTGGAGAGGAGAGTTCCCTATTTTGATGAAACCAGTCCTGGATTTAAAAGAAAAAGCATCTAAAGATGGCACTAGAACTGAACTCATGTATTTTACCACTCAACTTATTTTTGAAAAGTTAATAATAAATTAAAATAGTAGATACTCTAAATCTTAGTAGCATCTCTTTCACTGGAGACACAAATCCTTCAACTTTATTTTTTCTGAAAAGTAAGTATAAAGGCATGAATAAAGAACCATTGATTGAGCACTTACTTATGTACCAAGCACTGTGCTAAGCAGTCCAGAGGTGGGGAACCTTGGGGCCTTGAGGCCACAAGTGGCTTCAGGTTCCCCATCCCGATAGATAGTACTTGCTCTCAAAGGGCTCACAGTTTAATTGGAGACAGTGCATAAGAGCAAGTTTAGCCAGAAGGCCTAAGGATTTTGTGGTGGAGTGGATGCCAAAAGCCTACAGGTCTTTAGGGTACTTCAGTAGTAAGGGAATCTCTTAATGTTGCCTAGTCAGTCCCCTTGCCTCTACACTAATTTCATCTGTTATTCAGTCCTATCTGACTCTTCATGATCCCTTAAAAGGAATATTTTGGCAAAGATACCAGAATGGTTGGCCGTTTCTTTCTCCATGGAACTGAGGCAAACAGAGGGTAAGTGATTTGCCTGGGATTGTACAACTAGTAAGTATCTAAGGCTGGAATTGAACTCAGGTCTTCCTGACTCCAGACCCAATACTAGACCATCCACCGTTTGTTCTAGACCATCCCAGCATGATGTTCATCTAATGCTGCTAAGTAATGCTGACAGGATTATTTTTGTCTAGGCAATTCTTGTTATCCCTAAAGTCTTAGTGGCCAAACTGGGTCAGTTCATTCTTGTTGGATAATCGTGAGATCAGTTGTTTGTCTTTCTGGATATTTGCCAAACATTGTCTTGTTCTTTAATTCACTCAACAAACATTTATAAAATGCCTACTATGGTCTGTACCTCTCCAATTAAGAACTCCCTTTGGCTATAAATCCACAGAAACTTCATGCCTATAGGTTGCACAGATGGCTGGCAGATCTGGATATAAGTTCTCTCCTTTTTTGCATATAATATTGCACCTTAATTTTCCAGAATTAAACCCAACAGTGATCCTGTAGTCATTTACACTGCACAGAACAGTGTGTGACACAGCAGGGTAGAAATAGGGAGCCAGCTTGCCTGCTATTTTTCCTACCGTTTAAATTAATTGTATGTGTTTTATGGCAAACCAAATGTCTCTGGGGTATAATTTGCTCAGGCTGAGATGAGCAATGCCTAGGGATTGCTAAGAGAACAGCATTTTTCACATGTTCCCTCCATGTAGTAAAATCCAAAGGACAAAGAGCACAAGCAGTACAGATTAAGACATAGGGTTAGCTAGGAAGCACTCACTGAATCTGGGTGTGTGTATGTGTGTGTATGTATGTATATATGCATGTATGTATGTTGAGGTCCAGAGTTTTTCTGATATGACAGTCTTAGTTGGGACTCAGCCTAGCTACTTTAAACACTATGGGACCTAGGGCCAATCTGTGTAGGGGAAACAAATCCCACTGGATTGGGAATCAGAGGACTGAATATCGGGTTCAGACTCTGCCATTTTTACTTATGGGACTTTAGTCAAATCACTTAAATACTTTTTGTGCTCAATTTCTTCAGTTATAAAAATGAGGTGATTGTACTAGATCTCTTCTAACTCAAAATCCATGGCCATAAGGTGCTTTTATTTTTTTTCACAAAAAAATCCCTTGCTTAAGAATTTCTAGTAGCTTTCCATAATCTATTGGATAAGTCCAAATTCCTTAGCTTAGAATTACTGCTTTATATTAATGTAAAACTTTCTGGTTCATAGAATGATTTCTAGACATCATTCACATGATACAAGTTGTGGCACTCCCAGTCCTCTAGGACATGACTTCAAACTTTGATCTTTCATTACCACGCCTTCTATTGGAGTTATGCTTCTAAGCCTTCTTTGTTTTTGTGGATCCTATAGGCTGTCCTATGCTATTCTCCTTTTCTCTTATATGACTAGCTTATTGTGTACATACAAACATATGTGAATGTGTGTGTGTGTGTGGTGTTAGGATATTCTGTTCTGTGGTTCCTTTCCCCTGAAGGGAAGGGAAGGACCATTTGTAATGGGAAACTCAGTATACCTTCTAGGAATGCCTATGAATATACATGTCTTTGACAACATCATTGATGGCACATCTGTACAATGTCTTGTTCATAAAGACATTGCAATCTTTTCACACACAATGAGTAAATCTGTTTCTATTTGGATAATCTTCCATTCTTTGGGGATTTCAATACTCTATGACTCTTGCAACCATGTAATATCACCAGAAGAATATTGGTATTGAAAAAAAATGGACCTTTGTTTCAAGGAGAAGTTTGAAGTAATTAGAAGAATTTTGCAACATGTCCTCCTCCTGTTCAATTCTGGGTTGGTTTCATTGTTCATCTGTAGAATATGTCCAAGAAAGCTGTACAGATGGGAAAACTTTGTTAGTTATCCAGCAGTGTATCATGGTCCTCACAATAGACATTATTAATTTACTTTATTTTTCCTGTGGAGATGCTCTTTTGAGTGATTATTAATATCCAATAGGAGACTCTGTAGGGTTTATTGCCTTGTTTTAATCAGAACAATGTCACCTGTAAGTGGGAGCATCAAAAAGACTCCTCTGGCTATTGGGAATTCACTGTAAGTACTTTCAGTGAGAGTACATCTCATTTTCTTTTGCCTTATTTGTCCTTGATTTGTCATTACCCTTTTGTACACGAATAGTTTGGTTGGTGTGTATTGGGGGGAAGAATATTTACATAAAGAAAAATGATAAAAAAGCAATTTGTGAAGGAACTCTTGAGAAGAGATGCAATCTCTTCTGAGGATGAGATAGAAAACTGTTCCGTAGATGAATGCACTTAAAAGTCTTATTGGAAGACTGTCCAGTGATTGAGATAACAATGAACGCATGGCATTGTGGTTCAATGGCTCAGTTGCAGATGGCTATTTTTTAGAACTTTAAAGGTTATATGACTGAAAAAAAGCATAAATAACATGAGTGGAGACTGTATGGAGGTTATATAAGAACTATTGGGTTTATAACTGACAGAACGTTGGATTTCTTGAGTTTTACCTCCTAAGTTAAAGTTGAGTCATCAATGTGAAGTATTAGAGACCCTTAAGAAGTCAGCAGGAGTAGAAGCTATAAGAAGAAATAGAAAGTGAGTACAGAAGGAGTCATAAGAAGTCAGGGACAGAGACAAAGAAGGTTTTCGGTTGTGTCAGCTGACACTTCAGCTACTGGATCCTGCAGATTGGAAAAGAAGCAGTACTTCACTGAATATCAGGAAAAGGTCTGGAGAAGCTTCTACATTCTTAAAGATCAATAAGTTTAAGGCAGCTGCATAAAAAATGATTGAGATTTATTGCTCTCCAGTGCCCTCTCCAGTCTGATAAAGGGGGAACCTCTTAGAGTTGCCTGTGTTGCCCTATACTGCCCTCTCTGGTTTGAGGAGAAACATTGTGTGGGGTAAGCTTTACATTTCTTTTTCGTGAGAAGAGGTTGGGAGCTGATTGTGCACAGCACAGTCCTCTGCTATTTGTGACTCAAGAGCTTGGTGGTTCTTTAGCATGAGGGAATTGTTTGTCACTACAGTAGTATAACTTTCTCAGTGTCCTGTTAAAGGTGGCTTTGAATTAAAAGAGCTTGTCATTGCTTCATCAGCTCAAGAGAAAAAGAGAAGTGGTTCTGTACAATAGGAGAGCAGTGAGGACCAGAATAAACAGATTTTTATTAAACAGTTACTGTGTGTAGACTACTATGTACATACTTCACTATTACACTGTACTGCGCAAAGTACTGGAGGTACAAATAGAACAGGAGAAAACTCAAGGAACTCATATTAATGGAAGAGACACCACTTGTTAGAGGTTTCAGATGCAAGGCAGATGGGAAGGTTCTAATGAATTTGGCAACAGATTGGATATGATGAGTGAGAGAGAGTGTGGAGTCAAGGGTGCTACCTAGGTTGGGAGCCCTGAGTAGCAGTAGGGAAATTCAGAAGAGGCAAGAGTTTTAAGGGAAAGATAACTAATTCAGTTTTGTACATGTTGAATTTAAGGTATCCATGGGATATTTACTTTGGGGTGGTTGCTCCTAGAAAGGGAGCAGCTAGCAGAGGAGGGCTTTCATGGGACATAGCTTGTTCCTGAGGAGACCAGAGACATCAATGTCTGAATCCAGAGTTTGGGAATATGGTTTTCCTCACTCATAGGCCTTCCTACTTGTTTTCTGTGAGTAAATATCCACTCTTCCTAATGCATACTGTAAACATTTGTGAGAGAGTGTGACCCAGATTTACAGGAAGACTGTGTTACTTTTTTTATTGCTCTTTTTATCTTTTATTGAGTAAATTTAATGTTTGATTATCTAGCTTTAGCCTTATATTGAATAAAATATTCTTACTTTTGCTTTATCATTTAGTAAGTTGTTTATGTTTAAGATTTAATGGTGTCACAATGATTAATTTTGGGCAAATGGGAAGCTCTCTAGTGGGGCTCAGGAGATATAGTGCTTAGCAGTAGGAGTATTCTCTTTCCCACATCACACAAATACCAGGATCATCCTATAGATCCCAAAGGAGAGAGTAGTGAGTAATCATCATGTGAAATAGTCTCCTCAGAGAACTCTAACTTGTCACCATGAGTTTCAGTTGGGTGAATGAATCAACTCAGAAAGCAAAGAGATATCCTTCCTGAGTGGCAATTATCAGAAGTTTGTTGAATAAAGTTCTATCTGTTGAATCTGTCAGATGATCTTATATGATTTTGATGTACATGGAAGATACTTGGTTTTTATAGAGTTAGTGTTTATAGCAAGTCTGAAAACTGGAATTCTTAGAACCTTCTATATTGTTTTCCCCACTGCTCTATCAACATCACCTAGGAGTGGAAAGAGATCATGTAAACTAAATGTCAATTTGTATTTCCATTTCCTGGTTTGCCATGTCCAAAGAACTAGCCCCAAAGTAGCCAACTGACTGGTGATAAGCATCCCTTAGCTAGGCATGTCCTTGCAAAGTCTACGTAGTTTGTGGCCAGGACCGTACCAAAAGCTTTTCCAGCAATGTATAAGCAGTCAGACATTTTACGATTTTACTACATTTGTTCAGCCTTCAAAAACCCAGTGTTACCTCAATATCAGGATAATTGATTGAAATGGGATTTTATGGAGGACGGACACCCAAATTTTTGCTGAACATTCTTTTTGTTTTTTTTTTCACTCTTTCATCTTTCTAACTGATTAGCTGACTAATCGTCAAAGTTTGTAGATCATTTCTATGAAATATTTCTCATATCTTGTCCCGTGTCTTCTCTCCCATACTCCTATCACAGACCCAGCCCGTGCCTATATCAACTTACATCTTGGTTACTACATAACCTTCTTATTCTTCTTATCCGGTCTCTCTCCAGTGTAATCCATCCTGTATACTGTTGTTTTCAGTCACGCCTGACTCCTTAAGCCCCCTTTTTGGTAAAGATACTAGAGAGGTTTCTCCAGCTCATTTTGTAGATGAGAAAACTGAGACAGACAGGGTTAAATGACTTGTATACGGTTTCACAGCTAGTAAGTGTCTGGGGCCAGATTTGAACTCATGAAGATGAGTCTTCCTGACTCCAGACCCAGCACTTTATCCACTGTGCCACCTAGTTGCCCTATCTTGTATTCTACTACTGGGGTAATATTTCTAAAACTGTGCTTCCAAGATATGGATCCTCTATTAGAGAAACTACACTGGCTCCCTCATTTCTTATTGCATTGAATCCAATTTCTTCTTCATGGTATTCTGGGCTATTCACAATCTGGCTCTGATCTATATGTACTGATTACATTTATATCCTTAGGTAGTGGAGGCTGCATCTCCATCCTTAACTCCCACTAATTCTTTGCAGTAATACTCTGTTCCTGATGGTCTAATTTCTTCACCGCTCCTCAGAATATAAACTGTACTGCTAATTCCAATTTTTGACTAATGCATTTCCCCTGCTCTAGCCAAGTCAAATCCGTATTTCAAGGTCCATCTAGGCCTACCTTCTTTTTGATGTCTTCCTAGTCCATTAAAACCTATAATAATTTCTCCTTTCTCTGAAATTCTTTAGTACGTATTGCTATTACTCATATAATTATAGAATCTGAGTGATAAGTTGCCTTAGTCTAACTTCTCACCCAATAGAGTATTCACATTTGCAATATCCTGGATGCATAGCCATTCAACCTCTCATAGGATGTAATAAACTTGAGTGTGGAAATCTGTATTCATTTGAAGTGGCTGGATAGCTGGTCCATGAAATTCAACTTGGAGAATACCTGGTCACCTATTTCTTTGAGGGAAGGAGAGACTCAAGTTCATAACAATTGATTGAAGGTCTGGTACAGTTCCAGAAATGTATCATTTAGGGACTTACTTGACCAGTTCACGTGTTTATGCCCCATCTCCTCAGCTATCTTATTAATTCCTGTAAATGTTAAGACCATTCCTCTAACACCTGATGTGCTATGTAAGGTGTAAATGGTACTGAAGGAATTAGAGTAGTGGAAGTGTTACTACAGAAGTGTTACTTCTCAGGCATTCACAGACTGGGGATCTGATGATAAGTAGAGTCTGATCAGTAAGGGTATGAATGTATGTTTAGAGACTGAGCAGGTCCAGGTCTACCAGAAAGTGGAAAACTACTATTCTTTAAAGTAGTGCTGCTGTAGCTACTGGGTTCTTTCAGATTTAGAAAGGGCATATTAGTTTTAAGTGTCAAGGTCTGGCTTTTAGAGAGTGGAATGCATTTAGCATATGTTCCTTGAATGTACCTTGGTACATGAACACAATAGATATTAGAATAAATACTGGATAGGAGGTGCTAGGGACAAAAAATTTCTCCTCATGTAATAAGGGCAGCTTTGACAGGCAACCTTGTCTGTCCAATATATCTTACTTTCTGCTGAGTGTTAGAAAGTCTGAGATATTAGTTATTGAAGGCCCAGTGAGGGACCAGGAGGTTTGGAATCTCAGAATTTTGACTTAACTAGGGTTTGCTTAGCAATGTGATAGCTCTGACTTGTGCTTGCAAATTATACAGATCCAGTGATGTGGGCGGATGAGTGAAGAAGTTGTTTGAGAAGTCTGGCAACAGGAGGTAGGAAAGCCTAGGCAGGAAAGCAGTAAGTGTTATAGAGGCTCCTGAGCTTCGAACAGTGCCTGGCACATTGTAGGTACTTAATAAATGTTTATTCACTGATAATTGTATCATATTGCTCAAATTTTAACTACTTGGAAACAGGCAAAAGGGACTGAGGTTCAGAGGATGGCATTCCATCCATTACAAGACTGGGAAAGCAAGGTAGGGTCCCAATCTTGGAGTTTTTAAGGCAAGGACTTAGGCTTGTGATAGTAAGACAAGGACTTAGGTAATGTAGTAAAGGGGAGAGCGTAGGTTACAAGAAACAAAGCAAGGTCCCAGCTACTGGCCAACAGCAAGGCTAACAATGCTAAGGCAAGGTAATACTAAGCCCTATAACTTTAAATGGATAGTTGCTACATGCAGGAGTTAGATGGTCTCATCTTCACTTCTAGGGATTGGAACAATGTGTGAGTCAGGGAGGCAGGCTGCTTATAACACAGTATATGTAGTCAGATTATATTCCCTTTCAAATTAAGGGCTTTCAGCTAAGAGAGATGAAAATATCTCTTGTCCTCTTGAACCATTCAGTTTCTTACTTTCCTTTCAAAATGTCTAGACTAGAGAGTCATTTTTAAGCTTATTTGGACTGTATAACTTAGGATCATGAGATTTAGAATTGGAAGGTACTATAGAAATCTAGCCAAACTCCCATTTAACAGATGAAGAAAATGATGTTCTAAGATCTGAATTCTGAATTCCTAAACTCACATAGGTAGAAGGATTTGAATCTAGGTTCACTGATTTCACATCCCAGGATATTTCTATGAAGCATGTGAATTGTGTGAATTGAGACAATCCTGGATTGTCTTATTACTTACTTGACCATTTCACATGTTTATGCCCTATCTCCCCAACTAGCTTATTAGCTCCTTTAAGTATGGAATCTTTTCTCTAACCCCTGAAGTACAATATAATGTATAAGTTGTACTTAAGAAGATAACGTGGGGAAAACAACAGTGTCTGAGAAACTGTTAGAAGAAACCCATTCTTTGGAAGGGAATTATAAATTTGATTTTTAATATATTTCAAAGTAGGGAGGGAAACACAAGGCACTTGTAACAATTCCAAAGATTGAAGCATATTTCTTCCCCTCATCTCCCCTCTTCCATTCTTTCCTCTCCTCCTCTCTCTTCTACTATCCTCTTCTCTCCTTTTCCTTCTCTTTTCCTTTCCCAGCTAATATGAGAATTTTTTACATGACTATACACATTTGTAAATTTTTTTTCTTCTAAATATATGGGGAGGGGGGGAGGAGTGAGAAAATTCAGAACTGAAAATGAAATAAAATTGAGAAATGGAAATAATTTGTTAGCATTTTTGTAAAATCTACAAGTTTTCAAGATGACATCCAAGGCCCTTCATTGTTATTGAATTGTATGATCTAGGAGAGTAGAGACCATTTCTTAATTAAACCTTTGATCTACTCCAACACAAAGTGTAGTGTTCTTAACACAGAAGTTTAACAAATTGAAAGAAAAAATATTGAATAAATTTATCTTTCACTACTTTATGGGGCATCATAGTACAGTACATAAAGCATCAAATTTGAAGTTGGATGCTCTGGTCTCTGCCACATATTTCTCTTAAGTCACTTAATGGTTATAACCCATAGTTTTCCCATTTGTAAAATGAGGGGGTTAGAAAGATCACTTCATGATCTTTTTTGGGTCTAATTATGATCTCTACTCAAGCATGTCTATTTGCTATTTGCTGAACGTGCCTATCCTTCTCCACCTCCATCATTGCTCACATAATTCTTTTCATGTGAGTACATTTCTTCTGATGTGCCTATCTATTTCTACCTATCTTTCAAAGTCATCTTCACATACTATGTCTCCCACAAAACTTCTTTCCTCCAATAGGGCCAGGCTTGTTGTAGAAAGAGCACTGAATTTGGAATCAGAAAACATAAGTTCAAATCCAGGTTCTTTCACTTTGTACTCATGTGATGTTAATAAGTCATTTCAACTTTCTGGGTCTTTATTTCCTCATCTGTAAAATTAGGGTATTGAAATTTAGTGTTACCTCATATTTAATAAGTTAGAAAAGATGTTAAATGATAGGAAGACAATATTGAAGGGATTGCTAAAAGGCAAACTGATGCTCTATTGGAAGACCTTGTCCAGTCATTCTTGTAAGCAATTGAAAATTGTGACGATGACTAAAAGTGTCCATATTTTTTGACTCAGAGATTCCACTCCTAGGCAAGAAAGTTACCTAGAAAGCTTACATATTTAATCAAAATAATAACATTTGTCCAAGTAGCAAAGCACTGAAAACACATTGATACCCATAATTTTCAGAAAGGCTAACTAAATTGTGGTACAAGAATGTGATGGAATATGATTGTGTCAAAAGAATTCAATCCTCATGCTCTATCCACTGTACCACCTGACTTCAAGCAGATTGTAGGAATATGAACTGCAGGTGAGTAGGCTTTTGGTAGATTGGAATAAGAGAAGAGGGAGTCTCAGATAGGTGTTGCTATAAGCAAAAACATCTAAGTAAGAATGGACACGATATATACTTTTGGAGAATGAAGAAAACAGTCTCACTGAAAATATTTGGTTTGGAGGAGTAACAGGGAGGGGTGAATTGACACTATGTGTAGTATTAAAGGCCAGGTAGCATTTGGGGGGGTCAAGAAGAAATTATATAGGCTGATGGGAAGTTTGTTAGAGATGGAGTCAGGGCCTAGTGCAGTACAAGAAAACCAAGTGGACCCTTGCAATTGGGACAATACACTGAAGGTAGTGCACTTTGGGACAGCCAGGTGTTGCAGTAGGTAAAGAACTGGGCCTGGAATTAGGAATATCTGAGTTCAAATCTGGCCATAGACACTTGCTAGCTGTGTGACCCTGAACAAATCACTTAACCGCTATTTGCCTCAATTCCTCATCTGTAAAATGGGGATACATTAGAGAAGAAAATGGCAAACTGTTCTGGTATCTTTGCCATGGACTAAAAGTCCATGGGGCCATGTAGAGTTGGACATGACTGAATGACTGAAGGACAGCAGTTGCAACCACTAAGGGTAGAGGGTACCTTTCAGATTTTGGGCTCCCACTCTGTGAAAAAGGAGTGCTAAGTTGTTTGGAGAAATCTGGTAGTTATTTTTTGAACTCCCCCCCTAACATTCATCTACCTGTTTGCTGTGTCAATCAAGACTTTATCATCTATTCCCTGGCTATGTTTTATCAGTGTGACCACTTATTAATAGTAGTTGATATAGAGCTACATCTTTTTTTTAAAAAAATTCTGATTGTCTTTTTTACATAAAAAATTTGGTTAATCTCAGATAAGTGCATTTCATTGTATGTAGTTTAAACAGTTTGTAGAGCTTTTATTGATACAGGTTCATGGTGTGCATAAGTTCTCAGGTATAGCTATCGGAAGCCTCCCTTTTCTGGTGATTTATAAAAATTCATTTGAGAGCAATACAGAATCAACTTTAATTTTATTTTACTTTCACAAACAACTTAGTAGAACTCATAAAAAAAGGCAGGGGATCTTAAAGTGGAGTGCTGGAGCTCCTTTCATTCTTGTAGCTCTTGAGTGCTTGACACTTGCAGCTAAGCACTTCCCCTCTCTCCAGCTGCGAGACAGAGACAAAGAGAGAAAGTAAGACAGAGACAAAGACAGAGACACACAGAAAGACAGAGAGACAAAGACACACAGAAAGAGACAAAGATAGACAGTGAGAGACAGAGTCAGAGAGATGGAGAAGACAGAGACTGAGACAGATAGAGAAAAGGAGGAAGAGAGAAAGAAACAGAGGGAGTCAAGAAGAGATAGAAACAGAGACAATCATAGAGGGAGAGAGGGAGAAACAAAGGGAGAAGGAGATGAAGCAAAGGGCACTGAAGGGAGGGGACTAGACCAGAGGAAGAAGGTAGAGGGAGTTTCAAAAGAACTTAGAGAAATGTCAGATGACTGATGTTTTGAGTCTGGATGATTGAAAGAATGTGGTTCCATTGATAGTTCTAAGTACTGAGCCATGAAAAAGCATCATAGATGGAAGGGAAGGAGAAGAGCAGTCAGAAAAGGAGAATGTAAGCAAAGGAGAAAAACAAGAAATGCAATGTAGAGTGTCATTGTGGAAGCCGAGGGAACTACATTTCAAGAAAAGGGGTTCAGCTTTCAGTGAAAAGAGCTCTTTTCAGAGTTAAAAAAGAATGTTCTAAATTTTTTAGGTGGTATTTTACATGTAAAGCTAGCTTGATTCATTTGGGCATGAACTTCCTTAAAACAAAGTGGGGACCAGGCAAGCAGTCAGCCAATAAACATTTATTAAGTCCCTACTATGTTCTAGGTATGTGCAAGGCGGCAAGGATACAGGATAAGGAAAGGGAGTCCCTGCCCTCAAGGAGCTAATACTCTAATGAGGGAGGCAACAAATATCTACAGATAAGCTACATAAGGATAAATAGGAAATAATTAACAGAAAGAAGGCACTAGAATTCAGGACTGGAAAAGACTCCTGACACTCTTTCCCTTCACCACCCTATTAGTGGAAGGGGAAACTTCACTGTGTATGGCTCCTCTGGAGAGAACGCTAGAACAAAAGGCGCGAGCTCTCTCTCTCTTTCCATTCACACACACATATATACACACATACATATATGTATATGTATATATGCATGCATATACATATACACAATATACACCTATATATGCATACATACATGTATATATACACACACACGTACACACACCAAAAACATTTATGGTCAGATAGAAACACTGCTTCTAAGTCATCCTTTCCTCTATCTAACTTATTGAAGACCCTTTAGCCTTTATAGAATCTGACAGCAGCTCACGGCTTTAAGAATGAAGGCTATTCTTTGAAGGTATCAAATAGTCAGAGGTGTCCCTTGGTGTACAAACATAGTTATGTCACTTTGTATTATCCTGATTCTTACCCAGATTATATGCTTGATATTTGGGTTCATCTAAGATGGTGCTAGAATATTAATGCATCACATTAAATTTGTCATGCAAAGAACACTTTTGGAGGGTCCCTGAAAATATTTGTCCTTAATTTTGACCACATTCCCATTTGTTTTTCATATGATCTCTCTCTCTCTCTCTCTCTCTCTCTCTCTCTCTCTCTCTCTCTCTCTCATTCTCTTACTTCTTGTGGTTTCCTTTTAGAAAATTTCTCTGTCTTATGGATTCCTGATGATAAAATCTGAGGGAGAACAAATCTAATAGATGAAGAAATGAAACCAGAAGGGAACACTCACCATAAAAGGCATATAAAATAAAGCACTCACTTCAAATGCAAATTTTTGAATGATTGCCATCTTCCTTCTGAATATAGCATACCCCTCAATTATCTCACAGTTAATTAGGGTGATTACCATACTCTCTAAAACAGTGTCCATGATGTTCTTCCATGGAATGCACAGCTCCAAATTGTCAAAAATAATTCCTGGCAGAAATTTCATTTTTACTATTTATTAGCATTGGGACAAATTGGATTACAAAATAAAATAGCTACAAAAAGTCTGTTCATGATGTTTGTCCCCTGTTCAATATCTGCTCTGACCATGGCGTTGTCATAAGCTGAAATAATGAATTTTCACTCTTACATATGTTGTCACCACTAATGTTAATCTTCTTCATAAGTAGAAGTAATCACCCATTTGGTAGGTTTTTTTGGAAGGAGGGCACAAACATGTAAACCAAGTTTCTCTATCATATGAAATATTCCCACATGGTCACTCTCTTTGGCTTAAATCAGTGAGGTCAATGTTGAAATGCAAATGTCGAGATAAATACTGTAGTAAACCACCAATCAACACTTTCATTAGTTGGTCAGATAAACACCTGCCAATAGGATAGACTAGGATGCAGAATTGGTGTTGTGATGGGAGGAAGTCATGAAAAATGTAAAGTATGAGTTGCTGTTAAAAGTGGGGGACTGAGCACTTTTGGGGTCCCTGACTAGTCAAATGATGGTGTGAAGGTCCTGAGCATTTTGAGGAAAGTTATTTAGATAGGTAAGGAGGCAAAAAGGTGAAGATCAGCTCATGGAATCCAAATACTTTTTCTTTCCTTTCTTTTTTTGCCTAGAGACAATTCTAGTCAAAATTTTGAGTCAGTGTGCTATAATAGAAAGAGAACTATACTGGAAACTATGAATTTTGGCTTCTGGTTGTGGCTCTGCCACTCACCTGTATGACTTCTGGCAAGTCACTTCAGTACTTTATGTTTCAAAATTCCTCTTTTATTGAATGAAGGTGTTGGATTGGATCAGAAGTGTCAAACTCAAGCACCACCCACAAAACTCCCTACTTCTGTTGAACCAAATTGAAATACAATTGAAAAATATTTTATCAAAATAAAGAAAATTATCATAAATATAGATAATATTAATTTGCAGTTTTCTGATATGCAACCCGGAGGGATCCACCTCAATTTGTTTGACAACACTGGATTAGATAGCTAAATTCTGCTCAAGTTCTGTGATTTTATATGAAATATCTCATGGTCCCTCCAAAATAGTCCTGATTCAGTCTCATCATGACATGGAGATGACCATGGTTTTCATTGGCTATGCCAGTATAGTTCAAGGTCTAACAGGTTCTAAAATAATGTATTGATGAGTGGACATATTGCTAGAGGAGAAGAAGTAAATCATATGAATCTTGATATTCTCACTATCAACAAAACAAGAAGGAAGAAAAACGTTGTTGCTAAATATATGGATGGCTTCCAGATACTCTTTGAAAAAAACAAAGAAAGGATTGGCCGAGTGTATTTTATCAGAAATCCAAAAGTTATGAGAAGTATTATCTCGTGGGACATAGTCATCATGTGTTGTAATAATATATTTACAAAAAGACCACTAAGATAGTAATTTTAGCTCAGTCGTATCAAACTCAAAATGGCCACCAATCATATATGAAAATCCATGCAGGCTACAAATTGATTTAGGAAACCACTTATTCATATTATCTATGTCTTATTTGTTTTTGTTCATCTTGTGAAATATTTCTGGGCCAGTCAGAGTGTTGTGGGCCATGTGTTTGACACTTCTGTTGTAGTTTAAGCACCAGCATTGGTTACTGGACATTAAATGGTAGAAAAATCCACAAAGAACTTGGCAAGACAGAACATCTAAATCAAATCAGCACATGCTCTGATTCTTGATGACTTCAATAAAAATGTGGAAAGAGATTAGAATAGGCAAGAAATATGGTTTAGAAGAAGAAATAAGAAAAGTCAAAGATATAGATCATATAGAAACCTCAAACCTTTGTTCTGTGAATACTTTCTTTTAAAAAAAAGAATTTTTAGGCACAGGACATGATGAAAACCAAATAAAATCAGAAAGATTGAAATTAACAACATTTTAACAACAAAGAAAAAATCCTTATTATGGATATGGGAGTTATCCCTACGTCAACTATGTGCTCTCCCAGAGCATCCACTTTTCAAAGGTAACATCAGAATTTACAATAGACAAGAAGAGAGAATATTAATGATAAAAAGATATGACATCCAATTAAGTAGATTTAACCCTGAGTTCTTTAAACAAACTCTTAAAAATTGAAACTGAGAAATGGATAAGAGAGATGACATTGACACCATCTATAATAATTTCATCAAGAAGTCAAAACAGTATAAATTAATTGCTACAATAAAGACACCAAAAGAACCCAGAAAGTGTCTTTGTTATAGTGCATTTGATTTACTTGCCAAATGAAAGAAGTGGCTGCCAAAGATAATACATAGCTGGAATATAAACTTATCTATAATATTATAAAGAATGAAGATTATAAATCATCACTTTGGAAAGAACAGAAAGCATAGCGGACAGTACCACTAGTTTAAAAAAAAACTTGGCAAGTTATGCTACTAAGCATTATAATAAAGGAATTCAATGTTCTCTTTATCAAGAAGATTGGAACCACCACTTTTGGTTACTAACACCACAGTCCCTGGAGAATTGGCACCAAAGAGAAAAAAGAAGGAAAAAACAGCCAAATTATAGCAGATGGAAATGAAACAATTATATCAGCATTGGTGGACTGATTTAAATGGCATAAAAGAAGAAAGGAAAGATACCAAAGATATGTAAATAAACATCAGATTTTAGTGATACCAAAAAGAAGGTGACCAAAGGTAGATCACCAATAACTAACTTACATGTCTACTCTCCCCCAACTAAACAAAATCTTTTGTGGACCATCTATATTCAACTTGAGGGAATCCTCAATGAAGGTATTAGTAGGGACTGAACTACATCTTTACCATTCCACAAGTAACTTAAAACTATAGAGAAAATAAGATCTTATTGTGTATGTATATATTTTTTAAAAAAACATTTTGCTTGATAGAACTAAATAACCTTTTACATGCTCTTTTATAATATGGTCTCTTCTCTATCTATCTGTCTGTCTGCCTGTCTATGTCTGTCTGTCTATCTATCTATATTCTTCTATATCTAATCTATCATCTTTATGTATCTCTATAAATCATTCCAGATTTGGAAGAAACAGAAATAGCCCCTTTAAAAGACTCTTTAATGATAAACATAAGGCTAGATGTAAAACAAGGAAATGAATTCACCACTGTAATGGAAGAGATCCATTGCAGTGTCTAGGATGAGGAGGGATTCCAGTAGATGGTAAGGCTTTCCTGATGAACTTATTTGCCAATAACATTGTATTGAGGTTATCAATAACCAAGACACTATAGAGCCTCTTTGAAGATATAAAGGGATTTAGTTAGGAAGCATCATGTCTATTTCCCAGATTTCAATATTGATTTAAATGGACACTACTGAGTTTATTCAACAATGTTTACATCTAGTATAGTTAATACAGATGGACAATGAAAAAGGCCCAGCATTGAAAAAGGAGGAGAAAAGACTTGATCGCACTTTTATCTACCATAAGCTTCCCATAGCAATAACCTATCTTTAAATTCGAACAGTGTTTCAGTATGGTGGTGATATCTAGAATACCACTACCTCTAAAAAACTAAAAATGAGTGTCACACAGAGGGAAATGGAGAGGCTTATTGTGGATATGAGCATATTGGAACATATAACCAATGGGAAATTCAAAGAACAGGATTAAAAGATATCATCAAAAAATTATATGATAGGAAGAGAAAATGGGCTATTTGAATATGAGAGTGCTCCCCAGGAATCCTCATGAGTTTAAGAGGAAGTATGACTTCTGGAATATTGAATGAATCCCATGTGGAGAATGTGGATGAAAGTCACACAAAATGAGTTAAATGGGATGAGTTGTGACTTGAATCATTGAGGGGAATTTACATTCATTTGAGTATCACATGGACACGACATCAAAAGAAGAGTGGTAAAGGAAATAGTGGAGTAAGGAAAAGGAAGAAACAGTAGCTCCTTTATTATAGCAACCATTTATAATGAAGTAATGGAAATGACATAACAGTGTGACCATAAATTGGGGAAAAATAAGGAAAGAATTATTTGAATTAATGAAATTCCAATTATGGAATTAAAAAAACATTGTATAATTTTCATTTTAGCCGAACTAGTGACTAACAAATTGTTGCCCAGAAGGTCACTGTCAAGACTTGCTTAAGGAACTGAATAAGATTAATTTGTAATGAACACATTAATTTTTTATGTAAATGGGTAACAATTGCTTGAAAATAGTTTATTCCTAAGTAGGTTAAATATTCCAGCTGAAATAATGCTTGCACTAATGATTTGCCTAGCCGAGCCTTTTGTTCACAGATGGTTTTTAGAAAACATTTATATAGGGCTTGAGTAAGGTTTACAAAGCACATTCCTCACAGCCCTATGAAGTAGTGAATAATAATGTGTTATTTTTCCCTTTCTGAGGGAAGCTCAGAGAGGAAGAGAAGATTGAAGGAAGGCAGAAAGCAAGGAAAGAATGAAGGAAAGACAAAAAAACCCATATTTTCAATACTTACTATGGGCCAGGCACTATACTAAGCACTTACAAATATTAACTAAAAAAGGAAAACAATCCCTGCCTTCAAGGTGCTTACATTCTAATAGGGGTTACTAACACACTAAGTGGAGCTGAAAAATGGGGTGGTGGAGGAGAATGAAGAGACTTACTTTTGAAGTCCAAAGAAAGTCGGGAGCAAGTTAGGGAGGGGTACGAAAGCAGGCCAGCCTGGGCTCCTCCACAAAATGGAGGCTCCAGTAAGAACTCACCAATGGGAGAATGGGGGTAGGCTTTATAGAGAGGCATTCCTTGTAGAGTAGGCTGTTGAACATTTGTTCCAGAAGAAGGAGACTCCAGGCACTGAAGGAAGTTTCAGGAATTTCCAGCAGTAGGGAGAGTTTGTGTGTGGTTGGCCAGGATTCCAAATTTGGGGTAATTTTGACATCATCAAACGCCTTTAGCTCAGATCTTCCCAGCATGATTACATATTCCAAATTAAGGAGGTTTGAAATAATGAAGACCCACTGTATTCTAAGTAATTGCTCCATGTCTATAGCATATGATATTATTACATAAGTATAAGCTTCAATAACCTATGACTCTATGAAAAAGTGTATTCCATAATTAATAGGTCTTTTGTGTATGAATGAGGCACATGCAAATTGCAGTTCCACAGTGGATGATGAAAATGTGGTTCCATGAGGTTTTAAAATTATATAGCTTGCTTTGATGTTTTATAGTTTTCAGAGCACTTTATTGACCCCTTTGGTCGTGATAACAATTTTGTGAGATGTTATCATTTCCATTTTACAGCTGAGGAGACTAAGGACCTCCCCAAGGTCATGTGGTAGGTTTTAGACTCAGGACTTCTGATTCCATACTTAGGACTTTTCCCATGATATGTCACTTTGCCTATCAACAAGTCAGTCATATCCCTCTGAAGTTCTGATTCAAAGAAAAATATAAATGTGTTATATAAGTATCAAAGAGCGGCAGGGGTGCATGATTTCCTTCATAGCTTTATAGTTTAGTTCGTCTTGGTGTGGTTAAAATGTGAAACCTTCTTCAGCTTAATTATAGCTTTGGAGTTGGAGTCTTCTTTCTGTAAAGGTCCCGGATGTATGTATGGAATCAAGTCTGTTTGGGCTTGGTTATTTATTCTTGCTTATTGTTTCCTGCAGGCTATGAATCAGAATCACTGAATTTTAGAGTTGGAAGGGGGGGCTTACAGCCATTGACCCCAATCTATACCCTGAAACCTATTATAATGGCAGGTGGTTATGCAACCTTTTCTTGTAGATTTCCTATGATGGAGAAATCATTACCCTTCAAAAGCAGCTCATTTGCATTTTAGGTAACTGCTTTTTAAAGTTTCATTTAAATCATATGTTAATGTGCCTATTTGCAATTTCCAGCAATTGCTCAGAATAAATCTATCTTTCAAATGGAAGTCCTTCCCATTTTGAAGAAGGTTCTGGTATTTCCCATGTGTCTTCTCTTGTCCTGTTCCTTCACAATGCATCCATAATTTCTTCCATCAATCCTCATAAGGCATGAACTCAAGGTCCTTTACCATGTTAATTGTTCTCTGGGTGCTCTTCAGCTTACTAATATTCTATAAATTGTAGTGCCCAGAACTGTACATAGTGCTCCATGTAGTCTGACTAGGACAGGACATAGGGTTACCATCACCTCTTTTTCCTCTAAAATTCAGTTATTTTTCAGTCCTGTCTGACTCTTTGTGACTCCATTCTGGGGTTTTCTTGACAAAGATACTGCATGGTTTGCCATTTCCTTCTCCAGCTCATTTTACAGATGAGGAAACTGAGGCAAATATGGTTAAATGATTTGTCCAGGATCACACAACTAGTAAGTGTCTGAGGCTGTATTTGAACTCATGAAGATGAGTCTTCTTGACTTCAGGTCCAGGACTCTATTAAATATACCACCTAACTGCTCATGAACCATCAATTATTAAGTTCTTTATTTCTGGTCATACAATTATTTCCAAATCCATTTAGCTGTACTGCTATCTTAGTGTACATCTCTTCAACAAGGATAGCATGAGATATTTTATCAGATGTTTTACTA
The DNA here is from genome assembly GCA_028658325.1 of Potorous gilbertii. Lineage (NCBI taxonomy): Eukaryota > Metazoa > Chordata > Mammalia > Diprotodontia > Potoroidae > Potorous > Potorous gilbertii. The sequence continues at coordinate 555,635,825 of CM053769.1, forward strand.
AAATCTAGGTAAATAATATCTGCAGTATGCCCCTGACATATCAGTTTAGTAACCTTGTCAAAAAAGGAAATGAGTTTATTTTGTCATAAACATTTTGTCATAGAGCTGTGTTATTTCTTTGTCACCAATTCGTTTTCTATTTGTCTACTATTTATTTAATCCTATGTTTTAGAATTTTTCCAGTAATGGAAGTCAAGCTTGATGGCTTGTATTTGACAGTCTTCCCTTTCTTGAAAATTAGAACCATGTTTGCCTTTCTCCATTCTTAATGTATCTCTCCCATTCTCTTTTCTTTTTTTTCACTGACAATTGCTTAGCACTCCCATCTGCCTGTTCTTTCATTTCTCTAGGATAGAGTGAATAGAGGTCATGTAATTTGAACTCATAAAAAGTATCTAAGTGTTCTTTACTATTCCCTTTCCTACTCACCTCAGGTATCCATTCCTCCTGCATCATTTTTTGTACTGTCTTTTTCATCTGTCTCAAAGATCATTCTTGGAAGAGAAAACAGAAGTCAAATAAAAACTAAGAATCATTAGCTATTACCGTCATCTCATCCAGCCAGGGCTGTGGCGTTCTCCTTTTGGGTCCTCCTTTTCCTCCTAATATACATTAAAAAATAAAAATACAACAATAACAAAAACTCTCACTTGTTGTTTTTCTTAGTTTTCCTTACAAGCCTCATTTCATGTTGAACTTTAGTACATCTGACACTATTCATACTGTACTGTCTCACATTTTCCTATTCATTTTCTATGACCTGCCTTCTTCCATATCTCATACCTATTATAAAAATTTCAGCTGCACACTGATTAAAATAATATAAATGAAGACAATAAAAAATGAAATAGAATTCTTTATAGTTAAAATGACCAACCTTGGAACTGAAGAAAAGAAGAGAAAATATCTCTCTCTTCTTTCTTTTCAAAAGTAGGGGAATATAGGTGTATACCATTGTATATGCTAACAGTCGTAGTTGATGTATTGATTGGTAATAATGAACTGCTTCTTTCCTCCTTTTTTCCCTTTATTCTTTGTTGCAAAGAATGTAGGTAGGGAATTGGAATGTAGGAATAGGAAATGGTTAAAAACAAAAGCGATGTAAAACAAAGACATCAATAAAAATAAAAAGAAAGTTTAAGTTGATTTGTGAGTTCTTTGTGCATCTGCATTAATTTGTTCAAATGATCTCCATTTTCCTCATCAGAGTAGTTTCTCTTTCTGTCTTCAGAATTTCCCTCTTAAGAACTTCCCATACTCTCTGAACTGACTTTCTGTTTAGAATTTTAAGCAAAGATACTGCCCAACATTCCTTTGGAACTTTTGAAATCTAGATTACTCCCAAAATCTACAGTATGTATTAGACAATAGATTTCCTTTCATGGTTTCATCTTTCTTCACAGTATCTAAGATGGAGTTATGATCATTTCTGTCTACGATTCCCATTATTTTGACCCCTGAAACTTGTCTGTAAGAATTTGACACAGAATAGAATTTCTTCTTGTCAGTTCCTCTGCTTTTTGAAGTGAAATATTGTCATTAAGAGAAGTCAAAAAATTATTGGCTGCCTTGTTTTATATTTTTGTTTTTGATGAAAGGAGGGAGAGAGAGACAGAGATAGACAGAGACAAGTAGAGACAAAAATGGCAGACAAAGAAAGAGACACACACAGAGGGAGAGTTGGGGGTGTAGAGAACAGATTTTGATATGTGTTTTCTGAATTCATCATCTGCTTAAACTGTTTGGGTCATCTGTGGTACAGTAAAGTCTAATGACAATATTGATTCTGGTTTCACTTCTAATGATCTTCACTTAAGTGTTCTTCACTATGCATCTTTCTTCTGTTTCCTTATTTCCTAGATTTAGATATTTTTAATATGCATATTGCCCTTCCACACCCCCTTTTCCTATTCAGCTTATTTTCAATATTATCAACCCTTCTGGAGATATATCCCACTCAAGAGTCTCATTCCATTAAGTTTCTTTAATATTTCTCCAATGAGGTATTTTATATTTTATTCTATTTTTTCCTTATTTTGAATTTCTTTGATTGATTCTTGATGTCTCATAGAATCATTAGATTCTACTTGCCCAATTCTAACTTTTAAGGAGTTGTTTTCCTCAGTTAGCTTTTGTATTTCCTTTTCCACTTGGTCAATTGTACTTTTATTTTTTT
>CM053769.1:555638500-555687631 GCA_028658325.1 Potorous gilbertii
CAGGTTCCTCACCCCTGCTCTAGAATAAAAAGACTACTGAGATACAGCAGTGAAGGCAGTTTCAAGAGTGAGTAGGGAGAAGGATTTTGGAGAATGTAGAGCAAACTGTCCAAGGTGTTTCTGATATTTTCACCTTCTTTAAAGGTCTCTGGCTTGTTCTGCAAGTAGTTCATAGTACAAGAACTATGTGGATTGAGTTCTTCCTCCTCCAAGGCATATGATGCATGAGGAAAACCTCCTCTCTAAAAGGTCCAGTGCCTGAGCTTCTGTCTTCAGGAGCTCTTGAGCTTGAATTTACCCATGAAGAACAGCCAAAAAGCCAATGTGAAAAATGGAGAATTGGGAATAAGCAAAGAAAGTTGTATTAAAAATCAATCACTGTGCACTGCTTTGTGCTGTACACTGTGCTAAGCACTGGGGACACTGAGGTAAAAATGGAATATTCCCCCCTTAAGAAAGACAGAGCTTCCAGGAATAAGGAGGTGATGGTCCCGCTGTACTCTGCTCTCATCAAAGTTCATCTGTAGAAATTTTTATCAGTTTGAGAAGTACCTTAAAAATATGAACACATCCAAGAGTGCCAACTAGGTTGGTGAAGGATCTTCAGTCCACTTCTCTGAGGGTCATGTGAAGGAATTGGGGATCTTTAACCTGGAGAAAAGAAGACTCAGCAAAGAGTGATAGATAGGTTCAATCAATAAGCATTTATTGAGTGCCTAATATATGCCAGGAACTGTATCTAAAGGACTAACATGGGGAAGACGAATTGGGTGTTCTATTTGGCCACAAAGAACAAAACTAGGAATGATGAGTGATGAGGTTGCAAAGAGGAAAATTTAGGTTTAAAGAAAAATTTAGAACTATCAAAAAGTAAAATAGACTGCCTGGGGAAGTAGAGTCCTCTTTACGTTCAAGGAAAGGCTCAATGACCACTTGTCAGATGTTTTATAATGAAGATTATTCTGGGTTATAACTTGGACTAAGTAAGTGGCCCTATTCCTTTCAAACTCAAATTCTGTGTGAGTCCAGTGACTAAGCACCATGAAAGGCCATGTCAACTAACTATTGATTTGATCACATTGAGTTGTTTCTGACTACAAAAGTTAATTACCATGCAATGAGTTTACTCACTAAATGGTTCATTGGTCCTGAAAATGACCTAATTGAATCGATCATGCAATAATACAATCCACTGCTTAGTCATCAACCTGTCCTGAGGAAGTCACCACAGTCAGAGCGTACTCCTTCCACCTAACTTGAAGACAGTAACATAATGGAAAACTGTTTTCTCTCCTTCAGCTCCATAGTTGTCCTGTGGTCTGGAGGCAGAAAGAGCACCATGGGAAAAATGCCAGACTGAATGGAAGTTAGGATTGTTGACCTTCCAGATCCAACCCAGTTCAACCAAGTTCAGTAAACATTTATAAACCACTTCCTGTATGCGCAGTTCATAGAGAGATAAAATATAACTATGACATGACTCCTAACTATTTAAGGGGAGTCAATGTACAAAGAGTTAATTATGATTCATAACAATACATGAGAAAAGATGGGAAAGATATGAAACAGAGTATAGCATGAGGTTTGAAAGCCCCACTCCATGAGCTTGGAATAATATGAAAACATTTTACCTCTCTGGGACTCAGTTTCCTCATATGTAAAAGAAAGAAGGGCATTATAGTGGAAAGAACAATGGATATGAAGTCAGGGGCCTTAGGATTTGAGTCCTGACTTTGTGACTGTGAGGATATCACTTAACCTTTCTAGCTCTCATTTCCCCCAGTTGTCAAATGAGAAGGTTAGATTAGCTGACCTGTAAGGTCCTTCTAGCTCTAAATCCTTAGTTTCTGTGATTCATCACAATGGCAATGACCTTGCAGAAAATTTTAGTATTTGTTCATCATCTTTGAAAGGATGACTGCAATTTTTCTTTGAAATCTCTGAGAGACCAAGAGAAGTCTGGAAGGTGCTTATTTTCCCCTTGGGATCATTCCAGGGAAAGGTTCGTATCACTATCAAGGACCTCACAAATCCTCGCACAATGCAGAACTGTTTTCAATCTGGAAGCAATAGCAGCAATGGTTATTGTTATTCACAGGAGAGTCCCATCCTTCCCATTTTTATAAAGGGCTGAAGTGTAGAAGAAACAGTATTCCGGTAACTGACAGAGTAGAAAGGCTTATAGGATTGTGCGATAGAGATAGAATTATGTTCAGACATAAGATGGAAGTTAACACAATCCAGTGGAAAGAACTCAGACTCAGAGGATATAGGTTCAGATTCCATTTCTTACACTTAAGCAATGATTCCCCAAGTCATTTAACTCTCCCGTGCATCAGTTTTCCTGATCAATAAAATAGGGGCTTGGAGTGAGTGACGTCTGAGGTCTCATATCTCTGAAAGTATGATCTTCATGTTACAACTACAGGGAACATTTTATTTGTCATTTTTCAGTCATGCCTCACTCCTCATAACTCCATTTGGGGTTTTCTTGGCAAAGATACTGGAGTGGTTTGCCATTTTCTTCTCCAATTCATTTTACAGATGAGAAAACTGAAGCAAAGGGGGTTAAGTGACTTACCCAAGTTCACACAGATAGTAAGTACGGGAAGCCAGATTTGAACTCACAAAGATGAGTCCTTCTGACTCCAGGCCTGGTACTCTATTGCACTGCCCCACGTAGCTTCCCTAGGAGGGATCCTCAGAAATCACTTGGTCCTTCTCTTTACAGATGAAGAAACTGAGGCTCATAATTTGACCAATTAGTGGCCAACCTTGTAGCCCATTAGTGGCATAGTTACTACTAATTCAAGCCTCCTAACTCTCAGCTCATTCTTTACCCTACCCCACCACTGTGGCTTGCCCAGAAGCAAACAGAAAAGATAAGTCAGGCATCGTACCAGGCTGATGGAAGGAGGGGAAACAACCTGCAAGTCAATACTTTCCTTTAACGGGGCCTGAAATTAGGCCTGAGCTCCTCCTAGTGCTTCAGCCACGTGGAAAATAGTAAGGAGGATTAAGAAGTGTATTAATGTTCTGATCAGGGAGAGTGAATTGATTCTTCATTCCAAAATCTAATTCAATAGCCAGTTTATTTAAAGCCTTAGTTTATTTGTAAGTTGCCTGGGTTTGATTCTTCCATACATCAAAAGGATCATTTGCAGTACAGGCTTCACATTACCTGTTTCAATTTCTTTCCATCTGTGTTCATGACTGCACTCTTCTGAGTGCCTCTAAGGCAAAAAGCAATCTAGCAGAAGGAGGAAGTTCAGCAGCGGCTGGAGCCTGCTGATCATTGCATGTAATGTACCTGGCCATAGTTCTTCATCACTCATGCATTCATTCCACAGATATTGAAAGCCTACTATGTACAAAAAGCACCACTGTGGGAAATACACAGATGAGTGTGATATGATCTCTGTCCTCAGAAAGCTGGCAGGCTAGGAGAGATGATGCACCTTAGGCTTAGGTGGGAACAGAGAAGGCTAGAGAAATGTTTCTAAAAGAAAAACTTCCAATAGACAAGATTAATATGTTAAGTGGTCAAAAGTTGTTTGGTGTTGAATTAATAATCCTAGGAAGAAAAAGAGCACTGACACAAATAGGATGAAAATAGAGTGGTGAAGGTTTGCATTTTGTATGTTGAAGAAGGGATGGAGTTGAGGGCTGGTGGAGAGTACACCTATTATGGTAATGTTCTGGGATAGCTTGCTTTCTGCAAGGGCAGCTTGACTAAAGATCCAGGCTTGGAGTCAGGAGGACCTGAGTTCGAACCTTGTCTCAAATGCTTACTAGCTGTGAGACCCTGCGCAAGTTACATCATCCTGTTTGCTTCAGTTTCCTTATCTGTAAAATGAGCTGGAGAAGAAAATGGCAAACCACTCTAATGTCTTTGTCAAGAAAACCCCAAATGGGGTTTCAGAGTATTGGATGCAACTGAGAACAGCACAACAAAAGTATTTTCTGAAATCAACGTCTCATTTTACTGGGGACCTAAAGTGTATCAAAAACACTACTCTAGTGAGCACGCAGAACACAGAGTTCTTGTAGGGGTCCTGTAGACAAAGAGAATTTTTAAGGCTGCCTAGTTCCTGACTCCTTTCTTTGTCCTACTCCTCCACTTCCAGGAAGAGAATGGAAGGGGAAGGCACCTACTATATTCTAATCACTATGTTAAATGCTTTACAAATATTATCTCATTTTGTGGTTGTTGTTTAGTCATTTTAGTCATGTCCAACTTTTCATGACTCTGTTTGAGGTTTTGTAGGTGGAGATATTGGAGTGGTTTACTATTTTCTTCTCTAATATATTTTACAGAGGAGGAAACTGAGACAAAAAGAGTTCAGTAACTTACCCAGGTTCACACAGCTAGTAGGTGCCTAAGGTCAGATTTGAACTCAAGTCTCCCTGAGCCCCAATGCTCTATCCACTGTGCCACCTGACTTGCTTATTATCTCATTAGATTCTCATAATAATCCTTCGAGGTAAATGCTGTTATTCCCATTTTACAATTGAGGAAACTGAGACAAAGAGGTAAGATGACTTGCCAGGGTCATAGACCTAATAAGTGTCTGGCTCTGTGCTCTATCTATTGTGCTACCTAGCTGAAAGAGTTGGAAGGATCATGACAGTTACCAGTAAGGGACATTTCCTTGAAAAGGACACTAGTCTGAAGGGGAAAAAAATATGGACAGTCTAGAAATGATTAAGACAATGGGTCTTAATTGTACCAAGTTTTAAGTTACACAGGACAGTTTTAAGGGTTATTTGGAGACACTTGAAATAAGGGATGAGGTAATCAAGACACCCAGGAAGGACATTAGAAGTTTGGGTGAAAAGGTTTTTTGGACATGGCAGGGGGAAGAAAGAGGGGAGGAGGTCGACAAAACTCCCTTGGAAAACCGCTCTCAGAACTCTCAGGTTCTACTGATCCCTCATCACTCCTACTAATCCATGTGTGGGATGCCTGCTATGTCTCCTCCAGACCAGACCAGTTCAACCATGCCAGCCAAAGTCTAGGAGTTTTGCAGAGAAAAAAATCAGGTTCTGGTTCAAGAGTGTCCGATTGGTTTCCCATCTCTGATGTTACAAAGAGGGGTGTTTTAAGGATTTTCCACGGGATGCATCAGCGTTATTTATTTAGCATGAGTGTATATGCAAGTTTCCAGCACAGCATATGGAATTCACTAGAAAAGGCCAGGGGAAGGCAGCACGTCTACAGCAGAGGCAACCAGCCACAATCAAACCGCATTAATATCAGACCACACCAAAAGCAAACAAACAAAAGATCACAGAAGCTCTTTGCACTACTACCCGTGTTTAAATTGGTTCTGAAGGCAATTTCAAAATGGGTTGCAGGATAAGTTAGGAAAAATATCATTGGAATAAGTCTATGGCCTTCCAAGGTAACTACTTGGAAGAATATTCATTTGGATGTGTTTAAAAATTCAGGCTCAGTATTTTTAGTTATAAATAGTCTGAGTATGAAAACAGGGTGTGTGTGTGTGTGTGTGTGTGTGTGTGTGTGTGTGTGTGTGTGTGTTTCAAGCCAAGGGTTCTTAACCTTTTTTGTGTATCTTCAACCTCTTTGTCAATCTAGTGAAACCTACGGATCCCTTCTCAGAATAATGCTTTTAAATACACAAAATACATAGAATTACAAAAGAAACTAATCACTGTATATTAAAATACATTTCAAAATATTTTAAAAACAAATTTAAAAAACCATAAGTTAAGAACTATTGGTTTAAAGAAAGGGGGGTAATTTGTTATTTATAAAATAAATATTCCAAATCAAATTTCAAGTAAATATTTTTTAAATATTGAAATGAATATTTATTATATAGGATATATGTATATATGTGTATATATATATATACACATACACACATGTATTTTCTCAGGGCAGGGAAAAATAAGGAGAATGAAGAACTCAGACACACAAAAGTAAAAATACTATAAAATGAGAAAATGTTCAAAAGCAAAAGAGAAAAACCACAGATTCAGAGTAAAACACATACAGCCCAGCAGTTGCCAGTAACAGATCTAGGATTATCTCAAAACCCAAAGAAAAAAAGAAAAAAAAATCTGATCAACCTTCATCCAGTCAAGTTCAGAACAAGTTTAGATAAGGGATACTGAGAACTAGCGATAATGTGATGTAAATGAGAAATATGAATTTAAATTTACAAAAATTTCCACATCCTTTTTTCTTCATCAGCTCAGCTCTTCTAATGCTTTCTACAATATCCTAAGGTATTACTGCTTTAAATGGTGCATGGAGAGAGATCAAATGGAATTGCATTGTGCTATACCTGAATTTAACTTCTGGATAAGTTTTTCAAGATTTTATGTTTGGATATTTAGAAGTCATACTTTAGTGTGCAGGGAATGGAACAGAGAAGAAAAGAAGTATCTGAGACTATAGATATATAAAATATAGTCTGTATTTTATACAGGAAAAACACAAGGAGTTGAGGTAGACCTCAGAAAAATGAGAATTTATTCCATTGCTTGCAAGTTTCATAATCTCATCTCCATAGGACCTTCCATCAGTATGAATGGTAACCTCTCCATATTTTGTAGCCCTAGTATAACTCTATATTAGCTCTGGGGCATGCTAATCCCAATTCCCACTCTCACAAGGAGTCTCATATCTAAAAGCAATTCTCCATTTTTCCCTCAGGATGCTGGTAGTACCCCAGCCCCCAGGAGTCAGGGTGTATTTCTCTAATGCCATTAGCATAGGCCTCCACAGGTGTGCTTTCCCCTAAGATTATAAATTAACAGTTTCGTTGTCCAGTCTTAAGAAGCTTTTAGAAAGGAGTGATTACTAAATTTATGCAGTCATAACAGTTGGCATATCACATCCCTTTAAAAGTTTGTGACACATTCTCCTACAGGTATATACAGAGTCAATGGGAAAATGGGTTCAAGCTTGAAGAACATATATGGCAAAGGAGTAGCTCCAAGGTGGAGAACCTGTGGCCTTGAAGCCACATGTGACCCTCTAGGTGTAGCCCTTCAACCAAATCTTCCACACTTGAGGACCTAGAGGGCCACATGTTCCCTCAAGGATACAGGTTCCCCATGCCTGTTAGTTGCTGGAAGTTTTCTCCCATTTTGAGGGGACTCAAGAAATGCCCCCTTGAGCATGGTGGCTCTTCATCCATTTTGTTCTTGGCTCTTGATGTAGACACTACTACCAGCACTACTATTTCAGAAAGATGAAACCAGGAGGTTGGTAGGAATATGGGAAGACCAGAATTCTCTGGGTACTTCCAACAGTAATCCTCTGGTTCAAAGCGAGGGTGTAGAGTGGGGAGGAAAACCAAAGCCAGAGAGAAGGTATCTCCTCCCATGGGTGGTGCCTTCTCAAGTGTGTTAACTATAACATCATCCTCACTGCATTGTAATAATAGTAGGTAACATTTATGTGGGACTTTAAGTTATAAATATCTAATTTATCCTCATAATCCTCAGAGGGAGGCGCTGTTATTACCCTTACTTGAGAAATAAGGAAACTGAGGCACATAGCAGTGAACTGAACTGCTTGTTCTCACAGTCGCTAGTAAGAATTTGAGACTTGATTGGAACTCAGGCCTTCCTGACGCCAGGTCCACTGCTCTTTCTACTGTACTAGACATATCTTCAAGCATGGCTACAAATAAACAACAACAAGAAGAAGGAAGATGGAAGGAAGGAAGGAAGGAAGGGAGGGAGGGAGGGAGGAAGGAAGGAAGGAAGGAAGGAAGGAATGAAGGAAGGAAGGAAGGAAGGGAGGGAGGGAGGGAGGGAGGGAGGAAGGAAGGAAGGAAGGAAGGGAGGAAGGAAGGAAGGAGAAAGGGAGACAAATATCAGATGGTCAACTTTATGGTTAGATATAGTTAGACCTCAAGATTATGACTTAACGTCTACTCAAAATTATTGCAAATTGGTAGAACCTTGCTAAGATAACATTCTTCTGTCACAGCATTCAAGAACTCACACTTAGGGAAACACAATGAAGCATTAAAGAAGGCATATTCAGAATGAAGAAGCAATCTCGTTCTGTCTCTCATATCAATTTTACCCCTCTTTTTCCAGCTCATACTTTCCATCAGGAATGTATGCTGGTTTACCATTCAGGATCTCTATACCTGATGGGCACCACTGCTTCTGCAGTAGTGTTGAAAAACATCTTCCTGGGCATGGTGGCACATCCCTTAAGCCCGACTTACCCTAGGAGACTGAAGTCAATGGGTTTTTTGGCTCTAGCATTCTGACCAACTGTCGGCTAACCGAATTGAGTTTCTGCACTCAAATGAAAGGGGAAAATCAGGCTGGATAAGAAGGAGAAAACTGCCCCAGGTCAGAAATGGAGCAGGTCAAACCTCTTATCCCAATCATTAGTGGGACTGGGCCATGTATTAATCAACAAGCATTTATTAAGGATCTATTGCGAACCAGGCACTTTTTTAGGTGCTATGAATTAAAAAATGAAAAGTATAAGTCTCTGCTTTTGAGAACCTTGCAATATAGGTGGGGAGAGAGATGAAATAGCTGACAGATAGATAGATACATACATACATAGATACATAGATATATAGATATGATTGTTAGGATTGATGATATAGATATTTATATACTTGTATATGCATGTATGTTCAGAATAGATGCAACAGCAAATAAAACATTAAGACTCACAAACCTTTTAGATGGTCTATTAAACTGTAATTAATTATTGGCATCCTAAATAAGACCTTTATACAATACCCCAATAGGTAATGTGGTTCTGTAAGGAACTGAACCACATTCCTATTGTCAATGTTCCTCTCTATGAAACCAGAAGACTAAAAGAAGTTAGAGTTAATTGGAAGGAAGATTCACAGGGTCTCCTTGGAGAGGTTTTACATTGTTTCATGAGACATGTGGCCATGTTGGTGAACGTAAGCAAAACTACCACCGTAGAGATGATTACAACTTTTCTGCCAACATCTGTTGCAAAGGATAAAGAAATAGATGTCTTACTAAGAATTTGTCAAGATCTTCAAAATCAAGGGAACATATACCTGGATACTTCATCATTTCAGGGCAAAGGACACATAAAACATGTCAGAAAATATGGTTTGGGATCAAGAAATGAAAGAGGACAATGTTTGACAGACTAGGCAGAAACAAATGACTTCATATTTTGAAGGTGAGGCTGACCCAAGAGGATAAAATGTTCTCAGAAATGAAATTCTGAAAACGTAAGCAGAAATTGCTGCAGTAAGGAAGAAAAGAAGGAACTTTCTGGATAGACCAAAGTAAAAATGCCGAGAACTCACTGAAAAACTTAGATTTTAAAGACATTTGTAAAGACAGATCACTGCCAGTTCAGAGGACTAAGGATGTCTTCTCTCTAAGGACTCCCTTCCTCTGGGCTCATCCATAGACTAAGTTCAGTCCTAGAAGAGCCCAGCCTCTAAAGAGATGGATTGGACTCTTTCTCATTCTCTGGTTCTTTATGCCTAGAGAAAAAACAAAATCTGGATTTGACTCAAGGAGGAGAAGATTGTAAAGGAGTATTATCCACTGAACTGGGTAAAGCCACTCAATAGACTTTAAAAGGAAACTCCAGTGGTTTCCTATTACCTCTAGGATAAAAAAATAAAGTCCTCAGGCATTGAAACTCCTAATAGTCTGGCCCCTTCTTCTATTCATAGTCTTCTTATACTTTACTCTCCTCTATGGACTCTGATTCAGGTAGTGGCTTACGTGCACTTCCTCTAACACAGCTCTCCATTTCTCACAGTGGCATCTTGGCACTGACTTCTCCCATTCCTGGAAGGGCCTCCCTCCTCACTTTTGACTCATTTTTCCTAGTTTTCTTTAAGACTCAATGTAAATCCCTCCTAGGAAGCCTATTCCCACGCCCCCAGATGCTGGTGCCTTCTCCTATGAGATCACCTTTCATCCACTCTGTATAGATCTTGCATATGCTTAGTGATATTATATGTTTTTCTCCCCCACTAAAATGTGTGTTCCTTGAGGACAGAAACTATAGGAGCTGTTTTTAGCTTTCTTTATATCCCTAGCATTTATCACAGTGCCTGGCATAAAGAGAGAATTTAATAAATGCTTGTTGACCAACTGAAATCCTGCAGCATCTAGAGCAGGGGTTCTTAATCGAAGATCCATGAACTTAAAAATATATTTTGATAACTATGTTACAAATATAATAGATTTACTTTATAATCCTAGATATTTTATGCATTTAAAAACATTATTCTGAGGAATCCATAGGTATCACCAGGTTGCCAAAAGGACCCATGATACACAAAAAAGAACTTTGAGCCCCTGATCTATAAGACATCCCTTTTCAACAGGGGCAAAGTGGAAGTATTAAGCTATAAAATCCAAGACTGTAGACATGGCATGATTTGATTTCAGTTAAGCAACTGAAAAAGCATCTCATGGTATATGTGTGGATAATTTGGAATTAGGCTAAATAATAGTTCACTTTTACACATTTGCAATTTATTGAATAACTTTATACAAAAACAGTTTTCAATTGATCGCTATCAACTTGGAGAAGATTGACTCAGGAAACTATGCTATTCTTTTCAACATTTTTAATGATGATGTGGTTGAAGGCATTGATGTCACACTTGTAAAGTTTTTAGATGATAAAAACTTGAAGAGGTAACTAACATGTAAGATGATTGAGTCCATATCCAAAAATATCTTTAATATTCTGATCAATGGGCTGAAACAAATACGATGATATTTCAGAGAAAAGAAGAACATGGGATGGAGATAAAAATGTAAGCTCAGAACTAAAAAAGTTTCAAGGCTTCAGTCTGGGTTTGACTCTGATTTCTGACATATTAACTATACAATTCCCCTCTACATTCTACGTCAATTCTCTAGGTGGGTTTGACTCTGATTTCTGACATATTAACTATACAATTCCCCTCTACATTCTACGTCAATTCTCTAGGACTTTAAGTTTCAGAGAAAATAACGATCTGTATTGATACAGAGTCTCCACATCCAGTACGTTCTCTACATCAATAAAATCACAAATCCAGTCCATATTCTGTATTCATAGTAGAGATAAGTGTGAAGTTATATATTTTCATTTTTAACAATTATCTTTACAGATACAGAATGTAAGAGGCGTATCTAGACAATAGTTCTTATGGACAAGAACAGAAGGTGTTAACGAACTGTAAATTTTATACAACTTGTCGGTGTGACATAGAAACCAGAAAGGTCAAAATTAACCTAATGTAATTAGAAAGAGGGGGCTATCTGAATCCATTGTCTACCCCTAAAAAGATTCTGTACGTTCCAATATTTGGATCATCTCCAAATTCCTCACTGAATTGCACAATCAATCCAATATGATATAGTTATACAATCTATCAAGTGTATGAGCTAGGTGTGAACTATTGAATCCAGAGTATAAACTAGATTCAAACAGGGAAGTATAATGAGACTGGCTAAGGAGCTAGTAGCATTCTATAGAGCTTGGATAAAAACAGTAAGCTAGTTTGGAACTGAGCATCCATGGAGAAGCAACTTCAGACCAACCTGTGAGAATTTCTTGGGAATAATGGGCAGAAGGGGAGAAGAGAGTGCTTGTGTCTTTTTTCCTTTCGTCATTTCATCATTGACCTGAAGATTTACACCTTTTTGTATACAATGATAAGAACATTTGCATTGAGAGCTGAAAGATATATTGAAAAGAAATCAAGTACCCTGAGCAAAAATAGCTTAAGAAAATTATAGGGAACTCTTAAAGGAACCTCAGGAGAATCCCCTTTAGGAAATAAAAAATCTTCCAGCAGCCAGTCAACAAACATAAGTTACCAGGTAGTATGAACTACCTCTTTGCTACATATACTCTACGTTTAAACCTGCATCCCCCTGAACTCTGTATGTATATGTGGAAGAGTTTTCTTCTAGTTTGGAAATGGATGTGATGTTTCATATGAATTGTTCTTAGTATACCACCTTAGTAAATATCCATTTCTAAAAGCTAATTAAGTCTGTCTAAATAAATGATACCAAATGCTAATTAATGATGGAGCAAACCAATGGAAGCTCATGAGTGAACCTAGAAAGCCCTCCACCTTCCCAAACAAAGAACCATCAGAATTATTCCTATGTTTACCTCAAGTGAAGAAGTAGCCATCTGCCTTCTGGCTGGTACAAGTGGCTATGGGAGAGCAGCTCAGAGCCTATGCTGTAACACTCTGTACTAATATTTGTTTATAGACGCATAATGTCCATGCAGAGCAAGGTAATAGTTTTACTATACCATGCCCTGGTCAGCCACAACTAGAATACTCTTTGGGCAGCAGGTGGCTTGGAGTCAAGAAGACCTGAATCCAAATATGGCCTCAGACACTTGCTCGCTATGGGACTCTGGGCAAGTCACTTAACTTAGTTTGCCTCAGTTCTTTATATGTTAAAATGAGCTAGAGAAGGAAATGGAAAGCCACTCCAGTATCTCTGCCAAGAAAATGTGATCATGGAGAATTAGACATGATTGAAAAATAATTTAACAACATTCCTTATTCCAGACTCTAAATTCAAGAAGATATCTTCCTGAGTTCAAATCTGGTCTCAGACACTTACTTTGTGACTCTCTGCGAGTCATTTAACCCTGTTTACCTCAGTTCCCTCATCTGGAAAATGAGCTGGAAAAGGAAATGGCAAACCATTTCAGTATCTTTGCCAAGAAAACCCCAAAAGGGGTCAAAAAGATGCTGAAACAACACAATGACAACAACAGAATACTCTTTTCAGCTCTGACCATCACATTTATAGTAAGACATAAGGAAATGACAACCAGAAGCATGTGACTTGAAGGCAAATGAACTAGAGGATATGCAAAGCAAGAATCAGGCTAATGAATTGGGTGGGAATTCTCCAGATAAGCCTGGAGGAGCAAAGACTTACAGTGGATATAACGGCTGTCAATCCATATATGAAGGATTATTGAATGTAAGAAAAATTAGACACACCACTTGTACCTATAGAGCAGAACCAGGGCTTGGCAGAGAGACATATTTAGACTACATGTAAAGATGATGTTTCTAATAATGAGAACTATTCCAAAGTAGTATGAGTTGCTGCAAAAGGCAGTAGGTTCCTCTTCACTGGAGGCTTTCATACAGGAGCTGAACAAGCTCAAGCAGTGGATAGTATAGGAGTATATTTTAGACTCTATGATCTCTATAGACCTTTCCAGCTCTTACGTTCTAAGATTCTGGGACCCCTAGCATTTATCTATCCCTACTCTCTTTTCCCATAGTTGGGGCCCCTGACAATGAGATTCTTGCGAACAACTTCCATATGAAGTGTTCAGTGGCCTCCTTATCAGCCGTGACTCCTCCCATAAAGAGTTTAAGCCCAGTGCCTTGCCTCCTCAAAAGAATTCCTCTCTCCTACTGTCTGCACAGCTCAGGGTACCTCTCTTAGCAACTCTTCTTAGCAACAGCTAATAGCAGTATCTTTATTGAGCTCTCTAGAGGTGGCTATGGTAGTACACAGTTCTTTCAAAGGATCTTGTTCAAAACCCTCTTGAGTTGAATTAGGGAAGTAATCCAAAAAATAGCATTCAGTATTGTCACACTTCTAGCTAGTCTCTTCCCCTCCTCTCGATTTATTTCTGCTTTTCCCTGGGATAAAAACCAGTTCTAACTATCCAGGCTCAGGCTATGTCCTCATACTCCATAATGAGTGTGGCAATTAGATAGTGCTAGACCTGGAGTCAGGAAGACCTAAGTTTAAGTCCAGCCTCAGAAACTTACTAGTCTCATGACCCTGGATAAGTCACTTCTGTTTCCATCAATTTCCTCAACTATAAAATGAAGACAATAAAATCACCTTCCTCAAGGGAATTTGTAAGGATCAAATAAGGTAATATCTATAAAGCACTTAGCACAGTATCTGGTGCAGAGTAGGCACTATATAAATTCTTATTTCCTTCTCCTCCAATCCCAAGCCAAGGTGTAAAGTCTATCACTTGGTGAGTAGGTATAGTCATGGTAAAATAATAAAAGAAACAGTCATTTTGATGATTAAAAGTACCCAAATTAACAATGAAGGACATATGAAGATGCTCTCTGAATCTAGAAGTACTGATAAATAGAAGTATGTATAGAATGATTTTATATATACATATATATGTACACATACACATACACATACATATACATATACATTTGTGGGTAATGGTAGCCATCTTTGAGAGGGGAATGGAGAGAAGAAAAAAAGGAAGAAATGTTTACATGATAACTTTATTATATATTTTAAAAGAACAGCAAGTTGTACATAATAGGTTTGCAGTTTCATAGGCAGTCATCTTTTTTTTGTTATACTTTGTTATGGAAATGTTTGTTTTTATTCCACAAATCAAAAATTAAGGAACGGAGATTAAAAGAACCTCAATGAACATTTTGAAAATCTGCAAGGGAGAGAGCAGGCTGAAGTTCAGAAGGACATGCAGAAAAGCAGGGCACTCTTCCCACTCTGTCATGTTTACTATAGTCTTTTTTCTGAAAGCAAACTATAGAAGTTCACAGTTTCATGCACAATTCTCCTTTCTGTTCTTCAATGCATATTGAAGTATTTATAATTATTAAGTTCAACACAGAAAAGAAGATTTAGTTTTTAAAAACTATCTATTGCACCCTCCTGCCAATGCTCAAAGTTAAGAGCTTTACTCACACTGGAGCTGCTCGATAAACCTTGCTTGCTAGTCTGACCAGGGGCAATTTATTTAGTTTACTCTCTTACAGAGTAGAACATTGAAACTAAGCTTCTGAGAAACTGCTGATCTGTGTTGGGAGAAGGCATTTCTCCCTGTGAGTTCCTACCTCCATGAGATCATGCCTCCAGTTCAAAAATAAAATAAACTTAGAATTTTATTTGAAAAAAACAATCTCCCTCTGCCTTTCCCCTTTCTTTTCCTCCCACCCACACCAGATGTGAGCAAAACACCTACCTCTCCAGGCTTCAGTTTCCTTATCTGTAAAGGAAGTCTTTAGGTTAGTTCAGAAGTGGGGAACCTGTGACCTAGAGGCCACATGTGAACCACAGGTTCCCCACCCCTGGATTAGTCCCTTCCAACTCTAGTTCCATATCTGTAATTTGCCGTCTCATAGGTGCTTTGTCACCTGTGATTGGACATAATTTCCACGTGAGGTGGCACAATGAATAAAGAACGAGGTCCTGGGGAAAGAAAACCTGAATTCAAATCCAACTCAGACTACTTGCTAGCTGCGTGATCTTGGGCACGTGATTTATCCTCTATTTGCCTCAGTTTCCACATCTACAAAATGAAAATGATGATAATGTTAATATCCACTACCTCCCAGGGTTGGCAGGAAAGTCAGATGAGATGTTTGTAAAATGCTTAGCACAAAGTCTAGCACATAGTAGGAACCTTGATAATTGCTCCTGCGGTTCTGGATATTTCCATAACGAAGAGGGACAAGTTCTCCTCCAGCCACCTCACTCAGCCCTCCATGTTTACCTCTACTACTTCTGGTTCTGTCCATGTATCACAGAGCTTTGATGGTGAATTCTTTCTGTGTCATCACTTTATGGAGCCATTTTGTTCACAGATCTGGTTCCTAAATCAGACAAGGGAGCTCTGAATCCTGGGAAGCCAGAAAATGGAAAGTACTCTTATTCAAGTAAATAACGCAATGATGAATGGAGGCTGCTATAAAGGTAACAGCTTTACAAGGCAGTAAATAGAAACTTACAAAGATTTAAAAACTGGCAAGTATTTTAGAAAGACAGCAGCTAGACCTCTCAACCCCAAAGTGAATATAATAGATAGTTGTAAGAAATGAGAAGTCAAGAAAGTTGGCTTTTATGGAGCATATATTAAATTGCCTACACTTGTTTGGTGAGAGTTAGCTCTGTCTTCATTATATTCATCAAGAAAAATGTCAATTTATCTAGAGAACTTGTAGTACACTGGAAAAAGTCCTGGACATGCAGTCAAGAGAATCAGGAGAGGAAATGCAAGGGAGTCCCAACCTTATTGCTTACAAGCTGTGTGACTTTGACCATTTCTCTTCTATGGTCTTCTCTCTACTCATGCTAAAAATAAGAGGGTCAGGCTATACGATCTCTAAGGTCTCTTCAACCTCTGAAGTTCTATGCTTCTAATTACTAGTAAATTTGGAAAGTTTTTTTTTCCTCAATGACACTGATTAAAGGGTTTTTTGTTGGGGGGGGGAAAGATTGGTCACTCCCCAAACTATATGGATATGGTCCAACCCTTGCGTCAGGGGTACTTTGGACTAATAAGGCCCAGGTTATGTTTCAGTAGTCCCTCATGGGAGCCAGAAGTCCTATCAAAAAACTTGTGAAAAATTCTTCTCCAGGTTTTCCAGATGATCAATAGCAACTCCATATTTGCAACCAAGCTGGACACGATGTATAATAGGAAATTTTAATGAAAAGAAAATCAATGAACCATATGTATTCTGAAATAAGTTATGTAATATCCGAAATGTCCTTCCATGACCATTTATTCTCCTATGCCATATTTCTATCAGGATGAGAATTCACAGATGGGTCTTTCATGAGGATCAACCCCACTCTCATGGTTTGTTCCACTGTCCTTGAGCAGGTAACTGCCAGTATCCTCGCTCAGTCATTTTCTGTAAAAATCATAGGATCATGGTGGTAAGTCTGTATGTGGTCTTAGAGGTCAGCCAGTCCACCTCGCTTTCATTTTACGGATGAAGGAAACTAAGGACTAGAGAGAAAAAATGACCTACCCCAAACCATAATTGTAGTAAATGATAGTGACTGCCTTCAAATCCAGGCCAATTGACTTCTAAGCTATAGCACTTTCCACTATATTGTATTTTTCCTTTCGAAGTCTGCCCAGTGGTTTAAATTCTGCTTAGAACAATGTGTGGCTTTGGCATGAGGTACAACACTTGGGATTTCCCCTTTGTCTCTCTTTTCCCTAGTCTCTGCTTATATAGAGAGAATCACCAATAGTAGAGAACCAAGGAGAATGGACTGTCCCATGTGGTAATGCCCATTCCTACCTCATGTACTCAGCCGCCAAACTGTGGGATTCCTCTCTTGTAGAGTTTGTTTCTTGTTTTTCAGTGAGCAGAGTAGTCATGGATTCCAACATGGCTGAGGTGATTTGTGCTTTGCCACAGACCCAGAAGTATATCCAAACCTACTTGGAAGCTTCCCCAAAGGACCATTCTTGCTCTATAGAGGCCACCAAACCATTCTAGTTTTCTCATGAAACATGGAAGTGTCTTATACAAATGAATCACATGTCCAGAACACAGAGAGACCTGGCACCCATCGTAGGCTATTACAGAAAGACCAAACTAGAGGACAGATTCGGAAAGTCTAGCAGTCAGTCATTAAATATTTATCAAGTGCCTGTTGTTCAGTCATGTCCTACTTTTCATGACCTCATTTGGGATTTTCTTGGAGTGGTTTGCAATTTCCTTCTCCAGTTCATTTTACAGATGAGGAAACTGAGGCAAACAGGGTTAAGTGCTTTGTCCAGGGTCATACAGTATCTGAGATGAGGTTTGAACTCAGAAAATTATCACCCTGATTCCAAGCTCTATTCACTGCACCACCTACCTGCCCTTATTAAGTGCCTAGTATGTGCCAAATGCTATGTTAAATCCTAAAGATACATTAAAAAATCAAACAATAGCCCCTGCCCTCAGGGACCCTGCAGTCTATGGGAGAGATAATGAGGAAGTAAATATGTCCAAATTACGTACATATAGGATAAATGGGAAGTAATTAACAGAGGAAAGACACTAGTCCTAGGAAGGATTAGGAAAGACTTCCTGGAGAAGGTGGGATTTTAGCTGGGACTTGAAGGAAGCCAGGAGGCAGAAGTGAGGCCCTTTTCTATCATTTAAAACCTGGGAGAACTGTGTGGAACACAGTTACTAAAGTGTCAGGACCTGATTTAAACCTGAGGCTTCTTAAGTCTAAGTCCAATCTTTTATTTAAGACACCGCACATCCAGGCATGCCAGGTGTTTACTGAAAATCATGTTGTAGCAGGATGTAGTATCCCTTCCAAGCATTATGGAAAACCGATCTTCCTAATTCAAGTCAAAACATTTATTTTTTTCCTGAACTATGTGGATAATGAGGGCAAAAGTAAGAGTGTAGGGAATAAATGATCTAAATCATCTGAGCTGTGAAAGTGTGAATCCAATTAAATACTTTGGCCTTTCCCAGTTCTTGGAATTGTGGTTGATTTTCTCTGTTTCTTAAATTAGAATTTTGACATTTTGGGTAACTTTATAGCATCATTATAACCACAATTTAGTCTTGTAAATAAGTGTGAAATTACATTTACCACCCCACATAGTTAAATATCATCCTCTTCTTCCCTACTTCCCCTCTAGAGATACATGTGAAAGATTGTGTAGCTTTTGACTCAAAAAAAAAACCACATTGTTCATTTGTAAGTGATTATTTACAATGTTATCAGTTCAATGAAATAAATTGTATGAAAATGGCTTGATAAGCATAAAATGCTTCACAAATCTAAAATGTAATTATTGTGGTCTTTGAAAATCCTATTGCTAAATTAATTTTAGAGCTACTCACATGGTGAAGAGATAAAGCACTAGAACCAGAACACCTGAGTTCTAAGACTGACACTTTGTAAAACTGGGCAAGTCACAGCCTCATCCTTAAAATGAGAAGAAGAATGTTTCTATTACCTACCTGTCAAGGTCATAGAAACTAAAGAGGTAAAATGACCTATTTAAAGCCATAATTGTAGTAAATGATAGAGTCTGCCTTTAAATCCAGGCCAATTGACTCCCAAGCCATCACACTTTCCAATATATTATGTTTTTCCTTTCTAAGTCTGCCAAGTGTTTTTAAATTCCGCCTAGAACAATCTGTGATTGTGGCATGAGGTACAAAACTTAGGGTTTCTCCTTTATTTTTGCCCTGGTCTCTGTATATACATACCTATATATGTATACACACACACAAATAGGAGTAGTGACTTGGGGTTTCAGTATGGAAATAGCAAATGGAGCCATAGGGGAATAAGCTGACACATCATTTCTGCTGACAATGGTAACATTTATTTGATTGTTTTTCAGGCCTGAAAGGAAAAAACAGCAGAGAGCAGCAAGGTGGCTAACAAGGAGATGGTAAGGGAATCAAATGAATGGATCTAGCCTGGACAGCAACTTCAGAAATATTACATCCTCTAGGGACTGGTCTTTGGTCCTGGCGGCCTGACTGGTAAGACAGGTAATAAATGCCTGCTGAAGAGAAATTAATTTGTCCAAAGTGTGATGACACCTGACTGTGCTTGTTTCATTCAGATACATTAACTAATACACTTATGCATACATTAAATAATAATATATAGCACATTATATATATATATATACATATATATATGTATATATATGTATATATATATATATATATATATATATATATATAAAATCTACTTATCTACTCCCAAGAAGAAACATCAAATTACCCTATGAAGGAGGCATGGCAGACATCATCCCCATTTTACTTAAGGGGAAATTGAGTCACAGAGAGGTTAAAGGATTTGGCCAACATTATACAACAAATAAATGGCAGTCCTGGGACCTCTGCTGACATTTTGACTTCCACTATACCATTTGTCCCAATCTGTGTCATGGAGCCTGAGAAAAGACCTGAAGTTATTATAAATATCTGTGAACTTGTAAGTTATAAAATAGCACCCTCCATCTCATTAAATGACTGAGTAAAGAAATAAACATATCTCCTGTAGCCTGAATGTCTTACACAAATACCATATTGTTGGTCCTGATTCCTATAGATATTAGGGCTTCAAACCTCCCCCTCAGTTATCTTATATATTTTATATTTACTTCTCAGTTCATTATATCTTGTTTTCTCTAAGAATTTGAATATAATCTTCTTGATGCCAGGAATCATTTCATTTTTATCTTTGTACTCCTAGCACCCAGCAAAAAGCTTAGTATATTGCAGGAAATAAATCCTTGTTAAATTGAATTATGATTAGTAAAATACAAGTTCATTGAAAGGCATTATGGAATCCCTACTAGCATTCTTCATCATGAATTTTCTCAGTCAATATATATTAATGGTACAACCACTAACATGTGGGGTCTATAACACTTTTTTCACATTAAAAAGGAGTCATCATTGCGTCACATGACTTCTCATTGTTATACTTTGATTTAAGCAAACCTGATATTTATCAGATCAATATTAATTTCTTTTAAAAAGATATGGTGGTGATTTTTGTATCATTAAAGGATTTTTCACCTTACAAAAAAGATCCACCCTGACATTTTTCAAAATAACAAAGCTGACCTATAGTATTTGAAATGTGACTTTAATTCTCTTCCTCCTCCTTCCTCTTCTTCTTCTTTTTCATTTGATAACAGACATCTTTGCATAATTCAATAGACCACTCATTGGACTTAGAAGGTCTGGGTTTATTCTGAGCCCTAGGGCCTCCTCGGGCCTTGAGTTTTCTCATTAACAAAATGAAGGGGTTGAACTAGATTTCTGAAGTTCCTTTCCAGACTTTAATATTATCATTGCATAATGCACACTATAGAGAAAAGAACACTAACTTTGCAATCAGAAAGTTGTTGAACTATTTTTTCAGCTGTGTATGACTTTTTGTGACCGTATTTGGGTTGTTGGCTTTTTGTTTGTTTATTTTTGGCAAAGATACTGGAGTGGTTTGCCATTTCCTTCTTCCACTCATTTTACAGATGGGGAAAACAGGATGAAGTGACTTCTCTAAGGTCACTCAGTTAGTAAGCGTCGGAGGCCAGTTTCAAGCTCATGAAGACGAGTCTTCCTGACTCAAGGCCTGGCACTCCATCCACTGAGCCCCCAACTGTGCTGTAATCAAGGAGGGCTAGATTCAAATTCCATCCTCTGACTGTTGCTACCTGTGTGGCCATGAGCAAGTCACTTACACTTCCTCGGCCTTAGTTTCCTCATCTGTCAAATAGATGCCTTTGAGTTCCCTTTCAGCTGTAATTCTATTTTCTTATAATCTCTTTGGTATAATGTCTGAGGAAGGCATCTGTGACATAAAAGAAAGGACCCTCAGTGTCATCTAGTTACAGACTAGGAAACTGAGGCCCAAGGAAATTAATTAAAGGTCAGAAAATTAGCCATCATCAGAGATGGCTCTCTGACTCCAATGCCAATAGTCTGTCTAATACCCCACATTGCATAACGACACTTGCTTTAATATCTCATAGATTAATGATATTACAAATTGAAAGTTTCATCATGTTATCATCCCATAGCACTCCTTACAGTAGAAGTGGTCATATGTTTCATATTCCTCTGACCTTATTAGCATGAAGTAAACTTTCTAGAATAGAGTTTTGCCACATGCGAATCATACAACACACACAAAAAACTTTAAAACTGCTTTCTTCAGAGAATAACTAAGCTGAGAATGCTGGGTTCTGTTTTTACGATAAAGTGCAGATTTCCCACTAACAGCCAAATCATTTCAAAAGGCTGAATGGGACATTACTTTAAAAAGAATTCCAGCTGGTTAAATTTAGGAGGTTGGGGTGGGGAGCCCAATCTAAGAATATACACTAAGGCTGATGCATATTTATCTGATTGTGAATGACATTTTTTTCATCTGTTTTAAGCTGATGATATTCCACATTTTTCACTGAAATACTCAAACAAGTCAAAATGTACATTTGGGCATCTAATAATAAATTATATTTATTATTATATTTATATATTATTATATTATAAATTTCTTTTCAAACAGAACAATCCATGACAACCCAGACCACATCTCTATGTACTTTCCCTATCCTCCTATATAATAGTATATAAAGAAATTTATATACTATTTTGCAAAATGTTTTACATAGAGAGCATTATCTCAAGTGATCTCCGCTATGACCTTGTAAGATAAGTCTTGCAGACTGTGTTAGTCTCCATTTTTACAGATAAAAAACTGAGCCTCCAAGATTTAATGACTCCTTCCCCACCTGAAACTTCCACAGTTAGTGAGCAGCAGAGTCTGACCATCTGACTCCATGTCCATTGCTCTTTTCCTTCTCTTGATGATATAGACCCTTTGTTGACATAGTTGAAATTCACTTGGCACATTTTGGGGAAAGAATACTCAAAGAAAGTGATCTTTTTGAAAATGTTTTTTCTCTTCCAACATCACACTGTAACCATTAGAATCAAAGGCCAACTCATCTAACCCCATCTGGAAATGAATTCTCACTACAACATCCCTGACAAGTAGGTAAGTAGCCTATCTCTGGATACTCCCTATGAAGGGGAAATCAACCAAAAAAGCTCAGTCCACTTTTAGACAACTTTAATTATTACAAAGTTCTTTCTGAGAAACAGAGAGAGAGAGAGATTTGGGGCCTCCCTGCACCATCCACCCGTTGTTCTGCATCCCTGGGCTAACCAGGGAATGTTATGTTTTTAAGACTCTTCATAATCTGGCCCATTTCTACCCTTCTCATCTTCTAAGCTATTTAGTGCTTTCTAAGTTCCAGGCACTATGCTAAGAAAGAAAATACATAAAGGGTAACTGAAAAATAGGGTGGTGATGGGCAGTGGAGGATAGGGAAAGTACATAGAGATGTGGTCTGGGTTGTCATGAATTGGTCTGTTTGAAAAGAGCATAATGGCTGGCATGGGTATTTCTTCAAATGGAGGTGTACCTACCCACTGATTAACTAAATGCATTAGTGAATTTATGCTAAGTTTTGATAGGTAAAGATCAGGTTTAATGTAAAAATGGCTTTTAATGACAATACAAGGAATGAAAAGGCAGAAATTACAGACACTCTAGCAGCTGGTAAAAGATATCTACAATCAGCAACTTTCATATTCCTCTAAATGACACTTAATAGGTACCCTACTATGTTTAGAGCCAGACCTGACAGGAGGATCTCAGTGCACCAAAAGAGTAGTTCATTGACTTACTTGTGATGGCAGCAGCAAATCCTGGTTTCTAATTAGAGCTGTCTATCCCTAAAAGTACATATCATGTGAGGTAAAAAATTCATCTGTGCAAGAATTTGAACAAAGACTGGAAGACAACTTGCTGGGGATATTATAGAAGTGATTCCTCCTCTGAGTAAGGAAGCTGAACTAGATGACTTTTAAAAGTTTCTTCCAACTATAGGGCTCTGATTTAAATTAGATGAGTAGTTCTAATGGTATATGGGGTATTCAGGGAGGACTAGCACCTCTGGTATAAGGGCATGCTGAGCCCTTTTTTGGAGCTGCCCATCCATCTTTGGTGTCCACCTGTCACTCAACTCTCACTGGTGTCTCCAAGAAACCATAGTGTGTGAAGCAGGTACAACCCAGTAAAACTGTCTCAGCAGATGGCCTAAACAAGAATTGAGGTAACTGATAGACCTCAATCCCGGGGAGGTGGGGTGTCTACCCTATGCAGTGAAAAACTTCCCTAATGGAATGGGTAGATATGAACAACTTGTTCCAACAAGTCATGAAGGTATGCAGTAAAAGACACTTGGCTAGACATTGAAGACACCAAGGTCATCCACCGCATCCTGGGCCATTGCCAGACTAACTTGACTCTTCTCCTGCCGCTGGATTTTAATGGCTCTGGAAGACAGTGAGGAAGATGACTTTGCTCAATTCTGCCTCACTTAAATCCAATTTATATGTGAGTCAAAAGACAAAATATTTTTTAAAAAAGTTCCAAGGAAGACAAGGAGTCCATCATAGAAGTATGTATAGAATAGTTTTACATGAACACACACATATACATATATACATATTATATATATTTGTGTGTTACAGCAGCCATCTCTAGGGTGGGAAAGTTATAGGAGAGGGAAGAAAAAAGGGAAAAAAAGAAAATACATGATAACTTTATTACATATTTAAAAGGAATAGCAAGTTGTACATGATAGATTTGAAGTTTCATGTACAATCATCTTTTTTCTATGTTATGGAAATACTTTTTTTTCCTGAAGTTCATAAAAAATAAATAAAATAAATAATAAATAATAAACAAAATTAATAAATAAAATTTTAAAATAGTCATAGTGGGGCTATAGAAAAAGCAGTGGACTTTGAACCAATTTCAATGCAGGTCCTGGTTCTGATAGATGCTACATACATAATTTTGTGCAATCTACATAGCTTCATTGAGCCTTGCATCTTTCTCTCTAAAAGGGAGCTACATGTGCTCCCTACTTCATGAGACAGTCCCATCCACTGTAGGGGAATTCTAATAGTTAAGTATACAAGCACTGCCTACTTTATAAGTTAGTGGTAAGAAAATCACTTTATAAAATATAAAGTGTCTAATTAATTCAAACCATTATTCTGTTCCTAGAATTGCTATTGAAAATGTACCAAGAGCCACAAGTCATCATTTTGAACCAACCGAGTTACTAATAATTTAATAAGCAAATGTAATGATGAACTAAAAGGTTCTCAATAGCCCAGACATTCCCCTATATTGGCAATAAATACCAGGAGACATCTCTTTGTCTTAAAGACAGTACGGTATAGTGGGGAAAGCATTGGTTTTTGTCAGAGGAGTAGGTACAGACCTTATCTCTACTATTTACTTCCATGTGTGACATCAGTAAGTGTCTATGGACCTGTTTCCTGGTCTATAAAATTATGATCTGGAAACCCTCTCCTATATCTAACTCCTATGAAAATCTGACGACAGGAAAGGAGTGATATTTGTTAATGTCTTTGAAGAAGGGAGAAAAAGTTTAGATTAAAACTGGAGCAAGGGGATATATTTGAAAATGGTTTGTAAGTATAGAACATTCTTCCAAAACATCAAGAGAGGAATAAGGGAAAGCAGAGTGGAGAGTTTAGAGAGAACACAGAAGTCCAATTTTATTTAATAACAAATTTTCTTCTGAGATGAAATATCTGTCACTGAAGCACGTAAAATTTTAGTTGCTCATCCCTTATGGCATTTCTGGGGCCTGGAAAGTAGGCCAGTCTTCTTTAAGAACAGAAAAAAAAGGCAAGTATTTCATTGATTTTATTAAAAAAAAAAGTGACAGTAGCGTAGTCCATAATGTTTTATAAATGAAATACAGGCATATGGTATTTTACCAATGTGAGGAAAGAGTTTAAACTCCTTATTGTTGCCAGATTTCATTCATGTGTACTAGAATTGTAATTACCTAACAGTCCTGCAACTAGGCAGTACAGTGGAGAGCGCACCAGGACTGGATTCAGAAAGACTTGAGGTCAAATCTGGCCTTAGACACTAGCTATGTGACCCTGGGATAGTCATTTAGCCCTGTTTGTTTCAGTTTCCTCATTTGTAAATTGACAAGCCATTCTAGTGTCTTTGCTAAGGAAATTCTATGGACATGGGGTCATGAGGAGTAGGACATAACTCAACAATTGTTTAATTCTTTATTAACAATTAATTACAATTAACAATAACTCTGTGCCTCTTTATTAAAGGAATGGAAGAGTTAATTAACAAGCCATTCTCAGATGCGATGGGTTGGAGGAAAAAGACCCTGAGCCCCAAGTTAGGGATTCAGAGGAACTGATACTAAATCAATATGTTATTACTAATAATAGCTAGAACTTACATAATATTTCTTGGTTTATAAAGCCCAATGTGTACCTTGTCTCATTTCAGTCTCCTACCTCTGGAAGGTAATATTCTGCTGGTATTGTCTTCCATTTTACAGATGAGGAAACTGCGACAAAGAGAAGTCAAATGACTTGCCCATGATCACAGAGCTGGTAAGTGTTGGAAATAGGATTAGAATTCTTCTTGGTCCTAAATCCTACACTTTTCCCACCAGCCTCTTGTGTTAGGGAGCCATGAAAGAGACTGACCACAACCAGGGAGTGACAAACTAATTGTCAATGAAGGAAAATAAATCATGTTTCAGAGGAGTCTCAGGACTAATTCAGGAAAGGTCATCATAAAGTTTTCCTTTGGTACCTACATTTGCAAAGAACTTTTTTTATCTACTCGCAATAGATTTATGAGAACAATTCACCTGAAAGTAAAAGCTCTGAGTTTACAAGGTGGAGTTTAATCTTGGAGGTAATTTACAAATTACTCTCTTTGGCTCACGTCTTCAACCAAGATTTTCCCTGAGAATATCAGATTTTGAGTAATTTTCTCCACAGAAAAGGCCTTCAGTTCTCATATAAACACTCAGACAAACATAAGATTGACATTATTTAATATCACAGAAAATTCAAAGTCAAAGAATTGACACCTGAACCCACAAGAAAACAAAACACCTGTTATTATCTCGGCAGTGGGATCTATGTTGTTCTCCAGTTTGAAAATACTTTTCTCATGTTGAGATTCTGTCTCCAACAATAAGAAAGGATGTATCATTCTTAGATTCTAGAGCAAGGCTCTGCAAACCATGGCCATGGGCAGACCAAACAGCCATCTGTTTTTACATACATGGCCAGCAAGCTAAGAACATTTGTTATATTTTCAACTAAAGTTTTATTGTATTTCAAAATGTAAAATTCTTTTGTAGCTCAGAGGCCATACAAAAATAAGTGGTGGGCAAAATTTGGCCCTCAGGTGGTAGGGGAGGGCTGGGCAGGTTAATGACACTTTGCCAACCTAGGTGTGATGCCTTTTTGCTTTACTTCTCTGTGGCTAGTAAGTTCCGGTGTGTAAATTCAACTTCTTTGGGAAGATATCTCAGACTAAGACATTTGAAAAATGGATCCACCTCAACTTGTCTACTCCTGAAAAGACAACACTATCCATCCCTAATTTCACAAGCCACTGGAAACCAGTCTAATGTTCTGAGCGGTGAGGGGGAACAGATGTAGAATTGAGGAGGGGAAAAGAGAAGAAAGCAAGCTTTCATATAGGTATGCGCAGGCACTGTGCTAAGGGCTTTAATAATATAATCCTATTTCATCCTTACAACAAGCCTGAGAAGTTGGTGCTAGTACTCTAGGTGCTTTTTTGGTTGGGTCTAATTACCTCCTAGAAGTTGCATATGCTATCACTTGTCTTAGGACCAGAATGAAATAAGAACCGATTGCAGAGACTTCACCATATGTTTCTACTATAAGAGGAGGTATGTACGTAATGGTGTAATCTCTGTTATTAACAGTTTCTCCATCACTTTCTTTATTCTAGATAATCAACAAAACAGCAAATCTCATCTAGTATCACCCTGATACTATCAAGTATCATTTAGTAGAACACTGATTTATAGGCATTGCTAATTTACAAAATGTAAATGATCACTCTGAAAATTTAACAATTGGCTTTCCCAAGTCAGCTTAAACTAATGCCAGCCCATTCCTGTTTACAAGTCAGTTCTGTTATCAATATATAATAGGGAAAAGTTTCAAGGAATATAAGTCACACTTTTTTCCCTTGAAATTCATAAATGAATCAAAGGAGCATGGTATTGTGTTCAAGCCTAAGGGAGAGAGGAAACTAAATAGGCTTAGTTTGAAGAATTTTATATTCTAGTTGAGAAAACAAAATTTCATGGGGATTTTTAAAAAAGTATCAAGTACTTCAGAAGCACTATTTATATGTATATATGTAGCCCAAGGTCTTCTGGCATAATTCCCTGAAAAATCTTTCTACATTGAAGGTATTTTATGGGTTAGCAAATATTCAAATCTACAGCTTGTGATTCCCCTATCCAGTATTTCCCTTTTGCCAGATCCAATCAGGTTACATAGCAATTCAAAGTAAAAGACACATAATTTAAACATAACATTGAAGAAAGTAAAAAGCAAAACTCCCCTGTGGAAATAGGGACATAACCTACCATCAATACCCATACAACAAGCAGGAGAGGGAATGCGCAATCCCATCCTATCCAATCCATACTCCAAGGATTTAAACTGAGGTGGAATACCTTTCTGCCTTCAAAGATGAGCACTTGCTGATTTACAATAGTGCTGCTGGGATGCTTTTTCTGCTTAGAGGGCTGTCTCTGTTGCCAACTCTTACTTCTTTACTAAGGTATTTATTTCCATCTGCTATTTCTTCATGAAACTGCTGTTGCGGGGCTATCTCTTCCCCACAGATAATATTTGCAATAGTTTTATGAATTCTTTTGCTATTAGGTGAATATCTCCATTTTCATTTTAGTTCTTCTATGAATCAGGTCCCCATCTTCACCTAACCAGCACAGCAAAGAGTTGCTCAGATTGTCTGTCTTTTTTTTTTTACAGCCTCTCTCCTCTTCAGAGTCCTTTCAGAAACACTTGATATTCTAGTTGTATTGAATAAATTTCTTTCAAATTCTAGCATCCCCCTGGCAGCTAGTACGAGAATCAGGCAAATGTTCTTAAAGATTTACTAAGTAACATAATAGGGCAAAGGAATCTGATGACCTTTGTTCTGTATTCCTGATACTACAACTAGATTTCTGCCCTCCTTATACATTTAATAGATATTACATTTATTGTAATATAGTATTATGTACTTAAATTTTATTATTATATAAATTGTCAAGGTATCTCAAATTGTTATGAGTAAAAGGAGGACCACAAAAGCATCAGCACTAGAAAGGACTTTAGATTTCAGAGAATCTAACCCCATTCCTCAGATGAAGAAACTGAGTCCCACATAGGAGAAATGACTTGCTGAAGATCACATAACTAAAAAGTAGTTGGTCAGATTCAAATATATGTTTCCTAGAGTCAAATCTAGCAATCTTTCCAAAAACAAAACAAAACCCTCTGTTTTTTTTAAATAACATATTTTAAAATTATACTACTAGAGAATTAGCTTTTTTTAAAATAGCATGAAAGATAGTATTATTTTTCTCAATTTCTATCTCAAGATTTCATATCAAACACACAACTACCTGGTGGCAATAACAACAGCAAAAACAAACATTAATTGTTAGAGAAAAACAGGGAAGTGTAACAAGTTAATTCCTCCCAGTTCACTTGGACTTCAACCCAGGGTTGTATCTGGGAACTATTAGCTAAAATCCTATGACAAGGGCAGTCATTAATTTTCTTTGTCAAAAATCCATTAAACCACCTCAGAGACAATTTGAAAGCCAATTGTAAATGCTGGATTCTCAGAAATGAAACTGACTCAATTATGAAGAGGTATGGAAATGAGCAGGACAGAGGATGAGGTTTATTTTTAGCCACTGTAAAGATTTGACTTTAAGAAACAACCAATTTCATTTCAGAAAGACAGTTATCTAGACTTAATGTTGAGACAATAGTCAATTTATCTGAAACAGATCAAAATTAGAAGAAATCTGCGTTGGTTCATAATCTGGATACTGGACAGTTGCACATAGGATATGATTTAAGACTCAGAAAATGTCCTAAAATATCTCCCAGATCTCCTGCTACAGTACCTGATTACTTCCACTCCATTCCTTAATATAATAATCATTTTTTTAGTTTGACTACCATAATTCCAGAAACTCTTTGTTCAACTATGTTATCAGGGAAATGTTAGAAAATAAGCCCTGATGCCCTAATGAATCCTAGAAGAAGTAGTTCATCAGATTAACTACCTTTAGTCTATTAAGACTGTGAGGGAATGAGACACAATACAGATATTTGGGGGCAGAAATAAAGGGACTTCTCTGGAAAGCAGGTGTTCCCAAGGTCTAGGGTATCTGGAAAGCCAGAAGCAGTATAAGGGCACCTAGGTAAAAAATAAAAGTGAGGAAGTGGATGCTAAATGAAGGCTTGATGGTCACCCAAAACAAACTGCCTATTTTACAAGTTTACTAAAAACAAAGTTGGCTCTGTCCAATGACCAAAAAGGGTTAATGAGCCACACAAAATGAAAAAGCATTTATTCAGTGCTTACCATGTGCCAGATAGTTAAGTTCTGAAAATGGAAACCTCCGTTAACAAGCGTATATTAAGTGTTTACCATCTGGCCATTTGTTGTTCAATCGTTTTTTAGTCTTGTCTGACTCTTTGTGACCCCATTTGGGGTTTTCTTAGCAAAAATACTTGAGTGGTTTGCCATTTTTTTTCCAGCTCGTTTTAGAGATGCGGAACTGAGGCAAACACACTTAAGTGACTTACTCAGGGTTATATAGTTAGTAAATGTCTGAGGCCAGATTTGAATGAGTTCAAATGATAAATTTTCCTGAATTGTGGGAGGGCATTTTATCTACTGTGCCACCTAGCTGCCTTGATAAGTGTTGGAGATGCAGAAAAAGTTTTTAAGAAGAAGACAATCATTTTAAAACAGTTCTCAACCTCAAAGAACATCTAAATAACTTGCTACACCAAGGTAACTACAGAGTAGTTGGAAGGCAGTGTGAAGGGAAGGCATCAGCAGCTGGGAGAATCAGGAGAGTAAGTCTTCCTGCAGACGGTAGGATTTGAAGAATGCTGTATTAAAGAATTTGCAATTAAGTCAGCTAGATCTTGGAGTGTGTGGAGGGCAGTAAGGTGTAAGAAGTCTGGAAAGATAGGAAGAAGATAAGCTATGAAGAAGTTTAAATTCTAGCCCCTGCTATCAAAGCACTCCCATCCTAATTAGGTGGAGAAATATACATAGGAGAGGGCTACAAGGATGATGGAAAAGCCCAGTAGTCTTTGGAGTACCACAGCCAGGCAGGGGACAAGGCCTACACATCCTTAGGATGCAGGGCACACGATAACGCCCAATGACCTTTAGGTCAAGAATTGATTCATTTGGTTATATGCTTATATAAGGAGGCAGAGGTTTCAGGCTTAATCTCTCTACTATGAGTCTTATAAAGATAAAAATTCTATCCTATACCTATGCATGGCTTGCTTGACACTGGGGACTCAGAGAACACAATCTATTATGGCTACCAGAAAACAGACAAAGACATATTACCCATGGGGAATTCATTGTAAGTTTAAATATGCTTTCTATACAATGTATTTCTGAGGAACAGAAATTTTGGTCATTGAAGAAATCTGGCTGAAGATAAAGTGAATTTTTCTAGTAGTTGATAATTTATAATTAATATTCCATATTTTGACTATCTTTCATTTGGTAGGAAACATTAGACATGATGGTGAGAGAAAGAAATAAAGAGTGGTAAAATTTTAAATAGGGACATAATGATTATTTTTTAAATAAGTAAATAAAAACAAATGCAGAAGAGATTATGGAAATGTATCTCCATTTTAGTAGTAGTCTAGATTCCTGGAAGAGGTCTCAAGGGGCCCATTGAATTGGGGGTGGTCCTTCTCTCCTCACTTTTCTGAGTGAAGGAACCCTATCAACCTGCTACCTATGGAACTGCTGGACTCTCCCTAGGCCAGCTTTGCAAACAGGATGTCTTCCTCTATTTGTCATTCTGTTTCTCAGTTTCATCTTTCAGAAATCCCTAACTCCAGAAAGGTAAGCAGGCATTAGATATGCAGCCTACATCTTTATTTTCTAGCCTTCATTAACATGCCCTAAAATATTTCCCATTAAACATTTTATGGCGGACCTCAGTCTGAAGTATGCAACCTTCCTCCCTTTCTCCTAGCCCAGCACGTCTCTTCTCTGACTCTACTTGTACTTCCTAGACTAAGACCCTTCAACTCCAACAGCCTAGCCCTAGCCCATCACATGAAGTCAGGATATTTCATCCTCTTCCCCCTTCTGCCTTCCTCCATGGAAACTGCGGATAACCCAGCAGTTTCTTCCTTTTCCTAACTCTTTTCCCTAAGCAGCAGTAAATCATAGTGAACAGAGTGCTGGGCTTGAAAATAAGAAAGACTGGAATTCAAATCTACCTACCACTTGGTTGCTATGCAATCCTAGGCAAATAATTCATGTCCTAAAGTCTCAGGCAACTCCTTAGGACGCATCAAACAGGTCATCGAAGGACTGTCATCTCCCAAATCAGGAGTTCACTATACTGATGAAATAATCATGGCTCCTTCAAGTGACTCCATGATAAAGAACCTTTGACAACCTGAGAAAGTAAACAGACATCCTCTGAAAGACTCTGCCTAATTAAATGCTCATCACCACTACCAAATCCACACTACCAAATCAATTTAAATCTGAATCCTCCAAAACAAAAAAAAATGTAGCCAGCTGAGGCAAGTAGGAAATGGATACCCCTGCAAATTCTTCTATTTAATAAGATTCCCTGTTAAATCTGAAAAGATTTCTAAGCACTTGATATCACATTGGGAATGGAACAACAAAATAGCCACAGGATTCCCATGTTTGTAAAACCTCATTCTGCTTATTTGGAGAATATTTCCTTGGAGTATATCACCTGTTGTCTTAAAAACATGTAAGAAAATATCTTTATACCCAGAGTATGAATCATTCTCAATGAGAAGTGCTTATAGTCATCACAGTCTGAGTGGGGCTATTTTATTGCATTCAAGATCAATTTGAATAATTACGAGGTAGCAGGGGACAATGGATTGTGTTTTTTGTAAAGTTATCAGGAGTGTGAACAAGCTGATTATGAGAGGACAACAAGGGTGATGAGTGGCTCTGAAGCACCATTGACCTGCTCTGGTCATCTGTACTGAGGAACATCTTATTTTCTGCCCTGAACATTTCTGGTTGCCAAGGTATTTGTGTGACAGAAAAACTTTCTGCTCCTAGTGCTTTAGTCTGAAAACTGTTGTTTTATTTATAATTTTGAAAAGATCCAAAGGGAGGAAAAATGAAATTTCACATTTATTATAATGCTTTGTGGTTTGTCCCACACTTTTTTCTTCCCAACAGCCCCTGAGGTAGGGTGTGAAAACATTGTTATCTTCATCTATAAAATGAGATTTAGTGATTTACCCATAATCCCACAAGTTTTCTGTATCTAAATCCAAAATTCTTCTTGTGCTGCTTTTCATGGTTAATGTTGTAGAAAACACACAATGTACATGTTGTCCTCGCTCTATTAGAACATAAGCACCTTGAGAGCAAGTACTGCTTTCTTCTGTCTGTGTATCCCTGGTTTCTTGTACAGCATCTGTCTCCCTGTTAGTATGTAAACTCCTTGGGGACAGAAATTAATTCACTCATGTCTTTGTATCCCCAGTACCTAGCATCTTACTAACAAATTCTTAGTAAATCCTTGCTTGCTTGATAATAGTACAAATTTCTCTTTTCATTGCCCTTTGGTCTATTTTGAATTTGTCTGGATTTTATCTAATTTGGTTCCCTCTCTAGATGTCTCCCCTTCCTCTTTTGATATTGATCACACCAGAAATTGATCAGTATTCTTGGTGACTCCACTGATGAGCAGGAAGCTGTCCTTTAGATGACTACCTAAGAGTATCACTCCTTCCTCACACAAGCCTAATAAAAGCAGCCAAGTTTCACACAGTGCAATAAAATTTACAGAGCACTTATCTTTCTCTCTCTCTCTCTTTGTCTCTCTTTCTCTCTTTCTCTCTCTCTCTCTCTCTCTCTCTCTCTCTCTCTCTCTCTCCCTCTCTCTCTCTCTCTCTCTCTCTCTCTCTCTCCTCTCCCTGTCTCTCTGTCTCTCTGTCTCTGTCTCTCTGCTCTCCATCTCTCTCTCTCTCTCTCTCTCTCTCTCTCTCTCTCTCTCTCTCTCTCTCTCTCGTGTATGTCTGTGTAATCTCACTTGATCCTCACAAAGCCCTATGAAGGAGATGCTATTATTAGCTAGATTTTGCATTTGAGGAAACTGAGACCCAGGGAGGTTGTAATTTGCCCAGGGCTACACAGCTATTAAGTGTCTCAGACTTAGAACACAGGTTTTTCTGATCCCAGGTCTAGTGTTCTTTGCCATGCCACCTCTGCAGATCTATTCATCTTTATTTATTTATTTATTCTTTCTCTCTTTTCTTGAGGCAATTAGGGTTAAGTGACTTGCGCAGGATCTCACAATTACTAAGTGTCCAAGGCCAGATGTGAATTCAGTTTCTCCTGACTCCAGGACTGCTGCTCTATCCACTATGCCACCTAGCTGCCCCTCTGTAATTATTTCTGATGTTTCTTGATTCCTTGAAAGGAAATAAAATAAGTCCTAAGAGGTACACCAGTAGCTGTGTGCAGCTGCTGTCCTGTGCTATGGGATAGTGCCTATAACAGAAAGACTTTTATTTATGGTTTATCAAGGTACAAAAAAATGTCTCTTCAGTGCCCTTCCTCTTTTTCTTTCTTCTTTGTGAATGGCTCTCATTTTTTTCTCCAACCAAGTATATTTCTCTGAATGTACTCATTTTTTCATGGTTGGACTAGTCAAGCCCAAGCAACTTAAGTATTTCCATCTCTCACACCACAACTCCCCAACCTAATCAAGCAAAAATGTCTTTCCTTTTACTGCCTTCCTAATTTCTTTAAGGATGTTAGGTATATGTGTCTAGGAAAGCATGTGTCCATGCTCCCAGATAGACAGCAACAAAGCAAAGATTTTCATAGATTATGATATAAAGAGCTATATATCTTGGGTGGAAGAATGAGAGGATAGGTCAGGGTCAATCTCAAATAGGAAAAAGAGCACAAAAAGGAAGTGTGAGGCACCAAATAAACCAAATTATCTACTTCACAATTTTATGAGGTAAATTGAACTGAATCTTTTAAATTCATAAGGTAAGTTAATTTATGACTCATTGATGGTTCATTTGCAGAATTATATATAACATCACAGAAAATTGTAATGTAATTTCTGGGGGAATCATGGTAGTTCTATTTCATTTTCAACATCATACAAATAAGTGGATATCCTCAATTTACAAGTGTTTCTGAGATGAAAGGCACATTTGTGGTTTAATCATTTATATTTTTTAGTAGTTAGCACCTGCTATGAGGGAAGGACCAGTTAAATAGAAAATGCTCTCATTTAAATGATCTTGAAAAGAGGAGGAAAAAAGTATAAAAAGCCTAGATGAAATGCCATAAAATTTACATTGACTTATCTATAAAATAAGGGAATTGGATTTACTCAGGACACCTTTTAGATATCAGGCTGCTCATGTAGACCCATTCTCACACTCAGAACCTACAGATTAGCACAGAATATTTTTCTGGATGATCTGAAAGGGCAAAAATAAAAGTAGAATAGAAATGTGATATAGAAAAAATATAAACACTATGAAAGATATGACAGGAACAACTGAGAACAAGTTCAAGATGCTTTAGTGGGAGATAGCATAGACTCAGCAACTCCCCAAATACCTCAAATCAACAGCAACAAAAAATATACCTAACACCACAATTACAAAAAAAAAAAGATGAAAAACAAATTTTGACTTCTCATTACCAAGGAAATTCTTATTCCCTTCTTCTAATTATAGACCACCCTGATAGCCAATGTAATAGAGTTACAAGTCTTGATTGCCAACAGGGCAGTGGGAAGAGAGAAGACAGGTAAGGAGATCCCAATGCTACCTTAATGGCTGGGAGGGGCAAGAAGGGGTTCTGAAATGCCTAGCCATGCCTGTGGCATCTAGAAACACCTTCAGGAGTAGGAAATTTTGAAGAGCTTATTGCAATCTACTATTGGAGTTCTGCAAGGCTCAAGATTTTGTCAATGCAGAGAGCTTCCAATGAGAAGCATCCTTTATCGAGAAAGTCAGTCTGGGTAAAGGAGCATTACATCCTGAGAGAAATATAAAGGCTAAAGGGCATCATGTGCCAGGAGAACCACACTACCTCCAACACCTCAGTCTAGAATTCTGTAACCAAACGCCTGGGAAAATAACTGCATCCCCAAGCTGACTCCTCCCTTGCCACCCCAAGGGGAGGAAGGTAATTTTTGTGAAGAGGTGGCCTAACAATCCTGCCTAAACAACTGGAGAAATATTAGTTGCTCAAAGGTTGGTTGAGCCAATGTAACAAAAATGATAATTTTACCTAAGTTAATTTACTTATTCAGTGTCATAGCAAACTACCTAAGAATCATTTTATAGAACAAGGAAAAACATAAAAAGGTCAAGAATATGAAGGAAATCAACGAAAAAATATATGAAGGATGGAGACGAGCAGTTCAGATTTCAAACCATATCACAAAGTAGTAACGATTAAAACAACCTGTTTCTGGCTAAAAACAGAATAGTGGATCAGTGAAATAGATTAAAAACACAATAGTAAGTAAATTACTTAGTAATTTAGTGTTTGATAAACTCAAAGATCTAAGCTCTTTAAGAGCTCAACATTTGACAAATATTGCTAGAAAAACTCAAAAGGAATTCAGTAGAAACTAGGAACAGATGAATATGTCACATTGTATACTAAAATAAGGTCAAAATGGATAAATGATTCAGAAATAAAGGGTAATATCATAAGTAACTTAAAGGAGCATGGAAAAATTGACGGTCAGATCAACATATGAAGGGAGAGTTTATAAAGAAGCAAAAGATGGAGAGGATCAGGGAAGGTGAAACAGATGATTTTGATTATATGAAATTAAACAATATTTGCACAAGTAATGCTAATTCAGTCAAATTTAGAAGAAAACCAGAAAATGGGCAGGTGAGGGGCATGGCTTTCAGCAAGTTTCTTTGATAAAGACCTCATTTCTCAAATATATTTGGAACTTAGCCAAATTTATAAAAAGAAGAGCCACATCCCAATTGATAAATGGACAAAATATATGAACAGGCAATTTTCAGAAAAATAAATCAAAGTTATCAATAGTCACATAAAATATTCTAAATCACTATTAATGGAGAGAGAAGACTCCAGAAAGGTACTAGAGAAGGTAAAAAAAATTTCAAGCTCTCCAGATTTCCCCCACAAACAAAATAAAATAGTGCCTTGGATCAAATGTAGAGTGGACAAAAAATAAAGAAGACTAAGGACGGAACAGTGATCCTCCTGGCACCTCCATGATTTAGGAATCAGAGAAGATCCAAAGAAAAATCTCAATACTGAGATTTGGTCTCCAAGAAGAATAAAAACCTCCAGGCTAGTTCTGCTGAAACAACAAGCAGCAAACCCTGGGATTCATTGGGTTGGGAAGTAGTCTTCACCCCAGTCACCAGAATTTTCACCTTTCAGAAAGTGTGGGGAGCTGGCTGTCTGAGTCAGGGAAGATTGAGGGAACCTCTGCTGATAAGGAATATCAGATGCAACTGCACTGTCAAGACACATCCCTAAGTGAGAAGGAACCAGCACACACCTGGTGAGTGCAGAAGCAGAAGTAGATATAGGGGAGGAGGTAGGATTGGCAGGGTGGGTGAGGGAGGGGGAAAGAGATACTACTGACTTTTGGCATTTACAGGAGAGCAGAATTCATCATTTCATTTCCAGGGCAGAGAAGAGAAATGAAAGAGGATCTGATGCCAAGAGGCAAGGTCCTCCATACCCAGGGACTTGAAGTGATTTACTACAATTTTTTTAAAAAATGAGCAAGCATAGGAGAAAGAATCCAATTAGAGAAAGTCACTATAGGAATAAAGAAGACTAGGGTTTGTCTTAAGAGGAGGATACTGAAGCAAAAAAGCCTCTTCTAACCCCAGAGAGTAATGTCAAATGGTCACCTGCCTAAAAAGAATTCATAGAAGAACTTTTAAAAGATTTTAAAAATCAAATGAGAGAGATTGAGGAAAAATGTTTTTTAAATAAGAACAACCCAAGAAAAACAAAATTATGGAAAGAAAGTCAACCAATTTGAAAAGGAGATCCAGATCTTAAGGAAGAAAACAACTCCTTGAAAATTAGAATTGAGCAAGGGAAAGTCAGTGAAGTTATAAGATACTAAAATGTAATAAAAAAAAGTAAAAATAAAATAAATAAAAATGTAATAAAAACAAAATATAAAGAATGAAAAAATAGGTGAGAATGTGAAGCATCTTAGAAGAAAAAGAACAGATCTGGAGAACAGATTAAAAAATAGAAAACAAGAATAATCAGGCTACCTGAAAGGTATGATCAAGAAAAGAACCTTGATACAATAAAACAAGAAATAATTAAAGAAAATTGTCCTGAAGTGTTAGAACAAGAGGGGAAAGTAGAAATAGAAAAACATTCCACTGATCACCATCTGAAAGAGATCCAACAAGCAGAACCTACAAGGATAGTATAGTTAAATTCCAAAAACCCCCAGCTCAGAAAATATTAAAAGCAACAGCAACAAAAAAACAATTTAAAT
Organism: Potorous gilbertii; assembly: GCA_028658325.1. Lineage (NCBI taxonomy): Eukaryota > Metazoa > Chordata > Mammalia > Diprotodontia > Potoroidae > Potorous > Potorous gilbertii. The sequence goes on from CM053769.1 coordinate 555,676,542, forward strand.
ATGGTGGTACCACAATTAGAATCACACAAGACCTAGCAGTGGAAACACTGAAAGACCACAGGTCTGGGAACTCTGTATATCAAAAGAACTGAAGCTGTGGCTGAAAGTATCGTAACCACAAAAGTTAAATATAATCCTGAATGAAAAAATAAACATTCAATGGATTGCCAGACTTCCAGGATTTTGTAAAAAAAAAACTGAACTTAATAGATTTGACATATAAGAGAAGCACAAGGTACATATCAAAGACTTATTAAAAGAGACTCAATAAGGACAGAGTGTTTACTTTTTATATGAGGAAACATAAAACATATGTCTAAGATTGTTATTAGTAATTGGATAGTTCAAAAGCAAAATTGGGGTAGACCTGAGGACAACATGATTCTAAAATGTAAACCATTTAGGAAAAGGTAAAAAGAGTAATTATCTTATACAAATGAAGTGCAAGAGGTGGGGGGAGGAGGGCTGATAGTTCTGGAATCCTGCTCTCATCAGGAATGGGTTAAAGAGGAAACAATATATACATATATGTATATATATATATATATATATATATATCAAGAAGGATATAAAATTCTTCTATATATATCAAGAAGGAAACAATATATACACATATATATATATATATATATCAAGAAGGATATAAAATTCTTCTAAATACAGATAGAAATAGAAGGTTAAGGAGATTGGGAGGAGAGAGAGTATGAGGGAGGGATTTTTTGAGAAGAGGGTGAGGGAATAGAATAAGGGGGTGTATTAAATGGTGTTTAGATTAACAGGAATGGGAAGATAAGGGAGGAGTCCTTGGAGATGGAGTAAGTTAAGTAATAGGAGGGCAAGGTAGTGGGTAGTAGTAAAATAGAGGAGTCAGGAGGTATAGAAAATAAGAGATACATACAAACATGAAATAAAGATCAAGAGTAGAATTTATTAGGAGGAAAAATCAAGGATAGCAAATCTCTACTGATTAGGGAAATGCAAATTAAAGCAACTCTGAGATACTATCTTACATACTATCAGACTGGTTAACATGAGAGAAATGGAAAATGACAAATGCTGGAAGTAATGTAGAAAAATTGGGAAACTAATGCACTCTTAATGGACTTGTGAACTGATCCAACTATTTTGTAGAATAATTTGGAACTATGTCCAAAAGGCTATAAAACTATGCATATCTTTTGACCCAGAACTACTATGACTAGGGCTGTATTTGAAAGAGATCAAAGGAAAAGGAAAAGGTTCTATATGTACAAATATATATGTATGTATGTATATACACATGCACACATATATCAGTTCTTTTTATGGTGGCAATGAATTGAAAATTGATAGGATGTCCATTTGAACAAGTTGAAGTTTATGGTTGTGATAAAATCCTATTGTGCTATAAGAAATGATGAGCAGGATGATTTCAGAAAAAAGCCTGGGAAGACTTACATGAACTGATGCAAAAGGAAGTGAGCAGAACCAGGAAAACATTGTGTACAGTAACAATAACATAAACCATGACTTAGCAATACAATTTTACTAGAGATTCCAAAGGACTTAATGATGAAAAATGCTATCTACCTCCTGAACTGATGGAATCTGAATGCAGATTGAAGTGTACTTTTTAAACTTTCTTTATTTTTCTTAAGGGCTTTTTTGGCCTGTGTGGGGGTTTTTTGCAGCATCACTAATATGAAAATATGTATTGCATATCTGAATTTTATCAAAGTGCTTGACTTCTCAAGGAGGGGGCAGCCAAGGGAGGAACTGAATGAAACTAGAATTTAAAAATTATAAAAAACAAAGGTTAAAATTGTTTTTACATGTAATTGAGGAACAAAAATTTAAAGCATTCTTTAAAAAAGATAACTAAACAATGTACAAAATACTTGACAATCTACCTACCAAGATGCACAAGGGACTATATGCATATAACTATACTCTTTATGAAAATACAGACCTAAATAATTGAAAAAATAGTAATTGTTCATGGGTAGACCAAGTCAATAAAATTTTAAAATGACAGTAATACCTAAATAGAATTGCTTATTCAATCAGACTAATGTGATTTTACTTTATAGACTAGGGAAGCAACAATTCAAGAATCTCACAGAAAAAAAAAACTAAAAAATAAATTGAGAAGGAAAGGGACATGGTAGTATCAGTTCTCAAACTATACCACAAAGCTGAAATCATCACAAATATTTGGTACTGGTTAATGAATAAGTTGATCAGTTAAAAAGAGTGGGTATATAACATACATAAGCAGCTCTGGGTTTCATAAACCCCAAGACTCCACCTACTGGGTTAAGAATTCACTCTTCAACAAAAACTGCTGCAAAAACCAGAAAGCACTCAGGCAGATACTTAGTTTAGACCAATATTTCACACTATGTACCAAGATAATCTTCAAATATGTAATACCATAAACAAATTAGAGAAGGAAAAATTATTTTTCATATCTATAGGTAGGAGAATTCATGGTCAAACAAGAGATAAAGAGCATCACAGAAGATAAAATGGAAATTTTTGATTACATAAAATTAAGAAGTTTTTACACAAACAAAAACAGTGCAATTGATATTAGAAGAGAATTAAGTAACTGGGGAAAAAATCTTAGTAGCATGTTTGTCTAATAAATGTTTCATTTTAAAGACATGTAAGGAACTGATTCAAATGAACAATAAGCTCTTATGGAAAGAAATCCACACTATCCATGACTATATATGTGTTTTTAATGCTCCAAATCACTAAATAATTAGATAAAAAATTAAAACATTTCTGAGGTTTTGCCTCACATTTATCAAATTCGCAAAGATGAAGAGAAAAGGAAAATGACAAATGTTGGAGGGGCTGCAGGTAAATAAGCACACTAATGCACTAATGGGACACTATGAATTGGTTTGGCCATTTTTGGAAAACAATTTGCTTTTTGGCATTTGCCCAAAATGTCATTAAACTGTATATACCCTTGGACCTATCAATACTACTACTAGATTAATATCCCAAAGAGTTTAAAGAGAAAAAGGAAAAGACCTACCTACATGTGCAAAAATATTCACAGTAGTTCCTTTTGCAGAAAAGAACTGGAAACCATGGAAACATCCCTCAACTGAGGAATGACTGAACAAATTATGGCATATTAATATAGGATACTATTGTGCCATAAAAAAATGATACAAAGGATCATTTCAGTGAAACCTAAGAAGAATCACAGAATGAAGTGAACTAAACCAAGAAAACAATTTATACAGTAAAAACTTGGTTAAAACAATGTTGAAAGCCCTAAAAACTGATCAATGACCAAGACTACAAAGTGAAGAAACAAGCTATCCACCTCTCAATAAACAGGTTCATGGTTCATAAAGAGACATACTAAGGTGAGGTAAAGAGATATGGCCAAGGAAAGAATTTGTTTTGCTTGATTTTGCATTTTTATAACAAGGGATTTTATTTATCCCTTTTTTTGTCCAAAGATGAAGGGGTTGGGAGAGATAGAATTATTTTTTAATTTAAAAATTAAAATTAATTTTAAAATGTAGATGTAGTCTATTGTTTAATATCACTTGCAAAAGCCTAATTGCTCCCCACCAATGCCCTCATCACTAATGGCCACAATTTGTATATAAATGACTCATAAAGAATTTATATAGGTGGTAAAGTAGGTATATAGATTTAGAGATGTTGGTGTTCTTTTAGTTGTGTTGTTTCAGAATTAATAAGGTGTAAGACTTTTTTCCTATAGCTCTGGTTTTATCCCATCCTTCGACTACTTTGTATATCAGTGCCTTAAAATTATGTCCCCTCCAGTACTGATTTCCCCTTTGTATGATCTGTCCAACATGGCTGTTTTGTCATCTATTTGTTTTCTTTCTACCTCTTCTTTAAGAAAGAACATCCATGGAGAGGATGTGAGAGAAGTGGGACACTAATGCACTGTGGTGGAGAGCCATTCTGGAGAGCAAACAGGAACTATGTTCAAAGGGCTATAAGACTGTGCATACCCTTCAATTCAACAAAACTACCTCCAGTTCTACATCCCAAAGACATCCAAAGAAAAGGGGGAAAGGACCTATTTGCACAAAATATTTCTAGAAGCTCTTTTTGTGGTGGTTAAGAATCAGAAATTGAAGGGATGCCTCTCAATTAGGGAATGGCTAAATAAGCTGTGGCGTATGATTGTAATGAAATACTATTATGCTATAAGAAATGGCTAGCAGGATGATTTCAGAAAAACCTGGAAAGACTTACATGAACTGATACTGAGTGAAGTGAACAGAACCAGGACAGCATTATACACAGTAATAGCAATATTGTTCAATGAACTGTCAATGACTTGACTCTTCTCAGCAATACAATGATCCAAGACAATTCCAAAGGACTAATGATGAAGCATACTATCTGCCTCCAGAGAAAGAATTGATTTTGTTTGAATACAGAATGAAGGCTGCTATTTTTCACTTTCTTTTTTTCCTTTGTTTAGATCTTCTTGTACAAAATGACCAATATGAAACGTTTTGCATAAATGCATATGTATAACCTATATATGATTGCTTACCATCTCAGGGATGGTGGGAGTGGAGGAAAGAAGAAATAGAATTTGGAACTCAAAACTTTAAATAAAAATTGGAAAAAAAAAAAAAAAAGAAAACCAAGAGTGTGATGTTAGGAAAGTTTTATGGTTCCATGCCCCTGATGGAAAAAAAGTTTTATTAAAATGAGTTTTGAAAATTACTTCCATTTTTCTTTTTTTAGTAGTCCTTCCATTTTCCTCCTTGAATGCCCTTGGGATGATTTTACAGGGTTGGATTCTTGCCAAGTTTTCTTCAAACTGATTTTATCCTTTACTACTTTTCTCTACTTTCTGAAGTAATATTGCTTATAATTGTCTATCATCTTTCCTCGTAATATTTTATAGATGAATTTACATATTAACCCAATGTTATTTTTGGCAGCTTTTTCTCTCTATTTGGCAAGTAAGGCATATATTTACTAAGACACTTTCTGAGCTCTTTTGGTTCCATTATTGAAACTATTAATTTGAATTAGTTAAACTTCTGGAAAATATTATTATAGACAATTTCCATGTCATTCTTGCTAAACTGAATAATTTATTCCTTACAAGTTTTAATTTCTGTCCATATTTCTGTCATACTCCACAAGGTCCCTACTCTGATGCCTCATCATAGTGAGAAATAAGCCTATATTTTGGAGAACTACTCAGGTACAAACAAAACTGCATGCAATTTGTGATTTTCAATGATTTGTTTAAATAGTCCAGGGTAAATCTGTTTCAATTTTACACTCTATCTCTTTTATTCTTGTTATAGTTCTTTCTTATTGTGTTTTAGTTTTGTGTCTACTAATTCTGATCTCAGTTCTAACAAGTCAACGGGCATATTGTAAATACACAACCAACTCAGGGATAACTCCAATATGAATAAGAAGTATTTCCTGATTTGTTGAACTACAGCATACACCATTTTTATGGTGTTGTTTGGTGCCCATCAAACAGTTATTTTTTTCACAATAAATAGTATTCATGGTATAGAGGCATGAAACTTCTGTATAATATATAAATGTTTGGCATCATTTATTTCTTCTTATTCTTCTATAATGCTTTCTCATATATTTCTCTCCATACTAAGTTTTTCCTACCTTTTCATTGAAATGGTTAGATAGCGACAAATTTGATTTGTTTTGGAATGTTTTGATTTGGAACATTTTATTAAGTTTTTTGTAAAATTTCTTTGCCACTTCATCTTCAGCTACAAATGAAAGCTACAATTAATTTCATGGTGGTCTATTTGCTTATCATTAGTGAACATATCATGATTAAATATCATACGATTAAATGTTTCTTGCTGTCTTTAAGAGGCTGTAAGAAAAACTAATTCTTATTTTTCTTTTTCCAGCATTGTCTGAAAGCAATCCTTTCATTTAGTATCAACTTCTTCTTATTGTCACATTTATAGGAAGAATGTCAAGATTGATATGATTCATCTGTACAAGCAGTATATTTATGCATTGGCCATTGGACAAGGATCTCACATTAATAGTACTATTATTCAAATTGAAGTTTATCGATGGACTAAAAACTAGGTGATTCTTAGCATCGTATTCACTTTTGCCGTTCTGAATCCATTACTGTAGAAATAGAAGAGAACCTCACAGGACTGAGAGCCATTCTCTAAAAATTGTTTCATGAGTTACAAACATCAAAAAATAATGCCCAAATCAGCAACTCACTAGGGATGTCTCTCTCTGTATTTTGCTCCATTGATCCACAGAAAATAAGATTGGTCTTTTATTAGGGCCATACTCAAAGCCTTTGCAACATGGTAGAATTTTCCAGAGCTTTGGTTCCACTTGAATAGCTCTCAAATATGTAGGGTCATCATTCACCATGATGAAGCTTGAGAGTCAGCCCATGTGCAGTATAACAGTAATAAAGACAGAAATTATAACTCTTAAGGAATAAGTCATTCAATCTACTAAGAAAGCAGAAAATTTAGGACAAACAACAGAGACATTCTCTGAAACAGTAGATTCTCAGAAAAATAGAATGTCAGAATTAGACTGAAATAGTGCAGGGAAAGTAATGCTAAAAACTTGGAAAAAACAGTTGGAAAAGCACAGAAGTTTGACAAAATAAGAAACATGATCTACAAGATAAAATGCATATCTGAGGATTGCAAAGTTTCAAAAAAAGCATAATTGGGAAAATAAAAGCTGAGTACCATATTTCAGGAAATCATACAAGAAAACTGTCAAGAAATGTTGGAAGAAGAAAACAAAAAATAGCCTAAAGACTCCAAAAAATAATAGCAGAAAGAATCCCCAAGTTTAAGTTACTAAGAAACATCATGATAAAGATTTATAATTATATTAATCAAAAAATCCTTGAGTAAGCCAATAGTATGATCATACTCTACATTTGTGAGAAAGCAAAAGAAAAATTTAATCATGTTCTCAAAAGCAAAGATCAGTTTATATCCCCAAATAGCATATTCTTCAAAGACAATGAAAAGGAACTGGATATTGTCTGAAAGGGAAAAATTAAAGACATTCCTTCAAGAGTACCCACAGTTCGGCAAACTATTCAAAATGCAAACTCTTCAATTAGGTAAGGCAAAGTGGGAATCTTGAAGGCAGAACCTTCCTACTCAAAGGCAGTGTCAAATAGATAAGGAAGACTTTTTATTAGTTTTAATATCTATCAGTAAAACTAAGTGTCACAATAGATTGTTCCTTTAGTATGAATACTATCTACTGTGACAATGGCCAACAGACCTGGCTAGGATCCCTACTGTCAGACTAGTTTTCCTCCCTACACTGGCTCAAAGGTGGCAAATCCACAGAAGAAAAAGAATTCTTGCATGGACCAGTCTCTCTGGTCTAGTCTTAAATGAGTAATACTAGAAAGGGTATATTTTGCCATAAAGTATGAACAGACCCAGCATATCCCATTCTCAATACTAAAAATCTAGTCAATGTACATAAGCTATTGGTGGACCATTATCTCTGTTGTCAGAGGACAGAATTGTTCATGTAGAAATGATTAAGATCTTACAGGGAGCAAAAAATATTTCTTCCTTTAGTTGTTGATGCCTTGTTACTTATTTCAAAATTTAAAGAATTATTGATGTCTTCTGTATGAATATCCCTTTAGGGGAGAATCTTTTAGATTTGAAGAAAAGATCATTAACTATTAACTAGTCATCTAACAATAAGCCTATATGAACTTACTTAGATTGTTTTGTTGAAAAAAGTCATTTCTTTTTTTAAATTAATTTATTTGTTTTCAGTTTTCTACAATCACTTCCATAAATCTTAGATTTTCTCCCCCTCCCTACCCTTTCCCTCCCCAAGATGGCATGCAATCTTATATGGGCTCTATATATACATTGTTATTAAATACTTTTTCACCTTATTCACATTGCATAGAAGAATTAAAATGAATGGGGGAAACCATGAGAAAAAAATAAAACATAATACAAAAGAAAATATTCTGCTTCATTCTGCGATCCAATTCCATAGTTCTTTCTCTGGATGTGGAAAGCATTTTGCCTCAAGAGTTCATTGGGAATGTTTTAGGTCCTTGTATTGCTGTGAAGGGTTAAGTCTACTAGAAAAATTCCTTGCACAGTATGGTTGTTTCTGTGTACAAAGTTCTCCTGGTTCTACTCCTTTCGCTCAGCATCACTTCATATAGGTCCTTCCAGGCCTCTCTGTTCATCATTTCTTATAGCACTATAGTATTCCATTATATTCATATACCACAAGTTGTTCAGCCATTCCCCAATTGATGAGGATCCCCTCAATTTCCAGTTCTTGGCTGAGAGTTGTTATAAATATTTTTGTACATGTAGGACTCTTTCCCATTTTTATGATTTCTTTGGGATACAGTCCTAGGAGCAGTATTGCTGGGTCAGAGGATATGCACATTTTTGTAGCCCTTTGGGTGTAATTTCAAATTGCTCTCCAGAATGTTTGGATCAGCTCACAGCACCAACAATAAATTAGTGTTCCAACTCTCCCACATCTTCTCTAATATTTATCATCTTCTTGTTTTGTCATTTTAGCCAATCTGATAGGTGTGCTGTGGTACCTCAGAGTTGTTTTGATTTGCATCACTCTAATCAATAGTGATTTAGAGCATTTTTTCATATGACTATAGATAGCTTTAATTTCTTCCTCTGAAAACTGCCTGTTCATATCCTTCAAACATTTATCAATTGGGAAATGACTTGTGTTCTTGTATATTTGACTCAGTTCTCTATATATTTTAGAAATGAGGTCTTTATCACAGACACTAGTTGCAAAAATTCTTTCCCAGTTTTCTGCTTCCCTCCTAATCTTGTTTGCATTGTGTTTGTTTGTGCAAAAACTCTTATCCAGTTTTCCCAGCAATTTTTGTCAGTGAGTTCTTATCCCAGAAGCTACCTACCCATGAACAACTGATATTTTTCCACTTACTTAGATTTGACTTTATTTGTGCAAAGTGTTTTGTAATTGTGTTCATATAGTTCCTTGGTTTGTTTTGGCATGTGGAATCCTGTATATTTTATAGTGTCTACCAGATTTAAATGGGATTTCTCTTTCTATTTCTGGGGCTTTGTTAATAATATATAGAAATGCAGATGAGTTATGTGGGTTTATTTTCTAACCTGCAACTTTGCCAAAGTTGTTTATTATTTCAAGTACTTTTTTACTTGATTCTCTAGGCTTCTGTAAGTATATCATCGTATCATCTGCAAAGAGTGATAATTTAATTTCTTCTTTGCCTATTCTGATTCCTTCAATTGCTTTTTCTTCTCTTATTGCTAAAGGTAACATTTCTAGTACCATGTTGATTAACAGTGGTGATAATGGACATCTTTGTTTCACCCCTGATCTTATTGGAAATACATCTAGTTTATCCCCATTACATATAATGTTTGCTGATGGTTTTAGGTAGATACCGCTTATTGTTTTATGGAAGGCTCCATTTATTCCCATGTTCTCCAGTGTTTTCAATAGGAATAAATGTTGTATTTTGTAAAAAGCTTTTTCTGCATTTATTGAGATAATCATATGGCTTCTGTTAGTTTTGTTGTTGATATGATCAATAATGCAGATAGTTTTCCTAACACTGAACCAGCCCTGTATTTCTGGTATAAAGCCTACCTGATCATAATATATTATTCTTGTGATCAGTTGCTGTATTCTTTTTGCTAATATCCTATTTAAAATTTTTGCATTTATATTCATTAGAGATATTGGTCTATAATTTGTTTTCTCTGTTTTGGCTCTTCCTGGTTTAGGTATCAGAACCATATTTCTATCACAAAAAGAATTTGGTAGGACTCCTTCTTCCCCAATTTTCCCAAATAGCCTATATAGTTTTGGAATTAACTGCTCTTTAAATGTTTGATAGAATTCACTTGCAAATCCATTGAGACCTGGAGATTTTTTCCTAGTTCACTGATGGCTTGTTCAATTTCTTTTTCTGAGATGGGGTTATTTAAGTATTCAACTTCCTCTTCCATTAATCTGGGTAATTTATATTTTTTTAAATATTCATTCATCTCACTTAGATTATCAAATTTATGGGCATAATGATGGGCCAAGTAATTTCTAATTACTGTTTTAATTTCCTCCTCATTGGAGGTAAGTTCACCCATTTCATTTTTGATATTGGTAATTTGATGTTCTTTCTTTTTCTTAATTAAATTACCTAAGCGTTTATCAGTTTTATTGTTTTTTTCATAAAACCAACTCTTAGTTTTATTTATTAGTTCAATAGTTTTCTTAACTTCAATTTTATTAATCTCTCCTTTGGTTTTCAGTATTTCTAATTTGGAATTTACTTCAGGATTTTCAATTTGTTCTTTTTCTAGCTTTTTCACTGGCATGCCCAATTCATTGAACTCCTCTTTCTCTATTTTATTCATATAGGCTTTCAATGATATAAAACTTCCCCTAAGAACTGCTTTTGCAGTATCCTATAGCCTTTAATAGGTTGTCTCATCATTGTCATTCTCTTGAATGAAGTTGTTGATTGTTTCATCATTTCTTAGAATTAGATTATTTAGTTTCCAATTAATTTTTGGTCTATCTTTCCATTGACCTTTTATTACATGAAATATTTATTGCATGATGATCTGAGAAGGGTGCATTGACTATCTCTGCCTTTCTGCACTGGATTGTGAGATGTTTATGCCCTAGTACATGCTCAATAAAAAAATCATTTCTCCAGAGACTTTCAGGGATGGAGCCAAGATGACAGAGCAGAGAAGGAAGCTGAGGTCTCTCAACATTTCCCTCCAAATAACTTTAAAAATAATGCTTCAAATAGAATTCTGGAGAAACAAAATTTTTAAAAAGGGAGTGGCCAAAGTAAGACATTTTTCCAGGCCAAGACATCTTAGAAGGTTAGAAGGAGAGCTATGTGACATTAAGGTGGGAACTGGCCAGAAGTTCATGTGGCAGTAACACCAGCTGCAGACTCCAGAGGCAACAACAGCAGTGGCAGCAGCAATTTTGGGAGTTCCTGAGACAGAAATGGGAAGGACAGCTGGCAACTGGTCAAAAAGAGATTACAAGGGATCTCTGTGCTA
>CM053769.1:555688131-555707380 GCA_028658325.1 Potorous gilbertii
TTTTTTTTTTTTAAAAAGAGCAATTTCCCACTTGATAAATAGTCAAAGGATATGAACAGGTAATTTCTAGAAGAATAAATCAAAGTTATCAGTTATTTTTATTTAGTCGTGTCAGGGGTGGCCCCATTTGAGGTTTCCTTTACAGAGATATTGGAGTGGTTTGCCATTTCCTTCTCTAGCTCATTTTACAGATAAGGAACTGAAACAAAAAGGGTTAAGTGACTTGCTCAGACAGCTAGTGTCTGAGGCCAGATTTGAACTCAAGAAGATGAGTCTTCTTAATTCCAAGCACAGCACTCTATCTACTGCACCACTTAGCTGCCTTACAAAGCTCTCAATAGTAACATGAAAAAAATCTCTAAATCACTTTTGATCAGGGAAGTGCAAATTAAACAACTCCAAGCTATATTTCACACCTATCAAATTGGCTAACATGACAGAAAAGGAAAATGTTAGGTGCTGGAGTGGATCTAGGAAAACAGGGACATTAATGCACACTTGATGGAGTTGTAAACAAATCCAACCATTTTGGAGAACAATTTGGAACTATACCCAAAGGACTATAAAACTGTGCCTGCCCTTTGACCCAGAAATGGCACTATTAAGTTTATATCCCAAAGAGATCAAAGGAAAGGATAAAGAATCTATATATGATACATAAATATTTATAGCAACTCTTTTTCTGGTGGGAAGTAATTAGGAAATGTGAGGATTCCCATCAATTAAGGAATGGCTGAGCAAGTTGTGGTATATGATTGTAGTGTAATACTATTATGTGCTATAAGAAATAATGACAGAGATGGTTTCAGAAAAACACCTAGGAAGACTTACATGAACTGATGTAAAGCAACATGAGCAGAACCTGAAGAAGATTGTATGTACATAGTAACAGCAACATTGTAACAAGAATCAACTGTGAAAGACTACTATTCTGATCAAGACAATGATCCAAAATAATTCCTAAGGACCCATGATGAAAAATGCTATCAACTTTGATGGAGCAGATGAACTCTGAATGCAAATTTCACTTTATTTTCTTGCTTTTTATTGTTATTTTTTGTAACATGACTAATATGGAAATGTTTTGCATAGTTTTATATGCACAATTGATATCATAATGCTTCCTTTCTAACACTGATTATCTTTAGCTTTTGTCATCTTTGCAAATAGCTGGGTACAAGATGCAAACTTAGAATTGTTTGATTTGAATTTCTCTCAGTGATTTGGAGCAAAGTTTCATACTGTTAAGAACTTGCAGTTCTCTTGAGAACTGTTCATTTATGTACTTTGACTGCTTACCCATTTAGGGAATGGATTCTGGTCTAGCATATTTGTCATAGTTCTCTTGGATTTCATTCCCTTGTTAGGTTGATTTTCAATGCTGTATCTGAAGTCTTTTCATCCATAACCTTCTATCCCCTCACATAGCCACTACCAAAGTTCAGATCCTCAAGTTTTCTTGCTTAGGCTACTGAAATCACCTAACATGATTCCCTGCCTCCAAGTTCTCCTAACTCCAATATATTCTTCACACAAATGTTGCATTGATCAGTGTCTAAAGCACAGGTCTGACCATGTCTCTATTCACTCAAGATACTTCATCTGCTGCCTCTCGCTTCTAGGGTAAAATGCAAACTTTTGTGCATTACATTAAGACCTCCACAATCTGGCTCTATCCTGACTTTCAAAATTGATTTTGCACTTACCTCACAAATTTAATCAGAACTCTTCAAAAAACCTAGCCCTCTGGCTGTACTGCAATCATTCACCAAAAATAATATACCTACAGAATCTTGCATCACACTATGGATGCATACACACCTAGTAATCCTCATCCACTCATACACAAACACAAAGCCTTCTTAGAAACGGACTAAAGAATAGAAATCCTTGCCTTAGCATTAACAGTCATAATTTAGGTGTGCTTTTGTGAGTCCTTGCTCATCTATACTTAACATGAAGACATTGTTCCTAATATCCTGGATCAGACTTTTTATATGCCTGTTTCTTCATGTCCAGTTCATTCATTCAAGGATTCATTCATTCACCAAATATGAATGAGCACCTTAATTATGTACATGCACAGAGCTTTTGGTATTGTTCAGTTCGAGTGTCAAGATGCCAACTCCTCCTGCGTCCTTCTGCCAGTTCTCTTCTGTACCGTCTGGATCTCTGGACAATGATCATGGCCACCTACTTGGACTTCACTACTTGCCAATTCCCATCATTCTGGACATCAACTCTGTACTCTGTAGTTTGCCACATACATGAAATCATAAAATTGAGGTATTGGATGGAATCTTAGGATCATGGTATTTAGAGTTGAAAGAAAACTTAGTGATAATCTAGTCCAAGAGTTCTTAATCTAGGATATTCAGACTGCTAAAAGGTCCAGGGAGAGATTTCAAGATGTCTATGAATTTGGAAGGAAAAAAATACATCTCTATTTTCCATTAATCTCTAATTGAAATTTAACACTTTCTTCAATTATGAATGTAATTGGCAAATGATTATTCTGGGAAGGGGCCCATAGGCTTCACCAAACTACCAAAGGATCCATGGCATTCACAAAAAACTTAAGTTAAGAACCTCTTGTTTTACATATGGAGAAATAAGTGATTTGCCAAAGGTCACGCAGAGGACCTCAAAGTGCATCTAATATAACTCCTACAAAATATATGAGTCCCATTTATAACATCCCATAAAAGTTCTCTAGTCTTTTACTAAAGACATGAGGAATTCATTGTCTTCACAAACCATTCACTTCCTTTTGGACAAATCTTATTGTTAAGAAAACGTTCCTTATATTCAGTTAATATCTACCTATCTATTATTTCTATTCATTGATATTAGTTCTGCTGGGGTAAAACATAATAGTCTAATCCTTCTTCCTCTTCAAATATTTGAAGAGTGTTAGCACATTCCACAAATCCACTTTTATCTAAGCTAGATAATTCTAGTTCCATCAATCAATCTTTATAAGGTATAACCTCTAGTCTATTCACACTCCTACTTGACTTCTCTCCAGTCTGTCAATTGTAACCCTAAAGGGCCCCAAATTGGACACAACTTCAATTATGAGCTGACTAAGGCAGAAGACAGTGGGACCACTTCCTCCTTCACTATGGGCACTGAACTAAAGAAGCCTAAGATAGCATTAGCTCTTTTGGTAACCGTATCAAAGCACCATAATGTTTACTAAGAGTAACTTATGCTCTACTAAAATCTCCAGGTCTTAAAAATATACTGATTTCTAGTCAAATTTAGAAGATAGTTACCACATCCCACCTGAGCCTTCTTTTCTCCAGGCTAAATATCTCTAGTTCTTACAACCAATCCTCATATAACATGGACTCAAAATCCCTTCTTGGAGTCTTTCTCTGGATTATCTCCATCTTATCACTGTCCTTTCTAAAATATGATACCTAAAATTAAGCATTATATTCTATTGTATCCTCATTTTCCCAGTCAATTACTTGACTTTTTAGCTCTTTGCTAAGGAAGGACTCTGTTTCCAGTATGCAGGGTGTACTGTCCCAAGCTTCAGGGGTTTTGGGTAGCTGTTTTCAGAGGTATTTCTAGGGATCTGTAAATTTGCAGTATTTCCAAGGTGGTATGAGCAAAGGAGAGGTGTTTACTCCTCTACTGTCATGTGCTCTGGTCTGTGACTGACCACAAAAATCTTTTCTGCCTTGGAACTGTGAGGAGGATTCCCTCTCCATTGCCACCACAAGCTCTGTCATGCCAGCGCTGCTCCTTGCCCCAGGACTGCCAATCAGGACTGCAACCCAGATCCAAGGGCAAAGGAAGAAAATCCTGCTTAGCACCAGCAAAGAGATCCCTGCATTCTGATCAACCACTTGATCCCCTCTACCATGTGTGGGCCAAAAGCTCTGGAATCAGCCATTGCCATTGCAGCCCCAGGCCTGGGGCTGGACTGCACTCCTCTGTCACCTAGGTCCCACAGACCTTTCCTACTGACCTTGTAAGTTGTCTTTGGTGTCTGTGGTTAAAAAAGTGTGGAAACCCCCACAGCTGCCAGTGATTCAGTGCTCTTAGGCCTGCTCCAGGTTTGCTAGGGCCCATCAGAGCCAGCACTGCACTCTTCTCTCAAACTGATGTAATAGACTTTTCCTGACCTTCCAGGTTGTCTTGGGTTGGAAATTTGTTTTACTCTGTCATTTTGTGGTTTCTCCTGCTCTAGAATTTGTTTAGAGTAATTTTTTACAAATATTTGGAGGGCTTTGGAAGAGAGCTCAAGCAAGTGCCTGCTTTTACTCCATCATGTTGGCTCTGCTCCCTAAGCGTTATATTCCATATATGGACTAGGGGAGGCATAACACATTAGGACTATCACATTCCTACAAGCTACCACTCTCTTAAATGCAATCCAGGATTACATTAGAGTTTCTGGTTGCCATATCATACTTTGAGTTACACTTTGCATATATAAAGTTACACTTTGAGTTTACATTAAGATATGATCCATTACAACCTAGACATTTTCAAAAAAATGTTCTGTAACCATGCCTCTTAAGTCAAAACATCTAATAATTGATTTTTTAAATTTTTGTCAGAATTTCACTACAAACTCAGGGGCATATTATGTGAATTATCTATGTCTTTCACCCTTTGAAAATATAAGCACTATTTGTCTGTCTTGAAACACCTGGTGTATTCACCCTGATTTCCAAAAAGACCACTGAGAATAGTACAGTAATTATTTATGCAAGAACTTAGAATGTAGTTCCTTTGAATGAGGAGCCTCAACTCACTGAGGGCAACTAGGTCTTCTCTTATCAACTCCTCCCTTATCCAGGCTTTCAATTCTTTGGCAACCATCTCTATATTATTCTGTCCAATCTGAGGATCATACTCTAATTAGAACTGAAACCTTAAACTGACTTCAACTTTTATTCAGTCTTTAAACAAATGGAAATCACATGCCTCCTCTTTCCATACTAAGCATCATGGTATCATAAAAAGGGCAGAAATTAGAATATTCAGGTTGCAGCCTCAGTGTTACCACTGTACAATGTTGGGTAAGTCAATTCATCTCTGTGGACTTATGTTTACTCATCCATAAAATGAGAGTATTGGACCAAATGTTTTTAACGTTCCTTCCAGTCATGGCATCTTGTCTATGTATTATATTACTTTCAAGGCTCCACTAGATTGGCCTATTTTAGTGGGGAAGGCACAATTTCTATCTCTGCTACTTACCACCTGTATCATCTAAGTTAGAGGTGTCAAATATGTAGCCCATAGTCTGTATGCAGCCCACAACATCCCAAATATGACCTGAACCAGATTCAAATGTAATTGGGAAATATTTAACAAAATGAGTAAAAATACAGTAAAACATTAGCATGCCTTTGTCCCCGAAACTCTTCTGTTTTGGCTAGGGCAACAGTAAAGAGAGCAAGCTAAAGATGGGTGGCCCTCTTGAACATCATCGATTTTTGGATTTGCAACAGTTACAACCTTTCCAAACACCTGTAGTCTAATGAAGTGGAGCTGAGATTCTGACAAACAAAGCAGATTACCATCTGAGACTCCAAGAGAAGTCCCTTCAGAGAGTAGACCTCTGTAATCATAATTTAGGGAGCTGGAGATGAAATCTGAGACTGGATAATATGATTCACTATGAAAAGTATGGCTGATTAGGCATAAAACTGAAATGAGGCAGACCACCAAATCCTCTAAGAAGCACCGTTTTAAAAAAGTCTGAAAATAATAAAAGGAAGGTCTTTAACAAAAGCAAGAAGTCAGCCAGAGAATCACTCATTCATTCAATAAATCTTCATTCAGTGCCTACTGAGGAGGAGAAAGTGAGGCTGGTGACCTTGTACAGCCCTCTCTCACTCAAAACCAAGTCAAGTACAAATCATGTCATCATTTCTCTGATGTCATGGTCTCCTCTGAAAACAAAGGACGAACACAACAACAATGCTATATGTCCATGTCCAAGGTATTATGTTGGTTACTCTGTGGAGTACACAGGAAAATAAAATATGGCCCCATCCTGTAAAGAGCTTATACTCTATTGGGAGATTAAGATATTCACAAATAATGGCGCTGGAACCGTTTCATTGCAGAAGGTAGCACTTGGGGATAAAGAAAAGATAAAATTGACTGATGCTCGACCTTAATCCTAATGAGGAGTGCTTTAGGGAAGTTTCCAGCCTCAGCCTGTCCCCAGAAATAGACAACATGGAAGCTGATTAAATCATTAATAATATTCAGGAAGTTCTGAGCTAAATATGGAAACAAGGAATAGGATGTGGACCTGCGATTTCTTTGATACAATTCTTGGATGAGGAAACTTCTCCGAAACCAGGTTGGCACCAGCTCTGCAATTTATAATCTCAGAATTGCCTAGGGTACTGAAATCATAAGTGACTTAGCCTAGTCACAGAGGCAATAGGTATCAGAGACAAGGTCGGAACCTAGGTCTTCCTTACTGAGAGGCCAGCTTTCTGTCTACAGCACCTAACTGCCTCTACGCTAATTATAAATGTAGGTAAGAAAAATAGCTAATTCTATATAGCATGTTAAAGTTTCAAAATACTCTACATACATTGACTCCTTTGATGCTCACCACAGCCTTGTTATGGAGGTGTCACTATTATGCCCTTTTCACACATAAGGAAACTAAGCCTGAGTAGTCAAGTGACTTGCCCAGGGTTATATGACTACTAAGTAGCTGAGACAGGATATGAACTCAGGTCTTCCTCACTCCAAGTCAAGTACTCTACCCACCATGTTAGGACTAAATGGCTCCTATCATAGAAGTTTAGAGGTATTTTGGAGTAAATTTGGAGAATTATTGACCTGAATGATAATCTCATGTTATAAACAATGCTGTATCAGAGACCCAGTGGTTTATAACTATGCCTGAGTGTTCAGAAGAAGAATTCCAAAAGGAACCCAGGGAAACACAAACCACTGAATCTCTAATCTCATTTCTCTGTAAGGCAAACTAGTGGAGTCTATAAAAAAATACTGGATCGTTAAACACCTTAAAATAATCTACTGGGGGGATAGGAAAGGCAATAAAATTTTTGCAAGGAGAAATCATGCCTGAAAAGTTTATGGGAGTCTTTGGGGGGTGGAGGGGAAGCTGGGTAAATAGGCATGTAGTTGAAGATAAAGAGGTAAATGTAATCTAGACTTATAGACTCAGAATTTTAATGCCAGGAAGAATTGTAGAGATCATTTACTCTAAACTTGTCATTTTACAGATGAAGAAACTATGGCCCAGAGAAATTAAGCATCTTGCTCAAGATCACAGTGGTAGAACCACAACTCAGTGATGGGTCCTAATTCCAGACTTGCTTATCAAATCCTGAAATATTAAGACAAGGACACCCTTGCCTTTGAAAAGGAAGCAAGTTTAATTTAGTACAAATAAAACAAAACACTGCTGCATATGAACTTAGAAAATTCACTAGCCCCAAGAGGTTATACATGAAAAATAAAGAAATGCATTCCCCCAAAATGAACACAGTTTCTACAAACAAAATGGTTAAGATGTACTTGAGAAAACAGGGTAGACTTAAATCGTTGCGCTTGCACAAGTAGGATAATTTTCACTTTGGTAGTGCTTTTAGATTCATGCTTTCCTCACAGTAATCTTTTGAGGCAGGTAGTACAGGCATGATTACCCTCATTTTGAAAATGTGACCCATAATCACATAGCCAATTCTTTTATAGGATCATAGAGCTGGAAGGAATCTGAGAGGCCATTTTTCAGATGAGGAAACTAAAGCCAGATCATAGTGCTCATGGGGACCTTAGGGGAAATCAAATCTAACCATCTCATTTTACAGGCTGAGAAAAACCAAGTAACTTCACCAAGGCTGTACAGGTTAAGTGATAGAGTGAATATCTGAACCCAAGCTCTCTGCCTCTAAATCTAATATACTTTGTATTATACCACAATCAGAGCCAAGATGCCAGCCTAGGTCCCATAACTCCACATTGAGAATCCCTCTACCTTGTCATGGTGTGCTGACAAATGTTTAACAATAAGCTCTCTGGGAGAAAAAGAACTATATGGGTGATACATTTTTCAGTTTAGTCTGAAGTATTAACATTTTCTCCATTGTTTTTTTAAGTCCACACAATCAACAAAGCAATAAACTTTGCCTTGATTGTAGTGTTTGCCAATTTCTGAAGTGTAAATGTTCACAGTGAAATTTAACGAAAAGAACTGACTTGAGCTGCCAGGATACTTCTACCATATCATAGGTGTTTATGAACTTTCAAGGACTAGCACCTGTGGTACAAGGGCTTGCGGAGAACTTTTCAGAGCTTCTCATCTACCTTTGGTGTCCACCTTTCTCCCAAGTTTTATCTGTGGCTCCAAGAAACTGTAGCATGCACAGCAGCCACACCCTAGGAAAGCCTTCCTGGCAGATGGACTAAATCAGGTTGAAGGTAACTGACATGCCACAAGCCCATTAGTGATTTAGAGGTATGTCTACTCCAAGCATGTGAAAACTTTCACCAGCAAAAAGGGCAGATGAGAACAATTTGTTCAAACAACCATGATGGCGACTGAAGCATATGCTGCGGAGCACTTAGAGCTTGATGAGGCATCAATGATACCAAAGCTACACACTGCATCCTGGGCCATCACCAGTAACCTTGAGTTGTCTTGTCACTGGAATGCAATGACCTTGGTTGACAACTTGGCGCAACTCTGCCGCACTTAGATCTGATTCAGCCATGAGTGGACATCACTCTGTGATGTCATTGATCCTGTTCAAAAATGAGAAAAACAACCACATCTTATCCTCTCTTGCATATTTCTTGGGTTTCCTCTTTGAAGGTAGAATTCCTCATTGTAAAGACTATGGATTTAAGTTTCTAATAACCAGTAATAGAAAAACAGTCAGCAGAACTGAAGAAAACATAAGGTTTGTGTATATATAAAAGCAAGAGTTTGAATGAAAGGGCATAAGGCAAGGGAGTTGCATATTTCTTCATCGGTTTCCAAATTCAAAGAAATAGCTTGAATCATTCTGTCCCCTCTTGAACCTAATAAACCTAATGCTTTTTTGCAAACAATTCATGTAATTTAATTTTAGAATAAATGCCCATCCCTCTGACTATTAAAATTCCCTATAATGACTCATTAGGCAGAAGAGAAATGAAAGACACAGCTGCCTGCTGAGAGGGGATGTGCCCTCTTACATTGACCTCTTGTTTTTTCAGAGATTTTCTTTTCAGAGACCCTAGTTATTTTCTTCTAGTGAAACCAAAATAGTAGAAGAACAGTCTGAAACTATCCACCAATCTTAGGCCTGGAGTCAATGCATAACAGTGGTGCTCATTACTCAAAATGATTCTGTCAACACAGAGGATGGAGAGAAACAGACTATAATGTTCTAATCATCTCTGGTGTTTCAAAGCCAAAATTGAATCCGAAAAGACCATTTCACAAAGATCTTCACCCATCCTAGTATGATGTATACTTCTTTCATTTGTGAGTTCTTTTATTTCCTTTTCATTCCTTAAATAATAAACCTGCTACGAATGTGGTTTAATAGAAATTATATCTGTTACAATCAGTTTTTAATACCCCTCTGGGGTTTATCAGGACCTGGGATTGAAAATAAAGGTCACAATTATTCATTTGGATTCAACAAATGTCTGATAAGTGCCTCCTGTATACTGAGAACTCTGCTAAAGGTATGTGTAGAAATACAAAGTTTAGATCAAACATAGTCCCAGTTTCTCATGTAGATTCTATCTTAATAGACAGAACACATATATTTATACATACACATACATACTATTTATACACCTATACTATACACACATATGTATACATATATGTATGTACACATGTGTGCATATATATGTACACATGTGTGTACATTCATACATATATCCGTGTGTATGCATTATTCAATAAAGATGATACATTGATTCATTCAACAAAGTTGCATTGAGTATCTACTTAGGACTAGAACTGTGCTCAGGTGTTGGGAACAAGAATAAAATTTCCCCTGCTCTCAAAGAGCATGTAGTATAAAGTAGAAAAATACAAGGTACTATATGAGGTCTTTTGGCCACTACTTATTACCTCCATATGAAAGCAACAAATAAATCTACCCTCTGAAACAAAAGAGAAGCCCTGATTATCCCTCCAAGTTCTTTGAGGGTATGAATTATATCATTTTTTTCATTTTTATAACTCTTCTTTTAATGGGCACTTGAATATTCATCAAATTATTAGATTTAAAATAAGCAGGTCATTCCCTGTTTGATCAACTTATTTGTTAAGAAAATTACCAAAGGCAATGAAGCAAATTATTAATTGGACTGGATGACCTCTAAGGCTCTTTCCACATCTCATGACTTGTGGTAAAGCCTTTGATCTTGTCAGATGAGTTGTCTAACATTTTTGCTTCTGTCATAATAATTTTTTTTCAGAAAAGCAGAGTCAGGTAGTGAAATTTTAAATGGATTTGGAGTTAGGTGACCTAGGATCAATTCTGCTACTTAATACATCTGTGAGGTAACTTGACTTTTTTCATCTATAAGATTTAAGGATCGAACTAAATGACCTCTAAAATCCCTTCTAGTTTTATGTCTATAATCATATGAGTATTATTTTATAGGTCAACCTACAAAATATTCCAGAGTAAGCAGTAAATAAGGGAGAGAAGAATACCTCAATCACAAGATACAGACATAAAGCTTGGGGTATCTCAGTATATAAACAATAACAGACACTTAATTCTGAAGCAACTTAGGTGATCTATTAGAACTATTTTTTTATTATTGCCAGTATTTTTATTAAAAACACATTGTTTGTGATACTTTAATTTTGAAAAGAAAAATCAGGAGCTTGTTTAAATAATTTAAACCCCTTCAGTAGCTGAATGAGAAAAAAAAATGTGCTATTGTATGATTCATGATGGGTAATTATACTGTACAGGTTAAAACAGTAACATCAACAACCATTCACATTTACACAGAACTTTCAAGCTTACAGAATACTTTTTTCATGTCAACTCTGTGAGGTAGGTGAAATGAAACCAAACTAAATTTTCGGTATTTACCCAACCCACATTCTCCCACTGAATGAAAAAAAATGACTTCCAATTTGCATCTGATCCCTGCAAAAAAAAAAAAAAAGAACTGGTTGCATCATATTTTCAAGGTAAGGACATAGGATATCTCAAATTTTTGAGACATAGTTTCCTTTTGGTTTCACAAGATCCAAGTATATAATGTATCTATATATTGGCAATGCTTGTCAAACTTGTTGGGATGCATCCATTATTTGTTGAGATGCATAGAGCATATAGTGATTTTTTAAAGCATTGATTATCAACTTAAATACTCCAGTGGATCTGAAATATCATCAATTCAGGAGTTCCCTCCAAGGTACCGATGACAGCCCATTCATATTTGTCCATCCCTATGTAGCTCTTATTGAAATCCTTCCAAAGTTCAGCTCAAGGGGTCTACCTAATGTACTTGGGTCCTTCTTTGATTTCTCCCAGCGTCATGAGGGTACTATTGGCACACTCTAGTTGTCTACCTGTCGTCCCTATCTCTGTTCTATCATGCGATTCTTTGAAAGCATCCTTTTCTCCTTTTCTTCTTTGGAGTTCCTCATTGGTTATATACTGTACCTGCTCCTACTGACCATGAACTCTCCAATGCCATCTGTGTGATACAAGTCTACTTGCTATTGTCATTGCTATCACTATTGTTATTTTGCTTTCAAACTTTTCTCACAGGGGAACAATTTATTGAGTTGAAGTATTAACTGTTTGCCTTTGAGTAGTAAGAAAAAAAGAACAACTCAGACATACTAAGTAATTAGATATTTATATTCCTTGTTTATGAACCCCAAACTGACCTACGAATATTGAAGCTACCATGCTCTGGCGAATTGAATTTTAGCATTGGGTGTGAAATACAAATGTTCTTAATATTGGAATCCATGAACTAATAGAATTATATGTGTGTCATATATATATGACATATATACACATATATGGAATTGAGGCTGGAAATCTCTTAGTTCTTAATTAGTTTTCAAAAGAAAAGAAGCAGTCCAGAGCTAACTTCCTTCAAAATCTAACAAGCCACATACTTTTTGCAGATAACTCATCTAATTTCAGAATGTGTATCTCTACTGTTATTAAAATTCACCATAAGAAATAATTTGGTAGAAGAAAAATGAAAAACAAATCCTGGGCCCCTAATGTTACAGGGAAAGTAATCAAGGGGGAATTGGAAAACAACTTCAGGATAATAGCAGCACCACAGCATAAATCAGAGGGCTCAGGAATAATGTTCATAAAATCTCAGAAATCTCATAAGGAACCTTCAAAGTCCTCTAGTGCAGCCAACAGCCAATAAAACATTTCCTTTACGATATACCTAAGAAGTGGTGATTCATTCAGCCTTTCCTGGGACATTTCAGGGGATGTGACATCCACTACTTCCCATGACATCCTATTCTATTTTTAGGCAGTTCTACATATTATAGGGAATTTTTCCTTACATAAAACCTAAACTAACTTCTCTGAGACTTTCACCCATTGATTTTCACTCAGTGCTGCCCTCTGGGACCAAGGAGAACAAGAATAATCTCTCTCCCATATGACAGTCCTTCAAATATTTGAAGACAATATCATAGCTTTAGTCTCCTCCAGGTTAAACAAATCCAATTCCTTCAACAAGTTTTTCACATGCCATGGATGTAAGACCGCCTCACGGTTAATAATTTACCATCTTTTAGTTGCTATCCAGCTTATATTCATCAAGTTATATTCATGAAAGCCCTTTATGAAATAATGGTGACCAAAACTAAATGTAATATTCTAAATGTGACCTGGCCAGTATAATTCCACCTTATTGTACATCATTCCTTTTTTAATGTAATTTGAAATCACAATAGATTGTCTGCCAAGTCAGGCTGCTTCAACATGAAAGTAGTTGGGTGGGTGGAGACACAGTAGACATGGAACCAAATAAAGAAAAGAGACCAAGGGAAAGATGTGCAATCTTCATCATTTTATAGGTACCTGGAGCAAGGAATCGTGTTGCTCTCCCTACCCAGCTATGGGCTACTAACTCTCTCCAGGATCCCTTTTCCCAAGTGCCTCTGGGGGGTCCTCCAATGCTGGGCAAGCACCACTGCAGCTCCCTGGGGCCTGAAGACCAACTCAGTGTGGGACCTCTAGAGTAAACTGCAGTAACAAAAGAATCAGTTGTTGCCCCAATACAATCCCAGTCTTGGGCTATCCAAAGATTTCTTTTCTCCCTTTTCTTCTCAATACCCCAACCTTCAACTGAATTTGTGGCAGGTCCTGAAATTCCTAGCTTTGACTTGAGTTTGATTCATTGCTCAAGCCTGTAGAGACCCTTACTCTGCCATCAAACATGCTATTTTTGCCTCCTAGTATTGGCCTGACAACTATGCTATTTTTCAAGTACTCAATAAAAATTTTAAATAGCAGTTCTGAATGATGTGATCCTGGGACACTTCCCTTCAAATTGATATCAAGACATCAGTTACTACTCTTTAAGTCTATTCAATTCAATCAGTCCTAAATTCACCTAATTACATTATTGTTTAGCACAGATCTCTCAATCTTGTCTATAAGAAGAGTACGAAAGACTTTGCAGACAACTTTTCTAAAGTCTAGGTAAACTAGGTCATACAACATTTATAAGTTTAGTTACTTCATCAAAAAGTAACTAAAGTTGGTCTAACTGATCTGTTCCTGATAAAAGCCATATTTACATTTTAGGGATCAATGTTTCCCTACATCAATGTTAACAACATCTCTTTAAAAAGACATTCAAAATTTTATCTCAAATTAAAGTCAGGACCACTGTCCCATTTCTTGCAAATTTCATCTATTCTCTTCCATTTTCTAAGCACCAGAACAATACTTGTCCTTTTCCAGTTGAATAGAACCCCTCAGGTTCTCTATAATCTTGTAAAAACTGACAGTAACTTAGCATTCATATCCTCCAATTCTTTCAGTAGGCTAGGATGTAGTTCACCTAAATCTGGTGTCTCGAACTCTTTGATAACAAGGAGATGATCCCTTACAGACTCTACAGTCATTCAGGATTTCAACTCTCCACTAACCCTTTTGTTCTATCCCTTACAATTCAGAACTTATTCTCATTTACAGAAAAAAGAAAGTAAATAATATTTTAGTAATTCTGCCTTCTTTCCAACACTTTCTTTTTTTTCCTTCTCTCTGGTCATTCCTCTCACTCCACAAAATGGTCCTGGTCCTTCTATATCCTTTCCACCTTCTTCCACCCACAATGTAAAAAGTCTATTGTGCTGCCTTTGGCATATTTGACAGCCTTAGCTCATTTTGAATTTTTGTGTTCTTTTGCTATTCCTATAGAATCACATCTTTCTTTTGGATCCATTCCCTGTTACCTAATCTTGCTTCCATCTTATATGTGTGTCTTTTTTCCAATTTAAGTTAGTAGATGAGTTCTGAAGGCATGGTGTAGTGGAAAACTCAAACAGGAACACATAGTGATTCCAACTGCCTACAGAGGAGTTTATCAGCAAGAGGCCTTAAAGTCATATGTTACTGGGGGTAAGTTTACTAGAGACATAAGACCTTAAATGTGTAAAGTAACAATGGCACTTACATACCTTTTTATATGCCAATAAATTTTGTTATCATCATTTCACTGTTCCCTCAGCAACTTCTCATGATACATAATAGAGTGCTGGATTCTGGAGTCAGAAAACTTGGGTTTGAATATAGGCTTTGCTTTCTGTATCACCTTATAAAAGTCACTTTATTTCCCTGGGCCACATTTTCCTAGTCTTTAAAAAGATAGTCATGAGCTATATGACCTCTCATATCCCTTCCAGTTTCGAATCTATTACCATAATGATGTTTCACTGATTCCCCTAGTGGCATAAGTTTAAATTCTGTAAAGACCTCTCTCCCCAGACCTGCCTTCAGAAATATCCTGAAGTTCTAAAGTACTGGATGTTCTCTTTGCCCAGGTGCCTCTAGGTAACTGTAGTTATCGCCGAATGATGGACATCTCAGTACTATAGATGAGAAATTGGAGATATTAAGACTTGCGGAGTCATCTACCCAAGGTAATTTAGACCTGCTATAGAGCTCAAAATAAAATTAATTTTCCTAAGTCTCTAGATCACTGCTTCAGCCACTGAAGCACATATTCTGCCATGTCAGTGGAGTTTATTTTTTCAATAACATTCCCCAATTTTAGCAATCTATTCTAGGGCTTCTATATGCTTGCTCTCAGGACAAGCTGGAAATCTAGAGGTCAAAGTGCATTTCTGATCCAGGTTTTCTTTTTCTTTTCTTGTTTCTTTTGAATTGTTGAGATGAAATGAAAAGCCTGGGATTTTTTTTCCATTTCTCACCCATAAAATTCGAGGTTGATTTTGTTTTTCTTCTTAAAAGTAAGAGGAGATTTTAATGTGGAGATTATGATACAGGATATTTGCCTGTTCTGAGCATCTGCTATATTCCACTTGAGTGAATGGAAATTTTAATTTGTAAATTGAAACATATTTTGGATGCACTATGGGGAGCTTATAATAAATATATCAGTCAGTAAGAAATTATTGAACATTTATGGACTGAACATTAGATAGAAGCAAATACAAGTCACCTCGGTAAAAAAAAAATTTTCACTGTTTTTCTAATGACAAAAATTTAGGAAGACAACAATTATCAATAGACATATAAAACTTTTCAAACAATTCATTTGAAACTAACTTAGAAGTCATTTTATAATTCATAATACATGTCTCTTCCATCAAAGTCTTCCTCAAATATTTCACCATGGTGTGGAACCATGGAACCCTAAATTCTCTAGGGACATATGAAACCCAAGGCATAGAATATCCTACCAAGCTGGCAGCCCAAGTATGGGCCCACCAACGTACCATGTGTTCGTCTTCCAAGGATCAGCTTAACTGTATCTGTAATGGTTCCTCATCAAAAGACAGGCCATCAGGTGATCACTTTCTTTTTTTAATACTATACTCTCCATGGTAAAGAGTACTAACATTCATTAAATCATGGGATTTTTTTAATAGTAACAAAGCATGATTTTTAAAAACACAAAAATGGGTAAAATGTAATATTGAATCAAACTTTGAAATAAAAACAAAGCAGGGAGGAATGCCACGCTGTGTAATGAAGGCTAGACCTAGAATTAGGTTTTCCACTGCCCCTAAAACTCACTAGTTGTATGCCCTTGGTCAATACCACATGACCACAACCTTCCTGTGCCTCAGTTTCTTATCTATAAAATGGGGAGCATAAGAATCTTATTACCTACCGATTTACCTAGTTATAAGAATCAATTAATGTACACAAAGCAATTAGTAAACTTTAATATTCCATAATATGTTAGGTGTTAGTAACACATATTGCATCATCACTTTACCAGATTCAAAATGTCTGTTGATTTGTATCAACCCATTACTTAAAAGAATTGTATCCATCTTTGGTGTCCACTTTTCACTCAACTCTCACTTGTGGATCCAGGAAGCTATAGCAGGTACAGAGGCAAATCTCCAGTAAAACCATCTTGGCAGATGGGATAAACCAGTTTGAGGGTAAATGGTGGACTTTAAACACATCAGTGAGTTAAGAGAAATGTCTACCCCAAGCATGTGAAGACTTCCACCAGTGAAATGGGTGGATAAGAACAATTTGTTCCAGTGTCCCCAAAGGCAGCTCAAGCAGGTAGCATGGAGTATTTAGAGCTTGATCAGACACAAAAGATGCCAAGGTCATCCACTGCATCCCAAGCCATCACCAGGCAGCCTGTCTTTTTTCTTGACACTGAACTTCGGTGATTCTAGAAGAGAGAATGAAGCTGATGACTCTGTGCAACTCTGCCTAACTTAAATCCAATTTATCCACAAACGAAGATAGCTTCCTGTGATGTCATTGGTCCTTTTCGAAAATAGACAAGCAACAAAGGAATTAATAATGAGGAAGAGAATGAGATGCATTTTGTAACATAATAAGAGATCCCTTTTGTAATGTCAAGAAAAGGATGGGGCATGCCTGAATTTGCCTGAGATGTTTGTTTATCTTCACTTTACACCACAATTTTAGTCTGTATTCAAACATACCACGAACTAGTTAGATGTGTGAATTTTCTTCTCTAAATTTTTAATATTTTTATTCAAATTTTTAAGTTCCAAATTCTTTCTCCCTCCCTTCCCCTCTCTCCTCCGAGATGCTAAGTAGTTAAATAAAAGTTACACACATACAATTATCTAAAATATTTTCATATTAGTCATTTTGTACAGGAAAACTTAAATAAAAGAAGGAAAGAGAAAAATAGCAAGCTTCAGTCTGTATTCAAACAATATCAGTTCTTTCTCTGGAGGCTCATAGTATGCTTCATTATTAGTCCTTTGGGATTGTCTTGGATCTTTGTATTGCTGAGAATAGCTAAATCCTTCACAGTTCTTCGTTGAATAATATTGCTGTTACTAGGTACAATATTCTCCTAGTTCTGTTCATTTCACTATGCATCCAGGTTTTTCTGAAATCATCCTGCTTGTCATTTCTTACAGCACAATAGTATTTCAATACAATCAGCTTGTTTAGTCATTTCGCAATTGATGGGCATTCCTTTGATTTCCAATTCTTAGCTGCCACAAAAAGAGCTGCTACAAATATTTTTTGTACAAATAGGTCCTTTTCCTTTTTTTTGGATGTCTTTGGGATATAGACCTGAAGTGGTATTGCTGAATCCAAGGGACACAAAATTTTATGGCCTTTTGGGCATATTTCCAAAATGTTCTCCAGAGTAGTGGGATCAGTCCACAACTCTACCAACAAGGCATGAGTGCCCCGGTTTTCTTATATATTCTCCAACATCCAACATTTTCCTTTTTTGTCATATTAGCCACTCTGATAAGTGTGAGGTGGTACCCAAGAGCTGTTTTAATTTATGTTTGTCTAAGCAATATTCATTTCGAGCATTTTTTTCATATGACAATAGATAGCTTTGATTTCTTTGTCTGAAAACTGCCTGTTCATATCCTTGACCATTTATCAGTTGTAGAATGACTTAGATTTTTATAAATTTGACTCAGTTCTCTATATGTTTGAGAAATTAAGCCTTTATCAGAGATAATTGTTGGAAATTTTCCCCCCAGTTTTCTGCTTTCCTTATAATTTTGGTTGCATTGGTTTTGCTTGTGTAACTTTTTATTTCATATAATCAAAATTATCTATTTTACATTTTGTAATACTCTATATCATTTTTATCCTAAATTATTTCCTTATAAATAAATCTGACAGATAAACTATTCTGTGCTCTTCTAATTTGCTTATGATATCACCTGTTAGGTTTAATTCATGTAGCCACTTTGACTTCATCTTGTTACACTGTATGAGATGTTCATCCCTACCTAGTTTCTACCATATTGTTTTCCATTTTTTGCAGCAGGTTTTTGTCAAATAGTGAAGTTTTTTTCCCAAAATCTTGGATCTTTGGGATCCCAAAACAAGTCAACAGTTTGCTAAAGGAAACTCCCCAAAAATGCTGAAAAAAATTACAGCTTTAAAATTAGACTAATCCAAATGGGAAAAGAGGTCCAAAAAGCCAATGAGGAGAAGAATGTCTTAACCCAAATGATCTATGGTCATTTAAGATCATGTAATGTGTACCTAATCAATTATACTGATCTACCACTTTATTTCTTAGGCAGTACCAAAATGTTTTGATAATTACCACTTTATAATAAAGTTTGGGATCTGGTATGGCTAAACCATTTTCTTTCACATTTTTTTCTTTAATTCCTTTAATATTCTTGAGCTTTTGTTCTTCCAGATGAAATTTGCTATTATTTTTTCTAGCTCCATAAAATAATTTTTGATAGTTTGATTGGCATGGCACTGAACAAATAGATTAATTTACAAAGAACTGTCATTTTCATTTTACATGGCCTACCCATAAGCAATTAATATTTTTTCAGTTGTTTAGATCTGACTTTATTTGTATGAAAAGTATTTTATAGTTGTGTTCATTTAGTTCCTAGATTTGTCTTCAAAGGTAAACTCACAAATATTTTATATTTCTATAGTTATTTTAAATGGAATTTCTCTTTCTACCTGTTGCTATTGGACTTTGTTGGTAGTATATTGAAATGCTGATGATTTGTGTGGGTTTATTTTGTATCCTGCAACATTGGTAACATTCTTAATAATTTTAA
>CM053769.1:555707880-555738071 GCA_028658325.1 Potorous gilbertii
TGCCCTTTGAAAGGAGATGGAGCTGAGGGCTAAATCCTTTGGTCATCCAAAGAAAATTGCTACCTAAATTAAAGATTGTGAAGACTGGATAATGTAGTGGAAAGAGGAGGGGATTAGAAATCAGACATCTGGGCCCTAGCTCAAGCTTTCCCACTCACTGGGCAGGTGACTTCAGGTGCTTTACTGAACCTCAATCTTATCTGTAAAATGGGTAATGGTGGTAAAATAGTACTTATCTCCCAGAGTTGTGAGGGTCAAATGAAATAATTATTATAAAGTGCTTAGCACAGCATGGCACAGAGTAACTATGTAAATCTTATCTACCATTGCGAAGGTTATGATTAATACTTTCTCCTTCTATGTTCCCAGACAGACATGTCAAACTTTGAGCCCATGTGGCCTGAAACTCTTCTGAGTGACCTGAACCAGATTAAAATATAATTGGGAAACATTTAACAAAATGAAAAAAATGCACCTAACATTATATTTTAAAACTAAGTCAATATGCAGCCAATAGGGACCCTTACGTAGATATTAGCAGTACTATATGAACTTGTCACTACTGTTGTGGGGTTATTGGGAGGCTGAGATGAGATGATTCATATGAAAGCTTCTAGATCATAAAGTACTATAAAAATGGAGCATGGTATGATGATGAAGAGACTTAACCATTTTTCAAACTCCTTAGGCTTCTATTTTCTGTGTTTATGATGCCTGCAGTAGTGAAATTAAGTTGGGTATCATTGAGAAAGTCATATAGTTGGTTTGTACATTTAGCCACTGCAAGTTATACCTGGAAATAAGTAGCATCAGATGATCTGAGAACATGTCTTTGGGTAAAAAGATATTCTAGTACGTTTATATGATGTCCTAAGGTATTTGTC
The DNA here is from genome assembly GCA_028658325.1 of Potorous gilbertii. Lineage (NCBI taxonomy): Eukaryota > Metazoa > Chordata > Mammalia > Diprotodontia > Potoroidae > Potorous > Potorous gilbertii. The sequence continues at coordinate 555,708,765 of CM053769.1, forward strand.
TTTCTCTAACCTTACTTCTATTCATAATTCCTCAGCTGCTGAGAAATCACCAAGTTAGCAATGATTGCCAGAAAGGAGGCTTGTATCATACGATAATGACATTGGGACACCACTTTCATGCTGGGAATTTTTAAAAAAAATTAGTCTTTTTTATGTTTGAAATTAGTTTTAAAAACCTGAATTTTGTCTTTCATTTGAGCCACTGGTGTGTGGCATCTGTATCTTCATGTTCCTAGTATAGTGAAAATTTTCACATAGTAAATGCCTGATAAATGTGTGGATATAGCACTTCCATCTTTTCTTCTCTCCTTTTCTTTTCTTCTATCCTTTCATTTTAATTCAAGGTCCACTCATTTACCAGTTCTAGCCAATAATAGGTATTAAATGATGATGCTCCTGAATGCAACCTCATAGCTGCTCTTGATGAGTAGCATTTTTTGGTGCCATTTTTTTCCTTTGTCCAAAGCTAAAGATTTTATGGCTCATCTGGGAAATATCTGGAAAGTTTTAGTTGGCTTTGACCTTAACAAAGACTCAATAATGAGCTATTGTAGTTGTTAAGAAATCTAAGGCCATCTTAGTCTATATGAAGAGAGGTGTCCTACCTAGGACTGTGTGTGCATGTGTGCATGATGCATGCATGTGTGTGTGTCTGTGTATGTGTGATAGTCTTACAATTTAGAGTGTAATGGAACTGCCTAGAGTATTGAGAGGTTATGGCCTGGATCACCAATCCAGGATGAGTTAGAGGCAGAACTTGAACCAAAATCCAAGGGCAACTCTATGGTTTCATATTCTGCTGTCTCTTATGATAGGGAGTAATTCCTCATGTGAGACGTCCCTATGCCAATGAAGTCACACCCTTTCCCTCTCCCACTGGATCTCATATTAGGAATCAGAAGACATGGGCTCTAGCATTGACTATCCTTCTACTTTACTGTGTGACCTTGGGTCAGTCACTTTTATCTCTCAGGGGTTTTGTTTGCTCATGTGTAAAATGAAAGAATCGAATGAAATGATTTCTAATGTTCTCTGCAGCTCTGAGATGCTGGGGTTCTGAGTATTGATTTGTGCATTAAACACTGCTATGCTTTCCACAGAATTATATAAGGATTATTTTTGCCTTTTAGAATCCTAAAAATTGAGATGGAGCAGTTTGAGAGAAATAAATGAATATCAAATTGTTCTATATATTATCTCAAAATCTAATTTTTTATAAAACTTGACCATGACTTATAATTGCTGTAATTTTTCAGCTTACACCTATGCATCCATATGTATATATACACCTGTGTGTATGCATGGGTGGGTGGATGTACAAAGGGTAGCTATGGCATAGTCTATAGAGTGCAGAGTCTGGAGTCAGAAAGTTCAAATCTAGCCTCAGACACATACTAACTGTGTGACCTTGGGCAAGTCATTTAACCCTGTTTGTTTCAGTTTTCTCCTCTGTGAAAGGAACTGGAGAAGAAAATGGAAAACTGTCCCAAATGAGGTCATGGAAAGTTGGACATGACTGAAATGACTAAATAACAAAAACAAATATGTATCTACACATGTCTACACATATATACATATATACTACATATATATTTATATAACCCTGCAAACCTGGCCCCCCATTACCTGGCCAGGAATATTATATTTTACTCCTCTGTCGGTTTCTTCAGTACCCTTAAGGGAAATTGGGGTGTCTATACCGTATAAATGACTTTAGCCCACTTCTACACCTAGGGTTCCCTTTACCCTAAGTTCATTATACCACTAATGGATTAGTTTTTATAAAGGAATATTTACTTCAGAAGGTATAATCAGAAATACACAAACTTACTTCTCCATTACCTTAACACATTTTGCCTCATATCACTTTAGTCTGGGGTTGGGGGAAGAAGGGAGAGGATTAGGTTCACAGCTTGCTCAGTCCCTGGAGAGCAGAGGTGTCTCTATAACCCTGAGGGGTGCTTTCCCATTTCTTTCTCATTTCAGTTTTCCTGTTTCTTTTTGAGTTTGACATGACTGCTATAGAGCATAGACCCAAGGACTGACTAAGCCCAACCCTGCCTCTGGCTGAAGTACCAGTTCCCTCTGCTCCTCTGGGTTTCCCTTCTGAGCTGCTTGACCTCACCAACTTGCCTGGTGCCAAGTCCATGGGTATCACTGCTTACACCTAAAACTGAGGACAGAGGAAATGACCAAAGCAAATGCAAACTGTGCTCCCTTTTTTGGAGCCCAGGGTGAAACAGAGAGCTCTTCCCTGATCAGCTCAGTTTGTGGAGCTGTCTATGTGGGTGAAATGTGATCTCTGTATACCCTCCATACGGAGCAAGAAGGAATTGGCTGGGAATAGAATGCCCAGTCCAGTCAGTCTGAAAGATGAAGACTTTCTGGCTACCAGCCAATCAAAGGATGTTACCCTCACTCAGTGGTAGGGAATGTAGGAAACCTTCATGGCAGGCACACATGCCCCAGCAAACTTCTTACCCACACATACACATGTACATGTATTAGGCACTTGTGTACACACACGTATGTATATCTGTGTTTGAATTCTTAGAGTGATCTCATTTTTTGAGAGCCCATTTTCATGGCAGCCTCCATCCTACATTCAGACCAATATGATTAAAAAAAATGAAGGCCCCATAAAAGCTGTAAGGTGGTGGGTATGCCTAAGGTATCTGTCTGCTCCTAATTAAAGCTGCTAATATCAAGGGCCGGCTCTGAGATTCTAACCCCACACGTTCGTGTTGTGCCAGGGTTGAAATAGTAAGAATACTTGACATTTATATAATGCTGTATACACATTGTGTCTGTCCTTGCATCAACCCTAGGAAGTAGGTATGAGAGGCATCATTGATTCATTTTACACATGAGGAATCTAAAGTTCAGAGAAATGACTTCATTTCCCAACGTCATGATGTATACAAAGGGTAGCTAGATGGTGCGGTGGGTAGAGTGCTGGATCTAGAATAGGAAGATTCATCTTTCTGAGTTCAAATCTGACCTCAGACACATGCTAGTTGTGTGACCCTGGGCAAGTTATTTAATCCTTTTTGTTTCAGTCCCAAAATAAATATATATTAGAGGTAGGATCTGAATGCAGGTCTGTCCTGACTCTACTTCCAGCATTATTTCTATTATGCAGCTATTTCTAAATGGAATGGATCTTTGGAATAATTTAATCCAGGAGTTCTTGACAAGAGGTTTAGGGGCAGCTAGGCGGTGGATAGAGCACCAGTGTAGGAGTCAGGTGGACCTGAGTTCAAATCTCACCTTAGATACTTGACACTCACTAGCTGTGTGACCTTGGGCAAGTCATTTAACCCCAATTGCCTCATTCTGGGTCATCTCCAGTTATCCTGATGAATATCTGGTCACTAGATTCAGATGCCTTTGGAGAAGTGAGGCTGCTGACCTGTACAGCCTTCCCTCACTCAAAGTCAAGTGCAAGCTATGTCATTACTTCTCTGATGGCATGGTCTTCTTCGGCAATGAAGGATGAACACATACATAGGGTTTATGAATTTGGTTTTTTTTTAATACTTTGATAACCATAATTCAGTATAATAAGTTTTCTTTATAATTCTATGTCTTTTATTTTATGCATTTAAAAACGTCATTCTGAGAAGGGGGGATGGGGATAAGCATTTTTGTAGCTCCTATTATGTGTTAAGCAATGAGGTAGGTGCTGATATTATTCCCATTTTACAGTTGAAGAAAGTGGGGGTAAATGACTTGCCCAAGGTCACATAACTAGTGTTTGAGGCTAGATCTGAACTCAAATTTTATTGATTATAGGTCCATTTATTTATTTATCCATTATGAAAACTATCTGCTTCTATGAAATCCAGTTGGCTCAAAAGGCTCAATTAACTTCAAAGGATTGCTAGAGATGCCCATGAAGGAAAAAAAGTTAAGACCCCTGATTTAATCCAACTTCCTCAATTTCAAATGAGGAAACTGAGGAAGAAGGAGAGGAAATTAACTTACCTAAGGTCATATGACTAGTTAATGAGAGAGCCAGGACTAGAAGCCAGATGTTCTAATTGCCCATTACAACACACCTTTTATTTAACCTTGGCCTTGATCATGGGAAACACGAATCCATTACTGGGTTTAATGGTTTTCTGAAGAGCAGTATCTGGGAAATGCAGCTTTCTTGGGAAGTGAGCACATATGTAAAGGTGGAAAGGAAATGGGTAGTGCCTAGCAGGGCATCCTCTGAGGGCAGCATTCTGAGATGCCAAGAGCTAGCTTTCCTCAGAGATCTTAGAGTTAATAAGCACTACTGGCAGGCTCTCTGTAAAGCAATCCTGCTAACATAAAACAGCATTCAATAAACAGATCCAAATTAAACAAAGGGATGGTAATGGGGCTTTTCAGTTAGTGTATGAAAGATAGCAAGGGCCCTTTTCAATTTTAAGAGTCTATTTTTATTCTTGGCTCAGGATTTGTCCCTTTGTATGGTGCTGATCGCACCTCCTGTTCTGGGTTTCCCTTGTTAAAATTTGCAGGCAATTCTCCATAATTGAACAATTCTATCATCTCATCATCTTGTTGAAACAATTTTCCAGGCAAAATGTTTCTCCAGCAGATAATCTGTGAGGTTGGGTAAGAAATTCTGGGGAAGATCCTCTGAAAGGAGGAGATAGTCAACTGATGCTCGTTTAACTGCTTTCTTGATATTTTGTGCTGAGAGTACATTTTAATCATAAAAATGCACCATCTCCCGACTCTCCTTTTAACTCATTTTTATCATTAACAAATGTTACTCTCTGCCTGCTTCCATCCTTAATAAATTATCAAAATCTATCTTGGGAATTCAGTTAAAGGTTGCTTATTCCACCACCCAGTGTGCAAAACAGCATCTTGAAATAAACATTAACCTTTATAGATGCAGCCATGTGACTTTATGAGATGAGACTAAACCCTGGATGTTATGAGACTTCAAAAATCATTTGGGGAGGGATCATCTAAGAGGAAATCATAAGCATTCATAGCATATTCTTTTATATGTTAAGGAAACTTATATAGCAGTCACAGTTCTCCAGAATACAACTGAAAACAAGAAGGAAATAATAAAAGGTTTCTGAGTAGACAGACTAGGGGTTAGACAGTCTACGATTAAAGTTCATGTGCTTTATTCATAGGAAAATACCTCAGGGTTCCCCTCAGAACTCATTCACTCTTCTTTTATACATAGTGTTAACTAGCATTGGGTGTCTGGTTTCCCATTCCCTAAAAGATTGGAAGGGGACAGTATAATGGTGAAAATGGAAAGCATGACAAAGGAAGCGACAGAAAAGTTGTACAGGTCAGACAACACAACTGACAAAAACATTAAGAAGCAAAGGCTATTTAGTAAAAAATTGAAATATCCCTCATATACCTTTAGCCATTGAGGGCATCCCAGTATTTTAACATAAGACATATCTGTAATGATGATCTTAAATTGGTAAGAAAATCTTAAATTATGTTTCATAAACTCAGTTTCTTTTGTGAAAAACCTATTCTGGTAACTTATCGTAGTATAGAGGTGACTCTGCCTTCTTCAAAGGTTATTCCAGGAGACACCATTTTCTGGTAGTTCCTACCAAGCTAGGAATATTTTGAATACAGGTGTTAGGACAGACTGTGTCTATCATGCCAAGGTCATCCTCCTTAAATTCAGAGGCACTCATCACCACAGGATGGACACCAATGGATGAATGTTCTCAGCCTCTCATGAAAACTCAACCACTGAGGCAGAGCGGAGGTTATCATCTGCATTAGTGGATGACATACCTACATTGAGGAAGCCACTGGTCTTTGAAGTATCTGAAGTAACTTTTGTATGAAAAGGAGAGAAAGTTTTAAAGAGATTTTAGAGAGGTATCCAATGCAAATGGGTAAAATTGAAAGAAAAGGAGGGCTCTGAAATCTTTAGTTATTAAGCTTCAATTATTTGAAATATTCATTAATATAGACCACCTCTTTGGCTGTTTGTTTTTCTTGTTGCCCAGTCATTTCGATCTTGTTCAATTATTCATAACTCCGTTTGCAGATTTCTTGGCAGAGATAGTGCAGTAGGTTGCCATTTCCTTTTTCAGCTCACTTTGCATAAGTAGAAATGGAATTAAAAAGAGATAAGTGACTTACCCAGGGTCACAGAGCTAGTAAGTTTCCAAGGCTAGATTTGAACTCAGGAAGATGACTCCAGGCCCAGCACTCTATCCTCTGTACCACCTGAGCCCTTCTAAAAAAAAAATCCATCTCTTCCATGAAGCCTTGCCTGGTGACTCTTGCCAACAGTAAACTTTTGCACAAAATGTTTATTTATTTCCTGTGCCATAAATCTGAGTTTCAGTTTTATTTATACACTTGCCTTGTTCTCTAACTGATCCATTTGTTTAAGCCCTGACTCCCCAGTTAGATTATATGCTCTTTGAAAGCAGAGATCGTATCCCTCTCTTTTTCTGTATCAAAGCACAGGTCAAAGCATACAGTAGGTATTCAGGGAATATTATAAGAAACAAATTAAATAATATTGACCTTGAGGTACTACAAGATCTCAAAATGTCCTCTGAATCCCAAAATGCCTTCTGAATCATCAGCAGCAGAGTGCTTACTTTAGTGTGAGTAATAAGTGTATCTGTGATATCTATATCTATATTTATATATGTGTGTATGTATGGATATATATGTATTATATATGTATATATGTATAATTTATATATGTATATATGCATATATATACGTATGTGTGTGTGTGTGTGTAATTTAAATGAAGCTTTAGGCAACTAGGTGACTCAGTGGATAGAGTGCCGGGCCTGGAGTAAGGAAGACTCATCTTCTAAGTTCAAATCTGACCTCAGACATTTACTAGCTGTGTGACCCTGGGCAAATCACTTAGCCCTGGTTGGCACAGTTCCCTCACCTGTAAAATGAGTTGGAGAAAGAAATTGCAAACCATTCCAGTATCTTTGCCAAGAAAACCCCAAATGGGGTCATGAAGAATCAGACATGACTGAAGTGACTAAACCAGAGTTAGATAGCCATGTGGCTCTCTAGGTCCTCAAGTGGGGCCCTTTGTCTGAATCTTAACTTTACAGAGCCAATGCCCTTAATAAAAGGATTTGTTCTGTAAAACATGGACTCAATCAAAAGGCTACACCCAAGGACATAGAAGGCCACATATGACCTTAAGGTCACAGGTTCCCCATCCCTGGACTAAACAACAAATATAGCAATTCTACAAACCAGAATCATTGATTAACTGGAATGAACCATGCCCTAATGATATTGACTGAGTTTTTCAGAATAAGGGCTATAAGCAGGGCTTGTTTTTATATATTGTTTATCTTTCTAAAGGACTCTCATGAACATAGGTCACTTTCAGGTCTCACAATCATTCAGGGATATCATCAATACAAGTACTGTCATCCTAGAAGACTGGAGACTAGATGAGGGCATGGGGCCAAATTTATCTCTGAGTCCTCCCCAGTATGCATTGCGCATAGTCATTGATCAATACTTTCTGAATGAATGAGCCACAAATGTACAGAAAAGGAAACTGAGTTTTAGTAGATTAATGTCTTGAGATCACATGGCTCATTGATGGCAGAGCTAGAATTTGGACTTCTCCTAAATCTAATGCTCTTCTGTAACATGTTGTGCTTCTGTCAGACAAAATTCTTACCTTGCAGTTTATTTGTGGATAGATAGAGGGAGAGAATGAGAAAACTACACAAAATCATTGCAAATGTGATTTATTTCTAGAGCGGTTTGGCAAGGCCCTCGAAGCTTTCCTCTGAAAAGATCCACAGCAGCTAATGTGTTTTCCTTATCTAACATTAAAAATGACTCATTGGGAGAACTGTACGCTTTTCCTTCTTTAGCAAGGGGCATTCTGCTAAGGAACCAAGTATGTTACACAGACCAAGTTCAGTTCTGTTGGAGGCTGGACTCTAGTGATAGGGGTAAAAACCCTCTTTATCTCCCACAGTCTTTGACTATTTGCACCCTCATCCCAGTTTCCCTCAAGAAGATTTACCCAAAGCTTAAGTTCTGCCCTTGTCTTGTCTGTCCCCAAAATGGAGAATAGCGAAGTATTCCATGTACAACATGAAGTAGGAAGAGGGCAGGTATTAAATGCCAAACACAAAATACCCTAAAATTCATACTGAGAAGATGGAAATTATCACTAAGTTATTAACAATTGTTACAATCTACCAGAAGCTGAGTCATAACTAGTGGAATGTGAATCAGTTTCAAGTCAGCTGAATAGACTGCTACATTTACCTCTGTTATGCTCTGTCCAACAATTCCAGATTAATGCCTTTTACCAATCTAGGACATAGTTTGAGCTTATTTTTCTTCTGGTGGTCACTCTCACTGATGAAGAAAGTTCCCTTGTCACTAGTCTTGAATTCACAAAGTCACCTCTAAGCCTGTATATCTCAAGGTATTTGTTCTGCGGGGGTTGCTGGAGTCAGCATGAACTGGCTCATGAGAAATGATTGTTAAATATTCAGCGACACCAAGAAATTAGTAAGCCTTACAAATCAAGGATTGATTTATTGTTTTGTGGATTATTCCTATACATCAGGAAATAATGCAGATTACATTTAAAAGTGTGTTGTATGTACATTTTGTTTTTGGAGATTTGGCTGTTAAACTTTTACCAGCACACTACTGATGTTCTATCACTTACTCAGGAAATGGAAAAATAGAGCAGAAAAGGCAGACAGAGATCTAGGTGCAAGCTGGTCTATTTAATTTCCTCTACCTTAGGTGTTATATGGGAGCAATCACCATAATGGTGGTAAGGGTGGGTAGGGGAAAGAATTCTACCTGTCTTCCCATCCTTCTCATGGTAAGCCCAGCAAAAGACAGATTGATTTGCCACTATGGTAGAGTTGAAGAAAGAGAGCAAGACTCATCTTGAGATGAATGAGAAAGTAAACTTAAGTAGACAAGATCTCTCCAGTAGTTCAGGGAGATTTCATTGATGCTTTGTACTGACTATACCTTCTGGGCAAAGTGGCATTTGGCCAATAGGGCTTTTCCTCTATGTATTGGTGTAATCATGCATGATGTCATTAAGCATGAGCTTAGAAATTGAGAGGAAGCAGGAGTGGGCAGTTTGATGACACAGTGGATAGAGTGCCAGGCATAGAGTCAGGAGGACCTGACCTCGGACATTTACTAGCTGTGTGACCCTGGGCATGTCACTTAACCCTGTTTGCCCCAGTTTCCTCATCTATAAAATGAGCTGAGAAGGAAATAGCAAACCAACCTAGTATCTTTGCCAAAAAACCCCAAATGAGGTCACAAAGAGTCAGACATAACTGAAATGACTGAACAACAGTAATAGAGTCAAAAATACACTGGACTGGGAGTCCAGGCTTTAAATTCTGTCTCTGCCTCTAGCTCACTGTATGATATCAGGCAAATCATTCATTCTGTCCTTCAGAGCCTCAGCTTTTAGAGCATAAATTGAAAGATTTGAACTAATGGATATGTTAGATCTTGAATAGCATTAGTCTCCTATGATTCTAAGTCCAACTTGACCCTCTGTGGCAGGTCCTTGCTGTTCAACCTCTTCTCCCATCCCTTCAATGGTAGATTTCTCCTTGGTCTCGTGAACAGTCCAACTTAGAAAAGATTCTTGCTTATTCATCACCTTTTAGGTCTCTGACAGTTTTTCTTGTATGGCAATGAGTATTTTCTACAAGTCTTCTTGTGTCTCTTAATTGCCACTGAATCTGAGAAGGCTGGCACTGGAAAAGACATTAGGTGTCTTCAAGTCTGAAATTCGTATTATATAAATAAGGAAACTGGGGAAATTTAAATGACTTTTCTAAGGCCATACTAGATTATAGATTATAGACTAATTATAGACTATCTGCTGACCAGACACGGGTATTACCCTAGTTTTTTCTTCTTTTACATATTAAAGCTATTTCGATCCTTTTATTGAATAAATGTTCAAACACAAAATGAACATGAAAATTTATTAAAAAACCAAGTGAAATTAGCGTGAAATGATATGGAAAATAATTCTAAAACTTGGTATTTTGGTTCTTTGATTTCATCCTCACTCCTCCCAGCAGCTGGTGGAACCTTGGGCCTGGAGTCCGAAAGACCTGAGTTCAAATCCAGCATTCAACATTTAGTAGCCGAATATTGCTGCACAAGTCACTAAACCCCTTAGTTTTGTCTTAGTTTTCTCAACTGTAACATGGTGATTGTTATAGGACCTAGGTTGCAGGGTTGTTGTGAGTATCGAATAAAATAATAATTTGTAAAAAAAAAAAGGCAGTTAGCACAGTGCCTAGCATATAGTAGGTACTATATAAATGCTTATTTCCTTCCCTTCTCCTCATATCCTTTTCATGTCTTTCCATAAAATCCTTAATACTCAGAGGAACCACCATCAATACTCAGTTTTACTCTCACCAATGAGCTGCTTGGATTATTCATCTTTCATCCCTCATTTCTGTTACTCATCTCCTTTTCTGATCAGCCTATCATCAGTGCCACCTTAATATTTAGTTATAGTTTCTTTATTTATTGTGATTTATGTTTTAGTGAGTCTGTCTTGGTTTCTACAGCAGCGTGTCTACTTCTTGGTCACTGGACAAATAAACACATGGAGTGCTGTATTTGGAGACAAGACCTGGGTTCATATCCCACCTCTGATGCCTGCTATCTGTGTGATCATAGGCAAGTCATTTAAATGTTTTGAGCCTCAGTTTTCTATCTGTAAAATTATGACATTATAGTAAATGACCTTTAACATCCCTTCTAGATCAAAATCTATAATCCTGCAATCCTGTTTCCATGTTAAAAAGTTCCTCCAGTTAGATTAATATTGCTTGACAGTCTAATAATTGTGTAATTATTAGTACCTTTAGAATGTGTCCTGTGACAGGCTAAGTGTAATCTATTATCTGAGGACCAGTGAGCTAAACATAGTTACAATGATGATGATAAATCAAATTATTCATATAGTGCTTTAAGGTTTACAAGGTACTTACTTCTCAATAACCCCACAAGATTGGTTGGGGATGAATTATTATACCCAATTTATAGGTGTGGAAGCTGAAGTTCAGAAGACTGGAAGAGAGACCTGATGCTGGGGAACGTCAATTGCATGCTATCTATTAAAGCTATTTCTCTGCCAAATGCAGATTAGCCAAGAATTTCTTGACTTGCCTTACTGGTAGTACCATCCTTAAGAAAGAGAAGAAACCAACCAAAGAACTTTTATTTTTAGACCCAATTCTCAAAAATAGGAAGGTCCTGGTTCACTGGGGGTAAATACAATGAGAAATATATTGGGAGGTGAATGACCACTAACTACATCTTAGAATTTGTGATAGGGAGGAACTATGGGCACAATATGGCACATAATCTAGAATTTGGGAGAGTCAATTTCAAAAGAATCTGAGTAAGAATAAACGAGAAACCACAAGCAAAAATCAAGAGGTGAAGTCAACCCAGGAAAGGTGGAAATTTGTCTTGGATAAAATTCTAAAAGTATTATAAGAGACGATTATGACCAGGAGAAAAGGGGCAAGGATTATATAAACAGGATGATGTGGATGCACAGGTTATTGACCAAAATGTAGATGGGAGCAAGGCTGATGATTGGAGGATGGATATAAAAATGTCTATGTTTTGATAAGAATAATTCTGGGAATGATAAACCTCAGAGTAAGCTGAGGTTGGCCAAAAAATCTAAAGACAATAAAAAGTTATTTATTTGTTTATTGCTATATTGGGGTTAAAAAGGAGGATCAAAGAAACCAAGGCAAGGCAAAAAGTATTTATTAAATATTTACTATATTTGGATGCAAATACAAGTAAGAGATAATTTTGCTGCATAGGTGGAAGGAGTGGTGATAACTAATGCCAGAAGAAATGGAACTGATTAGTTCTCATTTTGCCATCCCTTTTCTTCTGAGTTCTAGACTATAAAGGATAATATAAAAATGGCTAATAAGAGATTTGATACCTCTCACTTGGTGAGTGAAAGTCACCAGCCTCAGAAGAACTAAATTATGTTATTGGGAAAAAACCTAGTGGATATAATTGATGAACTATTGTCAGTGATCACTGATAGATTGTGAAGAATGGTAGACATGCTTCAGGACTGCTCACAGGCAAATATTGTCCTGATTTTATAGAAAAGAATAAAAGCAAAGACTGCAAACTATGGACCAGTGAGTTTGACTTAATTCTTGGTAAAATTATAGAAGAGATTAGCATTATTGATGGGTTGAAGAATGTCTTTTGTCCAGATAGTGATATAAAGTTAGATCGACAGTTTATAAAGCTGGTCCATCATTAAATATGTCATGGAGAGACACAGTAAGTGGACGATGATTAGAGATCAAAACTGAATAGGAAGATGAGAAAGGGTTTTGTTTCCTTTAAGGAATTGCACAGGGGTTTTACTAGGCCCAGTTTCCCTGAAACACAAGCTAATCCTTTTTTAAAACTCCAATAGTCTATTAGTAATATTACATACATATCATAGAATTCCAATCTCCAATTAAAGTCACAGGTAGCCCAAAGGACAGTAAGAAGCACATAATGGGTACAATGAAATATAACAGGGAAGGAGGAACGAGGGGAAAGCATTTAATTAAATACCTACTACATACTAGGCAGTATGCTAAGCACTTTACAAATATTTTCTTATTTGTTCCTTACAGCGATCTTGTGATATGGGTGCTATTGGGAAACTAAGGGATGTAGACATTAAGTAACTTGCCCAAGGTCACACAACTAGTCAGTGTTCTATGCCAGATTTGAACTTGTCTACCTGACTGTAGGACTAATGCTCTATCCACAGTGCCACCTAGCTGCATCGTTAGAAGGAAGAACTATATTATAAGAAATGCTAAGGTTATCATCAGAGGGATTTATGGCTGGAAAAGGAAGTGTTAGTCAAGTAGAAAAGCAAGACATAATTAATGGATAGTTAGTATGACCCACTGATAACTATACCATGTCAAGAAATCTAGAAAAAAGAACCTATCATATTTAGAGTGTTGTCTACATAGGATTCATCAGAGGATATGTATAGGAGTGGCATAGGATAAGAAGGCATGGATAGTTTACAATATGCATCACCAGAGGATATACCTATTGATGAGATCACAGATATACTAAAGTATTGAAGCATTATTTAAGAGATGGCATATGAATATATAGAAAAGAAAGCATTGATTACAAAGAGATTCATGGATTCATCAAGATCATGCCATGCTGCACTAACCTCATCTTATCTGACAGTACTGTAACACTGTAGATCACTGTAGTACTATAACACTGGTAGACAAGGAAATGTTAGATACAGTTTACTTATAGTCTAGCAAAGCATTTGATAATTTCTTCTATTTTTGTGGAATGGAGAGCTGTGGGGCTAAATAAAAGCACATTTCTATTGATTCAGAACTTGCTAAATGGCTGGACCCCCAAATTGGATGCCAACTGAAAAGCATATCCTTTAATGGAATATTCTCTAACTTTGACCCTGTACTTTTAAAAAACAGTTTTAACAACAATTTGGCTAAAGGTATAGATGGTATAAGGGCAGCTAGTTGACACAATGGATAGAGTGCCTGGCATGGAATCAGAAGGACCTGAAATCAAATTCAGCCTCAGACTAGTTGTGTGATCCTGGGCAAGTCACTTGACTCTTTTTGTTTTAGTTTCCTCATCTATAAAATGAGATGGAGAAGGAAATGGCAAACCACTCTAGTAGTTTTGATAAAACCACACCAAATGAGGCCACAGAGAGTTGGATGCCAGTGAAATGACTCAACAACTATAATATACATGGCATGTTTCTCAAATTTGCAGATGGCACAAAGCAAGGAAGGGTAGCCATTCCACTGGTTGACAGATTCAGGATCCAAAATATTAAAAATATGGGACAAAATATGAGGTAAAGGCAAAATTATACACTTAAACACATACACACAACTTCATAAGCACAAAGATGGGGGAGAGATGGAAGTAATTCATTGCAAAGAAAAAAAATTTGACGTTTTTGAGGTTTGTATGTTCAACATAAATCAACACTGTGATATGTCCATCACAAATTTTAATGAGGTTTTTAGACTACCTTCAGAGAAGAATACAGAAAGGTGGCACTTCTGCTGTACTTTGTCCTACATGCTCTTTTCTCAAGGCATGTTATATGTTGAAAAGGATATTGATAAGCTCTAAAGTATACAGAGAAAAGCAATCAAGATGGCAAAGGACTTTGGGTTCATGACTGAGGAAGACCTAAGGGGGTGGGGTGTTTAACCAGGAGAAGAGGAAGCTGGGTGGTATATGTGTTTAGATATCCAAATAAGGATTGAATGGAAGAAGTATTGAACTGAAGTAAGATGCGAGTTATGTAGATTTGTTTGATGGAAAGGAGAATTTCCTGACAATTACAACTGTACAAAAGAGGGATGGGCTACTTTGGGAGCTAATGGCTTTCCCTTCAATGGAGGTTTTTAAGCAGAAGTTAGAAGCCCAATTACCAGATATATTATAGAAGAGATATTTGTTCAAATATATGTTTGACTAAATGGCTTTTGAGATTCCAAATAACTCAGAGATTCTTTGACCTTATCAAGTGACTTGCCCTTGATTATACAGCTAATGTTTTATTTAGGATTCATTCCTAGATCTCCTGATTCCAAGTCCCATGCTTATGATGTTCACCATTCCATCATCATTACCAAAACGTTGTCCCATGAGGTTGTGACTTTTTTCCCTTGGCTACAGCAACCCAGGAAGCAAACCAGAATATAATAATTAAGATGGACAAATCTTTATTTCAAAAATAAAGAAAAAAGAGGCATCTGCCCCTTTTTTCATCTTGCTGAGTGTTTCAAAAGTGTTCCTGCTGCAATTAACTCTCATTTCTATTCCAGAAGCAAAACAAAGCAACATTGGAATTATGAATCAACTCTCGATTTAGAAACGTCCTCTTCCCGCAAAGAATATATATGTATTTTGATATTCTTAATTCCTGCTCAGAAGGAAACTCCCAAAGGACAAAATATGTCTAAGACATGGGTGGGAAAAATCAGTTCTGAGTTCTTTTGTGTTTCATCCCTAAAAAGGTAACTCTCCCTTATATATTGTGAAAATTGCTGTGAATCACCATGATATCTGGTGAATTTCAAGTCAGATGATGTGATTTGAATCCCAACTTTACTGCTTACTATCTAAATAACACGTGGACTTTTTAGGCCTTGGTTTCCTTTTCTATGAAGTTGGGGCTAGGGTAGGTTTTGGACTTTGATGATTTCTTTCCAGTTCAAGATTCTATGCTTTTTAAAAATTAATTTGTTTTCAGTTTTCAACAATCATTTCCATGTTTTAAATTTTCTCCTCATCCTTTTCCCCTCTCTCCCCAAGATGGCATACAATATATATGGGTTCTATACATACATTCTTATTAAACATTTTCAATTTAGTCATGTTACATAGAACAATTCAAATGAATGGGAGAAACCATGAGAAAAACGAAACCAAACCAAAACAAAACAAAACAAAAGAGAAAACAATCTGCTGCATTCTGAGATCCAATTCCATAGTTCTTTCTCTCAATGTGGATGGCATTTTGCATCATGAGTCCTTTGGGAATGTTTTAGGTCCTTGTATTGCTCTGAAGGGCTAAGTCTATCAGAAATAGTTGTCACACACTGTGGCTGTTACTATGTACAATGTTCTCCTGGTTCTGCTCTCTTCATTCAGTATCAGTTCATATAAGCCGTTCCAGGTTTTTCTGAAGTCCATCTGTTCATCATTTCTTATAACACAATAGTATTTTGTTTCATTCATATATCACAACTTGTTCAGCCATTCTCCAATCAAGGGGCATTTCCTCCATTTCTAATTCTTGGCCACTACAAAAAGAGCTACTATAAATATTTTTGTACAAGTAGGTCCTCCCCCCATTTTGATGATCTCTTTGGGATACAGTCCCAGAAGCAGTATTGCTGGGTCAAAGGGTATGCACATTTTTATGACTGTTTGGGTATAGTTCCAAATTGTTCTCCAGAATGGTTGGATCAGCTCACAGCTCCACCAGAATGAGTTAGTGTTCCAACTCTCCCCTATCTTCTCCAATATTTATTATCTTCCTGTTTTGTCATGTTAGCCAGTCTGATAGGTGTGATGTGGTACCTCAGAGATGTTTCAATTTGCATCTTAGTGCATTTTTTCCTATGACTATAGATATCTTTAATTTCTTCCTCTGAGAACTGCGTGCTCATATCCTTTGACCATTTAACATCCTATCCTTTTATAGAAGTGAGGGTTAGGGCAGGTTTTGAGCTTTGATTATTTCTTTTCAGTTCAAGATCCTATGCTTTTATAGAGTTAATTTGCAGGAAAATAATCCCACAAAATCCAGACTCTATGAAACCAAGGTGATTAGAAAAATCATCAGGTTACTTACCTAGAAGATACATGAACTGTTCATATCTCTTCCATCTTGTCCTTTTACTACTGATTTTTTGAACCCATGCATAAAGCTTTACATTTATGCCCATTAAATCTAATCCTGTAAGTTTCCCAGTCATTCTAACATACTGAGGTCTTTTGGGACTGCAGCTTTTTAGGTCTTTGTTCATGCCATCTGCAAATTTGACAAGCAGATCATCTATACCTGCATCCAAATCATTAACAAGGATACATCCCTGAGGCATAACACTAGACCTCCATCTTCTGATATCGTTATATTAATTCAGATGCATTAATTGAAAGGAAATTATGAATTCTAATAAATTATTAAAACTAATGTTCAATATATTACTAAATGGGAATGCAGAATATGCAAGATTATCTTTGTGTTTAGATGAGAAATAGCAATGTCAAAACTTATCCTTGTATGAGACTGGAAAACTAGCTTCATTTGGGTCAATCCTTGACAGCAGGAGAGCATGCCATTCTTTTTGGCTGCTCAGACCCTATTTCATAGAATCCTACCATCTGAGTCAGTGAAAAGGAATTACAGAGATGATCTAATTCAACAGTGTCATTTTACATGGGAGAAAACTGAGACCTACAAGGGTTGAATGACTTACCTAAGGTGACTTACCCATGTAGCTGGTAAGTGGCCAGTTGTGTTTTTTCTCCCCTTTTGGAAGCATTAAAGTAGCTCTTGACTTTGTTCAGTTCTGCCTCCCTTAAATCCAGTTTCTGCACTTGTCAACACATCAACCCTTGTGATTCATTAGTCCTCTTCGAGAATGAGAATGAAGGATGAACATTAACAACAATAACAAAATGGTTGTAAGAACCAAAGAGGCTGACCTGGACAGAAGGAAGGTAAGAAACACAAAAATGTAAGACAACCAACTTTTTAAAGTGCAACAGTGACTGTCAGTGGTTTGGGCTTGTGGCCGAGGGGAATTCAGAATTCTATAAAGTGAGTCACCAGATGCTACAAATAAAAAAGATTTGTAATTTCTATGAGTTTGTACACATTAAGATTGCCTTTATGCAAGGTGAATGATACAATGAGGAATTTGGTCAAACACAGAGCTATAATTAGACACAATTGTTCCTGGGCATATTTATTTGTAGTGGAGAAATGGGAAGATACATGTTTGGGATGAAGGGGGTGGCACAGTGGAGGAAACAGAGAGCTTTTGGCCATGTCCATGCAGAGAAGTCTATCCACCAGGAAGTCTTTGGGGGGTAGTTGTGCCCTGAGTCTCAGGATGACCGTAAGGTGAGCTGCAGAGATATTTCAGGAAAGATATGTGGAATCCTATCTTCTAAAGGACGAAATGCTTACTGGCTCAGATGATATGATTATCCTGGGGCAAAACCTCTATCATTTTATGCTCCTTTTGGTTCTCTTACACCTGTCACTAGCAATTTTTTTGCCTGAAACAAATAATACAAAATGTATCTGGGGCAAATTGCAAAGAAGATACCCTCAAATACTGAAGGAAGGTTACCACAGGACAAAAAGGAGAGTGATCTGGTAGCTTCCTATGTTGGCTAATTAATTTGTAAACTAGTTGCAGAATTAAATTATTTCAGTTCTGTAAGAGGATGGCAAGTAATGTCAATACTTCCTAAATTTTGGCTTTACAGGGCAAAGCTGTTGTCATCTAGTCCTAGTTACGAAACTGGGGATCTGAACGAGTAAGTGAGCTTTGTAAACAAGGTTTTAACATGATTAACCATAGATATATCTGTGATTGTCTAGGTAACAGTTGGTCTAGATTTTCCTGGCCACTGGCAGGGCTCAGAATGTGAGGTATGGCTGTTTCAATTTAAATTTGTTTGTTAGATTCCTAGTAAGAAAGCAAGAAACAGAACTTAGGGAGACGTCACCAAGTGGGATCAGGATGCAGGATTCCCTTTCAACAATGCAAAAAGTAGAAAGCCTTGGCCAGAGGAATCATAACACAAGTGACCTCAAAACAAGTGTCACTCTATCACTGTAGCACCAACACAATCTCCACAGTGCCTACAGCCGGCCATGAATATGCTGGTATAATTCTGAATCGGGAAATACAACAGACTCTCCACATGGAAGGCAGAACCAAAACATTTATTCCAACACCAGAAAGCCAAGTCCATCAAGTAACAAAAATCTATACATAATCACAATGCAGAGGACAACACCAGCCCCAAGCCTTCCCTTGCTAGGCTTCATACAAACCAGCTCCCTTAAACAAATCACAAACGAGCTCTCTCACTCATACTAGTTGCTGCCTTTCCCAGCTCTGATTGTTCTCTGACTCACTTCCTCTCAGCTCTGCTCTAGCTCTACCTCTTCCTGTTCTACCCATCCTGTTACACTCCTTCCTGTTCCATGTGACATACTCATGTGACTTAGGCTTCATGTGACCCAGGCAGGTCACATGGGTTTATTCATGAATGGGAAAGATCTTCCCATTTAAATTACCATTACAATCACTGTAGTGGGGATGAATAGATTCCTTTTAACTAGAGTCTTGTGTGTGTGTGTGTGTGTGTGTTTGTGTGTGTGTGTTTGTGTATGTGTGTAGTATCTATGGAGAGCCTTCTTTATCTTAAAACAACCAATGCTTTAGTTTGGTTTCTTAGATTAGGAGATGAAGTCTGCTGCCCAGCACCACTCTTGGTGAAACAGAGATGATTTGAATTCTCCTTGGGGAAGTCAAGTATTCCCTTAGTTTCATCAAGGCAGTCTGGTTGGTCAACTCAGATTCTTTTGTGGTGTGCCTTTCTTCCTCGAGGGGCTTCTCATTTTCCTGGAATAGGAGTTCTTGTTAGGGAGGGTGGGGTGAGAGTGGTCAGAAAAGAAGGATCATGTAGGAGGTAGTAACCTTCATCACTGGTCCTGGAATCATACATCATGGATCATCTTATTACTCAGAGTTGTTATGTCCCATGACAGAGAGATGAGGCACGAACATGCAGAATGGGACACACGTTTTTGGACATGGCCAATATGGAAATTTGTTTTGTTTGACTATTTATTACAAGGGTTCCATTTCCCCTCTTTTTGAAGAGAGAGAAAAAAATTCTTTCTAATGGAAAAATTAAAATAATTTTTAAAGAATGAAGGGGAGGATCATGGATTTAGAGCTTGAAGGGGTCGTTAGGTCATTGAGTCTAGCTGCTTATTTTGCAGATGAGGAGACTGGGGACCCAGGAAAGTTAGGTAATAGTAATAGCTGGCAATAGTGGGCAGCTAGGTGGCACAGTGGGTAAAGCACTGGGCCTTAAGTCATGCAGATGTCAAATCCAGCCTCAGACCCTTCCTCGCTGTGCGACCTTGGGCAAGTCACTTAACCCTGTTTGCCTCAGTTTCCCATCTGTAAAATGACCTAGAGAAGGAAATGGCAAACCACTCCAGTATTCTTGCCAAGAAAATCCCAACTGGGGTCATGAACAGTCAGGCATGATTGGAATGATAGAACAACAAATATAATACTCTACAAATATCGACTCATTTCATTATCACCATAGCTCTGTGAAATAGAGGATACATTATCCTCATTTTGTAGATGAGGTAACTGAGGCAGGTAGAGGCTTAATGATTTGCTCAAGGTCACAATGCTCGTAAGTGTTTAAGGTGGATTTTAACTCAGGTCTTCCTGACTCCAGACCCAGCACCTATCTGCCTTAACCTTAACCTTAGGTAATTTAAGTGACTGACCTGTGTTAAGGTCCCCCAGGCAATAAGGATCTGAAGTAGTATCTGAAACTAGGTCCTCTGAGTCCAGAATCAATATTCTTCCCCCTCTCTCATACCTTGACATCTTATAAAGAGAACCACATTTCAGTTGCAAACAGTGGTTTGGGGTCTTAGGCAGACATGAACAATGTGGCCTAGCCAACTTGGGGAAGGACATTTATCCTAGCTCTGAGTCAAAGCAAGAACAAAAACCAAACTCACACAAAAAAACAGGTGCTTAAGAACATTGGATACCACAGCACTCCATGTGATGTATCAGATCATAAGGAGCTAACAGAGAAATATGTCCCCTCTCACTGGTGCAGATGATTTAGAAAACATTTACCCAGTTTCAGGGGCAAATATAGCAATCCAAATGGAAACCAAATGGACAGAAAAGAGCCCTTTGAATGCTTGTATTTCTCTACAGACCTTGAGTAGTGGCATCTATCAATTTGGTAATGTGTCATTTTTGCAGGGTGGATTTGGGCTCTGCTAAGTGATGAGGCTATCCACTCATATTTTATGGAAAGTTATGAAATATAAACCAACACAAACCATTCCGTAGGAAGAATCAGTTATCAGTAAAAACAGATGTGACCATTAGAACCCCCAGATTAAATATTGATGACTTCCAACAGGCCACTTGGCAGTCAAAGCCTCCTTTGATTCTTTGAACAATATATCAATGAGGAAACTAGGGTACCATCATTGCAGCAAACAGTTGCATTTGGAAGCTTTTAAATAGGAACCTACCACCTCCTGCAGTCATTGTATTCTTCAAAAGTAGAGGAATGATCAAGGCCATGCCATGTAGTTGCTGATATACTAGGCTTCTGAGGCATGAGGCAGACTCTTATCTGATTTGCAAAGGCCAAAGATGCTCATCAGTGCACAGTATATGCTCATGTTTTATACAGAGACTTGGTTTTATTGAGCAACTATCTCCTCTGGGAAGCCCATAATGCTGGAGAGGGTGATGGCTTTCCTGCTCAAGCTGTTGCTATGGTTGAAAAGTTGCCATGAAGCGGGAGACAAAAGATGATCAGTGGCCTCATGTAGTCAGATTCCAGAGGACTTTCAGATCCTAGGAGGCAACCTGGGAATGAGAAAACAAAATAAACCAGACTCTTAACTTGGGGGTAAATGTTTTCTGAATCATCTCTACCAATGAGAGAGATATCTTTCTTCATTAGCTTCTTATGGCTTGATCTGAATACTGTGTTTTATAGGACTCATGAGCACCTATTTTTGTTTTGTTTTTTTTCAAGATTTTTTTTTTCTTATTCTGAACAAACAACAAAGGACATAGAGCTTTTCTTCTGACCTAAAAACCCTCAGTTGAAGCCATGAGGTCAGTTTGACAACCACTGTGGGATAGTGAAAAGAGTACAGGGTTAGGAAAAATCAATCAGTAAAAATTCATTAAGCACCTACTGTGTGTCAGACGCTCTGCAAAGTTTTGTGAATATTAAGATACAAGTGAAAACATTCCTTGCCCTGAAGGATCTTATAGTCTATCAAGTTGAGACAACATATGTTTCTTTGAATTTTTACAAAATGGGTCCAAGATAACATAGGATGGGAGGTGCTAGTGGCATCAGGCATGGCTTTGTGTAGATGGGAATATTTGAATTATGTGTAGGAATTTCTAGGAGGTGGCAGCGAGGAGGGTGTGCAGAAAATCTACATTCTAGCATTAGCACACTAGCATGAATCTTTTATTTAGCCCCCCAACCCCCACTATAGGTTTCTAGTGTAAACAGTGATAATAAGACTAGTACTAGCTATGTCACAGTAGAATGATCAGGGGGTTAAAGATCCAGTTAGTTGTGGATACATGTGGATAGGATTGGATGTGAAGATTACTCTTCTTGAGATTTTCAGGGTTATAATGAATCTTATCAACTGGGCAAAAATACTTGTTTTACATAAAAGGATGCAGGAAGGGATAAGGTTACTATGAAAATTTTAATGACGGGGGATATTGGAAGGGTGCAGCCAACATTGTTTCCCATTCTCTTTCTCTTCTTTGTTGCTGCTTAGTTATTTTTCAGTCACGTCTGACTCTTTGTGATCCCATTTGGGGTTTTCTTTGGCAAAGACTGTGGAGTAGTTTATCATTTCCTTCTTCAGCTTATTTTATAGATGGGAAAACTGAGGCAAATAGGGTTAAGTGACTTGCCCACAGTCACACAGCTAAGTATCTGAGGCTGGATTTGAACTCAGGAAGTCTGACCTCAGGCCTAATGCTTTCTTCACTGTACCACCTAGCTGCCTCTTGCTTTTTTTAGTCCTTAGTTATAGGCGACATTGACTTTATACCGAGATCACAAAAATGACCTCAGTAATTCACTGATTATAGCAAGGGCTATGCTTTTGCGTATTTTATAGAAGTAGCAATAGATTTGCTATGAGCTATACATATATTCTTCACTTTGTCCCTCTAGTAACCACTGGTTAAAAGGACTGGCTATGAATGCAGAGAGGGCCGTAAGGTATAGTAGAAAGATTGCTTACCTTTATATCAGAAAATTTGAATTCAAACCCCAGCTCTACCATCTGTGTGACTGTGAATAATTTGTTATCTGATTTGGTGTCCTCATCAATAAAATGGGAAAATTAATACTTGCACTACTTAGGTCAAAAGATCGTTGTTAGGAAAACACTACACAAAAGTGACTCATCAATCAACAAGCATTTATAAAGCACCAGCTTCGTGTTAGTCACTGGAGATAAAAATATTAAGGATTAAAATGTATCTGGTTGAATATGTATAGAGGGTAAGCTTAAAATTTTGGAATCAATTAGTTCCATGCCTTAACCAACCGGACTCAATATATGCTAAAGAACTGACAACAAGTTAATTTTTCCCTGTGTAATTTTATAATCATTGTTGCTTTTCAGTAGTTTCAGTTGCATCTGGCTCTGTGACCTTGTTTGGGATTTTCTTGGCAAAGATACTAGAGTGGTTTGCCATTTTCTTCTGCAGCTCATTTTTACAGATGAGGAAACTGAAGAAAAAAAGGGTTAAGTGATTTGCCCAAGGTCACACAGTCAGTACATATCTCAGGTTGAATTTGAACTCAGATCTTCCTGATTCAATGCTGGGCACTCTATCCACTGTGTCACCTGCCTGCCTCTGTGTGTGTGTGTGTGTGAGTGTGTGTATGTGTGTGTGTGTGTGTGTGTGTGACAGAGACAGAAAAACGAGCGAGAGATACAAAGAGAAAAAGAGAGAGACAGAGAATGAAAGAAAAGTTTGGGGGAAAATAAATTTGTACCCCTTTTGCTCATAATTACCACACTCTACTACATTAACTATAGTTATAGTTATTTCAGCATCTTTCTAGAAAATATTTATCTCTCAATCTATAGGTGAGTAAAGTGAAGTCTAGTCAGTATCTTGTAAAAATCATGTCAGGGAGACATATTGACAACTCTTTGAAGTGCCACCAAGTATTGGAAAAGTGCACCTGCAGATTACATTATCAACTTGGTTCAGTGAAACACAGAGAAACTTTTTTTCATCTGCAGAACCCTTCATTTTAAATACAACTTTGGCAGATCACTAGAAAAAGTCCACAAATGTCTACTTGCTACTAATGGTACCAACTAACACAAAGGTGCTTTTTAAAAGTTATATTTTCGTAACAATTTTATTTGAATACTGATAATATTATAAACTACTTGGTAAGGATGTATGAATTTGCTCTCATTGGGTAATTTATAATTGGGAACAGGAATGGATATAGTGTGTCACCTTGCAACGTATTTATGACAACTATCACTTTTTTATTTATATTAGCTATACTTTGGAGGGATTATTTTCATTCTACACATTTGTGGTTAAAAAAATTCAAGTGTCTCATTTTTAAATTTGATCTGTTTTGTTTAGAAATAAGTGCCTTTGTAATTTTTCCAGAATCATGGATTGTTATTAAACTTATTTTCAGTATGTAATAACCTAAATTGTGCTATGTTTCAGAATTGTGAAAATTGAATGCATAGTAGTGATAGTCATTTTTAGATTTCCATTTCTTCTGCTATTGGCACCCAAACTAGGTCCATTGATATCTGCTTTCTCATTAGTGGCATGGTTGTGAATACTTTTCTGTGCCCACAGGTTTCTCAGTTCTCCTAATTATGAATAATGGGCATTGGTGCAAAAACTGATAGTAGCTCAGCCTCCCACCTTTATACTCCAAACTCCAAATGCTAAGAAAACAAATGAACCAGGTTGATTTACATGTACTAGATGAGAAGAGACAACTACTTTATTGTGCTTCAGGCATTTGTGTGTGTGTGTTTGATGGTTGATTTCAGGACAACAAAAAGCTAACTTCTATCACATGATTGATTTTGACCAGGCTCTGATAGTTCTCTCAAGGGGCTGAAAACAGAGGAGGCAAAGCAGATGAGTTTCCTATGAGTGCTGTTCCTCAATCACAATATTTCTCATCATAGAATTCCTTACATTGCCTTTTGGCATGCCAAGATTCAGAACATAGTTTGAGAACTGTGGCTATAGAACAATTAGATTTTAAGCCAAATAATTATCTGTTGCAGTCCCTATGACACAGTTTCAAATTGCTAATGATAGTTACATATAACTATCTGCCTATGATACAAACTTATTCAAATCTGTAACCAGATGACAAGCATCCTTTCTAATGAAAAAATAAAATCAAATTTACCTATAGTCATTGAGGCTTCATGTATGCTATCAGGCTCTGTGAAGAGACCCCTGTTGGATGCAAAGAATAAAGACAGCTCCCAAAAGGGGCTGTTTCCATAAAAATACAACTTGAGGAAAATCAAAATCATCATGGGGGGCAGTTGTTTCCATAGCAACGCTTTATAAATGGGAGAGACATTTTTAGGCAGCCAAAATCAAAACTAAAAAGGCTGAAAATTGGTCTGTACAGAGACATGAGAATATAATAGGGAATTATGCTACTTTGAGTAGCATGAGATGGGTCAAGCACGAGAAGTGGAAACTGGAGATCCTTATCCATCACTGTGATTCTGAGTGTTGTAACTGTCATACAGCTAGGAGAGAATGGGAATTTCATGTGGATAGTTGAGTATCAAGAGTATAGAAGTGAGAGGAGAGCTTGCTGGAAGACAAGAAGCAG
The DNA here is from genome assembly GCA_028658325.1 of Potorous gilbertii. NCBI lineage: Eukaryota > Metazoa > Chordata > Mammalia > Diprotodontia > Potoroidae > Potorous > Potorous gilbertii. The sequence continues at coordinate 555,734,088 of CM053769.1, forward strand.
AAATGAATGGGACCTCCAAAATATTTTCAGAAACTGAGTCAAGTACCTAAAGAACTGTGACATTTAAAAGGTTTGAGAGACGTAGTTTCTGGGTAATTAATCATTTTATTAATAATGCTAGCATATTACCAATAAAATGGGTCAATGACACTGGAATTCCAAAGAGGAATCATGGGGGGAGAGGCCTTACAGTTTAAATGTCCTTAGAAGTGTGGATGTTCTTGAGGGTGGCAATCAACTCTGACTGTTTAACAATTAATGAGATAATGGATATTACAATAAGAGGTGGACATATTCTAATGAGAGGCTGGTGTGGGGGGAAGTGTAACTTTGATCAGGTCATTTACTTCCAAATCACCCCCAATCTTGGGGAAATCTAGACAAAGGATCCATATCCTTCACTTGAGCCTGAGTCATAATGGGCCAGAAATTTCAATTTAGTTAAGTTTAGGTGGGATAGCAATACCTAGATTGAAGAGACTGTTAAATCCTATCTGCTGTCTTCAGTCCTGTCCTTCAGAGGACTTTATAAATGAGGACTTTAGAAAAGGGGAGAGAACTCTAGATCTGCCCAAATCATTGCTTATTAATGACCATTTCTCTCAGAATTCAGTGATATCCTTGAAGGGGAATGGAGAGAAATGCTCACCTCTTCTGCCTCAGCTAGAGAAGAATACTTCTCCCTGAATTTGGACATTTTATTTTTCAAAAAAAAAATCTATAATTCTATAGCTAGGAAAGGTATAATTTATCTCTCCAGAGGGAAAAAGGAGTTGAAAAAGTACTGATATTTAGAGGATGGTAAATGATGAGAGCTGGAGCCAGGATCTTTAGAAGTCAAGTTATCCTGATCCCAGTTTATTTAAGACTGATGGAGTAGGGCTGGGCAATAAATTAATTCATTTAAACTTGTGGAAGTTGACCTGTAGGTTTTAAAAACTTCTAGGTCTTTTTTCTCTCCTTGCTTTATAAGATAGGTAAAGCTAGCAACTTCAGGTTTTTTTAGGAGTAGAGCTGCTGCTGATAAAGATACTATCAGTGAACCATTTGTATAAAAGCGTGGATACTTACCAACAAGTCCTCTTCCTCATCAAGCTATATAATTCTTGTAATTTTTATCTTTTTTTTCTTTCTCCCTCCTTTCTCTCTCCTCTTCTCCCATAGAAAAAGAAAAACATATAAACATTTTCCCCAGCTACCTCTGAGGCATACTCTTCTCTGTACTACCTGGGAATGAAAGAAATAAATAGGGATTTATTAAGTGCCAAATACTGTGCTAAGCTACAAATATCAATATATTTGGTTCTCACAGCTCCTATTATTGTTTTAACTTTATAGTTGAGAAAATTGAGGCAGACAGGGTTTAAGTGACTTGCCCAGAGTCATACAGGTAGTAGGAATCTGAAGTGGAATTTGAACTCAGGTCTTACGGACTCCAGGCACAGTACACCATCCACTGCTCCAACTAGTGGGTACCTTGATCTCTGCTCTAAACTTAGCTCATTTCCAACATATGTTGGTCCCAACATTTTCATTTCCAGTTAGGGAATGATTGCCTGATGAATCATTTATTTTGGTCCAGTATCCCAGATGTCCCTTACTCCTCTGGGCATCTGCTGTGCTGGCTGTGAAACCTCATCTAGATTCCAAAGTATGTAACTTCTTTGACTTAGAAAAGAAAAAAGGTCACAGAGGCACTATATGGTTTCAGAAGGGGGAACCCCTAAGGCCCTTCTTCTTATATATTCTCACAAGACTTAAGAGAAAAAAGAGATGCTAAGCTTCCCCAGAAACAAATCAAAGAGGCTGGAAGGACGTGACAATGGATCTTCATGAAATTAGGGTGGGACTTGGCTACAATATGTAGTTATGGTGAGGTGACATAGGTCAGTCACAACTCTATGTGGGGGATGTTTGCATAATGCATTTCAAGGGCATTGGAAGGATAATCAGTATCACAGGAAATGTATGTGTTAAGGACACAGGTAACAAGTCACTTCAACAAACACTTATTAGATGGCTACTAGGTGCAAAACATTTTATCAGCACTAGGAAAAAGAAGATGTAAACAAATCCCTTCCTTTCCTCAAGATACTAGTTACAATAGGTATCCAAATAAGTAGGATATAAGGTCATTTACGAAGGTGAGAGTAAATGGGTAGGTCAGGGAAGGATTCACTTAAACTGAACCTTGAAGGAAGACAAAGATCTTGAGAAGTGGAACATGAGGGGAGGATGCAAATGTGAGAGGTAGAATGTCCAATTTGGCTGGAACATAGAGTTCATGGTGAAGGGCATGGGAGGTATACTATAAAATAAGGCTTGGAAAGTGGGTTGGAACTAGATTTTGAAGGGTCTTAAATGCTAGGATGAAGAGTCTGTATTTTATTGTAGAGGCTATGGGAAGCCTCTGAAGACTTGTGTACAGAGGAATGACAGTCACATTGATGCCACAGCCTATCAGAGCTCAAAGTGATCTTTTAAGCCAGTCTAAATCATTTTACAGAGAAAGAAAATTGAAGTCCTTTACCAAGGTCACCTAGCTGTTACTGGTAGAGAATCAAGACTGAGAAAGATCATTTATTTCATTTTAAGAGGTTTTTGGCAACCAGATAATTCATTGAGTATAGGGAAGAGAAGCTAGATTGTAGAGAGTTTCAGGGCATTGAGGAGAGAGTACATGGTGAGGAAGAGGTGCGAATGGTTGTGTATTACTTGTTTGAGAAGTTGAACAGTGAAAGAGAAAGAAGGTGGTAACTGGAGGGGGGACAATAAAAGAGAGACTAAAGATGCTGGAGAGGTGATATTTGGGGACAAAATCCAGAAGGAACATAATCTATTCAGACTTTGAGACCAAAGCAAGACTACATGAGACAGAGATACACACATGTGCACAGGCATGTGCTGTGTATGATAATTGAGATCATTTCTAGCAACTTCACCTCTTCATCATTTGATGTCGAGGTCTGACATTGTGGAATTTTCATCTTCCAGTAGTCCAGCTGAGCCCCCAATTTACTAAACTCTAATGCATGATGGTAAGTGATCACTACTGTTTTTTATGTTTATTTTCAGACTATCTGATGTTGTTCTAGTGTTATTCCTGCTGCTTGCCCTTTTCTGTACTTCAGTGTTTTTAATTAATATGGTTTAATTGTACTTGGCCCCCTGAGGTTGTTTAAAGGATGAAGGCAACCTAAGAAATTTAGTAAGTACTCTAATTCTCCACTCTTGTGCTTTCCTGTTCCTGGCACCTTGGGGCAGATCCCATCATAATCTGGATAGCAATTATTGCAGAGGAAACTTTTGGAAGAAAAGGAAATCCTAGCAAATAATTTCTACAACTACTTTTAGCCAAAGGGCAGAGGCCCATATGAGATTTAATCAATTAATTTAAACTAAATACAGTCATGTTTCATTTCCACACCTTCAATTTGGTTCATAGAAGGGGAAGTAAAGAGAAGTAAATAAAAATGCCTACCCTCAAGGAGCTTACAATTTGGTGGGAGAAGTGAGACACTGAGCAAAAATAATAACCAAGGTAATATTTTTGAAGTGTCAAAGAGAGGCAATAAGCAAAATCCTATGGGAGAGATAACTCCTGACTAGAGGGGTCCAAGTAAGGCTTCACCTCTTAGAATCTTTGGCTTCCTTCAAGGCTCAACTCATGCATTATATCCTATGGGAAGTCTTTCCTAAACCCTTCGGATTTTTTAGCACTATTTTCCTCCTTTGCAAATGATCAGACACATTCTTATCTGTTTACATGTTGTGTCCTTCCATAAGAATGTAAACTCTGGGGGGAGGAGCCAAGACGGTGAAGTAGAAAGACTCACATATGCTAGCTCCGAACTCACAGCCCATGGATTTCCTCTAAAAAGAACTCCCAACAAATTCTGGAACAGTGGAAGCCATGCAGCAACACAGTGAAGGAGATTTCCATTCCAGAGAGTCCTGAAAAACCGATCTCAAAGGTCTATCACA
>CM053769.1:555738571-555753975 GCA_028658325.1 Potorous gilbertii
CTACACAGATCTTTATCAGCAAGGTGATGTCTCTGCTTTTTAGCATGCTGTCTAGATTTGTCATAGTTTTCCTTCCAATTGAGCAAGTATAATTTCATGACTGTGGTTGCTGTCCACAGTGATCTTTGAGCTCAAGAATGTAAAATCTGACAATGCTTCCATTTCTTCTCCTTCTATTTGTCAGTGATGAGACTAGTTGCTAAGATCTCAGTTTGTTGATATTATGTTTCAAGCCAGCTTTTACACTCTTCTTTTTCACCCTCATCAAGAGGCTTCTTAATTATTCACATTTTATCATCATCTGCATGTCTGAGATATTTCTTCCAGCAACCTTAATTCTGGCTTTTGATTCATCCAGCCTGGCATTCTGCATGATGTACTCTTTATGTAAGTTAAATAAATAAAGTGACAATATGCAGCCTTGTCATAGTCCTTTCCCAATCTTAAACTAATTAATTTTTCCATGTTTAGTTCTAACTGTTGCTTTTTGACCTGCATATAGATTCCTCAGGAGATAAGTAAGTTGATCTAGTACTCCCATCTCTTTGATAACATCACATTTTCTTGTAACCCACAGTCAAAGGTTTTAGTGTAGTAGAAGTAGGTATTTTTCTGGAACTCCCTTCCTACTCCATAATTCAGTGAAAGTTGGCAATTTGGTCTTTAGTTCCTCTGTCCTTTGAAAAAACAGCCTGCTCTTCTGGTAATTCTTTATTTAAATATTGCTGAAATTTAGCTTGAAGAACCTTAATCATAATCTTGCTGGCATGTGAAATGAGTGCAATTGTTTGGTAATTTGAACTTTCTTTGGCAACTGTTGAGTTTTCCGAATTTGTTAGCATATTATATACAGTATTTTAACAATGTCATTGTTTAGGATTTTAAATAGCTTAGCTGAAATTCTATCATCTCCACTAGCCTTATTGTTAGCAACACTTCTTAAAACCCACTTGATTTCATTCTCCAGGATGTCTGGCTCTGGATCAGTAACCACACTATTGTAGTTATTGGTAATGTTAAGATCTTGTATAGTTCTGCATATTTTTTGCCACCTCTTAATCTCTTCTAATTCTGTCAAGTCCCTACCAGTTTTGTCCTTTATCATGTTCATTTTTGCATGTAACATTCCCTTGGTATCTCTAATTTACTTGAAATGGTCTCTTGTCTTTCCCATTCTTTTATTTTCTTCTATTTCATTTAAAAAAAACCTTATCTCTCTTTGTTATTCTATGGAATCCTGCATTCAGTTGGATACCTCTTTCCCTTTTGCTTTCCTTCTTTCCTCACAATGTCATCAGACAGTCATTTTGCTGTCTTGCTCTTTTTCTTTGGGATTTTTTTGTTAATTCTTTCTGTACAATATTGTAGACATAAGTCCTTAATTCTCCAGGCACTCTCTCTACCATATCTAATCCCCTAAATCTATTTATCACTTCCATTTCATATTCATAAGGGATGTTATTTAGGTCATACCTATATGGTCTGATGGTTTTCCCTATTTTCTTCAATTTAAGTCTGAATTTTGCAATAAGAAGCTCTTTATCTGAGTCACAGTCAGGTCTTGTTTTAATTGACTATATAGAGCTTTTTCACCTTTGGTTGCAAAGTATATAATCAATCTGGTTTTGATATTCACCATCTGGTAATGTCCATGTATAAAGTCACCTTTTTGGTGATTGAAAAAAGTGTTTTGCTGTGACCAATGAGCTACCTTAACAAAACTCTATTAGTTCGTGCCCTACTTCATTTTGTTCTACAAAGTCAAATTTGCCTGTTATTCCAATTATCTTTTGATTTCCCATTTTAGCATTCCAGTCTCCTATGATGAATGTGATATCTTTTTTGGGATGTTATTTCTAGAATATATTGTAGGTCTTCATAGAACTGATTAAGTTTGGCCTCATTGGCATCAGGGGTTGGTGCATAGACTTGTATTATTTGATGTTGAGTGGCTTGCCTGGGATTCCGACAGATACCATTGTGTCATTTTTGAATTATACCCCAGTCCTGTTTCTCTCATCCTTTTGCTGACTATGGGGACGATACCATTTCTTCTAAGGGATTCTTGTATGTAATGATCACTTGAGTGAAATTCCTGTCTACTTGTCAGTTTGACCCTTCCTTCTCTCACCTTGGTTCATAGATCTTACATTCTAGGCTCCTGTACAATACTGATCTCTATAGCATTGGCTTACCTTTTGTCACCAGACACGTCTACAGCTGAGCTTCCTTTGGGCTTTGGCCCAACTGCTTCATTCTTTCTGGAGCCGTTTGTAGCTGTCATCTTCCCCAGTAATACGTTGCATACCTTCTGATCTGAAGGGCTCATCTTCTGGTGTCATCTCTTTCATCACTTTAATGCTCTCCATGGAGTTTTGTTAGTAAAGATAGTGGAGTGGTTTGCCATTTCCTCCTCCCATGGATCACCTCTTATCAGAACTCTCCACTATGATCTGTCTGTGTTGGGTCATCCTGTGCAGCAAGGCTCGTAATTTCATTGAGCTAAACAAACCCCTTTACTATGACAAGGCAGTGATCCAGAAGAGGAATTCGAGAGGTCTGTAGGCACAATTATTTGTAGTCCTGTTGCAGGGTTAAAACAAAACAAAACACATTTTAAAGAAGTTCAGCAGTTGGTCAATGGGGAAGCATGCACTAAATGGCAGAGTTAGGACCAGAACCTGCATATTCTAACTACAAAACTTTTTTAGAAAAATTATACTGTGTTGCCTCCTAATTTGTTGTATCATTTCCTCAGCTCCACAGAAATAAAGAATTGGTGTGGTGTTCTTCTTTTCCCTTTTGGATATGTACTAGATTGGATTTTGGGAACTCTAGTTTGGGGACCAGGTCAGAGGCTACAAACAAAAGATGGTTAATCTCTGACCTAAAGTAGCATTTGTCAGTCTGAGGATGTAGGGATGAATGGAGAGCACTCGGCTATGCACCTAAGACTTTTGCTATATTTTTTACTGAGATGTATTTAAGATGTGTCAAGGCACATTTGTGACACTGGTGCCAGGGGCATGATAGTAGAAACAAGTGCCTGAGTGTGACTGGAAGAACCATAGATTTAGTGAAGCAGTTTAGTTTGGGTGAGGAGAACAATTGTGTGTGTGTGTGTGTGTGTGTGTGTGTGTGTGTGTGTGTGTGAGTGTGTGAGAGAGAGAGAGAGAGACAGAGAGACAGAGACAAAGAGAAGAGACAGACACAGAGAAACACCCATAGGAAGAATAAGCTCATTGGATAAGTATGAAGGAGTTTGGGGAATTTGTTTGTCTTTGCTACTTGTATCTGGTTGTGGAGTATGAACAGTTTATTTGTAAACCAAAGAGGGCATATGAGCAATGTGTTTGTAAATGAAAGAAGAGGAAAGAGGGAGAATCAGTGAGTTAGAAGAACCTTGTATAAGTTAAGTTCAGAGTTTCAATCTTAGCAGGTATAGAATTCTCAGTGTGATAATGAGGTCATGCAATAGAATCTGGGGCTATGTTCTACTTCTCCCCACCCTAGCCCTCACCCTCCCATCATACACATTCCATTATTAGGGGCAATGGTGAGAAAGCTGGGCCTGGAGTCAGGAAAACTTGAGTACAGATTAGGCCTCAGACAGCTACAGTTCTTTGTGACCCTGGGCAAGTCACTTAATCCTCTTTACCTTAATTTCCTCATTTATAAAATGAACTAAGGGAGAAATGGCAAACCATCCAGTATCTTTGCCAAGAAAACCCCAAATGGGGTCATGAAGAGCTAGATGCAACTGAAATGACTGAACGGCTACAACATATATGTGTACACGCATATACATCTAAGTGCCCCATATCACTATATGTGGTGCCTTAATGCATTAAAGTAATATGAGTTGCTGCTAATTTTACATGTATTTAATAATTTTTGTATATTATATATGCTTATTTAAGAGGCAGCATTATATATGTGTGTCTGTGTGGCAGACACATATAGTATATGTTCCTTAATACTACTGCTGATTTTAAAATATATTATATATATAATAAAATATATCACACATATATATTTGTGTATACATATGTATATATATACATATATATTATATGCATACATATGCACACACAGAAGTCAGTGTCATACAGTGGAAAGACTGCTGCCTCTGGAGGCAGAAGATTTGGGTTTAAATCCCACCTCCAAATCATACTTACTACCTATCTTACCTTGTATCTCACAAGTGACAACCTCCTTGGGCTTCCCTTTCCTCACCTAAAGCATGAGATATTTGGTCTCAATGAAGGTCTCCTCCAGGTTTCAGCTCCTCATTTGGCATCCTCTCTAATTGAGCCTTTTATGGCTCAGGTTTGCATCCCTAAAACTTTTTTATCTGATCACAAAACAAAGAGATAATAGAATTTCTCTCTTTCTCTCTCTTTCAAGTCCTTTTTCAAATTGTTTAAGTTCATTAATTGGGTTCTCTTTGGATGTTTCTACCACCATGATTAGGGCTATTAAAATCTGCAGTTTGTAGGAAAGACTTGGCTAATATTCCAGTCAGCCTTTCTTTTAACACTCCTTTGAAATGAAAAAAAAATCTCAAATCAGCCTGAATTATTTTAAAGAATTGGTTCATGAATCAGACTCATAAATATGTGTTCACCAAAGTTTATTTTTTTAAGCTCACTTCACAGATTCTCTGTCTTACTAGAATAATCTCCCCTGATTGGTAACTATATTAAGATTCATGTGATGACTTCTTTTGCTGCTTGCCCTTGTAAGGGAATGCTTTTCACTATTGTGCCCTGGCTGTGAAGGAGACAGCTACCTCAGTAGAAACTATCAGATCCAAATTTGGCAACCAAGCCTGGCGTTAAACTCTAAACGCAGACAGTTCTGATTAGAACTGACTGAGTCCCCTCCTCAGTTTATCTCCCCAGTCTAAAAATGAGGAAGATAAGGCTCCCTAAGAGTTCCTCTGTGGTACACATAGACTTGGACTCATGCCTTGTAATTCTAACTAGGCAGCTAGTGGTAGCTCGGTGGCATAGTGAATAGTGCCATGATGGAGTCAAGGAAATCTAAGTTAAGATCTGACTTCAAGGGGCATCTCCTCACAACTTTATTCAGCCTCAAGTTCCTTACTTGTAAAATGGGGCAACAAGGTAGTATAGTGGATGTAGTACCAGGCCTGGAGTTAGGAAGACTTGAGTTCAAATTTGGCCTCTGACATTTACTAGCTGTGTTACTCTGTGCAAGTCACTTAGCCCTGTTTGCCTCAATTTCCTCATCTGTCAAATGAGTTGGAGAAGGCAATGGCAAACCAGTCCTGTATCTTTACCAAGAAAATGCCACATGGGTTGACAGAGAGCCAGAAATGACTGAATAAGAAACACAGAAATTATAATAGTGCTTATCCCACAGAGCAGAGCCACCTGGTAGCTCAGTGGGTATAGCATTGTGCCTGTAGTCTGGAAGATCTGAGTTCTAGCTGTGTGACCCTGAGCAAACCACCTAACTTCTAACTTCCCTGATGGAATGGATCCGCTGGATCCATTGGAGAAGAAGATGGCAAGCCACTCCAGCATTTTGGCCAAGAAAGTCCCACATGGAGTCGCAAAGGGTTGGGCACAACCAAAATGATTGAGCAAAAGACAACAACAGATTCCACAGAGTTCTTGTCAGGTCCCAAATAAGACACACAAAACACTTTGTAAGCCTTAAAAAGGTACAATATTCTAGCTATTGTTATTATTCAAATTCCATAGTCTCAACAGAGCCCTAAGGGAACAGAGCCCAGCACCATCACGGACTGTCGTTACAGACCCAAATTCCAAGTGGGTCAAGTCCAAACCATCATTCCTAAATAGCACCTGGATAAGGATATTTTCACACATCTTATCTCAACACAATAACTGTGACCGGTCTATTTTCACCAATGGAAATATGCTATCAATTCTACTTGGTTATGTTAGACATTTAAAGATACATTATCAACAGGTGAGGCCTAAAAATGGATATGACTTCAGTGATTACAAAAAAGATGTGCTAATCTGTGTACTATTGCTGAGGTGGGCACCCTGGAGGATTGCTCATTCCACTTAAGCAACTGTGAGGGAAGAGGGTGAACAGGAGGTAGGGTTGGGGTGAGGGAGTTGGTGTTAGAACCTAGAAATATAATTTTAGAAGAGACCTTAGAGATTATTGCTGATGTCACCCTCTGATGCAAGTACAAGATGAGCAGGAGATTGTGAAGCAACTAGACTACTGACCTGCTGAGTCTTTGGAGCCCCTGCGGAATGAGTGTCTAACCCTGAGCACTTGCAGGGAAGAGGTGTTTAATAATGATGACACTTCTCTGCAAGAAGGTTTAGTTCAGGATCTCCCCAGATGGAGAGGTTTTTGGGGGGGGGGGCAGTGAAATATCCTTAAAGGCTTTGAGAGGCCTGAACCTTTTGTTTCATTGTGTTTGGGTGACTGTTTTAAGCTGAGAACTTGGAAGATGCCTTGTAAAGCTTAAAGGCTACTTTTTCTCCAGATTGGGGAAAAAAAACCCTAAACAAAAAAACAACCTGTATTTAAATCCTAACCCATGTTTACATAGTACTTTAAGGTTGCTTTCTTTGCAAAGACCCTAATGAGGTAGACATTGAAAATATCATTATCTCCATTTTACAGAAGTGAAAATTAAGGCCACTTAGGTGAGGGCTATTATTGGAAATAGGATGGGGATGTTCTGCACAATTAGGATCTCAAAGAGAGGAGTCTTGATGAACTTTATGGACTGAATCTCTTTATACCTACTCCCCAAAATAGTCTTAAATAAAATAAAGATGATGTTTGCTAGGCAGTGTCTTAAAACAAGGATAGTATCTCCTACTTTAAATTTTTGGTTTAAGAAAATATACAGGGAGGGTAGAATATGTGCTATGGTTAAGCAGCTGCTTATATTGAGAGTAGAGAATGTACTTTTTATCCCTATGGTAAAGGTTAACAGAACTTGCGATGTGGAATATTAAGGTTAAGAGCTTGAAATCAATCGTTAAAATATAAGGAAATGCAGATAGAAGAGATTTCTCTCTCTTGTTCCTTTCCTCCCTGTCTCCTTCCCCCTCTCTCCCTCATATTTCCCCCTTGTCTCTACCTGTGTCTCCCAATCTCCCTTTCTTTCTTTCCTTTTCTCTGTCCTTTTCCCTTTCTTTCTTCTCCATCTCATTTGCTACCTTTTCCTCTTCTCACCATGTCCCTCTTAATGCTATTATATTAAAAGGTAGAATCAGAAGCGGGCACTATCAAATTTCATGGAGATCTCATTTTTCCTATTAGGACAGTTCAGATCTACACACAACTGAGAAGTCAGCAGTTCTCTCTTGCCTGCTAAGTTGACTGTAGATTCTGGGATTAACAAGGAAGGAAGTCAGAGCCAGAATGTCAGAAGATTCAAGTTGTGATGCACAAAGTTTCAAAGCCCAGAGACTTTTATTCCAATTGTCCTAACCCTCAAAGCAAATTCTTCCCATCACTGAGGAGGGTAGTTTTGCTGGACAGCTGTTTCTGCTTACACATGTAGCATTCTGAGGATTTGGACCATCTCCTCCTGCATCTGGAGTAGGACCATTTGGTCCTCACAACAATCATATGAGGAAAACAGTGCAAGTGTTATTGTCTCTTTTCCATCAAAGAGAAAATGAGACTCAGAGAATTTAAGCTACAAGCGTTTTTAAGTCCCATCCAACTCTAACCTGTAATCCTCTCTTCCTCTGACTTGGTCATCAAAAACTTAACTTTTGGTGAACCAGTGACATGCTTCTTTTCTATGACCCATACATACACTATCCAGCAACCTTTGATTTCCCAGAATCTTTACTACAAATTCCATATCTACTGACAATCATTCTTAAACACTAGACTTATTACTAGCTCTGTCTATGGTTCTGGAAATCCACGTATACTTACATACATACATACACAAACGTTCACCCACAAGAACTCTCTTTAGGAGTCTTCATATTTTTAACTTTATACAACAGTCCTGAGGGCTTGGTAACCAGTACCTTGAAGTGGAAAGTGAATTTAGTTTGGAGTGAGAGAACCTGACTTCCAACCCTGTTTCTGCCATTTCTGTGTCATTTCTGAACGGGGCTTCTGAGGAAAAATTTGAAACCTAAGATTTTCCTAACTTCAAGGTCAACATTTTTTCCAATTTGCTATGTTGCCTCTCAAGTTGCTCTTGAGAAAGTCCAAGCAGGAAGGAATTTTAGAGGTCACTGAGATCAGCCCCCTTCATTTAAAAGATCAATCAAGAATCATTTATTAAGCACTATGTTCCAGATCCTATGCTGGGGATACAAAATTAAAGAATAAAACAATCCTTAGTCATAATGAGTTTATAATCTAATGAGGGGCTTAAGTATGTGTGTATAATATATGTACACACATATAATATATAATATATATACACATATATTTAACTGTTTATACTAATGTATATAGTATATGTTTAGCTATATGCATATAGCACAAACATAAAGTTAATAAATAATATATACTCAAAGTAGTCAAATGCATGATAATCTGGGAGAGAGGGCACTAGCATTTTGGGGGAGCCATGAAGAAGAGAGTATCTGCTCTGAACCCTAAAGGAAGAGAGGGACTCTGTGAGATGAAGGTGAGGAAGGAGTAGAATCCAAGCATGGGGGATAGTCAGTGCAAAGGAGTAGAGAAGGGGGTGGCATGTCATAAGTGAAGGACTGAAAGCCAATTTGACTAGGTTGCAATATATAGGCTGGGCAGCTAGGGGGCATAGTAGATGGAGTGCTGAGTTTGAAGTCAGAAAGATTTATCTGCCTGAGTTCAAATCCAGCCTTAAACACTTACTGGCTGTGTGACCCTTGGATCCTGGTTGCTTCAGTCTCCTCATCATAAAATGAGCTGAAGAAGGAGATGGCAAACCACTCCAGTATCTTTGCCAAAAATTCCAAAGGGGGTCCTGAAGAGTTGGATATGACTGAAATGACTGATAACACAATGTACAGGAGTAAGAGTAGGTTAGGGAGGTAAGAAGTTTGTGTAGGACTTTAAAAGCTGAAGAGAAGAGTATATATTTTCTAGAAGCAATAGGAAGCCACTGAAATTGGTGAGTAGGAGAGCTACATGCGCTTAATGAAAATTACTATGACAGTAGTGTGTAGGATGGGCTGGAGGATGAGAGACTTGAGGTAAGGAGATCAATAAGGATGATGATGAAACAGAGACACCAAGAAAGGAAGGAATTTGTCCAAGATCAAGGTCAGGGGCAAGTTAATGGTAGAGGAGGAACAGTGCTCCCCCTCCCCCAACTGAATGTATATGAATATATATTCATATGTAGAGCGAGTGTGGTCTTGGTGGATAACACTCTGTTACATCATCACATGGGATCAGATTAAGGTAACCAAATGGGAAGTCTCACATATCAACCTTGTGATATCCTCAAAATGAGACATCCTTGGCTCGCAAGAATCGTCTTGCTCTCCTGTCCCTGTGATTCACGCATTACCCAGGAGCCTCTGATGTTCCGCCTGAGCTGTCTCAACTTCCTCAACTATAAAACTGGAATGATACTTGATTTCTTCTGCTTTCTTTCTCCCAGGGTTGATATGAAGAAAGTGATTTGTAAACCTTCAAGTGCTTTATAAATGTGAATTATTATTATTCTAGCAACAATAAGGAAATGTTCTCTCCCTCTGGGGAATGAATAAGCCCACTAGCACATTGGCAGATCTTATGCCCATTTCCCCTGAGTGATGATGTTTTGTACTGGATGCCTGAAGATAAATTATAGATGACATAAGTAGCAAGTGATGTGGTTTGAGAGCCTTCCTGTTCTCCCTTTGCCTTGTTATCTTATAAGGTTGGATGTGTCACTTTGTGATGCCAGGTGAGGATGCATCACTGTTAGCTAGGTTAGCATAGCCTGTCAGTTATGTTCTAGTAAATGAGCAATCAAAATTGAAAGAATCCTGGCTTTGTTTAACAGAATTTGGATGACTTTGGGCTAAGGCATTTCCATCAGCTGTTTTCTTTCTCCAGTAGCTGAGGCAAATTCTGATTTTTATTTATTCTTTTCTAATTCAGCCTCCACTTATAGAGGTTAGGAATTATTTTGTGATTTGATTTTCCCCAAATTCCATACCCCCAAAATAGAATGGGAAAAGAAAAGAAAGACATCATGACTCCTTTCTGTTGCTTCATGGGCTTTGAGAAGCAGCAAGTTATAGTGCAAAGGATATTGGAATTGGATTCAAAAGACTTGGGTTCTTTTGGCCCTATCATTTTCTAGCTTTTAACTTTGTCACCTCCATTCTTTCCTGACTTTCATCCCTCCACTGGCTACATCTTTCCCTTTTCCCCATCTTGATCCCTTGGTGAAACAATTCAACTCTGCACTGTCCCCTGTCTAATTCACTCCCTCCTTATCTGTGCTGATCTTCCCCTGCCAAGTCTCAGTCTTAAATTATCCTTGCCATCCAGGGCCTTCATTCCTGTTCACGTGCTGCTTAACAAAGCTTGAGACAAATGATCAAACCATATTACCTAGGTTCACTACACATTTATGTTACATAATCTCAGCTGAGAGCCCACTGTGGCAAGAAAATACTCTTACATCTCTATAATTAACCTACTATCCCATTCACCATATCAGCTTTTCTAAACCTTTTCGTCAGTATCCATATATCCCATAGCTCTCCTTATCCCCATCCTCTCAGCTGAGAGTCTGGTTTTATATTTCATTTTTAAAAATAAGTCTACTCACCCAGAATTCCTTCTCCTACTTTCTTCCTCATCCCACAGATGACATCTGCCTCTACGTTCTCTTTCATCCCTGTCTCACATAATGAGGTGGTCCTTCTCCTTGCCAAGGCCAACCCCTTTACATCCATCCCATCCCATCTTCTCCAGCAGATAGGTTCCTTTATCATCCCCATTGTCTCAATTACCTTCCATCTCTCCCTGTTCATTGGCTACTTCCCTACTGCCTACACTCTCATGTTTCTCCCATCCTCAAAAACCCTCACATGACTCACTCAGAACTGCTCTCTACAAAATTACCAAACACCTCTTAACTGACAGACTTTTTTTTCTTTCCTTATCTTTTTGGCTCTCTTTATAGCCTTTGTCACTATTAATCACCCTCTTCTTCTGGATACTATCTTTAACATAGGTTTCCATAACACTCCTCTAGCCTGGTTTTCTACCTACCTGTCTGACCATTCATGCTCAGTCTCCTTTACTGGACCTTGGTCTAGGTCATGCTCACCAATGATGAGTGCTCCTCAGGGCTCTGTCCTGGGTCTTCTCTTCTCTTTCTTTGTTATTTTACTTGGTGATCTCCTCAGCTCCCATGGATTTGATAATCATTTCTATCCTGATGATTCTCAGGTCTACTGGTCCAATTTTAACCTGTCTCTTAATCTTCAGATGTGCATCTCCAACTGCCTATTGTGCATCTGAAACTGGATGCTCATCGGATATCTTAAACTTAACATGTCCAAAATTGAACTCCCCTCACACCAACAGGATCACCATTTTCCCAGGTCCCCAGGGTCACAGCTTCAGTAATATTCTTGATTTCTCACTCTCTGTCACACCACTCCCAATCTGTTGTCAAGTTCTGTTGATTTTACTTTTATAACATCTCTTATAATACTTCCCCATCTGTTCTTACATTGCAACCACCGTAGTTCAAGCCCTCATCACCTCAAGCCTGAACTATTGCAATAGTTTGTTGCTTGTTCTTCCTACCTCAAGTCTCTTCCTACCCCAGTCCATCCTAATTTAGCTATCAAATTAATCTTTTTTAAAGCACAGGTCTGCCTTTGTCACTTCTTTTTTCCCTCTGCTCTCTCCATTCAATACTCTAGCGGCTCCCTATTATGTCCTGGAAAAAAAATAAACACGTACACATTCTTCTGCTTGGCATTCAAAGTCCTTCACAACCTAGACTCTCCCGCTACCTTTCCAATCTGCTTAGACCTTATTTCTTCCCCTCCATAATCTCCCTAGCCCTGCATTGCTGCCCACACTCCAGATTCTCTGTGACACAATGACACTGACCTTCTTGCGTAAGACAATACATATCTCAAACTCTGAATATTTTCATTGACTGTTCCTGATAACTAAAATTCTCTCCCTCCTCATCTCTACCTCCTAGTTTTCATACTTCTTTCAAGTCTCAATTAAAATGCCACTTTCTATGAGAATTCTTTGTGGTTTATCTTAATGCTAGCTCCTTCCTTCTGTTACCTCTAACTTATTCTGTCTATAGCTTGTTGTTTTCATGTGGTCTCTCTCTTTGGTTTGTGAGCTTTTGGAAAGCAGAGATTTTCTTTTGCCTTTTTTAGAATCCCTGGTCCTTCGCATAAGTGCTTGGCACATGGCAGGTATTTAATAAATACTCATTGACTGTGTAACTAGCTGTGCATCCTTGCATAAGCCAGTTAACCTTTCTAAACATTGTTTTCTCATTTATAAAGGAGGGATAAAATAGGCACTATCTAAGTCATGGGCTTAGGAGAAGGATCAGATAAGCCCATCTATACAAAAGGGTAAGCTATTATTGTTCAGTTTGTTTTTGTTCTTGTCTCCATGTATTTTTTCACATAGGAAATATCCATAGGAAATATGGTTGTTTCCTAAATGCATTTGAAGGGGTACCTCCTCTTGGGTCTGCTCATACAGCCAGCTTACATTATACAGGTTCACTCAGTTGCTAAAGCCATTTTTGAGGAAGGAACATCAGTCTGCATCTGTAACCTTTACCCACAGTAGTAACAGAGGGAGATTTGCTTGTATGTCTTTGCTGCAGTGAAGACCAGTCCACTTAGAAGCAAAACATTACAAGAGTATTCACACAGCCTGGATGTTTTCAGTAGTCCCATACAACCATAATCTCATTTCATTTTCTAACCTACAGAAACTTTACAATCCTGCTAACTTTTCAGGAAAGTTCATGGAAATAGGGGAAAAAAACCTGGATGTTCTGGGGTGAAGAACTGGATCTATTTAACTTCTGGATTATGGGCTTGATTCATTCGTTCATTCATTCATTCACTCATTTATTAGCTGTCTCCTGTCCCACCTTGTGTTTTAAAAACAACACAAGTGACCCAAAAGAGATGCTGGACCAGAGCTCAATAAACTATTTTAATTACAATAGTTAAATCAATAGGCAGTAGCATTTCACTCTATAACAAAGAAAGGTTACAGTAACAACAGTCTGAAGACAGAAAACAACTCAGTGTTCTCCATGTCTTTGTCTTTAATAACAAAAACCACAATTGATTGGAAAACAGCTGATCCTGAATTTGGGTTGGTCTTAGATGTTGAATCAAATTGAAGCATGATAAACAATAGATAGTGTAATGTTGGAAGTTCATACAGTGTATGTGTGTGTGTGTGTGTGTGTGTGTGTGTGTGTGTGTGTGTGTATGTGTGTATAAGCAAAGCAAATTCTCTCCAACAAGCAAAACATTCATTGAAAGCCTATACAAATAGAAATCAGAACCAGGGACTTATGTGTCTTCAGATATCCTCCCTTACTATCTACCACGTAAGGGGTATGAAAACAAAACAAATGTACAAATAGAACTAGGGTTGAGTCATGAGGGCTCTGACCTAGGATGCCAAAATTTGAAGCATTGATAATGCTTGCTGTCCACTAAGTACCGTAGAGAAAACAGAAATTAGTATTTAATTAGTAACAATAACTAGTTTGATTAGGAAAACTACTACCTGGCTGGCTAAGGTGAACTCTTCCTCCTCCAGCTCAACTGAAAATATACTTCCTACCATTTGCCCCAGGATTGGCTTTTGGCACTTGGACCAGGCATAAAAATTCCTAATTATTGCACTCAAGGGAATAGGCCCTAATAAGATAATTGATCATAAAATTGTAGCGTTGGAATAAAAGCTAAGTTCAATGTCTAACCCTCTCCCAAAGATGCAGCAAGTTGTACATCTAATGACTGCTAGAGCAAAGACTAGAAAGGTCCACTGATCCCTAGTGCAGTGATTCTCCCCTGCCCTCACCCCTTCTCAAAGTTCCATTGCAAGACCCACAAACCACCAGAATTATTCAGATCCTGCAGAGAAGAAGATGATTTGGATGGATTCGCCCCACATCATTGTTTCCATGTTTCTAGTCTTGAAACAGTAAGCTGACTTTGATTCATGATTGTTGCTTTCTCTTGACTATTTGATTATGGCATTTATGACCTTGGACAGTATCCAGAATCCAATCCGTATTACCATAGCAGCTTAGCAGATAGGATTTCATCCCCCGCTTCTGACCTGAATTGGTTGAGAAATGTTTAGTGATCATGAAGAATGACCACGAAGTAGTGAGATTTAAAAACAAACAAATATTCTAGATTTTTTGGGAAAAAAAATCAAAGAACCTGGATTTTGGTCCTAAGTCTACCATTCATTGACTATATGATCTTGGGAAATAACCACAGTGAGTCTCAGTCTCCTCTTTTGTAAAATGCTAAGAGGCGTTTTTCAACTACCTGTATCACAGGGTAGTTTTCAGGAAAACATTTAATTTACTGTATTAATATGAGTTAACATTATGTATCCAAGTAAGCATTGTAACCCTTAAAGCAGTTACAAAAGACATTTGCAATACTGATTTTGTAATTGTCTTCAGAGTCAGTTTGTGAATCATAGAGGAAATGCCTATTATGTCTTTATAGTTAGATAGTCATTTTTTTTTAAAAAAAAAAAGGTTGAAACAATTACTACTGTCTGATAAATCCACTTTACTCATCAAACTTGGCTTAGAATTTGAATATTTTATATTTTTTTCAAGGAAATCTTTCATTTCTTTTGTATTCTCAGTGTTGTTGGCATATGACTATATACAATGGATTGTACTAATTCCTTTTATTTCTTATAACTGTGTTTTCATTTTGTATAATTTTTATTTTGTGCTTTTGATTTTCAGCCCTCTTTTTTATAATCAGGTGGGTTCCAGGGTTATCAGTTTGTATATCTTTTCAAAGAACCAAGTCTGAATTTTGTTTATCATTTCTTTACTTCAGTTGGCAATATACTTATTTTTGCTTTAATTTTCAAGATTTCCACTTTTTGTACTTACGTTGGCTTTGTTTCTTTCTTTGGCTTTCAATTTGATCAAATGCATATCTGGTTTGTTAATCCTCCATGTCTTTTTTTTGATGATGCATGTTTTTTAAAGATAATTTTTTCCTCTAAGGACTGCTTTAAGCTACATCTTAAAAGTTTTGGTATGTTTTGTCCTTGTTACTGTCTTTCATGTAATTATTAATTGTTTCTATGATTTGTTCTTTGACCCACTAATTATGTATGATTTCATTGGCAAGTCTCAGCTTGGGTCTTTGGCCTGGCTCATAATTAATCACAGACTCTCAGAGTTGAAA
>CM053769.1:555754475-555803115 GCA_028658325.1 Potorous gilbertii
TATGACCCTCCTAAGTCCTTTCTTTCCCATCCTGGATCATTGCCTTGTCCTGGGGCAGGACCTTGCCTAACTTAATGAAACTGAGCTATGCTGTGTAGGGTTACCCAGTATGGACAGGCCACAATGGAGAGTTCTGACAAAAGGTGATCCATGGGAGAAGGAAATGGCAAACTGCCCCATTATCTTTGCGAAGAAAATCTCATAGACCTCATTAAAATGATAAAAAGAGATGCCATCAGAAGATAAGCCCCTCAAGTTAGAAAATATACAACCCATTATTGGAGAAGAATGGATGATGGCTACAAGCAGCTCTGGAAATTATGAAGAGGCTGGACCACAGCCCAAAGGAAGCTCAGCTGCAGATGTGTCTGGTGAGGAAAGGTAAGCCAGCAATGTGAAGATCAACTTTGCATAGAAAGCTAGAAAGTAAGATCCACGAACCAAGGTAAGCTGGATATGGTCAAGAGGGAGATGGAAAGGTTAAATATGGACATTTGGGTTTTGGTGGATTCAAATGGACAAGAATAGAGGACTAAATGAATATATTACTATGCGCAAGAATCCCTTAGAAGAAATGGAGTAGCCTTCATAACCAACAAAATGGTGAGAAAAACAGTACTGGGGTATAATCTCAAAAATGGTAGAATGATATCTGTTTAAATCCAAAGCAAACAGTTCAAAATCACAGTAATACAAATTTATACTCCAACCCCTGAAGTGAAAGAGACCAAAGTTAATCAATCAGTTCTATGAAGATCTACAACATGTTCTAGAAATAACAGCACCAAAAAGAAAAGCTTTACGTTCATCCTAAGGGATTGGAATGCTAAAGTAGAAAATCAAAAGATAACTGAAATAACCGGCTAGTTTGACCATGGAGTACAGAATGAAGCAGGGCAGAGACTAAGGGTTTTGTCACAATAACTCACTGGTTATAGCAAACACTATTAACAATTAAAATGGCAGTTCTATACATGGACATCCCCAGATTGTGAATATCAAAATCAGATTGTTATGTACTTTGTAGTAAATGCTATAAAAGCTCTATATAGTCAATTAGAACAAGCCCTGGAGTTGGCTGTGGCTCAGGTGATGAGCTTCTTATTGCAAAATTCAGATAAATTCAAGAAAGTAGGGGAAATCATCAGGTCATCATTGGTATGACCTAAATAAAAACCTTTATGAAGTAGAAGTGATGAAGAGATCTAAGAGATTAGATTTGGTAGAGTACCTGAAGAACTATTGTCAGAGGTTTACAATGTTGTACAGAAACAAAAATATCCCAAAGAAAAAGAGCATGAAAGTGAAATGACTGTCTGCTGAGGCTTTACAAATAGCTGAAGAAAAAGGAATGAGAAAGGGAAAGGAGAAAGGAAAAGATAAACCCAACTCAATGCTGAATCCCAGAGAATAGCACGGAGAGATAAAAAATGTTTTCTTAAATGAGCAATGCAAGTGAACAGAACTGGGAGAACACTATACACAGTAAAAGCAATATTGTACAACAAACAACTGTGAATGACTTGGCTATTCTCAGCAACACAATGATCCAAAACTATCCTAAAGTACTCATGATGAAAAATGCTATCTGCCTGCAGA
The DNA here is from genome assembly GCA_028658325.1 of Potorous gilbertii. Lineage (NCBI taxonomy): Eukaryota > Metazoa > Chordata > Mammalia > Diprotodontia > Potoroidae > Potorous > Potorous gilbertii. Next base: position 555,756,075 of record CM053769.1, read on the forward strand.
GAAAGAATTGATGGTGTCTGAATATAGACAGAAACCTTTCTTTCTTTCTCCTTCTTTCTGTCTCCATCTTCTTTCTTTTCTTGTTTCTCTTTCTTCCTTCCTTCCTTCCTTCTTTCCTTCCTTCCTTCCTTTCTTCCTTCCTTCCTTCCTTCCTCTTTCTCCCTCTCTCTCTCTCTCCCTTTCCTCTGTCCTCCTCTCCCTGTCTTTCTCTCTTTCTCTCTCAGTTTCTGAATTTTCTTTCACAAAATGACTTATATAGAAATGTTTTGCATATTTCCATATGTATAACTCATATCAGATTGCTTACTATCTTAGTGAGGGAGGAGGGGAAGGAGATAGAAATATATCTGGAACTCAAAACTTACAAAAAAAAGAACAAATGTTAGAAATTGTTTTTACATGTAAATGGAGAAAACAAAAATATTATTAAAAACAACAGTTGGCCAAAAAATGTGCAATGCAAAGAAATAAAAGAAAACAATGAAACAAAAATGAGATCTCTTCAAGAAAATTAGAGCCTAGAACACGAACCAAGGTGAAATAATTTCACTAGGGTCACACAGACTGTATGTGTTAAAGTTGAGACTTAAATTCTGCCCTCTGTAATTCTGAGTTTAGCTCTTTATCTACTCTTATCTATACTATGATGCCTCTTGAAATACACACATACACACACACACAAATATCCATATCCATAAGTATATATGACATGTGTATGTGTGTGTAAATAAATAAGTAAATGACAGCTAACATATGTTTTATATATATTATCTCATTTGAGATTCAGAACCACCTTGAAAAGTAGATATTGTTATTTTCTCATTTTTATAAGTGAGGAAACAGCCCCAGGGAAGTTCAATGACTTGCCCTAATTTACAAAGTTACAAAATGTATGAGACAGTTTGAATTCAAATCTTTCTAACTTTAACTCCAGCACTCTAGTCATCATATCACCCAGTTGTCTTAAATAGATTACAGCTTGGCATATCCCATCAATAAAGTAAATTGTAGAAAATGGTTAGATTTTCTTCTATGTTCTGTAGTCCAATTAATTGTGTGGCAATAAAAGAGTCCTAACAGTGCTTTCCTTTACTTAAGCCCTTCTCCATATTTCATCATGGTCATTTTGAATTGAAGGCTATACTTGTAGAGCCCAAGTGTTGATAGCTCCTACCTAGCTGGAAGAACTTCAGTTAGACTTAGCAAGGTATCCTTGAAGACCAGCCTGGCTCAGATGAGAGAGATCATCAGGTAATGAATTCTTTTTGCTGCAGCACTTTATAAAGCATATCTACTCACACATGGAACTAAATTGGGGGAGGAAGTACTCAATCTGATGAAAATTGAGTTCCATTAAAGCATAAAGTGCAGGATGGTAAAAACAAACAAACAAGCAGACAAAAACCAACATCTTTCTGCTATTTCATCCTCATAGAAACCTTGTGAAATAGGTATTGTAAGTATGATCATTCCCATGTTACAGGAATGTAGTTGGGCTCTTAGATAGGTTAAGTGATTTATACAACCTTGATAGTCCATTCAACACACTCACACACGCTCACACACACACACACACACACACACACTGCTGAACTTTGAACAAATCCTGCAGCCTTTAAAAAGTACCTGTTAAGAACCTAGAGGAAGTAGACAACTAACCAAGAATCCCTGATGTTGGTCGTCTAGCCTCCCTTCTCTTCATCTTGTGTATGTGTATGTCTGCATATCTTTTTTCCGTTCCTCATGCCCGGACTTCTCCCTCTTCTTTCTTCTGTACAGGATTTTGCATTATAGACTGTTTTCCTTTTCTTCTGAATTTTCTTTCTGTTTTCTTAAATTCTAGTAGTATAGTCATCAACATTAATGTATAAATAAATTTTGTTTAAAAAAACAGTGGACCTTGTAAACTAGATCAGTAATTCTAAGATGACTGTGGGAGAAGACTGTTGCCTGGATGTGTCCTGCTGAAGTCTGTTTGTTGAATTCCCTAGGTACACTACATGAGAATTTCATAGCTGTGGGATCCAAAATATACGGTGCTGTTAAGTATTTTCTCTTGGTGTTACATGAATTATGATCCTTAAAGCCTATCATTTTTATACATTTTTTGCAATTTTATATATAGTCTTAATAAATGTTTGAGTATCAGTGAATGAATGAATGACATCCAACACTTTATTAAATTATACTTACTGATTATGTTGAAACAACTTGCTAAGAAGTGAAAAATTCCACTCTTTCTGTTGACTGATTATCTACTACACTCAACAAATCTGATTGACTGATTCTTTTTCTTCGTCTCTGGATTTATTGACCTGTTGTCTTGATACCATGTAGAGGCAAGCTCAATTACCATTTTTTCTCTGTCCAATTTTTTTAGAACAGAGCCTTCTCCAAAATAAATTAAAAGCAAATCAATTAGAAGACAGAGCAGAATATTTCACCTATATGAAAACTATTGGTTTTATAATAGCAACTGACATTTATGTAAAGCTTTATGTGTACTAATTATCATATTTGCATTAATTATCATATGATATTATCATATCATATCCTGTGAAGTAGGTACAAATGAAGAAACTGAGGCTCTGGGAGATGAAGGGACTTGGTCATGGTCACAAAAGTAGCAAGTAACACAGTTACTATTGAAATCCAATTTTTTCCTGGCTCCAAATTCAATATTCTATCTTCTACACATTAGAGGCAGCTAGATGATCTAGAGATTGGACGTGGAGTCAGAAAGACTTGAGTTTGAACATTGCTTCTGACATTTACCAGCTGTCTGATTCCTGTCAAGTTACTTTACCTCTGGGCCTCGGTTTCTTCATCTGTAAAGTGGACCTAATAATACCTACCTCATAGGGTAGGTCCCATGAGATGGGATATGTAAAAACCATAAAGTCCAATCTAAATGTTAGCCCTGATTGTTGCTACTGAATCTTACTTTTTGTATTCCTATTTACAAAATAGGTACTTTGTTAAAGTAGCCCACTTAAATGAACATCCACAGGTTATTTCTGGCTTCTTGTGCACGTGAAATGGTTTGTCTAGTGCTCAATGGATGAAATTTAAGTCATTTGGACTCAGCTCCTTCAGTCTCCCCACCTAGTAGACCAGTCCATTTCCAGGGCTTCTAGGGGAAAGCAGGAAAAGACACTTAGTGTTTACAGGCAGCAATTTTGGGAGAGTATGTGCTAGGCTGAATAATCAGTATCATTACTAAATAGCAACTGAGCAGAGAAAACTGCTGGTCAAACATGAATTGTAAAAAGTTCACATCTCCAAAATTTTGTTGGCTATTTAAGACTGATTTTATTTATTATTCCCATGGATATTAATTTTTTGCTTTGGTACTTCATCTTCCAGTCATTCACTCTTTATCATTCTAAGAGTTTTTCCTTCATTTATTCATGTATGAATTTTATCTCCTGACTGGTTAGAGATATTTTTGTTTCTATATTCATCTATCCATTTATTCTCATTTCTCAGCAACGAAATATTTATTTATTTTTGATAATATTTTATTTTTCCCCAATTACATACTAAAAACAATTTTATTATATTTCTAAAAGTTTTGAGTTTCAAATTCTATCCCTTCTTTCCTCCTTCCTCTCCTCCCTCTCTGATACGTAAACAATTAGATAGGGGTTGTACATCTGCAATCATGTAGAACATTTCCATATTGGTCATTTTGTAGAAGAAGACTTGAATAACCACGACACCAAAAAGAAAAAAACCAGTATGCTCCAGTCTGTATTCAGATAATAGCAGTTATTTCTCTGGAGGCAGATAGCGTGTTTTATCATAAATTCTTTTGGATTGTCTTGAATCATAGTATTGCGGAGAATAGTCAAGTCATTCACAGTCCTTCAGTGTACTGTATACAATAACCTCCTGGTTCTGCTCACTTCACTGTTTATGAGTCCATATAAGTCTTTCCATAATTTTCTGAAATCATCCTGCTTGTCATTTCTTTTATAACACATTCCACATTTTATATTTATATAAAATTATTTATATTATTATTAAAAATTATTATTAAAATTATTATTAAAAATATTTATATTTATATTCCACATAACACATTTTATAACACATTGCATTCCAATACAATCATATACCACAGCTTGTTGGGAAATGGATGGGCATCCCTTTGATTTCCAATTCTTGGCCACCACAAAAAGAGCTGCTACAAATATTTTTGTACAAAGAGGTCCTTTGCCCTTTTTTTGGACATCTTTGGGACATAGAACTGACAGCAATATTGCTGGATCAAAGGATATGCACAGTTTTATAGCCCTTTGGGCAGAGTTTCAAATTACTCTCTGGCATGGTTAGATCAATTCACAATTTGACCAGAAGTGCATTAGTGTCCCAATTTTCCCACATCCTCTCCAACATTTATCATTTTCCTTCTCTGTCATATTAACCAGTCTGATAAATGTGAGGTAGTACCTCAAAGTTCTTTCAATTTCATTTCTCTAATCAATAGTAATTTTGAGCATTTTAAAATATAAATATAGATATCTTTGATTTCTTTGTCTGAAAACTGCTTGTTCATATCCTTCGGTCATTTATCAATTGGGAAATGACGTGTATTCTTATAAATTTGACTCATTTTTCTCCGTATTTGAGAAATGAGATCTTTATCAGAGATACTTAATGCAAATATTTCCTCTCAGTTGCCTGCTTTCTTTCTAATTTTGGTTGCATTGGTTTTGTTTGTGCAAAATCTTCTTAATTTTATGTGATCAAAATGATCTCTTTTACATTTTGTAATGCTGTCAATATCTTGTTTGGTAACAACCATATTTATTTAAAAAATGTTTGTCTTCACTGACATAGATTGCATTCAGCTATAAGAATCCAAAGAATGTGAACAGTTTCTGTGGAGTCCAATACTATATATTCCCTGTATGTATATCTAAGAAGGACTTATGAGACAGATAGGTGATATAGTGAATAGAGTGCTGGGCCTAGAGTCAGAAAGACTACTATTCATGAATTCTAATCTGACCTCAGACAACTGTCTGTGTGACCACAGCTGTGTGACCGTAGGCAAGTCACTTAACCCTGAGAATGAAATGACAAACTACTCTAGTATCTCTGCTAAGAAAACCCCAAATGTGGTCATTAAGAGTTGGACATGGCTGAAATGATTAACAATGAAAACAAGGATTTATGATTTCATGGACTTGGGAATTCTCTCCACATATTCAGACCACAACCTGCCCATGACTTAAAATATTAGAGCAGCCTGAGGCTCAGGGAAACTAAAAAACTTGCCTGTGGTTACATTGCTAGTAAATTTCAGAGACAGGATTTGAACCCAGGTCTTTATTCCATTTCCAGCATTCTACTCAATGCTCATGTATAAATATGCTTTTTATAACCATTGTAGAGCCAATATTAACAGAGAATAAGGATTATACTGTATAAGTTTGATATAAGTACTACTACTGGTAGAAATTAAGACATTGTTTTATATTGGAAAGAATATTTAGAGCAAAGTAGCTTGAATCTGAATCTTGGATTTTTCATCTAGGAGACTCAGTTTCGTTATCTGTAAAATGGAGATAATGAGATTATAAATTTAAAGGTGAAAGGTACTTTGGATGGTCATCTATGCCACTACCCACATTCTACAAATGAAGGAACTGAGGGCCAAAAAGATTTAATGAATGGTTCAGGGTCATGTAGGTTGAAAGTGGTAGGACTGAGATAAGTCAGTCACTCTACAGGTATTTTTTAAAGTGTTTTCTTTGTGCCAGGAGCAGCAAATGGCACAGTGGATAGAATACTAGGCCTGGAGTCAGGAAGAGGAGTCATAAAGACATTAATAGAAGAAAAGGATTTTCTCATATATTTCTACATTCAATCTCTCCTAATATGCTGTTTTGGTTGAAGTATATGAAAAAAATTTATCCTCACGCAGACATATAGTTGGAATAGGCAGATAACATCTTAGGTAAAAGTGTTAAATAATGTTATGACCCTATATGAGTCACTGAGAACTTTTCAGGGAGTTTTAGAGGTAAAAAAAATCCTGATAATACTAAGTATTATTTGTCTATTAAAATACTCATTCCTTTTCTGATTATCTGTCTGTGTCAAGCTAGATTTTCTTCAGATACTTCAATCAAGATAAGATATTGAGACAGATGAATATAGAAGTACAGAAGAGAATCCACCTGTTTACTATTGATATTTGTAAAATTATGTAAAATAAAGTCATGTAAAACAGTGCAACTCATTTCACTAATTTTGTTTTGTTTTGGAAATTTTATTTTTTCATAAAAATAAAATTTATGTTAACTTACAATAGTTTGCTATTGTTCTTTTCAAATGAATTAATAAATACATATTTTAAATATCTTTTTTAAATGTTTATTTATTTATTTCTAGTTTTCAACATTGATTTCCACAAAATTTTAAGTTCCAAATTTTCTCCCCATCTCTCCCCTCCCCCCACCGCAAAATGTCGTGCATTTTGATTACCTCTTTCCACAATCTGCCCTCCCTTCTATCATACCCCTCCCTTCCCTAATCCTCATCTTCTCTCTTGTCTTGTAGGACAAGATAAATTTCTATACCCCATTACTTGTATTTCATATTTCCCAGTTGCATGCAAAAACAGTTCTCAACATTCATTCTTAAAACTTTGAGTTCCAACTTTTCTCCCTTCCTCCCTCCCCACCCATCCCCACTACGAAGGCAAACAATTCAATATAGGTTATATATGTGTATTTTTGCAAAAGACTTCCATAACAATTATGTTGTGTAAGACTAACTCTATTTCCCTCCATCCTATCCTGCCCCCAATTTATTCTATTCTCTCTTTTGATGTTGTTCCCTCCCCAAAGTGTTTACTTCTAATTGCTCCCTCCTCCCATCTTCCTTCCCTTCCATCATCCCCCCACCTTGCTTATCCCCTTCTCCCCTACATTCTTGTAATGTAAGATAGATTTTCATACCAAATTTAGTGTGCATGTTATTTCTTCATTAAGCCAAATGTGAAGACACTAACTTCACTTTCCCTCTCACCTCCCCACTTTTCCCCTCCATTGAAAAAACCTTTTCTTGCCTCTTTTATGAGAGATAATTTGTCCCATTCCATTTCTCCATTTCTCTTCCCATTTTTCCTACTGGCTACTTCTTTCTCCATCAGTGCCAGAGACATGACTCCCCTATGACCTCTTGAACACTTCTCTCTGGCTTCTTTACTCTTCTTCCTTATCCTTTCTGTGGGTTTCCCTATGAAGGACTTTGTGCTTGGTTCATTTTTCTCTTCGTTCTCATCACTCTTTTCCTTGTTAATCTCAGTAAAGCACATCTTCAACTCCTATCTCTAGGCAGATAACTTCTAAATCAGAATCTCTAGTCCTAACCTCTCATCTGAACTCTGGGACCAAATTTACAACAGCATGTTGGATATCCTCCACCTGAGTGTTTCTCTGGTGCTTCATACCAAAAGACACCAAGCCAAGTACATTATCTTTTCTTCCAAATCTTTTTTTCATTCCAACTTCACTATTTAAATGGGCAGCACCCCCCTTCACCAAATCTTTTGTATTCTTTACTGTGGGGTTATCTTTGATTCTCCCATAGTTTTTACTTTTATATCTAGTTACCAGATCCTGTTGAGTTCTTCTCCGCATTACGTCTCCATCTGTCCCTTCATCTTTGTTTTAAACTATTTGCTACCTTCATTGAAGTCCTAAATTGTTGTTGTTGAATCATTTTCAGTCATATCCAACTCTTTGTGACCCTATTAGGGATGATCTTGGACAAAGATACTGGAGTGGTTTGCCATTTCCTTCTCCAGTTCATTTTATAGGTGAGGAAACTGAGGCAAACAAGAATTAAGGGACTTGTCCAGTATCACTCAGGTAGCAAGGATCAGGGGTCAGATTCAAACTCAGTTCTTCCTAATTTCAGGCCTGTACTCTATTCACTGTGCCCCCTAGCTGTCCCTGAATTACAAACCATTGAAACTACAGTAAATCTCCTTTATAGGTCTTCCTGCTTCCAATCTCTATTCAACTCGTTCATCATACGCCTGCCAGAATAATCTTTCTTATTTATGTAGCTGTCCAGCATACAGAGATCTTTGATAATGCCCCTTTACTTCCAGGTGCAAACTCCTTTATCTGTCATTTAGGGGTTACCATAACCTATTTTTCTAACTTAGTTTCATATAGCTCTGCACTATAGCAAAAGTGTACAACTCTCTTGCCCTTAAATACATACTGTACTCCCAAATGCCATATACTGTTTCTTCCTTCTGAAATGCCCTCAGTCCTCATCTTCTATGTTTTAGAATTCATGAGCAAATGCAAGGGTTATACTGTGAGAAGCAGCTTGGTTGAGTGGTTGGAGACCCTACATCAGAATCAGGATGACATAGATCCAAATCCCACCTTTGACACATACTGGCTCTTATCTGTGTCTCTCATTGCTCTAAAGCTATACAAAAAGGTGCTCCTCTGTGTTGGGAGAGAGATTTCTTTTCCCCTGGGAGTTCATTATACCAGTGTAATTCACTTAGTGCCCCCTCTTGTCCCTTTTCCACTATCTTCTTTTCCATTTCACATAAATAAGTTGTTCTCCTTTCCAAGATCAAATCTATATACACCTTGGTTCTCACCCCATTCTCTCTCCTCCAGCAGATTGGCCCCGCTATCATCCCATTTTCTCTCTCATCTTCAATATCTCCCCCATCTACTGGCTTCTTTCCTGATATCTACGAACATGCTGATGTCTTTGATGTCCTTAAAAAGCTTCACTTGATCCAATCAGACCCAGTAGCTGTCATCCTATACTTCTCTTTCCGTTCTTGACTAAACTTTTTTTTGCTTAATATATTATTTTTTCCAATTATGAGTAAAGATAGTTTTCAACATTCATTTTATAAGATTTTGAGTTTCATATTTTTTCTTCCTCCTTCCCTCCCCTTCCCACTCCCCAAGACAGCAAACAACCTGATATGTTATACATGTGCAATCATGTAGATATATTTCCACATTCATCATGTTGTGAAAGAAGAAACAGAACAAAAGGAACAAGTTTTGGCTGAAGTTCTTGATAAACCATCTGCACTAGGTGCTTCCAATTTATCTTCATCTCTCACACTCAAATCCTCTGCAATCTGGATTTTGAACTTATCATTCAACTAATTTGAACTCATCATTCATTGCTCATTACTTTCTCCTCCTAAATCCTCTCTACTTTCTAGGTTCTCATGCTATTGCTCTCGTGATTCTTCCCCCAACGTGTGTAACTTCTCTTTTTCAGTCTTCTTTGATTGATATTTATCAAGGTTTTACCCACTAATGGTAAATTTGTCCTAAGGCTCTATCCTGGACTCTCTTGTCTTTCCCCCTGTACTATCACTCTTGGTGATCTCATCAGTTACCATGGGTTCAGTTATCATCTCTAAGCAGATGATTCCCAGATCTATGTATGCAGTCCTGATCTAAGTGAGTTAGATCAGGACTGGAGTTCACTACCAGTAAGAAAGATAATCAAACATGGAGTCAAGATGATCTGAACTAAAGTTCTTCCTCTGATGTATATATATACGTATATATATATATATATATATATATATATATATATATATACACATATATGTATATGCATAAATACACATACACACATGTATACATATACTTACATATACATGTATAGGCTATTTGACTCTGGGAAAGTAACTCAGTGCTCTAAGCGGTTTTCTCAGACTATTGCAAAGAAGGTGCTAAATGAAACTGATAGAGGAAATTTCCTCATCAGATGTCCCTATGTCAATCAAATCACAGGTACAGTCCTATTTCTTGTCCTCAAGTTTAAGACAAGATGCCCTGCTTGACAGTGGCAGTGGGGGAAGAGGCATTATAGCTAGTTTGAGGAGAGAGTTGGAACAGACACTGTTGGGAGTATAAAAGCTTTCTTTATAGGCCATGGAAGCCATAAATCCAATAGTCAAATAATTTAATTAAGACATAAAAATGCAAATAACAAAAAGGAACAAAATAGTAGCATCATTCTCTGCCCCTATACATGAATAGGTGCAATCATCCCCTTGCAGGCACCTGTGGGGTTTATTATCTAATTTCTTGTTATTGTTTGGTCATTTTTCAGTCACATCTAACTCTTCATGCCCCACTTGATATTTTCTTGGCAGAGATGCAGGAGTATTTCTTCAAGTCATCTTATAGATGAGGAAACTGACACAAATAGAACTAAGAAATTTGCCCAGGATCACACAGTTAGTAAATTTCTGAGGCCAGATTTGAACTCAGAAAGATGAGTTTTCCTGATTCCAGCCTGGCACTCTATCCACTACACTACCTAGATGCCCATATCTCATTTTAACCCATAGTAATTCCCCCACCACAACAAGTTAATTTGGCACTCATAGGATTGGAATAGATGGGTCCTGAGATCCCCTCCTCTTCTAAAAGGTATGTGATTCTGAGGGCCAGTATTTCATGGTATACTCCGGAAATTTCTGAGGAAAAATTGGAATCCACTGAAGTTTCTCTCTTTGACCACTTGGATCCACAAGATGCTGCTGTGTTCAGGGATGCCAGAGCAGGACTGTGCTGCACATTCCTGTTTTCTTGCTCAGAATGCATTCTACACTTTGTTTCTCCATTGTTCCTTATTCTTGTGGTTCTAGCAAGCCTTCTTTTTAAACTTTTTGTTGTTTATAACACTCTCCACCAATCATAACCCTTTTTGGTGGAACTCATCACTCTGAAGCTATATATAGGCTCTGGATATGTGATCCAGGAAATTTCTCCCAGTAAACAATTCTCCCTAACCTTCTTTCCAATGTTCTTATACTTTTCTATATGTACTCTAGAATCCAAATATATTGGTCTCTTTACTGTAATTCAAACAGGATATTCTATATCTGGACTCATGCCCTTGTACTGTCTGTCCTCCATACCTGAAATGCTCTTCCTAGTCACCTTTACTTCCTAGTCTGGCTGGATTCCTTCAAGATTCAGCTGGAATCTTACATTCTGTAGGTGGCCTTTCCTAATCCTTCTCTTGCCTCTTATGCCTTGCCTCTAAGATCAACTCCTTTTTCCTCTACATGACCACATTTTCCCCTTTTCTTCTTTATCTCCAGCACTTAAGTACAGTGCCTGATAACATAATAGGCACTTTGTAAATGCTGATGAACTGATTCCCTGAAAACCATGACAAATAAAAACCATAGCACTATATTTCAAGAAATCATAAATGAAAACTGTCCACAGCTGTTAGAACCAGAGAACACAGTGAAGAAGAGAAGGCTCCACCATTAGCCTCCTGAAGGAAAACCCCAAATGAAGTGTCCCAGAAATGTAATAGTCAACATCCAAAATTCGTATATTACACACACACACACACACACACACACACACACACACACAATATTAACATTATCATTATGAGCACTGAGAACAAAGCAGTTCAAGTACCAAGGAACCAGAGTCATGATCACATAAGATCTGGCTGCTTTTCCTAAAAATGAGAGATGTTGGAATACGATTGCCCTAAAGGTAAAAGATACAGGCTTGTAAGCAAGAACAGCCTAGCTTGCAAAGTTGAACATAATACTTTAAGGAACAAATCTGATCTTTAATTGAATATTAAAGAACATAATAAATATAATATGAAATGAGGCTAATGATGTTCAGTTTTGCCCAACTCTTTATGCTCCCTTTTGAGATTTTCCTGGCAAAGATGCTGGAATGATTTGTCATTTCCTTCTACAGCTCATTTTATAGATGAGGAACTGAGTTAAGTGACTTGCCCAGGATCATATAGCTGGTAAGTGTCTGAAGCTGAATTTGAACTCAGGTCTTCCTTACTCCAGGAGTGGTGCTCTATCCACTGTGCCACCTAGCTGCCCAGTTTGATATGACAATATGATAATACAAATTGGTATTTTCAGACATTTCTTATGAAAAGAACTGAGCTGAAAAATAATAATATTATTAACAACAACTTGAATATAGCCTTTTATATAGCCTTGCAAGTATGTTCACCTTCTCATTTGGTTCTCACAAGCAACTGTGAAGCAATTGCTATTATAAGTTCTATTCTATAGGTAGGAAAACTGAGGCTGAGAAAGTTTAGTGACTTGCTCAGTAGGAACTTTGAAATGCAAACAATTTAAGAGGAGAGACAATATACAAATAACTTTATAAATACAGTGTACGTAAAAGATAATCTCAGAAGAAAGGCATTAGCAAGAGTCAAATGATTCTTGAATGATCTCTACCTGATCTATTTTCCAGATAAGTTTTTGATTTGTTTCACATTTTCCTCTACTTTAAAAAATCTTTTGATTGTGTTCTAAGATTTCTCATTATATCTTGGAGTCATTGATTTCTATTTGGTGTGTTCTAATTTTCAGAGATTCTACTGCATGGGTAAGATTTACCATTTTCTCCTTTAAGCTATTTATTCTCCTTCTGTATGTGTTCGTCCTTCGTTGCCGAAGAAGACCATGCCATCAGAGAAATAATGACATGATAATTCTCCTTCTAATTCTTCCCTCAAGAGATTTTATTTATTTTTCTTTTAATTTCTTTATTCATTTCTCCTGGGTATTCCAGTAGTCTTTATAGAGAATATTTTTTTTTCCTTTGAGTCTCTGCTTGCATTTTTCAGACTTTCCTAATGCACAGTAGAGTTGCTCTGTTTTGATAGGTTCTCTAGATTTGAAGTAATTTTTGATACTTGACTTGTTTGGTTTACTTATCTCTTCAGCTTTAGATTCTGATTGACTCTTTGTACTGCAGCCAGTTTCTGACCCTTACTGAGCATTTGGTTTGAAATGGTTGGCCATGCTTGGTTCCTTCCCTAGGTTCTTGTACTGACCTTCTCCCAATGGGGTTAGCTGCTCCTTGTTCTTTGAAGTTCAGCACATTGGTTCTTCTGGGCACTCTATGGCATAAAAAAAGTCTGCTAGGGACCTTGGGGCCTCAGACATTCTTCAGGGAATTGTGCTCCCACTGGTCGATTGCATATATGCCCTAGTAGCTGTTGCTGCTTAGGATTTTTAAGGGTCCCTAGTATAACTTCCTGGGTCTATTTTCTTGGATTACTCTTGACTCTTGATGCTTAGAGAGCCTTCAAAGAAGGTTATTGTGTCTCCAGCCTTGTTGGAAAGCTATTGGCTTATTTGCCTGGGCAAGCACTGGCTTTAATAGCAGCCCCCTTTCCTATTATCTGCTGTGTGCTCCTGGCTAACTTTTTATATATTTATATTATGAAAGAAGTCATTTCTATAATTTATTTTAGAATTCCTTGAACTGATCTGATGTAAATTTCAGACTTTCACTGGAGTAGATGTGAAGCGGTGGGATAGCCTTCTTCCATCCAGGGAGCCATCTTCTCTTTATTAGAATGTAAACTCCTTGGCTGTCTTTGTCTTTCTCTGTATCCCCCTTACTTAGCACATTTCCTGTCATGCAGTAAGTGCCAAATGAATGGTTGCTCACTACATGGGTAGCAGTGGCAGTAGTTGCAGTAGTAGTAGCAGTAGCAGTAGCAGTAGTAGTAGCAACAGTAGTAGTAATAGTAGCAGTAACAGTAGCAGTAGTAGTAGTAGTAGTAGTAGTACTTAACTACAGAGGTTATAGTGGTAGTAACATCTTATATTTGAGTCATAATAACTAGAATGGTAGAACTAGAAGGACCTAAATGACTAATGCTTTGTTCTTTTTGAAGTGCTGCTATATATATTGTTATATAATTTGATGTCAAGAATTTGAGATCTGTGGGGGTGTGATTCCCAAAAACCCAGCATCATCAGAAATAACTTTCTGACATCTCTATTTTATGAATTTGCTGTTGCTACCAGGAAATGTGTCAAGTGCCACCCTCCCACCTTGCCTCCCTCCCTCCTTCTGTCCCCTGCTTTTTTATTGCTGTCATTGTTTTAACATCCCTTTTCCAAACTATCAAATCAGACAATCTGTTTCTAACATTGTCTTCTCAAATGATTTCCCTTGCCAATTTTAATATCGTGCTGAGTTTATCCCTGCTAGAAGTATATGAACCAAAGATATATTTAATGGGGGAATAGAGATGCCAGGTAGTAAAACACCTACTTCTACTAAACCCTCTCTCTTCCCAGTTGGATAAATGATGTTTAAGAGTGAGAGAAATCAATGCTTTAAATCTTTAAAAAGTTTGTTATTCCTAGAAGGCGTTTGGATCTTTCTTTCCACAATTTCACTCAAATCAACAAATATTGATAACCTACTATATGGAGGTGGTTATATTTGGCACATGGGATGCAAAGACCCTCCCACAACTAAAATTGATCTCTTCATACTCCCCCCATCTCAAATTTTTCTAGAACACTCTGTTTTGATCTTTTGTTTGTCTCAATTACTCTCTACCTTGCGTTACATTTATCTATTTGTATTGTCAAAAGGAGATCTAATTCCTGACAGCAAGAAGCTTAAATCCAATGTGAAGAAAGGGAGATAGATGAGATATATACATAAATAACTGAGATGAGAGTTTAGATACAGGGACCACATGCATCCTTCTAGGTCCTTGGGTATGGCTTGTGGACCAAATCCAAGTTTTATAGAATTTTAAAAAATATGTCTTTTTATTAAGGGGATTTGTTCTGTGAAGTTTGGATTCAGTCAAAAGGTCACACTTGAGGGCCTAGAAGGTAATAGGCTCCCCAGCCCTGATTTAAAATATATCAACGTATATAAGCATGACAGTATGATACAATATAATAAATAATTAGGACAAAGAGACATCAATATAAAGCAATGTATTTCTTTTATTTAAATTGGACAGTTGCCTCAAAATTAGCCTTGATGACAAGCTCTCTTGTTCGATTCATTTCAGAACACATAGCTCCCCATCACCTATTACATTATATAGATCTGATCTTCTTTCCCAGTAATATTTGGGAAATTATACCTGATTCCATTCCCTCTACCCTTGCTGGTTCATTCCAACTACAAAGTCAAAAATGTATCTTGGAGAAAGAGTTTATCATGAAGGAGACAGCAAAACAACCAGAAAATTAGGAAGGAGAGCCAGGGCACTGTAGTGGCATGGGTACTCTTGAGTTTTAAGGAGGATATTGGTAACAAAATGTATATAGTGCCCATGTTTATGTATGAGGCACTTTCACAATATTATTTTATTGGATCCACACGAAAACTCCATGTTAAACATGGCAGGTATTATAATTTGCATTACACAGATATGAAAACTGAGACTTGGTAGAGATGTGACTCTAGTAGAAAAGAGCCTTGGAGTCGTAGTATTTGGATTCAAATTCAGGTGCTACTGTGATTTTAGGCAAGATTTTTTTTCAGACCCTAGTTTCCTCATCTATAATATGAGAATGTTGAGCTAGCTGACCTCTAAGGACCCTTCTAGTTTTAAATCTTACAATCCTATGCCTTCAATCAATCATAAACCCTTTATGTGCCAATCACTGTGTTAGATTCCAGGGTTACAAATACAAACTCAATACAACCCTTACTTAGTCACACTATGATGCTATTTTCTAGGCTGATAAGGGGATAGAAGTATGAACCTGGAGTCAATCAAACCTTCATTCATATTTGGCATTGGACACTTCCTCAGTCTGTGACTCTTGGCAAGTTACTTAATCTGTCTACCATAGCTAAAAATGAGGCTGATAGTAGTATCTAACTCCTAAGGATGTTGTAGGGTTAAATTACAAAACATTTATAAAGCGCTTTGCAAACCTTAAGATGTTACATAAAAGATCACTCTTGTTACAGCTATTATTGTTATATTGTCCTTTTTTTCATCTTGTGTCACAGCTCTGGGAGTTATCTCTCTAGCTGTCAGTGAAGGAGTTGCATATGTCAGTATGTATGGCCTTTGGAAGTAGAATAGAAGTACAAGTGAACTTCTGAGGTCAAATGCCTTGAAGGTTTGAAAAGATTTTCATTTTGTCTTTTAGGATGATTGTCATTCTCTTTAGCCTAGTTATAAAGGTAGGTGGCAGAGTAGAGCTTGCAATAAGATCCATATTCCTGAGTTCAAATCCGGCCTGAGACATGTAATAGTTGTGTGACCTGGGCAAATCACTTAATCCTGTTTGCCTCAGTTTTCTTGCCTGTAAAATGAGTTAGAGAAGGAAATGACAAACTACTACAGTATCTTTGCCATGAAAATCCATAGTGGGATCTCAGAGAATCAGACATGACTGAACAACAACAGCCTGTACATCCCTGTACCTTATTGGTCATATATTGTATTAACAACAAACAGCTATGACTCCAAACAAACCAATTTGGATGATTGAGTAAGACGGTGGGTGTCAACAGAAAGAACTAGAGTCACTAATAAAGCCATGTATAAATACTGAGCACCAAAGAAATTTTACTAACTCATGTGTGAGTCCATATCTAACTTACTCATGACTGGTTATTCCAAGATATCTGGTTACTGTAGATTGGCTTGTTAAATGTTCCACATCCATTTCTCTTTCTAATTATTTTATATGTACTTTGACATATTTCAGATCAGAACAAAAGGAACTCAAGTAGCTATGTTACAGACGGACACATATTCTTGCATGTACCCTTTGCCTTGTACCTAGAGACACCATAAAACTCAGCATGAGATTATTCCATATCCCTTCTGACCTTTGTTGCTAAACTCTTTGAGAAAGCTATTTATCCCTAGGTATCTCTATTTCCTCTTTCCTCACTGACTTCTAAACTCTCTGCAGTCTGGCCTCTACATCATCCTTCAAGTGAAACTACTCTGTCCAAAGTTACCAATGAGCTTTTAACTGATTAATCTTTCCAGTCTTTTTAACCTTTTCTCAATTATTTTTGACTTCTCTGAAGTCTTTTATCTTCTTAAAGTACAGGGTCCCATCATCACAATTCTTCCCTTCTAGAAAATGTTTTCTACTAAATATACGATCAATATAAACTCTTCCATTTGGCTTTTAAAACCTTCCTTTGTTGGTAATATGCACAGAAAACTGATAATTAATGTAGATTTATTTTATAACCTTTTACCTTGTTTCTGCTATTTTTTTCAATTAGTTTTTATTTGACTTTCTAGAATTCCCTAGGCATACCATCATATTATCTGCAAACTCCAAGACTTTCATCTATTCTTTGCCTAGGATCATTCCATCAATTTCTTTTCCCTTGTATTATTGATTAGGTAGCATTTCTAGTACTATATTAAGTTGTAGTAGTGACAATGGGCATCTTTGTTTAACCTCCAATTTTATTGGAAAGGCTTATGATTTATTTCCATTAAAAATGCTGGTGTTTTGGATAGATACTATTTACTATGTGAAGGAAAGGTGTATTTGTTCCAACATTTTTAATGTTTTTTTTTTCCCTCAAAAATGGGTATTGGATTTTGTCAAAAGCCTTTTCAGTATTTTTGGTAGAATCATGTTTTTTTTGTTGTTCTTATTAACATGACTAATTATATTTCTATTTTTCCCAGTATTCAATGAATCCTACATTCCTGGTAGAAACTCAACCTACTCATAATATAATCTTTGTGAGATGTTGCTATGGTTTCTTTGCTAGTATTTTGTTTATACTTTTTTGCATTAATGTTCATAAAGGATATTGGTCTACAATTTTCTTCTACTATTTTAACCCTTCCAATTTGTGGATCAAGATCACATTTGTATCATAGAAGCAATTTGGTAAGATCCCTTATTTTCTTTTTTAATTAACCCTTGAGTGTTTGATAGAATTTATTTGTAAGTCCATTTGATCCTGAGGTTTTTTTCCTTTGGGAGTTAATTTATGGCTTCCTCAATTTCTTTTTTTGAAATTGTATTTTTAAAATTCTCTATTTCTTTTTTCTGGGTAATATATATTTTTGTATAAAGTCATCCATTTAAGTTATTGATTTTATTGATATGAGATACATTGCATTTTCTTATTTTTTCAATCTTTTGACTTTGTTGTAATATTTCTTGTTCTCATATAGTTATTAACAACTTTCTGGTCTATTTACTGCTTGAGTAAAATTTGGTATCTCTTTATGAGTCTTTCCCTAAAGTTCTCATTGCTTTTTAAATTATTTCTGTTACCATTATCATCTCACTTATTTAAAATCCCTTTAAAATGTTTTGCATCATTTCTTCTAGAAATTCTAATTGATATTGTGGTCATGCTATATTTTTCTTTGAAGCTTTACTCTTAGCTGCTTTAGAGTTATTCCTTTCATCTGAGTTTGTGTCTTGGGCACAACTGGCATTATAATCACTATTTTTTTGTTTATTCATTCTTCTAGTCTTTCTTCCCAGATTGGGACTTTATGGCAAGGCCAGACTCTGCACTTCCAGTGACCTTCTATTGTTTTGCCCAGTCTTATCTGGGGTTCTTCCACTGTGATTTTTAGGTGCTGTGTTCTTAAAAATTCACAGGGATCACTTGAGCTAGGCAGTTGCATTCTTTTCCTGTCTTTAAGAAGTCAAATAAAGGTCATGGTCTAATTACTTCCCTTCTAGGCTTTCCAGGCTTCAGGATCTCTTTTGGATCTAGGCAATGCAGATGCAGTCTGGTCCTGGGTAGTGTTACAGTAAACAATAGGTTGTCTCCGATCTGGTCTAGCCATCTTCTGGGTCTAGGGGTAAGATTATGAACCTCCCTGTGAGTTCTGCTGACTTAGACATATTCTGAAATCAGGGCTAAGTCTGAGATCTTATCTTTATTCCACAGTTCTTTCTCTGGACACTTGCCTGCTAGAAAGATGCTTAAGTTATCTCAATATACTCAGGATCTCTTATCAGCATTAATTTCTAAGGTATAGCATTGGGCACAGAAATGTCTTAGGTGTAGGTGACTGGGAGAGAGTGTCTAGTAATCACAGGTGTACCATGCAAGTTGCTCTTTAGGACACATCCTTGTTATCTCATTTACATGCCCTAAAGATTCAGATAAATGTTTTGTGAATTGAGGGTTCATGTTCCTTGGACTTATTGAGGTTTCACTGAGCAGTACAAATCTGTGAATGCTTTATCTGCCGCTATAGTGAGCCAATGAACAAGAATTAAAACCAGAAGTTCTAGTTTTAGTCAATCAGCTTGCCTTGTCTGTATGTGGCCATTGTGATTTGGATTGGAACTTTTAGCAGCTTAGGAACAGCATGAACTGATATAAAAACCTGCTTTTGGCTCAGGCTAGAAATTTTTATTTTATGTTGTTAATAGACTGTTGAAAGTTTTGAGACATGTTGGAATGATTTTGTACCTAATGTTCCTATTCCAAGTCATCATCTTGTACTGACACAGAAATAACCCTATATGCTTATTAATAATAGCCAGGATCTCTACCAGGTGGTCTCTATATGATGAAAATCTAGGGATGTTTTCAAACCAGAGGCTATTGCATCCTCTGCCAGTCTCTTCCATTGCCACCCAAGGGGTTAAATTGGAGATAGAATATTCTATTTGGATTGCAGTATTAAAAGCACACTCCCTACCCCTTAATTCCTTCAGTTCTTTTCTCAGGGCTGACTTTTGGGTCATATATTCAGCCAGCTGTTGGGAGTATAAGAAATGAAATAAAAATGGAGTGCACCTGATGAGAGCAGATAAAAATATATTTTCCTGGAGACTCGTAAATCCAATCAAGAAGGTCTTAAACTGAGAAGGGAGGAGGAAGGAGAAGATAAGTATGCCTGCTATCCTAGATATATAGAGAATAATAACTTTAACATAGAAAGAGGAATGGCAGGAGAGATCCCCAAGAATTCATAGGAAATAGAATCCAATAAAGGGACGAACGATAAAAGCCCGTGGTCTCAGATGTCTGTACAGAAATACAACAGGTCTGTATATAGAGAGATCCTGATGAAAGGAGACAAATTTGACCTCATGGTATAACTTGAGACTTGGTGGAATGGGACTAACAACCAGGATACTACTCCAAGAAGGTATACCTTATTCAAATGTAATAGAATAGAAAAGGTTGGGGCTTAGTTACTATATTAATATTTGAAGGAACATTCATGACATGTTTCCATTAGATGCCTGCTACCAAGTGTTCACTGAACTGGTTATTCTTTAGCAGGAGGGGTCTGCTCTTTAATCAGATGTGAATTCACTTCACTAAATTACCATATGTCCCACTCCGTTCTTTCATGTCCACAAAAATAACATGGGAAACTTTGTCAAATGTTTTACAGAGATTTTTCTAAAATCTCTATAAATAATTTCTATAGTATTTCATTAATCTACTATGTTAAAAACTCCGATAAAAAAAAAGAATTGATGTTATTATGGTATGACCTGTTTTTCTTGAAGTGATGCCTGTTCTTTATAATAACTATTTCTCTTTCTTGGAGTGTAATAAAATATCTGGAATTTTATCAGGAATTAAGTTAAGCTCATTCTTTGTTCATTTTCCCATTTTTTTTGTTTTGTTACTGTTCTTAAGCCACTGAATTAAATTGGCAACAGTCAATAAAACAACCTCCTGGTGCCACTCCATCTTCATTTTCTTTCCCAGGTCTTCTCTTCATAATTCCTAAAAATTCTTTGAGGGTTCCTTCTGACAGTACCTTTTGTTCCCACGCAAGTGAATCACCCAAAGTAGGTAGTGGTCTTTAGGAGTTTCTGTAACATATTCTGGATAAATGCTCCAGGAAGAGAACAGACATTTCTATTCTCAATATAAAGTCCAAAAAACAGCTGCCTTGGGTCACTATGGTAAGGAGACACTAACCACTGCTAATCGAATCTAAATTCTATCATTTTTTTTTTACTACCCAAGTGAAGATGGGTAAATTATTTAATCTTTCAGGTCTGCCATTTCCTCACTTGTATAATGAAGGACTTGGACTGGAAGAGACTAATATCCCTTTCAGCTTTGATCTATCATCCTGCTGTCCTTTTGATCTTTACTAGATGCTCTCTCCTATTGATGCCTATTGATTAGAATCACCATTTTCTTGGGGGCAGTGGTATAGGCAGGGTTAAGTGACTTGCCCAGGGTTACACAGCTAGGAAGTGACTGAGTCTAAATTTGAACTCAAGTCTTTCTGACTCCAGGGACAGTGTTTCTATCTGCTGTACCACTTAACTGCTTTCAAATCACCATTTCTTATGGCTGAGCAGTTGCTTTCTTCTCAGAGCTCTAAGCCTTCAGTAATCTTCTTGTTTCCCTTTTCCTCCTCTCTGACACTTTTTTTCAACCTCCATCATCCTATCAGGATCTAACTCTTTAGTTTTTTTTTCTTCTTTGTTTTGACCTTAAAATTCTTCTATTTTCTTTTCAAGGAATAACATACTTCATTCATCCTGTTACTCTAAAGAGTAGAGAAAAATCTCTATGGTTCTTTTATATTCTCTTCTGGGAGGCAGATCAACTTGTGCTTTAAACATAGCTAACAGTTACTTGTCCATGGCAGAAAAGCAAACATTATGCAAGTCGTTGCAAAATTTCCTTTTATTTCCATATTTGCTGAGATGATATAACAATAGTTGACATGCATATAACCCTCTCAGGTTGTGAAAAATGCTTTACAAACGTTATTGTCATTTGACCCCCAAGGTAATCCTATGAGATAAGAGCTATTAGGATGATTCCCCTTTCTAGCAGGAATCAGCATGGCATGGTAGAGAGCTATCCTCAGAACCAGGAATAAGATTTAGGTGTAAATTCTGCTTTTGACACATACTGACCATGTAACTTTGAGAAAGTTTCATAATTCCACAGTGCTCTAGGCAGCTCTATAGGACTCTAAGTCTCAGAGAAGATGCTGGCACTCATAGGTGGAAAACATTTCTTCATCCAGGGAGTTCCTTATGCCAATGAAATAGTACCTATCCTTACAGATGAGGAAACTGAAGTTCAAGGAAGTTTTCTATAGCCCCATGGTCATATAGCTAGTGAATGTCATTGGCAAGTTTCAGAACTAAATCTCTACTCACTCTAAATTCAATGCTATTTCCCTTACATCACCTTTCACTCTAGCAATTCCTTTTCAGAGGCAAGAGCCTTAGTACTCAATCCTCTTCTGTTCTTGTTGAGAATAATTAATCAGATAGGCAGTGGGAGTCAATGCAGGTTCTTGAGAAGGACAGTGACATGGTGGAAATGATGTTTTAGGATCAACTGCTGATTTACTGAATAATATCTGTTAATCAATCTTCTTTTTGGCTATCGGCCTCATTTTCTATGCTTGTAAAAACGAGGATAATTATTCTTGTCCCTACCTCCCACGCAGCTGTGTTGTGAGCACTGGTGAGATGATGCATACATCAAGCTCCGATCTCTCTGGAATCCAGGGCTGCAGAAGTACCGGTTGGGATTCTTTGTGATTTTGATTTTCTGCTGATTTTAAAAGCACAGTTTCTATACTCCAATATGTGAGTGGTATGTGCTTCTTGGCTAAATAGGTCGTGTTTTAATACATATAAAAGAAGGTTCAAATGGGCATATGAAAACTTAGGACAAAAACTCACACATCCACAAAATGGCAACCAGGGCCACCCATGAAGTTATCAAAGCTATATTTGGGTACAGTCCTAATTCTTTATTTTCCCCTTTTGACTCAAGATATCCTCCGTTTTAGTTTCCTACTGCTCTTGTGCTTCCCCTGGGCCAACTCCTCATAATGATATTGTTGCTTGAACACTTTCAGTTCAGAGATCTCACCTTTTCACAAAGCAGTCCATTCCACATAAGACAATTCTATTTGTTAGAATTAAAAAAAAATTATTGAATAATATCTACCTATATGTAATTTCTATTCCCTGAGTGTCCCTAGTTCTATGCTCTAGAGGTATATAGAATAAGTTTAGTCCTTTTCCTATAAAATAAACTTTCAAGTATTTGAGGACAGTTGTCATGTCTCCCCCAATTCCTTTTCCCCAGGTTAAACATTTCCAAGTCCTTTAAATATTTTTCATATGACATTGCTAAAGGTCTTCTTTGGTTGAATTTAAGTGGGTCCTCATTAACTTTAATACATCAGTTGACTAGGGATCTCACTGATATGGTAACCTTTCCCCAGTGGTATAGCTAGCTGATTACCCATACCTTTACTTACTGTGTGGTTCTTGTCCATTTCCATCATAAGTCTTCCATAAAGGGGCCATCCAATGTGTTACAGACCTTCCTCTAGGTCTCTTAAGTCTTTACTCATGTCAGTTGTAGTATTTGGTCTATCTACTGTTGTACTCAATACATGGATGATCTATTTCTTTTTTATAATAAATTGTCCTTTTCTCATAAAAGAAGCCTTTGAATATATGAAGGTAGCTGTCACATCTCCCCTTATTCCTTTTCCCTAGGTTAAACATTTCCAATTTTTCATATGACATTGCTTAAGGTCTGATCATAAATTGTCTTGGTAAAATCTTTTGAATTACTTAATGTATCCCAGTCATCACTGGTCAGTCATATATCTACTTGTGGCAACTGCGTGTCTCCATTGTCCTTTTAGTCACCTGAAATTCGGACTGTTTGGAGATTGTGGTTTCCATTATTCATAGCCACATAACCTTGTTGGAAGAGTATTAGTATTAGAAAGATGGGGATTTGTGTCAGGGAGCAACCAGGAATCATTGAAATTACTAAGTAATTTTTCAGATGCAATTCAATCTGCTCTGTTCTTCTGACTCACTCTGTGATCCAGCTCTATCATACATGTGGAGTGCCTGCCCTAGAGAGGTATACTGATCGATTGCCTCAGTAGGCTACTTTCCAAAATCTATGTAATGGCAAGTCTTCTTACATTTGGTTTCCCTTGTGTGCATTGTGAGGTCAATCTCTTTGGAGGGACTGTGTACCTCAATGAGGAGGATTTTCTGAGTATTAAGACTTGGTACACCATCCACAAATAACATCTGGAAATGCTAACCAAAACATATAGTTAATGGTTAAACCAAACTGCTTATTGTTTATAGATATCTTTTCAGTAGGTTTTAGACTTTGATGCAAACAACATGATATGGGCAAATAAGCAGTCAGACTGCTTCTCCAATCACATGGAATCCCTTTTCAACTTGGACTTGGGATAACGGATATACACTACAGCAATGAGAACCTCTGGCTAACACATGTCTCTCAAGAACTCTACACTATGGACTCTGCACAGGAGTATCATTCCATGATAGTGGGAGACACTTTGGGAGTATGGATGCCTCCTTGTTTTATATCTTTTTTGATGTTATGGAGAATCTTGTGTTTTGTTTTGTTTTTGCTTATCAGGGTATCTTATATGCATGGAGGACCTTTGACTGAAGAAGAGTTTTTAAAGCTACATTTTACTCTACTAAGCAAAATGCTTAAAATCATCAACAAATAATAAATAAAACAAAAGAATAAATAAAAAGATTTCTGTAATTGCCACACTTTTAGTCAATTGTGTGACTGTCATAATGTGATCTGTTATGAAAAGAAAAAGTTTGCAAAAGCCCTGTTGTCCTATTCTCATAGTTTCTTTAAGGGTATTCTTGATGAAAGTATAGTTCATCATCATAGAGCAGGGGTTCTTTACCTTTTTTGTGCCATGAACCCCTTTGGGAGTCTGACAAAGCTGATGGACCACTTCTCAGAATAATTTTTAAAAATGTATGAAGTGAAATATATTGAATCACAAAGAAAACAGTTGCATGGAAATATACTTTTTTTAAAAAAAGTTTGTTGACCACTAAGTTAAGAACCCTTGTCAGAGCAATTCTATAGGAACAATGTATAAAGAAATAAAATGGTAATAATGTAACGATAGTGGTGATAAATTCTCAAAGCTTGCTGAGCTTTTTATATGCATTTTCTTGTTTGATTCTCACAAACTCCTGAAAGCTATTATTATACTAATTTTACAAAACTGAGACTGACAGCTAATCAATATCTGAGGCAGGATTCAAACTCAAATCTTCTTGATTCCTAGGTTCAGCACTCTATGCACCATGTTAATTGAATGCCACACCGGTGGCCCTTCACTGCCCTCTGTATAATAATGTTAACTCTTCAGAGTCTATTGTTTTCCAAGACATATAGTAATGAAAGATTATTGGTGGAATGTTGGTACAGAAGGAGAGAGATAGCTAGATGGGGGAGGGGAGGGAGGGAGAGACACAGACAGACAGAGACGAAGAGAGACAGAAACAGAGACAGAGAGACAGAGACAGAAAGATAGAGACAGAGGGCAAAGCAGAGAGAGACAGCCAAAGACAGGGAGAGAGAGAGACAGAAAGGGAGAGATACAAAGACAGACACAGAGAAAGAGAAAGAAAGAGAGAGAGACAGAGACAGACACAGTTAGACAGACAGACCTTTGTTGCTGGGAGAAGTTTAGGGTGATCAAAAATGCCTTGTAATTTTCTGGAGGCAACCCATCCTTCAGCATTCCTCTCCAGGTTTCACTCCTGAATCTCCAAACTTTCTCTCCCTTTCCATAGAAACCCCATTGCCCTGGAAGTTCACTTTACTCATCATCTTCTTATACCAGGTGTTCTGATTGGCTGATTTCTCCTAGAACCTCAATTTTAAGGAGAATGCTTGGGGTCAACCATGTCTTCATTCGTCTCCATGCTTTACTCTCGACTCTTTTGGACTTTCTCTACCATGTCCCTGGGTGTGTACTCCACCCCCTCACACTCCTCTCCCCAATTAAATTTCCTTTTATCTACTATCTTATCACATTAGAATATAAGTTCCTTGATGTCTAGGACTATTCTTTTTGCTTATATTTATATTCCCACCATTAAGCACAGTGCCTATATAATAAGGACTTGATAAATGCCTGTCAATGTAGCTTTACTTCTGTTTAATTCTGGGACCAACTCATTGCCCATTGGTACCATCTGTCCTAGAGATATATGCCAATGGAAAAGTTTTAAGAGTTGCCTTTTGAACTATTTTGAACTTTTCTTCAACTATTTGCTTTTTCCTGAGTGGTTAGTTAAACCAAATTATTTTATTGCAATTTGTTCTGGGGTTTGTTGCAGCCAATATGGTATCGTCTACAACATTAGCAGTAGTATCCCAATCATAGGGAATCTCTCTCCAACTTGGATTTTGTACTAGATGTGCATCACAGTGGTAAACACTTTTGGTGAGTATATGTCTGTTTTTGATTCATCACTTAACATTTATAATGAGATGATCATCGAATAAGGTTAATTCCATTTTTTATCTATCAGGGAATCTTGAATAATTTTGATGAATAGATGGAAAAAAGCACTTAATATGTGTTTTATTTGAAGAAATCTAATGCTTACAAAAAGAACAAAAAATAAAAATACAGGGATCTTGTATTCTCTGTGTCATCCAAAATATGGTATGCTATATAATATTGTCTGTAAAACCTTGCCTTTTCCCTACTAATATTCTCATTGAGGATGACCTAAATGCATTCATATATTATTCTCATAAAATTTTATGTAGATGGAAAAATGGAAATATAGTTTGGTAGTTAAAATTTTCTTGGTAATCTTTTTCAGTATTAATAAGTGCTGAGATATTTTCCTCTGTATCTTTGTTATTGTTCCTTTGGTTCAGATTTTTTTGTATTCAGGACATCCTTTCTACCATCTCTATGAGGAAATATAGTACTTAAATAAGTATATAGCACATGTAAATATGAATATAAATGTGATGGCTCTATTCTCCTTGTCCGTGAAAAAAAATTTGTTATAAAAAGCTTTCTTGGTATTTTAAACTTTTTTCCATTTTCTATTCTTCTGGTTTCATCTTCAAATAACCATCTCTTTCCATTTGGCAAGTAAGTCAAGTGGTTGTTGACCATGGTGATTTTGGGTTCTCTTGATCTTGTGATGGCTATTGATTTTCTTTACTTACACTCTTATATGCAGTTATTATAGTTTTTGTCTATGCCTTTTCTTTTTTCCATTACCCATTTTTTCATTATCAGTGGTATGTTTGTGTGGGTTAGGATTTACTTTTTTTAATTACAATTTTTATTCTTTCTTTAGATTTATACTAATTTTGATATTTTTTCCTTATAAAATTGTAATCTAGTCTGTGATATTACATGAAGATTCAATTTAACAATTTCCACATCAGTAACAAATAATTTTAGAACTTTTATGATGTATTCAGTTTCACTTTTGTGTTATTTTTCAATGTACACCATTCCCAATGACTAACAATTTATTTCTTAAGGGAAGGAATACATTGGTATAAGACTTCTGTGAAGTCAGTACTAGTCTTTGGCCTATTTAATTCATTTTTCCTGGTGTATATTTTCAATTTTTCTCTCACCATCCTAACTGATTCCCATCTTTGAATTGAAGTTGCTAAATATCAAAGTGCTCATGTATTTGATTTGAGAGATCTTAAGTTCTTCACAGAATTTCTCTACCTCTTTATCCTTTGCTACAGACTTTGGTGCATAAGCTATAATTACTTTCATGGAGTTCAACTTGCAAATACTTATGATGAACATCATAATATTAGACGATCAAATGTCTCATGAAATCATGTTTCTTGTTCTATTTTGGCATATTATCGAACCAACTTCATCAGTTACTTTATTTGACTCTCCAAGGAGACCCTCTTATCAATCATTCAATTTAGATACAATTTTGTTTTTTTACATAATTTTGGTTATGGTAAGAACCCCCAGATTTTTCAGTTCCTCCTGTAACATATATATATATATATATATATATATATATATATATATATATATATATAATTACTTATTGAGTATTAGATAAGAACCCTTATATTGTGAGTAGCAATAGCAAGTTATAGTTTATGATTCTTAGTACCTTTAGCTTCCTTTTCTACTATCCTATCACAATCACTGCAGAAGCATAAGGAGTTCTGCACAGAACTAGAGACTGTTTTGTAATTTTGTTTATGTATTGTCAGAATTGAGGAATTCACCACCAAGTAGTCAGCTGACCAGTAATGTGTTTTTCTGCCCTTAGTTAGATTGGTTATTGGAAAGCAAATTTATTTTGCTGCATAATCATAGCATTCTAGTATAGTTGCAGCAGTCAGTCCTTATAGTCTACTAGCACAGCACTCAAGAACCCAACATCGTCTCCACATCACAATGAGGCATCCAAGTAGAACTTTGTGAAAGGTCTTGCACATGGTAGGTACTTAATAAATGCTTGTGGACTGAGTTTGATAGGATAACAATTCCATCTATATTTTTTCTGATAGTTCAGAAATATTTACTTATAGCTTGAAAATTAGTCCTTCAATGGTTTCAAAAGTATGTTGCCTATAGCAACAACCTTTTAAAAATCTGGTACCCTAAGCTTAATTCCACAGGTGAACTCTTCAGTACTGAATGCTGTGAGAGTATTACCTCCCTTGTCTTGGAGATTATACCTGTATTAATGCAAATCAGGATTACATTTTCTTTTTTCGGAGCCATGGATGGAGAGCAGGAGATATTTCAGGTAGAAAGTGACATTGTGGGACTTTGCCTGTCCATCTTTGCAGAGGTAGTTTGATGCCACCAGAGAACAACTGTGTCCACTATTTTATCATCATTCTTCTTTGCTCCCAAATTAGTGATTCTCATCAGGTATGAATTAAATAGCTAAGAACTTGTAGCCATATGATACTATCAAGATGGCAAGCGAATTCAAAATCATCATATCGGAAAGGGAGTTGAGGGAAATTTGGACATTTAGCCTACAGGAGAGAAGACAAGATGGGAAAAGCATCACAGCTGTCTCCAAATATTTGAAGGGCTGTTACATAGAAGTATTAGGCTTCTTCTAGAAAACTCCTCATCACTAGAGATCTTCAAGAAGGGGTTGAATGTCCTGTCATCTGGAATAATGCAGAAAAACTTCAGCTTCAGGTAGGGGTTGAACTCAATAACCTCTCAAGTCCCCTCTAATCTGCAAATCTGATGAAGTATTTCTTTAGATTAAGTAGGAACTGCAGATAGAATTTTTTTTGAGAGGGGGAGGTGAAAATTATAGTAACCAAAAGACCATATATTAAAGAGGTTCTTAGGCTGGTATCCATGAACTTGAAAAAAATAGATAATTGTATTTCAATATAATTGACTTTCTTTGTAATGCTATATTTTTATGCACTTAAAAATCTGTGGAGTGTCTAACTTTCATCAGAATGCCAGATAGATCCATTGTAAAAAAAAAAAAGTTTAAGCACTGCTCTACTTCAATGCTCTTGTTTTACAGAATAGTAAACCAAGGCACAGAGAACCAAAGTGAATTACCTGAGGCTACACA
This sequence comes from Potorous gilbertii, assembly GCA_028658325.1. Classification (NCBI taxonomy): domain Eukaryota; kingdom Metazoa; phylum Chordata; class Mammalia; order Diprotodontia; family Potoroidae; genus Potorous; species Potorous gilbertii. The sequence goes on from CM053769.1 coordinate 555,785,284, forward strand.
GGCAATAAATAGCAGATCCAGGTTTCCCACCAGACCCTGTGACTTGAAATTCATTGCTCTTTCAAATATACAATGCTGTCTTCCATTAGAAATGTTTATCTTGAAGTTTAGCTACTTAATAAAAATGTATTTTAATTGTGACTTTGGACCAGTTTTTGCTCAGTGTTCAATAATATTTGTTAGTGCTCTAATTCTGTTAATTAAACTAAAAATGAAGTTTCTTCTCAGAGGTGTCATGATGGTTTGAAGGGAATCTTGCTTTCTCTTAAGCCTTGCCATTGTGGTGGGTTTTATCACTCTGGGAAGGCTTGGTACAGGGGAGAGAGCTTTAGGTTCAAATTCTGTCTCTGACCAGTGTGTCTTTGGAGAAGACACTTAACCTTTTTTTGGATCTCATTTACCTCATTGACTCCCACAAGTTCAATTATCAGCTATTTTTAGATAATTCATATACATGTATATACACACACAAGCACACACATGAGCATATATACATACGTGTATATATGTATACATTATATATGCATGCAATAACACACACACACACACACACACACACACATATATAATGTCTCCAGCCATAGTTTCTCAGGTAAACTTCAATTCTGAGTCACTAAATATGAATGTTAGATATTTAGACTGGATTTCCCACAAGCATCTCAAATTCAACATATTCAAATCAAATCTCCCCTTCCAAGCTCAACTGTCTTCTGAGTTTCCCTATTGCCGTCTAGAGTACCACCATCCTTTTAGTCACAAAGGTCCCAAACCTTGGCGTCATCCTTGACTCGTCACTCTCTGTCACCCCATATACAGTCTTATCATTTCTCTCTTGCTAACATCTCTAGCATTACTTTCTTTCTCTCTATATGCGGCCACCACCCTGACGCAAACCTTCATCATCTCTTAATTAGTCTCCTTGCCTCAAGTCTCTTACTCCTCCCATCTGTCCTTCACTCAAAAGTCAAAGTGATTTACCATGAGCATGTCACCCCTCAATTCAATAAATTCCCCATTATTTCTAGAATCAGATATAAACTCTTTTGATATTCAAACTTCTTCTCTACCCAGGGTCTTCCTACCTTTCTAGTCTTCTTATGTCTGGTTTCTTTTCATTCACTCTACAGTCTGGTCACACTGACCTCTTAGCTGTTCCTCACATTGACATCCCAGATTTGCACAGGCGAATTCCTCATTTCTGGAATACTTTTCTTCCTTACCTCTGTCTCTTAGAACCTGCCTTGAAGACTTGGATCAAATGCAGCCTTCTACAGGAATGTTTTCTTGGTCCCCTTCTCTACTCGTGCCTTTCCTTCTAAAGTTATTCTGTGCCTACTCTGTACGTATCTTGTACATACATATGTATATGTACACATATGTAATATGTATATACATATATACACACACATATAACCACCAGACAGTGTGCTAAACACTTCACCGTAAGAGACAGGTAATATTATTATTTTTATTTTATATAAGAAGAAACTGAGACAGATTTAAATGACCTGCCCAGGGTCACACATTTAGGAAGCATCAGATGCTGGATTTGAACTTGGGCTTCCTGACTGTAGGTACACACACACACGCACACACACACATACACACACACACACACACACATACACACACACACACACACACACACTTTTCTCTATTAGAATCTGAGATTTTTTTATTATTTTATTTGTGTTTTATTTATCTCAGTGTTCTACAATCACTTCCATATATCTTAGATTTTTCCCCTCCCTCATCCCCTTCTCCTGCTACCTCCCCACTCCCTCCCTGAGATGGCATACAGTTTTATATAGGTTCTATGCATACATTCTTATTAAATACATTTTCACCTTAGTCATGTTTCATAGAAGAATTAAGATGAATAGGAGAAATCTTAAAACAAACCAAAACATAATACAAAAGAAAATGATCTGCTTCTTTCTGTGATTGAATTCCATAGTTCTTTCCCTGGATGTGGAAGGCATTTTGCCTTAAGACCATTGGGAATTATTTCAGTCCTTGCATTTCTGTGAAGGACTAAGTCTACCAGAAAAATTCCTCACACATGTGGTTGTTGCTGTGTATGTAGTTCTCCTGGTTCTGCTCCTTTCACTCAGCGTCAGTTCATATAAATCTTTCCAGTCCTCTCTGAAGTCTTCTTGCTCATCATTTCTTATAGCACAACAGTATTCCATTACAGAGTCTGCGTTTTTTAAAGGTAGAGATTTTTTTCTTTGCATCCCTAGCATTTCATAAAACCCTGACACATCATAAACCCTTAATAGATAAATGCTAGCTCACAGATGGAAGAGTTATGTTAGATGCTGTTGAGGCTCCTTTGCATCTCTGAATCTCTGATCTTCCAGCTTAAAATACAGAGCAGCAACTGACAAGGTGTCTGACATCTCAAATCCAAACTAGATCATTTTCAAGAGGCTCATTAAAAAAGTGCTAGTTCCCAGGAAATGATCATTTTTGACCACAGAAATTCATGACCTATTAACCAAGATGTGGAGGGATTGTGATATACTGAGGTAGATAGGTGCCTCCATGGATGAAATCTCAGATTCCTGAACTATTTAAAAGGACCTCCGATAATGGCATAAAGAAACAAACACACACATTCATGCACAGCTGATTGATTCTGGGTTCACATCTCTATGTTTTGAATCTTTGTTCTCAATTTTGGTTGCTTGTCTCAAAGACTGGCTAAAATGGTATCTGAGGTTTGACCTTCAAAGAGCTAGAAACTTCATTAAATCCCTGACAATGCTATGATTGAATAAAGGTAGCATGTGGCAAGAGGCAAAAATAGGAACAAAATTGGGTTTCAGTATTTTGGTTGCCTTGTTTGCTAGGAGTTAATGCATTTTTGATAACTTACACCTGATCTTTTTTAGTCATATTTCCTTTCATATCTTTGAAGAGCCTTAGAGCTGAGTTTTCTTTCCTTTTTTTCTTTCTCTGATTAAAAGTAAGTGGTGGTAAGTAAATGACTAAAAAGAAGTTGAAATTGAGGGCGATGCTGAAAAAGTGGTGATTGATCCTAACTTCTTGGCATTTAGAGAGCATTTTTATTTTGGTAGCTATTTTACAAATGCTTTTTATAGTTCTTCCTTACAATATTTCTGAGAGGAAGATTAATCTCAGTAGGTCCATTCTACAGAGTAAGAAATGGAAATGAAGGCAAAACTCTGGCAAAGTGATGTAGAAGGCAGTACAATTCATTGGTGAATTTTGGGTGCTATTTGATTTTCCCTTAGTGTTTCTGATTAGCCCTTCAATTTGGTAAAATAGGTATTATAAAATGTTTTGTTTTTACTTTGTGTGACTAGACATGGAAGTTCTAGTTATTGAATCCAACCAATCAATGTGAACACTAACCATGGTCCTATGTTAAGGTCTCATTGACCAGAACCAGCTTACTAATCATGCAATGAAAAAGTTTTTAACTATTTATTTTTCCTAGTACCTAGCATAGTGTATTGCAGATAACCAGCATTTAATAAATATTTGTTGAAATAATGAATACAATTTGATAATATTATGACAGATTAAATATGCAAAATATTCAAATGGCCATGTGATTTCATTAGTCCTAAAGATAAATGCACATCACAACTGAGATCGTTATCAATGACAATTGTTATCCAGGCTCTCCCATAATTCCATTGCCAGTGATCCACACAATATTCTGGGGACCTGTCTTGAAGTTCTCTTGACATCCCAAGGATACCAGTGAACATAGAGTAGAAGCTGGTAGAGTAGAAGCTCAATGGATAAAGTACTGGTCCTGAAGTCAGGAAGACCTAAATTCAAAACCAGTCTCAGAAATTTGCTTTGTGACCCTGGCCAAGTCACTTAACCTGTATCTACTTAAGTTTCCTCAATTGAAAATAATGAGAGTACCCACTATTTGTAAAGCAATTAGCCTGGTTGCCTGGCACATGAAAGGGGCTTAATAAATCCTCTCTTCCTTTCTTTTTCCTTTTCCTCTCTCTCCCTTCCTCTCTTTCTCCCTCCCTCTCTCTTCCTTCCTTCCTTCCTTCCTTTCTTCCATTCATTATCATGTGACTAGCTAATCACAGATAAAAAACAACAGTGAAAAAAGCAAGATGGAATAATTAAGAGCTAAATTCTGTTTTATGACCTTCAAGTGCAGCATTTTGAAGAAAGAGATAACTATGTGTTGGACTAGTCAAGAATGCTTTAGGAAGTGTTAGGGTAGTAAACATTGAGTGTTGCTGAATGGTGAGAAATAAGATTAGATTGGTTTTGCCAGATTATGGAGAGCTTTGAACGTTAGACAAAGGAGTATGCAGTTAATTTAAAAATAAATAGAAAGATGATGAAAGTTATTCAACAGCAGGGTAACAAGGACCAAACAATGGCATTATGTTGCTGATATAGATTGGAGATAAATTTAAAGCATCAAAGAGGTCAAGGAACTCTGAGGCCAAATGTTAAGGTGGAACAGTTTGTTAACATAGAGGATGAAGTAAGCCAATGCTTACACCCAGTGGCTGGAACAGAGTAGATGCTTAATAAATACTTATTGGCTGACTGACCAAGGAGTGAAGAGGAAAAATTAGAAGCATGCAGAGATCGGTTAATTAGCTGGAATCTGGTCCCAGGAGGTGACAGACAATGATGGCAAGGACTGGAGGAGGACGGCATAGATGGGCAGCATGAATTTCAAATGATAAGAATCAGGAGAAAGTATGATTGTTCTTTACCTGGAAAAGCCACTAGGGTTTGAAGGAAACTCTCTCTTTTCCCTCCTCTCTTCTGAACCACTGAGTCAAGAAGACTGTGAGGAGAATTCAGTGGTTCAGTAAGACAGTAACAGCAAGATTAGGTTTCTATTAGGGCGAAGAGGTAGAGGACAAGGTTTTCATTGAAGGGGAGTTTGCTTACAGTAGTTCTTGGAAGTTCACAGAACATGATGAGAAGGGGCCAGAGAGGCGGGCAGTGGCAGATTGAAGAAGTGGGATAGGCTGTGGGACTGATGGGCATGAAGATTCAGGTACTGGAAGTGATATGGGTGATAGGCATAGGTCCATGATAGGTATAAGGAGCATGAAATTGAAGGCAACTTTGGGAGAGGTGGGGAGGGGCTCAGCACAGGTGTTAGAGAGCTAGAGGCAGAGAAATAGCAGGGAAGGGAATTTTCCTAATTACTTGGCCTCCTGGTCTAGGGAAATATTGGTTCTCTATGTAAAGAATGCTCACATCAGCAGAACTGACATTTTAAAATGCTAAATGTTATGAAGAGATTTTTTTCACTTAAAAATATTAAAACTTGCAGATAAGTCACAAAGGGGATTTTGGCTTTCCATTCTCAGGACCTTCTTTCAGTAGTAAGGGCTTCTTTTTTATAAAGTAGACGTGAGTTAAAATGACAGGATAATCCCCCAGGGGATGTCTATCTTTCCTCCTCGATATGTTCGAAGAAGTTCTGCAGAAACAAATACTGTATCCTCCTTTCTGGGAGGCGATGTCAATACAATCTAGGGATCAACTGTAGTGCTTTAATTAGTTAACAAATAACTTTCTGGCTTACTTGATGACCAGTAATGACCTTGATTTTTTACTGTTCTTGAGTTGGTTTGTGTTATCTGGGTACAGGCAAAGGGGAGAATCAAAAACCGCCCTCTGGGGCTCTATGTGGAAATGAAAAAGGAAGAAAATTCCCTCACTTTTTCCATTGATTCTTAAGACTAACCAGGGGTTAGGGGAGAAGCAAGGCTTCCTGGTAAGTCTTAACCTACAGAACCAGGGCCTCACGCCAAAGCAGAAGGTGAAACTTTCTCAGAAACTGTAGACTTTCCTCTCTTTATGTTTTTCCTTAAAAACAAGAAAAAAAGAATCATGTTAAAAATTTTCCAAGATGTCTCCAAAATCTTATAGAAGTTTTTAGCTATTAAAATTTTTTAAAAAGTAGAAAATGTTTAAGCTTGTAAAACTTACAATTGCAGCAAAACTTTGGGTATTTATTGTTATATGAAAAAGTGCTCTAAAGAATTAGAATTAGAGAATTAGAGAAATGCAAATTAAAACAACTTTGAGGTGCTACCTCACCCCTATCCGAAATGACAAATATTGGAGGGGATGAAGGAAAACAGGTGCACTAATAGACTATCGCTGTAAGAAAGGAAAAGGCGAGTGGTTTCAGAAAAAAATGGCAAGATTTAAATGAACTAATAAAAGTGAAGTGAGAAGAACTAGGAGATCATTGTACACAATAAGAAAAATGTTGTAATGATGATGAGCTGTGTAAGATTTGGCTACTCTAATCAATACAATGGTCCAATTCAATTCCAAAGGAGTTATGAGGAAAAATGCTATCCTTCCCAAAAGAAGACTGGTAAGTTCTGGGTACCAATTAAAGGATAATTATCTCACTTTTTAAGTGCTGTACACAAGTGTGCTGTACATGATCTCACATCTGTAACTGAAATAACTTTGCTTGCTTTCTTAGTGGGTAAGGGAGAGTTGGGAAGAGGGAAAACTTGGAACTCAAAATACAGAAAAAAGAATCTAAAAATAAATTTATCTTTAAAAATTAAAGAGAAAAAAATTTTAAACAAAGTATGTGATTTCCCATTGAAAAATCACATTTAAAAATATTCTCTGATTGTTTAAATGGCTATAAGATTGCAGGGTATTTATCCTTATATGATTACAAGTTCTTTGAAATCCTGAGAGAAAGAAAAGAAAACCCTTCACTAGACTATATATGGATGGAGAATAAATGATTCTGAAGACAGATTAAAAGCTTGACAGGAGGCAGTCTCTTATGTGGACTCCACTTTAGGCTAGCCCTTTAGTCAACCAGAGGAGACTAGTGGTTGAACATCTGGTTCATGAAGCTTCCATCTGTACTCACTGCCTGTTAAGTCAAGTATATGAGAGTGCCATTCAAATTCCAAATGGATCAAATCATCTGCACATAGTAGTGGATTGGCAAATGATCCCGAAAAATTCACTTGAGGGTAGGTTGGCGAGAAACTCCCGTCTGTTGGTACAACTGCAGTATTCAAGCCAAGGAATGCCTTGTAAAAACCAACTTGATCAGCTTCATGAAATAGCAAGGTTATCTCAATTTGAAAACTTTGTGTATATCCTAATATTCAAGAATGATATCTCTAAACTGTTTCTTCTCATTTAAGTTAGATGAGGCCAAATAGGAGAACAAGAATGAAAAGAGACATTTAGCATCATCAGAAGTGATTTTAAGGATGACACCTACTTAAGTGTTGGGCCTGGAGTCAGGAAGACCTGAGTTCAAATCTAGCTTCACATACTTCTTAGTTGTATAATCCTAGTCATTTATAATGTCAATTAATGCTTGCCTCAGTCTAGTCATCTGTAACATAGGGATGAAAACAGCACCCACTTCTCAGGGTTGTTTTGAGTATCAAATGAGATAGTAGGCACTACATAGAGACTTATTGCCTTCTCCTCCTCCCTCCTTAGATGAAAGGTGGCCCATAGAAAGAGTTGAGTAGTCTAGAAATTGTATGGGGGCATCTAAGTGAGAAATAACAATTCCTTTTTCTAATTTACATATATGGAAGAAATCAACTCAAAGACAGTTTATAGGCCAATTTGAAACTTCTGTTCAGTTCCTTCCAATTCAATTTATAGAGCTTTCTATCAGCTCCTTTTAATAGGAATTTTAATGGGAATGAGTAATGGTCTGTGTCACATTTCCTAAAGTTTTCCATATAAAGAAACAGATAGTTTATCTGTCACTCTATATTGGGACTAAGGAGAGCTTTGAAAACAATAAATGAAGATGAAAGAGCCAGTGTCAACTTCCTTCCTTCCCCCTTTAAATTTGCTTGTAGCCCCTATTAGGTGAGGGTGGGAGGAGTTCTTGACCTGAGGTCCATAGATAAATTTCAAGGAATCCATGATCTTCAATAAGAAAAGCATAAACAAACCTTTTTATGTTTACTAACAGAATTTAACTGATTTAGCATTTCTTTCAATTATGTAAAGACGTTGTTCTGAGGAAGGGTCCATAAAACGCTGCCAAATACTGACAAAGGGGCCTATATTCTAGAAAAGGCTAAGAATCTCTGACCTAGAAAGAGGTTCTGCTTTTTCATGAGTCTTCAATCCGACCTCAGGTTCTAAAAAATGTTCTCTCTTTACATGCCATGCACATGTATTTTGTATATATACACAGGTACGTACATGTTTTTCATATGTAATGTAGAATAATCTTCCTGTGGTTTATTTTGCATTTATTGATTATTTATCTCTTTATATTGATGGCTTCCTAGGGTTAAAGACTTATAATTGTTTTATTTCCATCTTAAGTAGCTAGTACATTCTTTTAAATGAAAGTCACATACTAGTTATATGGTCACTTAGCTTGGTACAATGGAAACAACACTGTCTTTGGGATAAGCGGACATGAGTTTAAACCCTGCCTTTTAGTTTTACTGCTCATATAATGATGGGCAAGTTACTTGATCTCCATGGCTCTCAATTTCCATATCTGTAAAATGAGGTGATTGAACTAAATGGCTTCTAAGATAAGAGCTCTAATTTGATCTCCAATATAAGTATATATATGTATATACACATGTAAATATATACATTATATATATATATATATACACACATATATGCATACACGCAAGTGTTTGTGTATGTACACACACAAAATAGGATGATAGGATGACAATCATTTTTGGAAGCAGGATACTAACTGGATCATGTGGATCATAAGGAAGTTGGTGCTTGAGATGAGTCTCAAAGGAAATCAGGTAGAGATGATGAAGATGTGCATTCTAGGTGTGGGATACAGATAGGGCAAAAGTATGAGGTGAGTCATGGAGGATTGTAGATAGAACAGAGAGAAGACTAGTGTGGTAGGATCACAGACTATTTACAGGAGAGCAATATACAGTAAGATTAGAAAGTAAGAACAAATGGGGCAGGTTGTGAAGAGCTTTAAATTTCAAGGTTAATTATTTTTGTTCTAGTTCCCCTGAAGGGAATCCATCTTCTTCAACCAACCTGGTTTGATCAATATCAGTATTGGAGGGGAGTTCTATATTCTCCAGTCAAATCTTGAACTCAGCAAGTCATGGACATTCGAGTTTGATGGAGTAGACCTATCCATCTTAAAATTAGTTTTCCCCCCTACTGTGATCTGTTTCCAGTGGCTTTCCTTCAGTGGTATGACATCTATCTTTGAGTCAAGAATAGAGATCTGGGGCTCAGGGATCCTGGTGTCATAATACAATGAAAAAACAGTGTGTAATTGCCAGAAATTTCAATGTCTCGGAGGCTTAGTGAACCTATCACTTGCCACATGACTAGTTTTAGCTGCCCAGTTTTAATTTCTGAAGCCACTTCTGTTACCTAAAATTTATGCTCAAATAATCCCTAATTTATTAATAACCCACACGTACTAATGTGAATAATAATTCTCTTTCCTTCATCCCCTTCCCCAACTTCAACCCCCGTTACTGAGAACCATAAAAAAGTGCCAAAATGTGACCTGATCCAGGTAGGGCCATTCTGCCCAGTTGTCGTCTCTGCTTTCAAAAATCATCCCTTCCTCCTGAAAGTACTTTCAATTCATAGTATTATACTACTGGAAATTTCACTGACTTAAAATTCATTTCAGTTTTAAAAGTTTAGTTGAAAAAACGTAAATGCCCTAAGATGGTTGTGAGAGGTTAAGTCATGTCTTAGGAAGATGTCGTGCAGATGTGTTTGCAATAGACTAAATCTTCCTTTGACAGTTTCCTACTTCCATTTTTGTCACCTTTTTCTATATCCTCATGACTATTTGTCCAGGCTGTTAGTATTATATGCTTTTCCAAGATCTTTAGAACTCTGCTTTTACATATCCGGCTGTAGATTGCTTTCCTCCTGACATTTTCATTAGATCTACTATAATGAGAAAATAGGAGTTTTCATTAGGGAATGAGAAATAGCTAAAGTGGGGATATGTAGGTCTTTGGAGAATGGAGTTGGCTTGGGTACAGCACCCCTCCCATGACAGTAGCAGGAGAGGGGGGAAAGGATTAATATGGAAATGTGTCAAAGACAAGCTTTCCATTTCAAAATTTTGACTGTGGATTAGTTCCTGCACTTATGAAAGGGGGAAGAAATTATTCCTTCTTCCTCCACTGCCCAGAAGTAATATTATTAGTGTAAATACTATAATTTAGCCACATTATAGATTAAATCATTTTTGTGGCTGGATTTAATCCACATAACTACCTTTACACAATTGACTGAAAGATGTATAAAACATGGGATTCCATTGAGATTATTACTTAATAGATCACAGCATCGTCTTAAAGTCTCTGCTACAACAAAATGTCTCCCATGAATATGTTAAAATTGTTTATAGTTCCTTGAGAGAAATAAAATAGACATAATCTTGTATTATGATCCTCTAGTTTATATATATATATATATATATAATATATTTTAAAATATATTTTTATTATTTTATTTAATACTTCACAATTACATGTAAAGTTTTAAACATTAATTTTTTTAAATTTTGAGTTCACAATTCTCTTTTATCCCTTCTCCACTGCTTGAGGAGCCAAACAATATGATACGATCATATGTATTAAATCATATAAAACATTTTCCTATGAGCCATGTTGCAAAAGAAAATGCACACAAAAAGAACTAGAAAAACAAAGGAAGTAAAAAAGGATGCTTTAATCTGTACCCAGAATTCATCAATTTCTTCTCTGGAGGTCAATATCATTCTCATCATGGGGTCTTTGGAATTATCTTTTTTTTTTTAGGCATCACATTTTTTATTAACCCTGTTTTTAATTGATGAATAAAACAAACCTTTCCATAGTATAGTAGAATAAAAAAGATGAATTACATATGAAACTTCAAATCTTCTATGCACAACCTGCTATTCCTTTCAAATATAAAACAAAATTATCATGTAAATTTTTTTCATCCCTACCCCCCCCCCCCCAGAGATGGCTACCATTAGACACAAATAGGCACAAATATATAAGATTATTTTATACAATTTCTATTTATCAATTCTTTCTCTGAATGTAGATAGCATCTTTCTTCATGTGTCCTTTGTAGTTAATTTGGGTATTTATAACAGTCAAAATAACTTACTTGCTCAGTAAATGAGTATTGCTGTTACTGTATACAATATTCTCTTGGCTCTGCTCACTTTGCTCTTAATTATTTCATGTAAGTCTTTCTATTTTTTTCTAAAATCATTGAGCGGATCATTTCTTATAGCACAGTAGTATTCCATCACAACTCTCCTGGATAATTTTCTTGATCAGACTATCACAGTTGGTCATCCTTATAAAATTGATTTTATTCTGTATAATATTCTCCTGGTTTTTCTTCCTTCACTTTTTATCAGTTCATATTAGTCTTCCTACAAGTCTTTCCATAACTCTTTCCATGTTTTCTGAAACCATCCTATTCATAATTTCTTACAGCACAATAGTATTCCATCACATCTGATTGCTAATATCAAAGGAGGCATAAAATATGGCAATATGTATTTATCAAAGGTATTGTCACTGTCATGGAGAGGATGTAGAGTATGAATTGAGAAAGTATTCTCTCTAGGTTCCTCCAAATATTTTTGTTTGTAGAGGACATTATGTTTATTGTATCAAGCTCTGTAACATTTTAGAGCCTTCTAAAAGAGAGCTATCATCATCCAGAAAAAATTGATTTGACTATTCCCATAGGATAAACTAAATGGATGAAGAATGCTAGTGGATACTGTCATCTATTATTAACTCAAATGAAAATGGATTTCTGCTGGCCACTAATTAACTTAGGAAACCACAATTTATGCTTTATTATTCCCTCCTGGACTGCCTTGTCATGGCTCAGTGAAGCTATGAGCTTTGTTGTGCAGGGTTATCCAAGATGGACAGGTCATAGTGGAGAGTTCTGATCTCCTGGAGAAGGAAGTGGAAAACTACTGCAGTACTTTGCCAAGAAAACCCCATGACTATGGTCTGAAGGGTTACAGGGAATATGACTAACAGCTATAACAGCAACAAATTCTGTATTGTATTTTTTCATTGAACATTTCCCAATGAACACTTTGGTCTGCTTGGGGTGTGAAGCACACTCCAAGGCCTTGAGTTGTTACCTCTGTTCTGTAGTGCTCATCTATCAGTACATAGCTATTAATATCGAAAGGCATTGCAAATGATCAATAAACTGGACCTGGAATTAAACAAAGGGAAGAGAAAGTGCTGAATTGCCTTTGTAAAATTGTAAAATTATTTTTAGTGACCCTCTGAAACAAAAACCAATCCTTTTAGTAGCAACATTCTTCCAGCTTATGAAGGTGACCAACATAAACTCTGAAGACATTATTTTGGGGACCACCCAATGGGCTTTGGAAATATACATATAATCATGAGCAGGTCATGACATATTACAACCAAGAATTGTGCAGAAGTGGCATAAAAAGTGTTATCAAAGAAATACATAATCTTAAAAAGAGATCGACAGTTCCATATGACAAGGGGGAAATGATGTATGGCCCATATGATCCATTGGAATTCTCACAAAGTGAGGAGAATCTGAGGAAGGCCTTTTGGGTGGATACTTTGTGATTAATTTTCAGGAGGACATGGATGAGACTCCTAGATAATAGACTGGAAAGGATGGGTTGTGATATGCATCGCTGGATGATCATCAGGAAAATCACAAACCCATTAAAGTATTAAAGATTTAAATTGTTTTTTAATGCTAGATTAGAAACGTAATCTTAGGATCCTCCCTCTCATGAGATCATAGCTTTAAAGCGTGTAGGTCACTTAGTGCACCTTCCTCATTTTACAGACGAGAAACAAAAAAGGTCCAGAAAGGTGAGACGACTTTTATAATGTCACACACTGTAAAAAGTGGCAGAGCTGATAACTGAACATATGGTGAGAATTCAAGTTCCATATCTGAATTTTGGGCTCAGGAATCCTCGATAAATCAGTAATCCTCTGGGGTCCTTAGTTTCCTCATCTGTAATATGTATATAATATTTGTTCTATATAACACGTAATTCGTAGGATTTGGTGCTTAAAGGGGTCTTAGATTGTCCACTATAACCCTCTCATTTAATAGAAGAGGAAGCTGAGACCCAGTGAGTGCAAATGACACAGCCAAGATTCGAATGTAGGGTTTCTGACTCCCAATCTCATAGTCTGTTCTACTATCCTGTTACATTTAACACTCCATATAAATTCAAGCTATTGTTATTCATTGTTATTATAGAAACACAGAAACATACATGGATGTTTATAGTCTGATTCTGTCAGGGAATTTATCCATCTAAATACAAGGTTAGCTGAATTGCTCTCTTCTATTGCTTGGAATGAAATGTGTCAGAAAGTTGTAACTGAATTATGGTAACACTCAGTGCTTCTGTTGTTGCTGGTAAAATTTCCTCGACAGGACTAAAAAACACAGATCTGAAGATTTATTCTTGGTCACCCCTATTGGGGGAAATTAATGCAGTCTGATTGCTTTCCTGAACGTTTGTGCTATTTTTTTTTGTCTAAAGTCTCAATTGTGATTATACATGTAAGGCTTGGTTTTTCTGCTTCCTGTCTTCCCTTTCTTGCCTAGGTATCTCAGGGAAACTGCTGAATGCTGTTTGGTTTTTTTTGACTATATTAAGATAAGGCCATTGACAGCCAGAAATTCAAAATCCAGGCTGAGCTGTATGGTAGGGAGAATGTTGTAAAGCATTTATTTATCCCTTCCACAAATAGGTTTCTCTATCGTTCTTATCTTCATCCAGGGGACTGGATAACAACCCAAACTGTTGCTGTGTTTATGTTAAATGGAGCTGTAATGAGACAAGATAAAGCAAAAAGTGGAAACCACCTTGTCCTCTCCATATCCCCCCAAAGCAACAATTCTGTCTGTGAACTGCTGTGACTTTATAGCATGCCCCAAAGCTTTACTGATTTTCAAAGGCAGCTTCTCTCATGGATGTCCAGTAAATTAAGATTTTGAGCCATTCTGAATACCACAAAAACTGGATCAATTTAAAAAAGAACTAGAGGAATGGGAAACGAGAGGTTATTTTTGAAGATTTTTGGAAAAGTGTTTGAAAAAAAGTACCATATGTACAGTCTCTCTGCATAGAGTGTAGAGAACATCAGTCCCATATCAATAACATCTGCTAATTCTGAGCAAGGTAATCAATCCTCCCCAGTAGACTTCAGTGTCCAAAAGTAAGTCTACAAACTGAGATGGCCATCTGTATTTTCTCTTGGGATCATGGAGCCATAGAACTTGATTTCATGCCCTCAGAGAAGTACTTAAACCCAGAAGAGATAGAAACAGTTTCCTCAATGCCAGCTTTCCAGGAAGCTCTAGCTTCCCACCACCATTTTGCAGCCTGTCTGCCTGGCATATAAATATCACTTTCCTTAAAGAGCCTTCCTACATCACAGCTTTTGAGGTGAGCTACCCCCTTAACTAGAAAGCCCAGACAACAGCCTACCAGGCTTGTATAACAGATGCTGGAAATTCTGTCTGCCCATGTGTGTGGAAGATGATTTATAGCAAGAGTCTTAGAATTACAATGATGCTTCATTAATCTACAGTCTGGATAATTCAAAAAGTGGCTATTGGCGATATGTCTACAAGATTCCCATTAAAAAACAAAGTACTACATACATACACACACACACACACACACACACACACACACACACACGCACGCACATGCACACAGAGTCCAGAGAATATTTTTCCCCTGTGCAGTTTTATTGATGAAGATTCACTTCAGCTATAATCACCAACTATAATTACCAAAAGACATTTTTACATTACTAACCTAATACTTTAATACTTTCAGGTTTGCAAAGCATTTGACAGGTTGTCTCTTTTGGTCTTCACAGCAGCCCTGCAAGGTAGTTGCTATTATTTTCTGCTTTATAGATGTGGTAAAGGAGGGTAAGAGGAGTAAAGTGATTTGTGCAAGGTCACAGAGTAAGTCCGAAGTGGTTTCTTGAGTCCTAATTGAGTCACCATGCTATACTGCATCGCCATGGCTATAGGAACTCCTCTGAGAATCTCCATTTAAGGTGGGCACAGAAGTCTAACGTCTTTTTATTTCCTAGCAGGTTGCATTCCTCCAGAATTCTCCCTTCATTTTCCCTTGCCAGGTTACTTCTCTCACCAACATTTCATCTTCTGTTTGTGGGATGTTGTTGCCCATTAGATCATAAGCTCCTTGAGGGTAGGAACTGTACTTTTTTCCTTTCCTCTCCTTTCTTCTCCTCTCCTCTCCTTTCCTCTCTTCTCCTCTTCTCCCTTTCCCTCCCCTCCCCTCCTCTTCCCTTTTCCTTCCTTCCTTCCTTCCTTCCTTCCTTCCTTCCTTCCTTCCTTCCTTCCTTCCTTCCCAAGGCCTGACACATAATGGGCACTTAATAAAAACCTCCTTCCTTCCTGCACTCATTGCTAATAGCACATGGGGCAAGTGAAAGAAGGAAGATCCCAGCAACGACTACACATCTATGAGTGAACTGAGTGCTATTTGCTATTCATTGTTCACTGTAACTCTAAAGAAGGCATCCATAATGTGAAATGGGACTTAACTGCATTGACTAAAATGGATGATGACTTTGCATTCTCTATGGAATCCATGTATTGCCGGTTTGTTCTCTTCCACAAGTAACAGAATGGACTACAGCCAATGAAATTTATTTGTCGTTGATCTATTTCATAGTTGGGCTATGAAACAGACAGACAATGGAATTCAGCTTATCTCTTCAGACCACTCTCCTTGAAGGAAGCATGTCATTATGGAAAGAGCAGCAACCTTGGAGTTAACTGACTCCTGGGTATGAATCTTGCCCATGACAGTCGTTAGTTATGTGAAAAAAGCAAGCTACTTAACTTTTGTCCATTTAAATCAATCCCCTCATTTTATAGATAAGGAAAACTAGGACTAAGGAGATTAAATGACTTGGCCAAGATCACACAAGAAATATTACTTCTCTATCTCTATCTATCTATCTATCTATCTATCATCTATCACCTATCTATATCAGAAATAGGATGTGAACCCAGATTGTCTGATTCTGAGACAGTTTTTGTTTGTCCTTTGTTTTGAAGAGCACCAGTAAAATCACAGGATGATATCTTGACTTGTCCATGAATTATTTGTTTATTTATTTAAAAATATATTTATTTATTTTTAGTTTTCAACATTCATTTCCACAAGATTTTGAGTTGCAAAATTTCTTCCTATTTCTCCCCTCCCCACACCCAATGCATTCTGATTATCCCTTTCCCCAATCTGCCTTCCCTTCTATCATGCTCCTCCCTTCCCTGATCCCCATCTTCTCTCTTTTCTTTTGGGGAAACTAGATTTCTATACCCCATTACCTGTATTTTTTATTTCTCAGTTGCATGCAAAAACAATTCTCAACGTTCATTCCTAAAACGTTGAGTTCTAATTTCTCTCTCTTCCTCCCTCCCCACCCATCTCCACTGAGAAGGCAAGTAATTCAATATAGGCTATATATGTGTAGTTATACAAAAGACTTCCATAATAGTCATGTCATGAAAGACTAACTATATTTCCTTTCATCCTATCCTGCCCTCCATTTATTTTATTCTCTCTTTTGTCCTTTTCCCTCCCCAGAAGTGTTCATTTGTAATTATTCCCTCCTCCTATTTGTCCTTCCTTCTGTCATCTCCCCCACACCTCACTTATCCCCTTCTCCTCTACTTTCCTATAGTGTAAGATACATTTTCATACCAAATTGAGTGTGCATGTTATCCCTTCTTAAGCCAAATGTGATGAGAGTAAGCTTCACTTTTTTCCTTTCATCTCTTCTTTTTCCCCCTCCATTGGAAAGCTTTTTCTTGTTTCTTTTATGAGAGATAATTTGCCCCACTTTATTTTTCCTTTTCTCCTCCCAATATATTCCTCTCTCACCCCCTAATTTTGGTTTTTTTTAGATATCATCCCTTCCTATTCAACCAACCCTATGCCCTCTATCTATATGTATATAATCCCTCCAACTACCCAAATACTGAGAAAAGTCTCAAGTTAAAAATATTATCTTTCCATGTAGGAATGTAGACAGTTCAAATTTAGTAAGTATCTTATGATATTTCTTTCCTGTTTACCTTTTCATGCTTCTCTTGATTCTTGTATTTGAAAGTCAAATTTTCTATTCAGCTCTGGTCTTTTCATTAAGAATGCTTGAAAGTCCTCTATTTCATTGAATGACCATTTTTTCTCCTGAAGTATTATACTCAGTTTTTCTGAGTAGGTGACTCTTGGTTTTAATCCTAGTTCCTCTGACTTCTGGAATATCATATTCAAACCCTTCGCTCCTTTAATGTAGAGGCTGCTAGATCTTGTGTTATCCTGATTGTATTTCCACAATATTCAAATTGTTCCTTTCTGGCTGCTTGCAATATTTTCTCCTTGACCTGGGAACTCTGGAATTTAGCCACAATATTCCTAGGAGTTTCTCTTTTTGGATCTTTTTCAGGAGGTGATCTGTGGATTCTTTCAATATTTATTTTACTCTGTGGTTCTAGAATATTAGAGCAATTTTCTTTGATAACTTCATGAAAGATGATGTCTAGGCTCTTTTTCTCATCATGGCTTTCAGACAGTCTCATAATTTTTAAATTGTCTCTCCTGGAACTATTTTCCTGGTCAGTTGTTTTTCCAATAAGATATTTCACATTGTCTTCTATTTTTCTTTTTTCTTTTTTTTTTTTTAAATACATTTATTTAACTTTTTACATTCATTTTC
Source organism: Potorous gilbertii (assembly GCA_028658325.1). Classification (NCBI taxonomy): domain Eukaryota; kingdom Metazoa; phylum Chordata; class Mammalia; order Diprotodontia; family Potoroidae; genus Potorous; species Potorous gilbertii. The sequence continues at coordinate 555,803,079 of CM053769.1, forward strand.
ACAAGATTTTGGGTTCCAAAATTTTCTCCCCATTTGT
>CM053769.1:555803615-555841252 GCA_028658325.1 Potorous gilbertii
TCCCTTTTCTAGGCATTTTCCCAGACAGTTACTTGACTTCTGAGATTCCTCTCCACCCCCTCACAGATCAACCCAGCTAGTGCTTGGGGTCTGAGATTCAAATGCTGCTCCCCAGCCTCAGGGCTTTCAGCAGGGGTGGGGGGGCTGCTATTCAATGTGAGCTTAAATTATGGTGCTCAGGTTGGGGCAGGGCCACCTCCCAGGCTCAGTTCCCTCGAGGGCTTTATGCAGAGACCTTCAGTAATGGACCCTAGGTCCTGTCTGCTCTGGGAGCCTCTGGCCACCACTGCCTCTGCCGCTGCCTCCTGAGGGGACCTGTGTTATGGAGACACCCCGCTCCTCTCTCAGCCAGCCCAGAAGTCTCTCTCACTGACCTGTGTGCCTGTGGGTGGAGGGACCTTCACGGCTGCTGGAGATTCCATCCCTGAAGCCTGCTCAGATCTGCTCCTCTTGGTGCTGCGCGGCCAGGGAAGGGCTGGGCTCTGCTCCGTCCCATGTGCAATGGACCCTTGGGGTCGGTTTTTCAGAGCTCTCTGTAATGGAAATCTCCTTCACTGTGGTGCTGCGTGGCTTCTACTGCTCCAGAATTTGTTGGGAGTTCTTTTTACAGGAAATCCATGGGCTGTGGGTTCGGAGCTAGCATATGTGAATCTTTCTACTCTGCCCTCTTTGCTCCTCTATATTTCACTTTTGTATTACAAAGCCTTTTCACATTCATTATCTCAGTTCATAAATTCTAACTGAATGAGAATTTAGGGCAGTAGTATGCTGGAGGATTCTGACAGTTGATTGTTAAATTTTCAGTGTGAGTATTTACTCCTTGGAAATTGGCAAATGCTACAAAATAGGGACGAATTGATTGTTTCATTGATTGTATGTATTTAAGAAAATGGTAGAGAAAATAATATTAATAATGGAGATTAAATTTATATGTCAAGCATTTCTCCCCCTTAAGACCTGGTTGTTAAACATTTATCAGCATAATTCCCAGCTTTGAGGGCAGCTTGTCCAATTTCCTCATTTTATAGAGGGGCAGACTGAGACCTAGCAAGATGAAGAGATTTGTCCAACATCACACAAGTTGAGTAGAAGGTAAAGCCATGATTTGAACCCTGCTTCTCTGATTCAAAATCCAACATTTTTCCCATTGTGTACCACATTGCTTCATTGCCTAATGTACTGGTACCAGCTAGTGTACCAGATAATGCTGGTAATTCCAGGCCCTGGAAGGGAGTGAATGGTGAAACAAAGGTCTGGTGGGAGTGATCAGAGATGTAGAGCTGGAAGGGACCTTAGAGTACTTCTAATACAACCCCCTCATTTTGTAAATGAAATAATTGAAACCTGAGCAGACTTTGAGTGACTTACCTAAGATCATAGAAGTAGTGGTAAATCTGACACTTGAACCCAGATCCTTGGACTTCAGTTCCAGGACACTTTTTCACTATAAACACACTGCTTCCTTTGATAAGATAATTCTGGTCAGATAACATGGGTTGTACTCTCAACTCATCCCCTACTCGTGGCCACTTAAGGCATCCTTGCTTTAGGCAGTTCGTAGTTGTGAGCACACCCGTCCTTGAGACCAAGGATGCAGGTCTATTCTCTCTTAGTCACACAGGAATAAAAAGGAATCTCCTGGATTTTGGTTTCCTTAAGAAAGACTCATCCAGAGTCTGTGCTCCTTAAAGAACATTGGTACATTTGTACTACCCCTGAGCTCTTTTTAATGTTGAGACAAGTGCCTTCTTATCACCATGAACAAACCAGAGTCAGGGCTAGAAATGCAACTCTCTTCCTCCACTCCATGCTTACTCCATTGTTTAACCCTTAGGCATGCCAGTCTTCTGGCTTCCTGAACTTGTCTGGCCAAGAACAAATCTGCATGAACACCTTTACCTGTCTTGGCCCATTTGTAGGTACCCTGATTCTTAACCCTGAAATGTTGCTTTATTCCAGACAACTCAGAGTGGTTATAGTCTGTTTTACTTTTACTTTTCTCCCCAAATGACCATTTCAAACCAGTAAATACTTCAATCAAACTTGCTTGCAGCAGGCTGATGGTGTTAAGATCTGCCTTCTCTCCATGACAGATTTAATGAAAGTAAAGGTCCAGACACACAGCACTATTTAAGGAAGTAGTTAAGTTTTCTTGGATGCTGTCACTACAATGGATAGTTCCATTCAGTCGAGTTAAATTAGATTGATTTCCTCAAGTCTCTCATCTTGAACTTATATTTCATCTCAGAAAATCAATATGGTGGACTCTGAAAACTAAGAAGTGTGTACCCTTCTGCCCAAACCTGAATTACTAGATAGGAATTTAGGAAAGCTTTTCTGTCAAGCATCTTCCTGGTTCAGCAAAAGACACAGGATCTCTTAATGATGGTGAAATGGGAACTTAGAGAAATTTCTGATTTCTGATGTAGTGGATACTTTGCCATATAAACAATAGGTCCAAAATTAATTTTAAACCCTGGGAACATTTCTGTAGGAGGGCAAATGAAATTGATGGATGGTTCAAGTCTGGTTTTGTGATTTCCATACTTACAGACACACCTTCAAATCATAACAACAACATAAATAATAATAGCTACTGCTTATATAGTATTTTAAGGTTTGCAAAAGTCATTGTGTGATGAAAGAAAAAAATGGGCAGTTGGTAGAAAGGCTGGTGAAATAAGGACATAGAAATAGAAAATAGTGTCGAGTGAAAACTGAATCAATATAACAGGGAAAGAAGCATTTATTAAATGCCTACTATGTGACCAGCATTACGTTAAGGACTTTACAAATATTATCTCATTTAATTCTCATAATAACTTTGGGAGGTAGGTGGTGTTATGATTCTTATTTATACTTAAGAAAACCAAGGCTGACTGAGGTTAGTTGAATTGTCCAGGGTCACCTAGCTAAATGCCTGAAGCTGGATTTTTAACTCTGGACTTCCGACTCCAGGTCCAGTGCTCTATCAGTCTTAGCTGATCTGTGTATCTTAGCTGCTGGTAAAAAGACTGCAAGGGATTATGTGAAGATGCTTCATTTGGGATTAGGCTCTAGACATTCACTACTAAGGAAAGCAAGAGGAGTATCAGTTTGACAAAGAAATTCTTCAGTTTGTTGCACTCAACTTTCTTTGGTGTTATAGGGCTGACCTCTAGTTTCTCTGCAGCTTAGTACTCCCCCAAGGTCCTCTCCTTCATCTGACTGTCTGCTGCCATTTGGCTATTTTGCTATTCATACCTCTATCTTTTGGTAGTTCCTGCAGGCACTTCAACTCCTGGTTGAAACTTTTTGACTACTTTTGTGTCTACATGTATGCCTGATTAGTAACCATTAGGACAGACAAAACTACCAAACTGCTTGTATTTTAGATGTGGTTTATAGGAATCAGAAAGGGCCTACAAAATGACCAGTCTGGTATTTGTCAATGTCTAGTAGTCAATTTAGATCATTCATGGTTGATCTCATTAGTTCCACTTTTTAAAACAGATAAAAAGAAACGAAACAACAACAAAAAACCCTTATCACAAACTAACTAGAAATGACTTAGGGATTTCATGAAGTTATGACATAAGTCAGCTTACCATTTGTTGTCAAGCTGTGGTAAAAGTTTTAGTAGAAAGGAGGCTGAAAATAATGGGTAAGTTGTTTCTGTAAAATCTGTAAACTCACTGTCTATCCTCTCACATATAGATTATTATAAATGAATTATTGATAAAAGTGGAAATGACTGATGACAATGTTCATTCTTGAGATTAAATACATATGCACACATGTGTGTACATACACACACACTCATCATGAAACCTTGTGTGTAGTTAGGCCAATAAATCTGGAGTGGCTATGGTGGAAGTCTTACAGAATTTTGAGGCTTGATTGCAAGAGCAAATAAGAAAGAGCTCCTAAAGACTTTACCGTCTATATAAGGAGTCCCTCTTGTAATTAAACTCTGCCCCAGACATTTCTCTTGACATCAACAAACGTAAATTGTCTTGTTTTAAGCTTTGCTTGCTGTGGATAGAGGATCATTGGACTGTTATCTTTGTGCTTTATCTATCAAGGAATCTTATGTGATTTAGCATATTCAGTACTAAAGACTCCTTAATAGAGGAGAGTCTTTACTGTTATATTTTTTCCTAGTAAGAAAAATAATTTTATTGTAACTAAGAAATGACAAATATAGAAGGATCCTATACGTTCCATACTTTTCAGTCAATTGTGTGACTTTGAAGATATGGGCTTACTATAGAAAATTACTACTCAAAGGCTTGTTCCCTTTTCATATTTTCATTAAGGATATGCTCAATATGTGAGTAACTTATCTTCATAAAATAATTGTGGAGATGAGAAGGAAGGTTACGTTTGTTAGTTGCTTATGTTTTCCTGATGGCTTGTCTTTGTTGATATCACAAAAGATTGGCTTATACATTTTGCAGTTGTTCGGTTTCTTCTCCCCTTTGAAGTGTCTTGAAAATTGATCCCTCCATTTTTTCAAAATATAAGTTGTCTCCATCATGGATTTCTTTTGTATATATTTTAATATGTTCCAGTTCCATCCTGAATTTCATTTAAATTGATGTTTCTACTTTGTCATGTAATACATGAGCATTTTTCAGATGTCAGAACATAAATGTAGTTTCCATTATCAATAAGGATGTGACTAATGCATTACAGAAACTCCAACAAAAGTATTCAAATTTACATTGTGTTTTTCATCTTCTAGTTTCAACTAAAAATATTATGAGAATGAGTCATATTAGTAAGGAATCCCTCTGGATTTTTCACACTCTTTACACCCTGCAATATTGCCTTTTACTATTTTTGGAAACAAAATTACTTCTAGCATCAACCTCCCTGTTTTAAAATGGGTTTGCCCTCTGAATTGGAATTGTCCTGTGCTATCATGCTTTGATTCTTGGAAATGAGATCAAATACATTTTGACTATGATTTCTCAGCTCTTTTGGTTTTCTTACTGCTTGCAATTAATTTAATTTCTATCAGACATGGTGAAAATCCAAGTCAAAATATTTACCTGTAACAAAAGCTTGTTTGAATAAATAATATTTAAACCGCTCTTTCTTCAAATTTGGTGTTGATTCAGGCTTTTTAAGTAAGTAGTTTTTGGCCTAACTGAACACATGCTGATAATTTGAAAACAATTCCCACATGAGAACAAGTGATTTTCTTCTATTCTCAGAGGAAAGGTGTTCGATGCTTTCTATTTTCAGTTCTTCCTGATAGTCTTTTTGAAATGAATCTTCATAATAGATAGGTATGAAGTTTCTGTATTGTTTATAAGTTTTTGTCCTCTTTTATTTCATAATACCAATGCTTAATAGTAAAGATAGGGCAGATTACTTTTATGCCTGGAGAAGGGAAGTGTGAAAATAGAGGCAGCTGGAGTGACTAATGACCATTCATGAATTGAGTTCCCAACTGCAAATAATTTCATCAATCCCAACATTTAGCCTTGTCTGACCTGTTCAGGATTGGTGTATTTGTAAGAGGCTTTAATTCCCATTATTTTACTCAAAGAGAAACTCATAAATCTTACAATCTTGGAGGTAACCGGTGGTCAGGCTATGTTCTAAATAGTCCGACTTCTGTGAGAAATTATAGGGGCAACAGTTTATTTCCCCACACCAGGATGGACATCACTGAATAGCAATGAAGTAGACCAAGATTTGCATATGTCTGTGGTTTGTTTATTTTCCAATAAACCTAGTAGTTAGGGTAACTTAGAATGAGGCTTTATCTATATTCCTTGGAATGCCAACACTGACTAAAATAATCTGAATCATATATTTTTGTGTATATCATCTCATTTGCCCAACTTTACCTTTGTAAGGTTAATGGGAAATAAGATCATCCTCTCCCATTAATGGGCCTCACATGGAGCCCTGGAGCAGACTCAGACACAAGGATTCCTCCACCTTTCAGATTAAGTGCTGATTTTTAAGCTTCTCTAAGTTAATCAAGTGCCCAGTCCTTGATTGGAAACAGTACATATTGCTTGGAGGGAAAAGGTGTGGGCAGAGAGAGAAATAGGCTGAGGGTAGAACTTGCCTAGGGAAATTGGCTTGCAGTGTTGGTGCTCCCTGGATTGATGATTAGTACCTTACTAAATCTTGCCTTCTGGTATCCTAATAGCAATGTTCCAAATAAATATTTTGGTTTTATTTTGGAGGATGAGAGTTGATTATATTTTGCGAGCCAACCATGGAGATACAAGTATGTATATTCATAGCTGCTGCTGAGGGTATCACATTGATGTTACAATCTTGAAATCACTGATATCTATTGACTTGATTTAGAGTATTTTGTCATGTTCTTATGGTTTTTCCTCTACTTTATCTTCTACAATGAACTTTGTTTATAAGCTGTAATTACCTCATACAGGCTTCTTGCTTATTCTCACTGGGATCTTCACAGGGTAAAGTGTGGGCAGCTAGGTGGTGCAGTGGCCAGAGCACCAGTGGAGGAGGCAGAAGGACCTGAGTTCAAATCTCACCTCAGACACTTGACACTCACTAGCTGTGTGACCTTGGGCAAGTCACTTAACCCCAATTGCCTCATCCTGGGTCATCTACACTCATCCTGATGAATATCTGGTCACTGGATTCAGATGGCTCTGGAGGAGAAGTGAGGCTGATGACCTGTATAAACCCTCCCTTACTCAAAAAAAAGTCAAGTACAAGTCATATCATTATTTCTCTGATGGCATGGTCTTCTTTGGCCATGAAGGATGGACACACACAGGGTAAAGTGACCAAGGGTATTATACAGTGATATCCTGTTGCTCTCAGATACAAAGAATCCAAATACCAGTAAGTACTTTATTTGCTGATTCAAGGAAAACTCCAGGGCTATATTTCAAAATGGTCACAACTTCCTTGTATCTTTTCATTTGTAGAGAAAATGACAATATTGGGTTTTTTTAGTTCTTTTAATAGTACATTAACTTGCTGGTTACTGTACAAAAGTCTCCAATGTAGAGACAACAGTTTAAATGAATAAGTTGATCATTTATTTAGAGCAGGAAGGAATTGTAGTCCATTCTCTCCTTTGCTTTTCTTAGTAGATAAGGAAACTGAATCCTAGAGGAGTTAAATAACTTGCTTAAGGATACAGGTTTATGAGATGAAGTTTAAACCCAGATGCCTGACTCCAAAGCTAATGATCTTTCTCCACTATCCTATGCTGCTTCTATAATATTTTATTTGTTGTTCAGTCACTCAGTTATATCTAGCTCTTTATAACCTGGGATTTTCTTGGCAAAAATACTGGAATGGTTTTCCATTTCCTTCTCCAGTTAAGTGACATGCCTAGGGTCACACAGTTAGTATGTATCTGAGGCCAGATTTGAACTGTGGTTTTCCTGTCTATAGGCCCAGCATTCTATTCCCTGAACCATTTAGCTGCTTCTAGTATTTTATAGACAAAAGTATGAGTTTTCGTACTTTCTCTTCCAACACTTAGATCCAGTCACCTCTGATATAGAATTTGATCATTTCTAAACCTTTCACTTTCTCTCTCTCTCTGTCATCATCATCATCACCACCACCAATTAACTCATCAATCATCATCATCATCATCATTGCCTAAGAATTCATCAGTGTTTGGACAGAGGCATTGAACCTCTATATAGCCAGGCAGATCCTTAGAGTGCAAGTACAATCTGTCCCTGGGACTGTGCTTAAAGCTTTTCTAGCTGGACTTTCAGGTCAAATCAAGTCAATAAGTATTTAAGTGCTTTCTATGTGCCAGGAGCTATGCTAAGGGCTAGGAATACAAATACAAAGAAAAAGAAAGACCTTCCCTGCCCTTAATAAGCTTACATTCTAATAGGAGAAAACAATACATAAAAGGAAGCTGAAGGGAGTTGGAGGTGGGTGGGAAGAGGAGTATCCACATAGGAGTATATTAGAGAAAGCCTGGAGAGTTAGGAGTAGAGCCTAGAAAGAAATGAAGACATGATGGACCAGGGCATCTTTCTTAGATTACAAATTCTGAAAGAAATAAGCCAATCAGAGAAAGAGGATGCAGAACAGAGGGTTTTTTTTTTTTAATGTTAGAAGTCCATGGGTGAAGTGCACTTCCAGGGTAAAGAAATTTCTGTGACATGTATGATAGCAAAAGTCCGGAGAGACAGGGGTGCAGCTTGAATAGCCTTCAAGAGCCCAGGGTCACCTCTATCACACAAAGAGGCTTTGGAGTGGGAGATTTTATTGAGATCTATATTAACCAAATATCAACCTTTCCCAAAGATCACTTCTGCTTAGAAATTTTCATTAGTGAAATTTTTTAAATGGAGGACCCCTTCTATATAAAAGTCCTTTCTGATCACTCCAGCTGAAAGTAGTTCATATAGTATTACTCTCTGCCCCCTTCAACTGCAGAATTCTTTTTGTACTTTGAACTTCTCCTTTACTTATATCACATTTACTTTTTATCATACATATTTGGGTAAATGTCTTTCCCTTCCTCATCCTATTGTTTATTGTAAGCTTTTTGAGTGCAAGGACTGTATCATTTTACATTTTTGTATCCCAGTGCCTAGCAAAATTCCTTACATTTAGTAGATGGTTGGTGGAATTGAATTGATTTGTGGTGGTGGAGAATTGTTGCAGAGGTGTTTCAAATTCTTGACAATTCTCCCAGGAAATAGCTTCTGGGGAAGCATTTAAATCAGAGCAGGAAAAAAAAAGCAAAAGAGCATCTTCTAAGAAAACTGGAATCAGCAGGGGCTGACTCATCTTAACCAGGTGTCAACAGATACCATCCACATTATGACCCTCTATCCCCATTACTTCTCTGAAAAGATTCCTTCTGTGCTGATTCTGGGTGTTAGAGACAAATGTTAACTGTTCCCTTCCTCCTGCTATAGAGCAAGGAGGTGAGAAGCTATAGTTATCACACCTCTGTGCTTTTTTGGTCTTATAATCAAACAGGATGTCACATCCTGTTGACTTCCTTTCTGTAGTCAAAGCTTCCAGTGTATTGATCAATTCTTCAGACGTGTGTATGTATAAGTGTGCATGTATATATTGTGTAGATCTCCTTTATCTATTACCAGAAGAGGCTTAATTGGGCTACTTAGGGTTCAGAATAATTTATTTTTCCTTTCCAAATAATAACTGAAATGAATATGGGACCTTGCAGTTTGCAAGCACTTCATATGTAAATATCTCATTTGAGCCTTGCAACAATCCCATGAGGTATGTGGCTTGATTATTCTCCATTTTACAGATCGCAAAATTGAGACTGAGGGAGGACAAATGGTTTGCTCTTGTTCCCACAGCTAATGAATTAAGGGAACGGTGATAGGTGTCATCCATTTTATCTTGTTCATGGGTATTTCTTTAGTTTTCTCCAATTTTTTTCCCCTTTTGAATATAATTCCTTAATGGTTTCAATTATTGAGCTCTTTGAAATTTCAGAATATTTTAAAAGTCATGTTTTTTTTTTGTCATTGATTTTCAGGTTTATTTTAACCATTCTTTTCTTACTATTATTCGTAGAGATCCTCTCTCCCCCAGCCTTCCTGTTGTTTTTCTGATGTTGGCTTGAAAAGGGCATCCCATGCAGCTGTTCACTTCCCATAGTTAAATATTACTTTCTATTGGTTCTCTTTCTTCTATTCCTCCTCATTTAAAAAAAAAAGTTTATTTTTTTTTTATTTTGGGTTCCAAAATCTCTCCTTTCCTCCCTATGTGTGGAGGGCAATCTCATGAAATAAGATGAAAGATTGTATTTTCCTTGGATATATCTAATATGGTATAATGTCTATGGCACAGATGTGGCTTTGAATTCCAGCTCAGAAATTTATTAGCTGTATGATCTTGAGGAAGTCATTTAATGTCTTTGTGTTTGTTTTCTCAAGTGTAAAATTAGGAGGTTGGACAGGATGACCTCTAAAGTCCTTTCCAGTATTAAATTTTATAGATGAGGAAATTAAGGCTTCAAGATTATCTCATGTTGACTGTGACTGTCACATCAATGGGTACTTGGGAGACATGCTGTGGAAATAGTATCAGGAAGGCTTGGCAATTGATTGATAAGGAGATTGTGTGAGGATGAAGAGTTAAAAGTGTCTCTGAAGTTATGTAACTGGGTAACTGGGAGGTAGTTGAAGTCTTTGATTAAATTGTGGAGGTGGTGATTGATTATGTCAGGTCTTTGTAATCTGAATTGTGCCCTGAAATCCCAGGCATGTCTAAAGGAGCAGATAGACCTTGAAGAGAAGGAATCAGAGCTGAGCACAGATGATCTGAAAACAGAAAGCAGACTTAGATCTCAGGGATGCATCTGTTTATTCATATAACTCAATCCCAGAGAATCTCCAAACCCAGAGATGACAACCAAGTAGAAACTCTTACAGATCCTCTCAGCAGAGGCACTCTATTTTCCTAGGTGAGGAAGGAGTCACATGGCATGAGAGATGGAAATACCCAGGTGCAGCCATGGTAGAGCAGTGAGAGCTTCCAGACCTAACCTTCTGGAGGCACAGTGCGTTTTCCAGGGCACAGATTTCTGGAGAAATAAAGGAACAACCACACATGGAGACAGAACAGCAGCAAAGTTCAAAGCTGGTCCTACTATTTATTACCAATGAGACCAGTCAGAGTACTCACATCTAGTGGTAAGTAGGTTGCTTCTCTTGAATTCAAAGTACAAAATTTTCACTTTGGGGAGCCACCAGAATTCAAGGTAATATTGTAAGCTACAAGACTGTGTAAGCTTTTAGGGGAGGCCTGAGGTAGAAAGTTCACATTCAATGGGAGATTAAGAGCTGACTCTATCATCTCCAAGTTCTAGCCTCTGAGAGAGTCTCAATCTTTAGAGTAGTAGTCAATATACATTACTGGCTTAATTTATGAATGGCAGCATGTTGTACTAGAAACCAAGCTGGTCTTGGAGCAAAGAAACCGTGGGTTCAAGTTTTGCTTCTGAGAGTACTGGTCATGTGATCCTAAGCAAGTCATTTAAGTTTTCATTATTCCAGGTAATTCTCTAAGACTAAAAATTACAGAAATTTTGCCAATCTGCACTAATTGGTAGAGGGAGTTTCCTCATTTAGAAGTTCCCTCTGACAATGAGATTATACATCTGGACCAAATTTTATTCACATTTATTCTGGACAAGCGCCTCAAGACACATCCACATGGATAATTAATTTGACTGCTGTGAGAGTGGATTTGGCTTTTCCCAACTACAGAGACACAAAATGTTGGCGTTAGAAGGGAATTTGGAGATTATCTATTTCAACTCCTTCATTTTACATATGAGGAAAATGGTGTCCAAAGACAAAGTGTCTTGACTACTGTCATGCCTAGTAGGTGGATACTGGGCCTGGAGTGGACTCTGGGTCTTCTGATGCCCAGGCTCATGCTCTTTTCATTGTATCCTCTTCATAACATTTGTACACTGAGCAATAGAATATATTATCAAAGTTTGTTCATGCATTTCAATTGTGTCTGACTATTTATAACCCATTTGGGGTTTTCTTGGCAAAGATACTAGAGTGGTATGCCATTTCCTTTTCCAGCTCATTTTACAGATGAGGAAACTGAGCGTATCAGGATCACCTGTTAGCTCAGGTTCTTTGATCTGTTTTATAAAGTAAAGATAGCTTCAAAGGGGTTAGCTATCCTTTAATTAAACATATATGGGTCATTCGCTAGTTCAGGGGAAAGGTTAGCACCCTGAATGTGAAGAAAATACAAGCAGAAGAAAGATCAACAGATAAGGCTCCTTACTGTCTGAACAAAGCAATGCAACCACCTACATACATCACTGGATGGGAGAGCACAAACCTCTGAGTAGTGGGGGAGAGGGGGAGGTGAAGGTGGTTCTTAGCAAATAGCTAATCAGAGTCCCATCCAGGGAATCAAAAGGTCCTTCTCACAGGTGGAAAGCCCCCCCAAAGCAAAATACTAATCTCCTATATATATATGACATATAGTTTTCAACTAAAAGGCTCAGAGCCTGAAGCCTTCACAACCCACATGACTCAGTACAGCTGTGAATCACCATTCAGATATTTTCAATTTAGCCTGAGCCTAGGAAACTGAACTCCAAAAGGAAAAAAAAACCCAAAAATCCCACTTTGCTTGCTCTTACTCTGAGGCAAATAGGTTTAAGTGACTTGTCCAGGGTCACACAGCTAGTATCTGATACTGGATTTGAATTCAGGTCTTCCTGACTCTAGACTTTACACTCTATCCACCATGCTGCCTAACTACATGATCAAAGCAACATTGCTGATTGTATTCTATTATTTATTTGAATAAATGTGAAACTATTGGATTGAGCACTGGTGAGAGGACTATTTGCTTTAGATTTGAGTTCTATAATTGTTGTTGGTGGATTGTAGGAAGTAAGAGTGGAGGCCATACTAAATCCTTTTCTTGTTTATGTGCTTGTAGATTAGGGATGGAAAGTCCATTTCTTTTCTAAAAGGTAACTATGGCATAGTAGGAGCAGCTGGGGTATAATAGGAAGCCAAACCTATCTTTGAGTCAGGAGCTTGGGTACAAGGGCTCTGTGGACTGAGACACAGCCATAACATAGTGGATAACAGGGTGACCTCTAAGGCAGGGAGACCTGGGTTTCATCCACTATTTCTGACTCCTCTTTCCCTCCTGAACATTTAGCTACTTGACCTATGACAAGTCACTTAATCTCTTGGTGTTCTAGGCAACTCTCTAAGACTGTTTCGGAGAAGGTGACAACCTGATTAGGTAGAGGGTGTTTTTTTGCTTCAAGTACCCTATACTTAAGGGGGCTGGTAGCAGGGTAGTCTTCCTTACTTCTATCCCAATGTATTGTATGGTTCCTATGCTTAGGGTGAAGAGGTGCTTCATTCCTTTGGATGCTTTTGGAAGGAGAGTGAAACTGCCCCAATCTGGCAGTTTAAAGGCTTGGTCTGTTCTGGCTACTGAGTCAATGGAAAAAGGCAACTCACATCAACATGCTAAGGAAACACAGGCTACCTTTTCCTAGAAGCAGATCCTTGCCATCTCCTACATGGGCTCCTCCACCTTAGGGATTTGGGAATAGCCGATTTTCACTCATATAGTGGATAAATAGAGTCAAGAAGACCCAATCCTGTCCCTATTTCTTTCCTATTATCCAGGTCAAGTGACAAAACTCTTCTGAACTTCAGTATCCTCATCTGTAAAGTGAAGATTATAGTACATGCACTACATATATGACAGTTATTGTAAGAAAAGCCCCATGTAAGCCGTAAGTATTATATGAATGGAAGTGATTTCCTGATTTCTTCAACCTCAACATCTAAAACCACTTATGCCTTTATGAGTTGAACAGTCTAGGGACTGCAATTGTCCTTGACTCTCACACCACAAAGGAAATACATTTTGCTTGTATTTTCATCTTTTTTTAAACAAACAGCAGTCCTTGCAAATATTCCTTCTACTTTGCTAACAAGTGCAGAGGTAAGAATGCTAAAAGTGAGTCAAAGGACCCTGGTCCAAATTTTAGCTCCACCATTTACTTTCTTGTGTGATCTTGGCCATAGCACTTCACCAATCTGAGCATCATTTAACTCATCCAAAAAATGAACATGTTCTGGAGAGTCTCAAGAATTTCTCCCACCTCTAAATTTATGATTTGATAGGTCCATGTTGATAAAGATGCTTCTTTTTCTTAGTTTGCCTCTGATTTAATTTTTGAATGGTTGGCATATAACTTTGAAAAAGGGTTCATTGTCTTTCTCTGTATCTCTGTCTATTTCTTTCCCTTTGTTTCTTCTCTAAAAGTCTTTCTCTGTCTTTCTCTCCTTTTCTCTTACTCTGCCTCTGGTGGTCAAACTGTCCATCCTTTTGTCTATTTTTCTCTCTTAGAAAAATAACATTTTTATAGATAACTTTGGTTCTTATAACAACACTTTGACAGTTCCTTTACTATGTGTGTGTGTATATCCCCCCCACTCCCTCATCCCCCCACTTGCCACACACACACATACATACACACAATTAACCCCATTTCATCACTGATGAAGCCGAGACTGGGAGGCAAAGTAACTTACCCATGCCTTATACAGGCAGCAAGAATCAAAAGAAGAATTTGAAACTGGGGTCTTCCTGACTCCACTTAAAGTACTTTATCATATTAGTGAAACTGGGCTTTGTGCATTCCCAAATCATGTAAGATGGAGAAAACCATGTGGGAGGTAGCAGGGATCTGCTTCTGAGAGAAGACATAATGCATTCCCTTATGATATTGGTGGAAGCAGTCAATTTCCATTGTCTGAGTAGCCAGAACAAGTTATTTGTTTTTCAGTTGTTTTTTTAATGGTATCTGACTTTTCATGACTCCATTTGGGGTTTTCTTGGCAAAGATACTGGAGTGCTTTGCCATTTCCTTCTTCAACTTTTTACAGATGAGGAAACTGAGACAAACAGGGTTAAGAATGACTTATCCAGGGTCACACAGATAGTAAGTGTCTGACACTGGATTCAAACTAAGAAAGCCAAGTCTAGTGATCTATATTCACTGCACTACTTAGGTGCTCTAATACCTGGGAAGTTCTGAGTGTTTAAAACTACCAGGTTAGGGTAGTATCACTCTCTGTGACCAACCAGAGGAGTTAAACTCCTGTTCACCCTAGGCATAGGAACCATGAAATAAGTTGGTTTACAGGTGGAGAGGACTACCCTGACCCCAACCTTTTCAAGTCTCTGTGGCACTGCGAATCAGTATTTGTTTGTTTGTTTTTGTTTCTTAGTGTGCTTCGTTTGTCTTTTTTCAGCTCTAGGTATCTGCAGTGAAGTCCCTGAGCACAGGGGCTCTAGCTGTGATGACTCTGGAGCAGGAGGCAGGATTCCAAGTCATATGCTGCTGCCAGCTCATTATAGAAACCTTGAGAGTCCTGGCATCCTGGACTCTAATAGGGGGTGTGGAGGGGCATTTGGATTCCAAATTTGATGGGATCATGCTATATTAGAACAGAGTTAAGCTGTGAATCTAATCTCCCTCCTCTCCTCAGAGACTAAGACGGTATGTATGAGGAAATATATCACCCTTATTTGGGGGTGAATGCTTGCTCTTACCATCCCTTTGAAATAAATATTTCTTTGTAAAAGCCGATCTGATTTCTAAGTGGTTAAATGGAATTGCAGTGCTTAGACTCTCTAAAATTGGAGGATGACAGTTGGTGGGGAGTTTGAACCAATAGTAGAAACTAGACTCCTTCTAACTCCTTTAAGGGTACAGGAGAACCCTGAGGGAGGCAGGAAAGTAACATACTTGACCTTCAGACAGTGAAAACCAGAGTAGTTATTGTTAAACTCTACTTTCTCTGAGAGTAAAGGCCTGTGGCTGAACTTCTGGAGTGGGGAGGCAGGCAATGCATATCAGTGAAGCAGTTCATAGATTTGCAACTAGAAAGAACCTTAGAGATCATCCAGGTCTATCCCCTCATTTCAAAGATAAGGAAAAAAAAACCTGAGGGTAAGAGAGAGGAAGGGACTCTCCTGAGATCACATGTAGTAAATTTGCAAAGCAGGCACAAAAAGCCAGGTTTTCTGACTTCATACACAGTGCTCTTTTCTTTATACTGTGAAGTGATTAGTAATTTTAAGGTCAGTCTTGCATATGGTTAAGCTAGTTGACTGTAAGAAAAAAAAGTTTGTGCACTGCATAAACATGAATAATTAATTACTAAATTAAACTAAATCAGTTATTGCATAGGAATAGCCCTAAGAGAATGAATTTCAAAAATTAAGTGGTATATCCAACATATCAATTAAAATTCATAAGTCACGATTACCAGAATAAAATGTCCTCTTTAATCTTCCTTTTAAAAATGGAGAACATACTATATTTAATGGGGAGGCATTATAAAACATGTTCATCTGGGAAACTATTGATATTGGTGGCAGCAGATCCAAGGCTGTAAAAGCCTCATTTTAGCAGCAATCTTGCTTGAGAAATTTGTCCCCATTGAATCTCTAAAGCCTTCCATGGAAAGCATATTGCAAAATTATTAGCTTTTCCTTTTCCCTGCTCTCCTTTGACCTCTTTTATTTATTTATGGATTTTTTTAAATTGCCCCTTTACTCCAAAGAGCTCCAACGTTTATAGCCTTCATTTTCTGCCCAAAGAGGTTGGCTCTTAGCACCATAGCATAGCCTGACAGATGAGTTCTAAAAAATGTTTTGTCAGGAAATGCTGCCTAATAGACATGCTGAATTCCTCATGATCTTTAGGTATTATGTGGTTACATAACTTAAAAATAAGAGGTATGGTGTTGGGGGCAGGGCCTTGGGCTTAGAGCCCAGAGTCCTAGGTATAAATTTTGGTCTGAGTACTTCCTTCCTACTTGACCTAAGGCAAGTAATTTGATTCCCTTCAGCTTCTTCATCTATAAAATGGGTAGGGAAGAGTGGAGAGGATAAGAGGAAGCTTATGAACCTTTCCAGCTCTGATAAACTATGTCTCTACAGCTCAATTCAAAATAAGAGTTCTGGATGGTCTTCTGAGGCTACATGGGAGACAAATAACGCTCTTAGATGAGGGGGGAATTGTGTGATTTCTACCAGTTTCTGCTCCCTTTTCTGCCAATGCCTCTGTCACTAAGAAAGCTGAAGAAGTCTTTATCAGACTATGAGACATTTTGTGTTTTTTGTATATTGTGGCCAAAAAAGAAAGAGTTGGAACAGAAGCTCCAGGACTGGGAGAGCTATTAAGAGTTCATCTAGTCAGTTTTTTAAATGTTGATGTTTTATTTCACTTTTTAAGATAATGAAAGTATATAGTATGAATAGTATGTCATTATAAAGACCTTAATGGGTCTCTGTGGATTTAGTATATTTCTTTCTAATAACTAAAATGTAGCTATAGACAAAATCATAGAGGGTACCTTGTATTCCTCGATAGTCTGTACAACATTTTCACACAAATGGTCAAAGAAAGTTTTACTCATGCAAATTTGTTTCTTAGGCTCTATTTATACCTGCATGACAGCACACATCTTCCACCACAATCGGCAATGCCTAGACTATGTCATAGAAGCGGTTCTCGGTTACTGAAAATAATTTCACCAATCTACGATCTGATGGGTCCCACCAAGCTGGAAAGGCTACGCATTTAGTCATGTCTATGTGTCATCCACAGACTAGCCAAGCTAAATTCAGAGAAGCTTAACCTTAAGAGGCTGGTCACCTGCTGATGAATTTTTCTGTAGTAAAGAATCCAAGGCAGGCAGAGTTTGCCATCTTATTTGGAAGGAGTGCTCACACTGATGAAATTACGGATCATTTGAAGTCTAATATCATGTTCCATTCTATTCTAACTGCAAAGTAACCTTTTTAAAAAAATGAAAGAGACCTAAAAAGTTAATTTAACTAATGCTACTTTCCTATATAGACACAGTAATTTTAGTATTCTAGCGCCCTGGGAATGCATCCACTCTTCTCACCTGGGGTTGATAATAAGACAATTACTGCCATCATTTTCATTATTATTTTTCCTAGCACTTTCTGAATTTCTAAACAAAACACTAACTCCTCAATTTCAGAATCAAATTTCAATGCAAAAAAAAAATGAGAACAATGATGGGTGATAGTCAACTATATCTACTTTATGCTGAAATCTCAAACAATTCCCAAAGATAAGCAGATATGTTGGTCAAGGTAAAGTGAAGGGCAGTTTAATATACTGGACTATATAATACTTCAACAGAAAAATACACAGTCTTCCTGATCAAACAAGAATGTTCCCAACTCCACCAGCAATAATTCACGTCTAGTAGGCAAATTTTCACACAAATAATGACTAAAGAACACTTGGTTTGCTCTTTAATTAGATTATAAAAATTATGCTATGTTGATTCTTGAGATTTTTAGCTCCTTCTCTTGCTAATCTATCAGTTTCTTCATTGCCTAAAAACTTTGAATGATCAGGAACATGCCCCCATTTAATGTCTACTCCTTGAATAAGTATATCAAGCTTGACAATGTCTTATTAATGATATCTTCTCCTGTGCTTGTTTTCCAAGCCATGTTCTTTCCCATCTTTAACCCAACTTGTTACACCAGCTTATAGTAAACATACTATCTGAGAACCAGCTTACTGATGTTTTGATTCTTGACTTGTTCCATGGCTTTACAGGCTGTATGTATTTCTGCTCTTTGCCCAGGAAGTCTATCACCCACATTTAGGGGATGACCTGGCCCCCAGCACGCTCCAATGCCTGTTCGAACTTTCTTCCTCTCATTACTGGAGCAGCAGCCATCTGTGGAAACCACAGCAGCAATCCCTATGTAAGAAAATGTTTCTTTGCTAAGCAAAGGCAATTTCCTTTTGTAAGCTTTGTGTGAGGCTCTTCCTCTTCATCTGGTGGCTCCCAGGGTCTCTTGTTTGGCTTCCCTTTGGGGTCTTGTGGGTCACTTTTCTTTTTCTACTCTGTCGAATGATCAGAGTACTTTGGACAAAGGCCCAAGCCTCATGCTTAGGAGCAAATTTCTTGAACTGGAATCAGGAATTCGGTTCACTTACGCTTGGACATTTACTCCAAGTGGGGAATACGCTTGTCTTGTGGCCCCTTCTCAAGTGTAGAACATGCTGGAGCTCACGTGGCGCTGGTCACAGAGACCAAAGGTGACAGCTTTGGGGACAGGGGCCAGAGCCTCAACCAGGCCCACTCTGGAGCATAGAGACCACAGGGAGGATGCAGGAGAGAAGCTTCTGCCCAGGCAGCTGCCTTGACCTTCCCTCTCGAATCACATGCCCAGTCCCCTCCCCTAGTGAGTTTTACAGAGGAAGAAATTGGGTCTCAAAGAGGCTAAATGACATATTTGGTAAGATTGAACTTAGATATTCAGATATTATATCTAATGAATTTCTACAATATCATTTTGCCAATTTAACACACTCAGTCTTCTGGAGATTAGTGTCTCTGTACTCTGCTAGGATGGTCTTTGATAGAAGATTTAGAAACTTGGACTGAGCTCCTAAGATAACAGTAACGATAAGAATATTGTTGCTACTATTACAGTTATAATGTAAAGTTTACTGTCTACGAAGGTCTTAGCTCATCAAATAATTAGCAAATCATTTGACCTTTGACCTTTTAGTGCCCCCCAGAAACTCTAAAACTATAACTTGCAGAAGAGGAAATGATGATTCTCCTATCCCCTTCTTCAAAACAAAAAAAATAACTTATGTTTAAAGTTGGTTGCAGTTAGCAAGTACTTGTGCATCAATTCCTTGTTTCATTATAAGTGGGACTCATTGGCTGGAGGTTGTAATTTTGTGTGCATGTTCAGAACGTTGTGCAGCATGTTTATTTTAAATGGAATCATTTTTCAAAATTTGCATTTCTTTAAAATTTGAGCAAATCAGTGTATTCAGTCCAAGTAGCTCTCTTTAACCCAGGTTACTCACAGTGAGGAAAGATGATTAGAAATTACTATAAAAGTTTTCTGACATAGTAAATTCATAACCAATTCAGCTTGTGGATTTTTGACACATAAATTCTTTATTTCTTATGAATTCTGGTGTTAGTGTCAAATCTTGTGTTTATCAATAATTCAAGTTGGTTATTAAAAGTGACTATGGTAAGTTAGCATTCAGAGACTAGCTATTATCCATAGAGTTAGATAACTCTAGGGAGTCAATTATTTGGGGATAACCTGCATATACTTTGTACTTGAAAAGGGATTTGTGGAGTGAGAGAGGAAAAATAATAGAAGTATCCATCTTGTCATGTCCTCATTTCTGTCTAGGAACACTATGGGAATTACCAGTTGTGTTCTATAGGGACATGCAACCCCATTGATAATGGCCTTAGTTAAGGCTTACTATCATTCTGAAGCCATGTCTACACAAACAGTGGTGTAATAAACCTTCTGGGAAACATTCTTGGATGGCCCAAGGGCAAAGTTTGAACAAATCAGTCATCATGGTCTATCTATGTAAGTGACTGGCAGAGACTTTGGAGTATCAATTGTTATGCTGGTTGTAACAGTGTAGAAATTCTATACTGGTCATTTATTTATGACTTATGACTATTTATGATTTATTTATGATTTATGACTAAATGTTATAATAGGAACAGTTGGAATCATGGAATCCAAACATAGGTTTGTTCTCATTCATCAAATTTTAAAATCTTGCTGCTAGAAGGGAGCCATAGAGGACATCCAATCCAACCTCCTACCTCATGTAGGAATTCCTTCTATAGAATCTCTGAACAATGCTTATCTAGCTTCTGCTCATGGCCTTCCTGTGACGGTGAATTCCCTTATTCACAAGACAACTGGTCCCATTTTTGAACAGATATCCTAATTAGCAAATCTTTCTTTATATCTATGTGAAATCTACCTCTTTGCAATTCCCACCTGTAGCTTGTTCTATCTCTCCCACATTCAATTCAATTCTTAGAAGCATTTTGGTGGTAGAGAAAAAAAGCCAATAAAACAAAAATTGGGAACATAGTGATTGTCTTTGACTTAGGGAACAGCTAAAGAAATCATGGTAGATGAATGCAATGGAAAACTGTTGCACAAAAAGAAGCAATAAATATGATGAACTCATAGATAAATGAGAAGACTTGTATGAATTAATGCAGAATAAAGAATGCAGAATATTCTTCAAATATGCTAGCCTGAAGTAATTACCTACCTCTTTCACAACTGCTTTGAGAGTCAGTAGTAAAGTTGAAGACCCAACTTCTACCTGAGTGTTTCATGTGTATTCTTTTGTCTTCCCAACAAAGTTGTAAATCGATTGAGGGTTGCCTCAATTATTCCCTCTCTGTCTTAATCTAACTCTCTGTACTCAAATGTAGCACATAGAACTTCATATGCGGCTTGACCTGGGGCTTAGTGGGATGATCACATCCCATATTTTTAGAAATTATACCTTTTTAAAAAATCTGATAGTAATCATTAGCTAAAAAAATCTATTGAATTGATTTGTTGTTGAACGTTACACTCATGACTCATCTGGATTTTGCGGTTCTTCACATCTCTTCATATGAACTGTTGCAAAGCCAAACCTTATCATTTAGTACTTCTGAAGTTAATTTTTTAATGCAAACGTCAAATTTTATATTTACTGCTGAAATTTTACCTTGTTAGATTCAATATGTTGTGATTGTTCTTTTGGACCCTGAATGTCATTTAATTGTCCCTCTTAGATTTATCATTTGTAAATATGACATTATGTGTCCATTTTAATGACTAATTAAAGTGTTCATAGAAGAATAGATTTAGAGGTGGAAGACAATTTAGAAGATATTGAGCCCAAAAGAGGTTAAGTAACATGTCCATTGCCACATAACTATTAAAAGACTGATGTTAAATTATGTGAGTGTGTGTGTTTGTCCTTCGTTGCCAAGGAAGATCATGCCACCAGAGAAATGCTACATGACTTGCACTTGACTTTGTTTTGAGTGAGGGAGGGCTGTACAGGTCACCAGCCTCAATCCTCCTCTAGAGTCATTTCTAGAGTGACCAGATATTCATCAGGATAACTGGAGATGACCCAGGATGATGCAATTGGGGTTAAGTGATCACACAGCTAATGAGTGTCAAGTGTCGGAGGTGAGATTTGAACTCAGGTCCTCCTGACTCCTGCACTGGTGCTCTATCTACTGCACTACCCATACAACACATAAATTGTGTAGGACCAAGGATAAATCCCTGGAATAATCCATTAAAACCCTCCTTCGAAGTTGTCATTGATCCATTAATGACTCTTCAAGATCACCCATGAATGAGTTACGTCAGCAAATATTTCTCTTACATTGAGAGGAGCAAGGAGCCTCAGAGATCACCAAGTCCAAAACATTTTTCTATTGAGGAAACTGAGTTTAAATCTATGTGAAGTAAATGGGAGGATTGAGATTCAAACACAGATCTTCTGACTCCATTTTCAGTACGCTTTCTCTGCACCCTCTCTTTTGTACTTCCTTTGATATATCTGCTCAATTGATCTTTAAACAAAGTTATCTTTGTGGTCTCACTAGTTTTTATAAGCTGTGTAACCTCAGGCAAGCCAATTAAGTTCTAGGTGCCTCAGTTTATTCATATAAAAATTAGAAAGTTATACTTGCTGACCTCTGTGGTCCTTCTTATATCTAAATCTATGCTCTATGTAAAATTAGGCTAATAGTCATCATAAGAGCAGTTCTTGCCTCCTAATGTGGTCAAAGCATGCTTTGTGAACCATAGCATCCTCTTAAATAGGACTGATTCTTGTTGGAAATTTCAAAATAATTTTTAACACGTGCATGGGAGCAATCTTGTTTGAGAAAGCCTTTTAACATTGTGAGACAAAGGATTCTGTGAAATCAACAAACAATAGATACTTCTCAGTGACTTGCATGATTGTTGAAAATGTGATATGCTATAGAAAACTTGGTGAAAGCCTGCCTTTTCTTTACTTTTTTCCAGCCTCTTCCCCCAGTGCTCCGGCTTTCCTCCACTCAACTTTGTCTTTTTTTTAAAACAAAAATAACATCTAATATTTATATGGCACTGTAAGGTTTGCAAAGAACTATACAAATATTATCTCTCTTTATCCTTGCAATAACCCTAGGAAGTAGGTGCCAAATGATCCCTATTTCAGAGATAAGGAAACTGAGGCAGCCTGAAGTTAAATGACTTACTTGCTCAGAGTCACACAGCCAGGAAGTGTCTGAGGTCAAATCTGAACTTGTACCATCTTATATCATGGACAGAAATTTGTGTTAGTGGATTTTTAAGTAGTAAAAAGATTGAAATGGAACTCATTTCTAATACAGAGGAATGGTGATGATGATGGCGAAAACATTAGTAAAGGATCATTTCTATCCTAATTGCAGTGATAAGAAAAAATAATGATAGCAATACATGAACCCCAACAAAAAGATGAGTAGAATGAAATAATGATAAATAGTAGAGATGTAAAGTAATAGAAGAAATCAAAATTATGTGGGAAGGAGATGAGGTGCCCATAATTCCTATTGTTCTGTCTGCTACTGGCGTTCTGCTGAGGATTTTTACAGTGAGTCTATAGATGATGAACTTAACTTCTATGCTTTTATTCAAATATAAAAGGCATCTATATTATCTATATGTGCAATAGTCCTAAGAAAATTGATAGCAAAGAATAAGTGCTGTATAGTGACTTGTTCCAGGATTGCTCCTGTCTGAATCCCATTGAACAAGGAACTATAAAACTAGAAAAAATAATAAAAAAGTCAGGCTGCCATGGACTTTTTAATTGCAGGACTCTGGTCCTACAATAAACTAAGGAGGTCAGTGTTCTAAAGTAGAGAGTAGAACAGGCCCTTTGTCTTTTTAGGAATGAGGAGCTGACTTATGTGTTGGTAATGAGGAAATGAATTAAGACCTAGGAAAAGTATAGGGTTATTCCAGGGTGAAACTGGGGAGATTGCTTTCCCCCTCCTCTATTTCCTTTCTCTTTCATGCCACAGGCACTTCTAACCTTGCTTTATCCAACACAGACTCATCGCCATAGAAAGTCACTGTTGATACTTGAAATCAACTACCAGCAACTTTTGCAAACTAAATCTCTTCTAAAACCTTGGTGGGCAGTTGGGGCGTGATGGTTGTTAAGACTAATTCCTTATTATAGCAGGGTATTAAATGAATTAGGGCAGACAGGTGGTGCAGTGGTTAGCATGTTGGATCTGGAGTCAGGAAGATCAGAGTTCAGATCTGGCCTCAGACACTTACTAATTTATAACCCTGGCCAAGTCACTTAATCCTGTCTGCCTCAGTTTCCTCATCTGTTAAATAAATTGAAGAAGGAAATGGCAAGCCACTGTAGTATCTTTGTCAAGAAAACCCCATATGGGGTCACAAAGAGTCAGACATTAATAAAAAGACTGAACAAGAACAAATCAATTAAGTTGATTTGATTTATCTTTTAAAAGTCTTATAGCCTGTTTCTTTAGAAAACTCCAAGTGGGAAACCAGATGAAATAAAGGAACCTTACAGTGGTTACAAAATGGTTGAAAGACAGACAAGAAGAAACAGAAAGTGAGTCTTTGGATCTTTGTGTGTTCACAGCTTCAATTGTTGGACTGTTGTATATGTGGAAGTCAAATCTATTAATCTTGTTTTATTGTGAAATTCAGAATTGCTACAGTTTGGCAGGTACAAAAATAATGGATAGGTTTGCCTGTACTCACTAAATATCTAGGCTGTCTAAGAAACAAAAGATCAGCTGAATAGTAGGAAAGATAAAGCAAAGAGGGGCTAGCTCCTTATGTTTGTAAGATTTTTTAAAGCAGAGTGAGTGGAAAGAATGCTGAATTTAGCATCACAGGGCCTTGGTTCAAATCCTAACCCTGTGTGATTTTGGCAAGTATTTAATCTCTCTGGCCTTAGTTTCCTCATTTGTAAAATAGGAGGTTGGTCTAGAGGAGGCTTGAGGTCCTTGCCACCTCTAAGGCATAAGCTTTGCTATAGGTTATTTCTTCCCTACATTCCAGCATCATACCTGTCACTTGGGGAAGTTTGGAGTGGAGATTCTGGCACTTTTAAGTCATTTCTATAATATAATTTTTTCTCATGTATTCAAAGAACATTGACTCTAGAAAGGGGCTTAGAGGGTCATCTTCCAGGGCTTCTTAAACTTTTCCCCCTTGTGTCTCCTTTTTCTGCATTTTGGCAGCATTGTGTGACCTGAGGGCATGCACAGTACAAAGTGTACATGCTTTGTGTTCAGAACCAAGGCTGCAGTAAAGTTGCAAGATGCAACATGGGCAAGCGCTGCCAGAAACACCTTGGATGTTTAGAATCTGAATTAAGTTTTGGTTGCTGTGTGTTCAGAAACCTTTTACTGTTGTCAACTTTTTTGAAACCCATTCTGATCCACAATTTAAAAAGAGCTGATTCTCATTTCAGAGACCAAGAAAGTGAAGTCTAATGATGGTAGAGGGCTTGCCTCTGAAATGATTTTGGTTAAGTGATATCTGCTTGTATCTGACTGGTTGGGTATTTATAACCTCTGGAAAAACAAATAATAACTTGTCGAAGAAGTTTCCTTGGAAAGTTGCCCTGGTCAAAATAAACTAATGAGACCAGTGTCAAGAAAGTTATATTGCTATGATCCAAGGTATGAGTTTAGGGGCAAGGTCTCCAAAGAAAATTTTTTTTTCTAAGATTTGAATGCATTAAATAAATTATTTACAGTGCCAGGGTGGAGATATCAGTTGTAGCTTCCAAAGTTCTTGAGAGGTAAATTTGAGATGTTTTGTTGGTCCAAAGGACTAATTGCCTGAATCTATCAATTTCTGTAATATTCTTGAATGTCTGATCTCAGGTAGATTAATATACAAGCAAATTAGGACATATGGAATCTGCTAAGATGAACACATGCTGAGAGCTAGCACTATCTGTTTTGTCCTTGTATCTCAGGGTCTGGTTCAGAAGGTTGAATATAACAGGAATTTAATCAATGTTTGTCCAACGGATGGTTATCTCGTTCCTTGATGAACATCATTTACCTTTGTTATTTTTCCATGAAGAGACCTTTTCTTTCTTCTTCTTTTTTAAACCATTTTATAACTTATTTGAAATCTGTTCTGATTTTGAAGAGTTCCAAAAGTTTATATGTCATTATTGCTGGAAAATTTGAAGGCAGTTATAAATAGCAATGGTTATGAGTCAGAATCATTTGCCCTTCTTTTACTAATATGCAGTAAACTAATAATACACTGAGATTTTTAGTAGTTGATCTTTTCTCCAAAATTAGCAATATTTATATAGTATAGACAGTAATACCTCATTTAACCTGCATCATCAGAAAACACACTCATCTTTATAAGTGAAACTATTTTAACATTTTTCCAATTAAAAGCTTTTTAAAAAAAATGTATGAGATACTTCTCCCACTAGCTTAAACAAAATGATACAGGTTAACAAAAGTCTTATTACTTTATAGTCATATCTCCAATACCAAAGAAGAAGAACTGACCTCTTTTCAGTAACTTATCAAAAAATCAATTACTACTTGTGCTGATGGAATGATATTACCAAAATTTTATATATATGGCTTTTTATCCTTATATCTAGTCTCTGCTATAGACTGTTATTTATTCAACTTTTATTATTTCAATTCTACTGTGTTCTCTTATATGGAATTAGCTATGTAAGGGCCCCTTCTATACAATCAGACTCCCAGTAACTAAGGAGTTTAGAAGACTGACCAATTGAGAAAAGTTTTATTATATATTTTTAGATATCTATGGAAACCTAATCTAGACCCATATCATTATGCCCATGTGGGATGTATGGATAATTCTACCATGATTAGGATCACTTTTTGGGGAGGAAGTTAGATCTGTGATGTCATTGTTACGGTGAACTCTTGTTACAAAAATTCCCTCTGCCAATACAAATCAACTTACAATCTTAGAAAATTAAGGCAAGAAGTTAAGTGACTGACTTTTGGTAAACACAGCTGGGTGAGACTTGGACCTAAGACCTTTTCTTTTTTGAGGAGTGAGGGAAGTGAGGGGAGTGTTAGACTTTTAATTGCATCCATGGAACTCTCTTCCAATGATGTAGATCAACAGCTGGTCTTCAACTCATAGTCCTTGAGTCCTATGGTAAGTGTTGCATGAGTCAGAGGCAGGTCTGGACTTTAGATCAGTCTGATTCTAAGGCTATCCATCTACTATAACCTTCAACTACTATATCCTTCTGTCTACTCTCAGCTCACCTTTTCTTTTTTTATTCGGTTGTTTCAGCTGTATCTGACCCTTTGTGACCCATCCGCAATTTTCTTGACAAAGATATTGGAATGGTTTGCCATTTCCTTCTCCAGCTCATTTTGCAAATGAGGAAACTGAGGCAAATAGGGTTAAATGACTTGCCCGGGGTTACACAGCTAGTAAATGTCTGAGGTTGGATTTGTACGCAGATTTTCCTTACTCTTTATTCACTGTGGCACCAGCTACCCCCACCTTTTCTTACCCAGCCTAATTTTCAGCACATCTCCTGATCTCACAGATGGTACAGCTCTCAGGATGTTCCCTACATTCAGAAGGTACATTGCTTTTTCTCTTTGGCAGCCTGTCATCCAGGCCCCTTCTGCTTTTACACTCCTTGTGACATTGGGCTCATTTGTCCTGCTTTGGTGGTGATATGTCCCAGAGGAGGTACAGCTGGCACTATTCTATATAGCAACAAAGCATGCAGATGAAAGGTGAACAAGGTCTCATTCATCCAGACAGATGTTGAGGGTTTTCCTTGTATCAGCCAGTTGCCAAGTAGAATAACACAGTGACCATTTACTCACTTTGGACAGAGGTTAACAGGGTCATTATCAGACTAGTATGTCTTTTTAGAACATTGGTTTAATTCAGTGAGACAAAGGCTTCTCAGATCTGGCATAATGTCACTGCTCATGCAAGATGCCTCTCTCACACTGTTCCAGTCCTTGAGTACAATATACACTAGCCTCTATATTAACTTCCCACCCTATCCAAATACAGTGATAGTTGCAGTGATCTTTGGAAGTCAACAGTGGCATATATTAAAATCCTATCTCAGACTACCTTTTTAAGTCTTATTCCATATTCTCCCCTTTCCATATTCTACATGTAAATACTGAAGTGATCTGTGGTTTTATCAGGTGACTTCTAGGTCTTAACCGGTCCATGATTTTGACTTTATCACTGTTAGGGAGTTGTTTGAATCACCTAGAGGTTGTCTAAGATCCTATATCAAAGTTAGAGGCAGAATTTGAATCTAGAGCTTTATAACTCCAAAACCAGTACTCTATCTGCTTCACCAGCTTGTTGATCAGTTCAAGGCAAATTTCATTACTCCTTCTTCCAGACTAATTTTCTGGTCTCTTGCCTTCATGCATTGGCATGGGACATCCTTCATGCTAGAACATACTCCTTCCTCATCTCTGCACAATCAAAACACTTATCTTCAATCAAGGCCAATCTTAGGTGAACCCTAGTCCATGAAGGCTCTCTTGGATCCATATTCTGTAAGTGGTACCTCTTTCCTTAAGTGTTTTTAAAGAACATTTTGTCTTTTTTTTCTATCCTTTATTATATTTATTTTTATATTTTATATATAAATATATACTTAAATATATATTTTATATATTTTTTCTATCCTTTATTATATTTATTAATTTACATTTGTGAGGGGCAGCTTTGCTTTAGATACATAGTCATATATATAATGGATAGAGGTCTTGCCTTGGAGTTTGAATGACTTTGAGTCTAATCATGTCTCTGAGGTATATATACTGACTATGTCACCCTAGATAAGTCACTTAGCTTCTTAATGACCCAGACAATATTCTAAGACTTTCAGTGGCAGAACAATTGCTGACCTGTATTGGTTGAAGAAGTTTTCTCATTGAGGAGGTGTTATGCCAATAAAATCACAAATCTGGACCAAAAAAAGAAGTGAAGATGTTATTTTCCACCTAGTAGATTGTATGGTCCTTTAGAGCAGGGGATATGTTGTTCCTCATTTTCATAGTCAACATTTACCATAGCACCTTTTACTGACTATACACTTAAATCTTTATTGAATTGAATTAAGAAACACATAGAAAATTTAAGAAATGTGTACATACTCTCAATGCATTGCAAAGCACTATTTACTCCACAGGTAGAGGTCATCCCATTGAGCTTCCTTGGGATGCAGGTTATGGAGCAGTGGGAAATAAAGTAGCTTGACCCAGGGTCACATTGTCAATAAGGCTTGTACTTATATGCCTGGAAGAAGGAAGGCTATCTCTGGAAGCAGTTTAGGAAGTCTGTGTACCATACTCCCTACTCCCACATCTTTTCAGTATTAACAGTGGCCAGTGAGTGGCTGGGATCAAACCCCTTGAAGTCACAGCCTAATTTCTTGTACAACCCTTGTTCTAGCTGTGGTCTGACTCCATATGCTTTGACTTCAATAATGGTGATGGTGAGGAAGCAAAATGTATGGTCCACACAGAAAAAGCTCCATGCATTCTGAAAGCTCTTTTGAAATGGGATAATTAGAGAGCACAATGGCTAATGAATTTAATGCAGATAATTACAAGTTAATGCACATTGACAGAACAATTTAAACTACTGATACACATCAATGGCTTCTGATTTAGTTGTTGCCTCCCAGGGAAAGAAACACACACACACACACACACACAAACATAGGCCCAGGGAGGGGTGCAGTGGTGAGGATGGTTGTTTCTCTGCAATGCAAAGCAGATAGAGATGGATTCTGCAGCTACTGCCATTCTATAAATCAACAGGTCCATCTTCATTTTCACCATTACCTTCCAATTCACTCCCCTCATGTCAAGATAAAAGATGTCGAAGGAAGAAAGGTACCTGTAACACATGAACGAGAGAGCACTCAGGGAAATGAAGGGTCTGCAAGTTGAAAAAGAAATATAAATTAGTGCAGCATATACTTAACCAAGGATCCCGCTTGGGGATGTTGCCTGGTCAGGGAATCAAGTGGATGATAATAGAAATAAAAGCTCACATTCATGTAGCACTTTAAAGTTTTTAAAGCTCATTATCTATATTACTTCATTTTAACTTTTCAGCTACCCTCTGAGGTGATTACGTATTACCACTCTTCCCATTTTACAGATGAGAACACTAAGGTTTGGGAGATTTGCCCGTGTTCACATGCTTACTAAATTCTGGAAGTTAGTTTTGAACCACATCTAACCATATTGTTTATATACATTAGCTCATTGTCTCTTCTGGGTCTTACACCTTGGTAGAGGGGTGCATGGGAAATGTTGAGAGCTGGGTGGTAATTGTCTCTGAGGCTGGATTGCTCCACAACATAGTCTTTCTACATTACATGTGTAATTGTTTATGTTGATGGAAGTTTGCTGATGACTCCAAGGAGTCCATTACCTCCTCTGTTTATATATTTAAATAGAAGACCATTTGGGAGCAGGGATATGTGCCACTTCATTTGTTTTCTTTTTTGGTCACCTAAGTCTCTTATATTGATAATAAAACTATTGCAAAGGAAAAACAAGTTGCCAAAATGTGATCTGGCAAGTCAATTATGTAAATATAGTACTAAAGCAACCCAAAGGATAGTTGGCTATTTCCAACCTTTCTTCAAGGAAGAGAAAGTGGTTGTGTTTGGTCTATGGAGCATTCCATACTTTTGGCCTTTGGAGAAGGGTAGGAGATGATGGATCATGAGCTCTCTTGGGAGACTACTCAGTGAACTAGCACCATGGGGACTTATATGTCCTACTTAGTGAATAGAGACCTATTAAACCCTTACTGTGTGCCAAGTTTGACATTGTACTAGACATTAGGATGTAAAGACAAAAATGAAACAGTCCCTATTCATAAAGAGGCTGTAATCAAACTGTTTTCTTTCTTTTCAGCTGTGAAGAACCATAGCTCAGTGCTGGTGCCAAAATGAATTGAAAACTATGTTCATTGCTTATTTGTTTGAGAAAAATGCTGCTTTTCTCATTGCAATTCATGTCTGTCTTGAAAACTCATGTAAGTATAACTAATTAATAGAGAGGAAAAAGGTGATTTTTTTGTGCTTCTAGAATGTTCTTTCTTTATTTTAAGAATACTTCCTAGACTAAAATGAGCTACAGAAAACTTTAATGCCTAACTTACTTTCCAGGAGTGATTAGAAACCGCACCAAAACAAGGCTGCAAACACATCTGTAGGGAGATTGACCAATGACTTCTACCTTGGTATTTTCCATGTTTGCTCAGGCATTCCAGACTAGAACATGAATGCAGGATGGAGCAAATGAAAGGAAGGAGTTTTGAACAGCCGGGGAAAGTCATGGAGATTATGAAAGAAGTGAATCATGCCTGACTCATGTGTTAGTGGAAAGGAGTCATTTCTGATCTTTTCATAAATATCCCGAGTCAATAGCTTTCACCCTCTATCAAGAGAGAGGAAAGGTGAATGGTGTCAGATCTTCAAGAGTACAAGAAGACAGCTCATGTAGATGTAGGGCAGTGTGTTGGAAAGTTGTAAGGAGAGAGTTCAGTCTACGAATTCACTTACTGATACCATGGATAATGGAAGTGATTAGCACAGCATGAATAAATTCCCTGTAGCTTTTTTGGTAATAAAAGGTTGGAAGTTGGCATTATCCTCTCTTTTTAAATGAATTTCTGATTATACTACCTCCTTTTCCATGGTTTAAAATGTATAAAGATACTAAGAGAAGATAAAGTACCTTGAGAGCTTGTTCATACAATTTAACCTGGAAAATTCAATCTAGTTCAAATTCTAACTACTGGTTTTTTTGCATTAAAAAAAGTCCCCACTTTCCATTTCTTTCTTAATCTCATATTATTAAAGGAGATATCAAGAACAATTAGCATGCTCCTCAAAGCACATCAGCTTTCTCATCCTTGAAGAAAGGTTGTTGATTAGTTAATTTGAAAACATGGAAAAATAAGTTTGTAGAAAAACGTAAGCAGCCAATGCTGAAGATGAAGATGGAAAGATCTCTTCCTGCAGAGTGTCATGCTGATCTCTTTGATGAGCCTACCCCTCATAGGGGAAAATGGAGCAGTCCTGAACTAGGCACATGTGGGTCAGTGCTCAGCAGAGACAGATGGGAACATAGCAGACCTGGGATAGGAATCTTAGACTTTCAGAGAACTGGGAGGTTTTAGGGTATAGGAATCAAGAGAAGGAAAGGGTAGGCAGAGCAGTACCTGGGACAGTGCAAGGCACAAGAAAGAGGTGAAGGGCAGGAAACAGCTGAGCAGTTATCAGAGATAGGGGACAGAGTTTGCACAGCATAGAGTGATTTTGTCTGGTAGATGGGAGGAGCCTCTGGGGATCCAAGTACTGCTGCTAGATAGATTGGCTCATGGAACTGCAGTTTCATGGTGCAAAGGTGGGAGTTTGGTTATAGCGTGCTTGTTATGAAGTAATATCGTTCAGGGTTTCCCTGTGCCTTGTGCCCATCTTATCCGTCAAGCCTAAAAGTCTTGCTGAGCTTTTCTTCTTGGAACCCAAAGCTTCTACTGTGAAATGCTAGGAGAATTTGCTGACTTCTTGAATGAACAGTGGAGGCCTTTGGCTGGGATGCTAACTTTTAGAGGACGGTAGCACAGATATTCCTTGATCAGTGAGAATTCACTAAGATTAGAATTTAGTTAACAAGAATAAATAAAGCAGACTTCCTTACTTCTTCTGTTTTGACAAAATTGCCTTGACTCTTCCCCAGGAGAACAACCTCACTATGTCATGAGGTCCTTTGTCTCTACCCTGTAATGACATTTTTCAAAAAAAACCAATGGAGGATGTATTTTTTATGCTGCTTGCCCAGGGGGAGATAAATACTAACTACGGATCTGGACAGCACCAGAACAGACCAATCTGTTTTGCCTTCAGTTAAGCAGCCAAACCCTGTAACTCTGGAATCTGCTCCTACAGGTTGTACAGCACAGATATCAATCCTTTAGAATCATTTGGAGACTGGGGAAACCTGATGGATATTAGTCATTCTCTGACTGCTATTGGTTCCCTATCTGGACTGCAGACATTTTTTGTCTACTATCGGTGAGAGTAGTGCCAAAAATGTATATCAGGCAAGAGTCTCAGGAATTTGCTTTACCTATAAACCAGCTTTTCATCTCAGACCAGAAATTCAATGTAACTCAACTAAATCCTAAACTATGCCTTTATTCCCACACCTCTCCCAGTTCCCAAGACTATGGGTGCAGACCAACAGGATATTAGACAGAAGACCTACCCTCACCATCTCCCCTCCCAGTTCTCTGCATGTCTAGGGCTCCTATCCCAACTCTGCTGGGTTCCCATCTGTCTCTCTCTGTTGAACTCTACCTGACATCTATCCAGTACTGCTCCATTTCCTCTGCCCTGCCCTACCTTCCCATTCCCTAGAGTAAACCTCTAGTTTCTCAACCCTCTCACCCTCAGTAATCATGACCTATCCACTCAAGGCCATTCACAACTACCTCAGCCCAGAACTTAGCTTAGGGAAATGAAAAGCAGGTTCCCAAGCCATCATAGGGGTGGAGTTACTCCAAATATTTAATCCTATCATTCTTCATTCTCCAGATGTATGAAGAGTGAAACAGTTTGAAAATATTTCTAAAAGTGTCAATGATTGGCAAAAGGTAGGTCCCATGCGCTGTTTCTTAAAGGAGAGGTGGCATGGAGGTAGCAACAAGAGCACTGGTCTCTTTGAATAAGAAACAATGGATTTGGGCATAATCTTTATTCATAAAATAGCAATGATTATTTGCTCCCTTCCTCCCTAAAAGGAGGTATTATGAGGAGAGTGCTTTATAAACTCTGAAGTGACAGGTAGATACTATTATAACCTATCTTTAATTATGCTATTAGCACTAAAGTCACCTGATCATACTACAAGGCACTTTAGAGGGCAACTAGCTAACTCTATAACTGAGCAAAGTAATTTGCCCAAAGCCACACAAACAGTGAGCAGCATAGATGGGATTAGAATCTTTCCATTGTTCCAAAAGGGTCATAAGGATCAGAAATAGAGCTGGAAGGAAACTTAGAGGATATATGTGTGTGTGCACATAATGTACAATATACAATCTGACTCTTGTATCTTACAGACGAGGAAACTGAGGTCCAGGAGGTTATGTGACTTGTCTAGGGTCATACAGCTATTGAGTGACTATGGTAGGTTTTGAACTCAAGTCTTCCTGACTTTAAGTCTGATGTTCTATCCACTATTACCATGCCCCTAGATCACTGGCATTATATCCTTTTTGTCAATCAATTAATAAACTTTCATTAATCACCTACGATATGCCAGGCATTGTGCTAAGCACTGTGGATACAAAATGAGGCAAAAGACAATACTTATCTTCAAGAAACTTACAGTCTAACAGGGAAACAACATGCAAACCAATACATGCAAAGCAAGCTCTTCATAGGATAAATCTATGTTCAAATACAAAGACCTATTACTTGCTCTCTGCAGCTTTGTTTACCAACATGTCCGTTATGTAGTCAGTAGTTTGCCTCTGGTGCAAAGGGTTCTAATTTTCCCAGCATTAAGGAAGCATTGGCTTAATGGCTGATAGCCTAGCAAATGGTGATTTGACCCAAGACTTTTGGACAATTTTTGTGAGAAAAGTAAGTGAGATATTTTTTGCAAACCCTACAAGTTCCTAAAAGGAGGGAGCCTAATCTCTCAGGTTCCCCAATAGTCTCATTTACTTCCAACCCATTATGCTTCATTGGACTGTTGTCCCTTAGTCTCAGAAATTGGAATTTTCATGGCATCATCCACTCTTTCAATTTCTCATCAGGGTTCTACTTTTCTTTCAGAGTTAAAAAAACTGGTGAGGGATGGTAAGTAGAGGTTCTGTCCTTATACACCAATCCTCTAAACTTATCTCACTAGTCTCTGAACCATTTGAACAGTGGCAGAAAGTTTGGATATATACAACACATGATCGGATAAACAGTTCAGTACAATAGCAAGAGCACAGTATTTGGAGTCGGAATAACAAGGTACCAGTTACAGCTTTGCCACTCATTCTCTGTGGGATTTTGTGCAAGCTCTCTCTCATCACTTAATCTCAGTTGTCCTCATCCATAAAATGAGGGTTGCATGATCTTGCATGATTTCTAATGTCCCTTCTGGCTCCACTGGTTTGAGAGGAGCAGAGGACCTTGGTGGGATAGCTTTGTGATGTAATACACAAAAAACTTGGCATCAGGAAGACTAGAACTCCACCACTTAACCTTAACCTCAGTCTCCCTAAAATTATAAATGGGTTAGACAATGGCAACTCTTTGCTATTGGCATATTGAACCTGAGTTCAATTTCTTCCTCAGGCACTTACTGGCTGGGTTTCCTGAGGGAGGTCACAACCTCTCTAGGTGTCAGTTGCCTTTTCTGTAACCAGGGAAAATAAAAATAATATTATTAATAATAGCTTCTACCTTCTGAGGTGTTTGGAGGATCAAATGAGATGATAGACAGATAGACAGACAGACAGGCAGATAGATAGAAAGAAGATATCATTTGCAAAATACTGAGTCTCTTTGGTCCAGGAAACTTGGCATTCGTTCCCTTCTGTGAAATAAGAAGATTGGACTATATGGCTCCTAAGATTCCTTCCAGCTTTAAAATCTGTGATCCTATGGGCCTATGGAACCTAACAGAAAGAGTACCTGTGCTGGAGTCAAAGGACCTGGGTTCCAAAATGCTGTAGAAATACTAGCTATAAAAATGTTAATAATAGTCAAGCTTCTAATATTAAAATATTAACCAATTATTTATTATATTATTATGACTATTAAAAATGACTTTAATAGTAATTGAGTTCTAATACAACTGTTATTAAATTATTTATTATATGTGTGAATCTTGTTAATAGCAATAATATTAAGAGTTGCTGTTGCCAAAACCTTGGTATGGATTTGGGTGCCGAATAGTATACTTATTAAAAACCATTTTTGAGTACCTGGTAATGTTGTTCAGTTTGGGCAATGACTCTGCCACATTGAAACATTTTGTCAGTCAAATTTTGTGAT
The DNA here is from genome assembly GCA_028658325.1 of Potorous gilbertii. NCBI lineage: Eukaryota > Metazoa > Chordata > Mammalia > Diprotodontia > Potoroidae > Potorous > Potorous gilbertii. Next base: position 555,839,146 of record CM053769.1, read on the forward strand.
ATTTATAATCTGTCTGAGCCTTAAAAAGTTCCCACTTTCCAACAGGTTTGGAGTCTCATGAGTTCAGCATCTTTGGATTTTTCATTCTGTGAGTTGGACAATCGGGGACATCCTAGAGGCATCCTCAAGGTCTTACTTTTTGGTTTGTCTTGTGGGAAGCAGAAAGTGGGGCCCTGAAGGAAACAGAATTGTCTGCAGAGATTCTTAAGGGAATTCTGGTTACTTTCAAAAGGTTTCAGAGGTTGATAGAATTAGTTCTTTTATTTCAAAACCCATCCACTTAACTTTTCTTTTTGCTGATATAAGTTTACTCCTAGCATTACTCTTACACTTATCAGGAAGGATCAAGGTTGTTCTTTGGCTCTGAAATGGAACAAAAAGGAAAGAAAAAAGAAGAGAAGGAGAGAGTTGTTTTTATTTTTTCAAGTAACTGTTCAAAAGTTAGAAGAGAAAAGGCAAGGAAAAAGATTAAAGAGGATGTGTATATGTCTGAGAAATGGATTGCCCAAGAGGAAATTAGCCAAACCATAAAAAATGGAGAAGAAAGAGGCAGAACATGGCATGTAGATGCTTCCCATTGAGGGGGAAGAAAAGAAGTGATGGGAAATACTATAGGGGCAAAGAGGGGAGTGATCAGAAGATGACCTGCTGTTAAGAGTTAGATAGACAGTCGAGCACTCTGAGCTGTCATCAAAGAGGTCTGGATGTGAGTCCCTGGATTTGGTAGTACATGATAGGCTTGGCTCAGGCCAGTCCAGTGGTTCAGGGTCATGAATCGATTGTACCATAATATGAAAAGTTAAAAAATTATATTACTTATAATTGTCAATACTCAAATGGGGGGGTGGAGCCAAGATGGCAGAGGAGAAAGACACAATTATGCTAGCTCTGAAAACACAGCCTATAAAATATCTGTAAAGAAGAACTCCTAACAAATTCTGGAGCGGTGGAAGCCACAGAACAACAGAGTGGAGGAGATTTCTGTTCCAGAAAGACCCGAAAAACCCTCACCAAAGGTCCATCACTCACGGGACCAGAGCGGAACCCAGCCCTACCTTGGCCGCCGCGGCCCCAAGAGGAGCAGATCTGAGCAGGTTTCAGGGATGGAATCTCCAGTGGCCATCGGGGTCCCTCCACCCACAGGCACTGCAGTTCAGTGAGAGAGACCTCCAGGCTGGCTGAGAGGGGAGCGGGGTGTCTCTGGGACTCAGGCCCCCTCGGGAGGCAGCAGCAGAGGCAGTGGCGGCCAGAGGCTCCCAGTGCAGACAGGAGCTGGGCAGCAGCTTCGTTAAGGAAGGTCTCAGCATAAACCCCTGAGGGAACTGAGCCTGGGAGGCGGCCCTGCCCCACACCTGAGAACCTGATTTAATCTTACCCTGAATAGCAGCCGGCCCACGACTGAAAGCCCTGAGGCTGGGGAGCAGCATTTGAATCTCAGACCCCAAGCACTAGCTGGGTGGATCTGGGCAGGGGTGGAGAGGACTCTCAGAAGTCAAGTAACTGGCTGGGAAAATGCCCAGAAAAGGGAAAAAAAATAAGACCATAGAAGGTTATTTTTTGGTGAAAAGATATTAGCTCCTTTCCTTTCTGAGGAGGAGGAACAAAGCTTAGCATCAGGAAAAGACATAGGAGTCAAGGCCTTTGTATCCCAAGCATCAGAAATAGATATCCAATGGGCTCAGGCCTTGGAAGAGCTCAAAAAGGATTTTGAAAATCAAGTTAGACAGGTGGAGGAAAAACTGGGAAGAGAAATGAGAGAGATGCAAGAAAAGCATGAAAAACAGGTCAATACCTTGATAAAGGAGACCCAAAAAAATGCTGAAGAAAATAACACTTTGAAAAATAGGCTAACTCAATTGGCAAAAGAGGTTCAAAAAGTCAATGAGGAGAAGAATGCTTTCAAAAGCAGAATTAGCCAAGTGGAAAAAGAGGTACAAAAGCTCACTGAAGAAAATAGTTCTCTCAAAATTAGAATGGAACAGATTAAGGCTAATGACTTTCTGAGAAACCAAGAAATCACAAAACAAAACCAAAAGAATGATAAAATGGAAGAGAATGTGAAATATCTCATTGGAAAAACAACTGACCTGGAATAATAGATCCAGGA